>PVKB01000453.1:55873-742888 GCA_004027205.1 Ctenodactylus gundi
GATGTGAGTTTGACACCTGAGTAAAATAATGAGGTCAAGGCTGGCATGGACTACAGAGCAAGCTGCTGTGTCAAGAGAAGAGGGGAGGGGCGGGGAGGGGAGGGGAGGGGAAGGAAAAACACTCCAAAGAAACAAGAGAAAGAACTTTGTCACTATATAAAGTCAGCCAACTTCAGGTGAAGCTGCACAGGAACCAGAGTCCCTGCTCTGATGTCAGGACCAACTGGCCCCACACTGTGGCTGTGGATGAGGTAGCCCTGGGCTGGAACCCTGCCCCTGCTTCTGTGACCCCTGAGAAGAGGTGGAGGGAGGGTGCTGCCCCACCCTGGAGAGCCAAGCAGTGGGAGTTACCGCCATGCTGGGAGGCCCTGAGATCTGTACAAGGTGGGGCAATCCCCACCTTACACATTCCCTCCAACAGTAGTACCTGGTTTTAAAAATCTTGAAATACACTTGGGAGACTGAGGCAGGAGGATTGCTGTGAGTTCAAGGCCAGCCTGGGCTACAGAGTGAGACCCTGTGTCAGGAAGAAGAAGAAGAAGAAGAAAAAGAAGAAGAAGAGGAAGAGGAGGAGGAAGAGGAGGAGGAGGAGGAAAATCTTGAAATAGAAGTTATTCTATTGCAACACTATTTAAATGTAACAAACTGAAAAAGACTCTCCAACCCCTGTCATCTTATAAAAAGACCTTAAGCACCAGAGATGTAAGTCGGTGGCAGGGTAGGTGCTTAACATGTAGGACGCCAAGGCTTCCATCCCCAGCACCACCAAGAAAATAAGAAAAACCAAAACTGCTTGTGTTGTTGCTGAACTACTACAAGTTGGGGGGGAAAAAACCGTCTTCTCCAAGTCTACCTAAGGTACTGCCTGTTTTCAATGAGAAAGGGAGGGATGTTTCATTGCAAGTCTCGTCACCACATGCAGCGTTTTCTAAAGTGACAAGCAAGCTCTTCCATAGAAGAAGAAACGTGTGAATTGACATGTGACATCTTTATGAAATTCATTTTCAACCATCTTCCAACACTTAGAGGCCACAGAAGCTCTGCAGAGCAGAGGGCAGCTCATCCGCCACCACTGCAGCACCCACCCTCAGCCCCCAGCTGGCCGGCCGGCACGTTCCCATGCCATGTGTTACCTGTGGGGACAGACCTTCCTGCTCTTCACTAGGCACACCACGCTGCTCTGCACAAGACCTTGATGAAACTCAAATTTCTAAGAGCTGCCTGAAGTGTAATTGCTGGGGAAAATATATCTCCCCCACCACCTCCCACATCTTCCTTACACATACTCACACATCTTCCTCATGCCTCTGTGAGAAGGGACCACCACTAGAAGGACGTTCCTGGCTTTTCTGTATCCTTCCCCAGGTAGGAGGTAGAACATCTACTCCACAAGAATCCTAGAAGGAATTAGACCAGGTGGCCTGGCCTCTTGCCTCTTCTCCTCCTATCCACCCTCACTGTCCCAGAAGGCTGTGAGAGGAGGCAGTGGGGTTAGGAGCAGTCAGGGATATAGAGTCCCCCAGAATTTACTGGAAAGCAGCTGGCTATAGCCCCTGACAGCTTGTAGCTGACCACGCCCTAGAACCTAGTTGAAAGATAGAAGAAAGATCCTTAAGGGGGAAGTAGTTGAGGGTGGGCTTCAGCAGCTGGTTTAAGGGTGGAGAACCTGGAAGCAGCCCTAGAAACCAACTGCTTGGCATAGGACAGCCACTTACCCAGCTACACACACACACACACACACACACACACACACACACACAATCCCTAGACAGCTAACCACAAAGGCAACCCATGTTTCCGGGTCCCCCTTCTGTCTAGCAGAAGCTCTACTGGGGAAAACCACATTTTAGGGCCCTGCTTCTGCCTGGCAAATGCTTTGCCCCATCTTTCTTTCCCCTTTTGTAAGTTTCCCAGTAAAGCCCTTTCTTCACATCCTGCCTGTCGTCTTTACAATTTATTCTTCGAGCCCCTGGAGACACAAACTCTGCGCTGAGGCCTGTGGGAATCAGGGCCTGACATCGCAGGGACTAACAAGGCTGGGGTCCAAGCTCCAGGACAGCTCTGCTCTGCTCAGCTTTGCTGGGGCCTGAGTGGCTGAGGCGAAGAGCAGCTGAAATTTTAGCAAACCTCCTCATCTACGGCACTGCCTGACTTCCTCCTTCCACACAAACTGATTCTACTTCAGTGAGGGAGTGGAGTCTATTTACTGACTCCCTAAATCCCCATTAGCTGCTACACCCACTGGGAACCTGGAACAATGAAGACTCTCATTTGCAAAACAGAAATCACCTGCCCAAGCCAGGGACTGTAGCCACAAAGACAAACCACTCTAGGACTTCCACTATAATAATGCAGGTCACACAGGATTCTGCCCTGGGCAGGTCCTTGGAGTTTATGGTATTTCATAAAAAGATAGAATCCTACAAGTACTGGCGACTGATGGCTGAACACGCAGGAGAGCAAATTGAAGCCTAGTAAACCAGCTGGCCATCTGGGGATATTGCACAGGCCTTGGTGAGCCAGGGCCACGGAAGCAAGGGTTTGCTTATGGAAGAAAGAAGTCTCTACAGAAGACTTCAGAAATCAGAACACAAACCAGGTTTAGCCAGCTGGGAGGGGCCCTTAAGTGGTCCACGTTTGAGATCTTGTGTTTCTGCACTCTCTTCACCACTTGGCTTTCCGGGCTTCTGGACAGATGAGATTGCTGGAATCCCATTTCCTGAATTCTGGATGAATCAAGGGGTCGGGGAGAAAGCCGGCTTCCTAGGTAGCTGCTTGTCTATTGACAGTCCCTACCGCTCACACCATGAGACCCCAAATCAGCACAGCTTTGAGGAATTATATTAAAATCTGACTTTTGGTTTCAGAGACAGAAATTGGGGCTTCATCCTCGGGAAGATTACAAAATGTTATTAATAATGACAGAAAAGAATGAGTTGTTTGATTCACTGGTAGAAGCCACATGTATAGAAAATTGCCTGGCTTCAGTTGGCCCTCTCACTTAATAAACTGAAATGAGAGGAAGAGAAGAGACCACAATCTAGAGCCGAAGCAAAGAAGTGAAGTGGTAAAAATGGCCCACAGTGAAACATGCATTTTAAAAGGCCTGTGCTTAGAAGATTTTGCATCTAAGAATTCTGTTTGCTTGGATAATCAAAGAGAAACTCAACTTGATGGGCTTGAAAAGCCAGCTTCAGCCTTATTATCAGATAGGGAGCAAGTTTTTTTTTAATAATAAGATCAAAAATAGAGAAAGGCAGGAGAGGTATATTTGAAAAAAAGTTGAGATTTTAGACATGATGTGAGCTTAGAGAGATCAAGAGGGGAAGTGACATCTTAATGGCAGGTCATACAGGAGAAAAACACTTGAACAGTGTTCTCCTTGTGAAAGGGCAATCAGAGAGAAGGCCAGAGTCTAGCTGTTACAGCTCATAAGAGGCAAGTGGGGCTCAAAGATGTCTGACGAGCAAAATGAGACAAGCTCTCTGTGGGCAGAGTGGCACGGTCTCCCCAAACCAGCGAGGGTCCCTGAAACTCTTGAGAATCGCACCTGCAAGATAGAGATGGCCCGGGAGTCTACAGGAGGCTGCCACATGAAAGCAGTGAGAGGCCTTCAAACCTCACGTTCCAGAAAGACTCAGACAAGCTGCTTTCTGAAAATAGCTCCCCAAATTACCTAGAGATGATGGATTTAAAAATCACCAAAAAATCCCTAGTATGTGACAGTTGAGCTTACAAGAAGGAAAAACTAAGATACCAAATATGGTCTAGAGTTGCATAACCTGAAAGTAAACACACGCAGAGGCAGCCGCGTGAGGTCACATCATCCAGGGACATCATGGCGTCTCGGCCTGTGTGACGTGTGCTCTATGGTGTTCACACTGCAAGAAAATTGCCTAACAAGCATTTCTCAGAACATATTCCCAGCTTTAAGCAACACATGACTGCGTAAGGAGGCAACTAAAATCACGTGAGCTGACTCGTACATCTTCTGAAAGTCCATCAGAGATGACTGTGAGCCTGCGACCTGGGGACCTGGTTTTCATCCCCCACAGAAATGCTTTCATATAGTTCATGGTGTGGAGTTAGAGCCCATTTCTGCATATGGCCAGATCTCTCAGAGAACCACACCCTCACGCAGACAAGGACTCCTCCTGAGGACTGAGGGCCTTGCCTGTCTCAGCCTGGGTTCTAGGAGGAAAAACAAAACTAAACAAAATTTCTGAGACTATGAAATCCCAGACTCCAAATAACTTGTGCTTGAGTTTGAACTAATCTACTAACGCAAGCTTATAAATCACATAGATTAGTCCTGGGCCATTGCCCAAAGCACAAACACAAGTACAACAGTGTTGGAGGAACTAGTCCTCAACCTTGAGCCTCAGTGGGATTCCAGCAGCTAAAGATGACCTCACAGCCCCAAACTGCAAAACACATGAAGGCATAATTCAGTGGTAGAAGAATCAGTAAAGTTAGCAAGAATAGAATATCAAGAAATATAAATAATAAAACAACTTTCTAGAGCCTGTAATATGGGCATTTTAAATAGATTTAAAATATAGAGGAATGAGAGCTAGGCATGGTGGCACACATGTATAATCCTAGCACTCAGGACACTGAAGCAGAAGAATCACAATTCTAAGCCAGCCCGGTCTACATAGCAAGTTGAAGCCTGGCCTGGACTATATAGTGAGATTCTGTCTCAAATGTGTGTGTGTGTGTGTGTGTGTGTGTGTCTGTGTGTGTGTGTATGGGTGTGTGTGTACATTAAAATGTATAAAATAGGAATGCCTTATTATCATAATGAAAATATAGAAACCAACTGGAACTTTCAGAAGTAAAAAAACATCGTTATTCAAATACAAATTGTAATAGACCTAATTGCAGATTATGCACAATTTAAGGAAAAAATCCTAAATTGGAATATCTGAACAAATGACTAGTGATACTTATCAGAGATATTAAAGATGGAAAATACAAAAAAGAATTAATCAATACAAAATAAAGTAAATAACATCAATTTACTTTAGAAATGTAAAACACTTCAATATCAATCATTTCTCTGCCGCTTTATCATTGCCTTTTAATTTCAATTTCCCTGTGGATTTCTTTTTTGTCCTCCAATTAGCCACAACTACCCATTGTCCTCTGATGAATACTTGTTTAGGCTTACTGATGCTAATTAATTTTTGGTTCCAAATAGCCTTTATATCCTACTCATCCTGGGTTCACCACCCTTCATCCCAACGTGTATCTCTTATATGTTCTTTCAGCAACACTCTAATATCCAGAAAGAATTTAAAATGTGTGACTCCTAATGTGAAAAACAGAAGCATACAAAACCTGTAGGGGAAAGCCTTTATGCTATTGCATCACGGAAAAATTTATTTAACAAAACACACAAAAAGTCATAAATCAATAAGAAGAAGATTTACACATTTGATGGTATTAAAATGAAAACTTCTGTATATAAAGATCAAAGTGAAGCAGCAATACACAAGCAAGGGAAGATATTTACAGCCGAAGCCGTGTAGCTGGTGAAAGATTTCCATCCAGAACACAGGAAGGACATGACTAATCAATATCCAGACAACCCAGCAGGGATATGAGTAGGAAATTCAGAAAGGAAGAATCGTAGACGCCCAGTAAACACTGCAGGAAGTTATTTCAAAGCTCCTTCTAATAACCAAGGAAATGCATACTAAAACGAGGGAAAGTGTCTTACATTCATCTGCTAGAAAAGTTAAGTCTGGTAGTGCAAAATGTTGAGGAGAATGTAAGAAGGCAGAGACTCCCCGGCTTGTGGGTTGGTTTCATTCTTAACGAGTGGGCCAGATTGAAGGTAAAGACAACCACGTACTGCAAGATGCAACTCCCTCCACTTGTCTACTCTAGTATCCACCAGAAGTGCATGGAATCGTTGCTGTAGCGATGTAAGTGAGAACAGGAAAGCCTAGTTTAAAGGGAAATAAATAAATAAATTGCAATATGTTCATAGGGCAGAATACTGTGTAGTAGCCTAACCAAGTGAAATATTCTTGTACAGATGTATCTTAAAATGCCATGCTGAGAAAAAAAAAATGAGTTGTAAAATAACAGCATCATTCCTATCCATTTGACGGCCCCAAAATAGCATATGTTGCTTATGGATATAGTCCTGTGTGAGGAAAACACACGGCATGCATTTCAACCTCAAATCGTGATTTCATGTACAAATGATAGAAGACAGGAAAAAGGGAAGAGAGAAGTTGGTTTTAAACGCGTGTTTAAATTCAGGGTATTGCTTTGTCTGTTCATGGTGTCTTGCTGGGGTTTGAACTGAGTGGCATTTGCAGCCCATCTCTATCGGTGGTTCTCACTAAGTTGCCAAGTCACCCATTCTGGGCCCAAGCTTGTGATGGTCCCTCCTCAGCCTCCATAGTGCAGGCCTGTTTTTCTTAATTTTAATGAGATGTCTGAGCCAGGCTCTGACATATCTTAGACCAGCTTATGATCTTCAGTGAAAGCTGAACTTGGAACTTTGAATCAGAATCTTTTTCGAGGCTATGCCAGGATGTCTCATGGCAGCCACATGCAGGCCGGGATGGTGGGAATGCAGCCCCACACAAACTGGTAGCTTACTTAAGACAACAGTGGTTTGTGTGAGGTTTTTTGGCTTGTTTGTCATCTTAGTAACTTGATCGGTGTTTCTCAAGCATGAACTCTGTAGATGACATAGGACTGGGTGCATGTGACTGTGTGTGTACACCAATATACAACAATCACAGTATCTCACTTCCACAAATACATTATCCACAATGTGCATTCTAATCACAAGCAGATGAGCCAGAAAACATTGATAAAATTAACTAATAAAATAAAAAGCAACAGGTAAGCCACTTCATACCACTTGGTGTCATATGCTCTTGCTGTGTACCCACGTGTAGCTGTAGAGCAGGAAATGGCTTCCAGTGTATTCTTCTCCAAGTTGACATCATTCAAATTGACACCATCAGATGCCACGTGTGCTAACAGAGAGCTGGCAAGAAAGTTACAGATGGTGCCCCGCGAGGGCATGTAAAAGAGAGGTGCTGGGAAAATTAACATGTACAATGCAATTGCTGCCCCGAAGTCACACTTGATGAATTATCATGGCATGGGTCATCAGGGGAATCCACAGCAAAGCTTTACAAAGGAATGTCATGCGGATTGCCCTCGAAGCTGTAAATTCCATAAGGACCAAGGGATCCCAGATTCCTTAGAGGATGCTGGTTGTGGCAGCATCATCTACTTTTCAGAGGTAAGATGGCGAAGGTAAGGCAAAATTTTTGAGAGATTTGAAGATTTGATGACATGAATCAAGTCACTTATGGTATCAAAAACAAATTTATGCCAGAACTTGATGATAGAAACTAAGAGACTTCACCTCTGTCGTACATTTGGCCACCCATTCATATGAGTTAAACATGCACTTCCAAGGTGAAAATCAACGTGCCAGTGCAATGTTTCAAATCATAACAATATCCTAAGTGAAACCGCAATTATGGCAAGGTCAAATTAAGGTAAACAATTTTTTGCATTTTGACACCTTTCACTAAATGTTCCTCAGAACAGTGAAAACTATGCAGCCTTCTTTTTTACTTGACCCAGGAATTAGAAAACTGGTTTCAAGATTTCCAGGATATTTGCAGTGTGATTGTAACTCTATTTTCAGTCAATATAAATGAGTTACTGCCCATTTCCAAATGGGATGCAGAAAGCTGCAATATGACTTTCAATTTAAAGAAAAATTAGATCAGATCCTGACTTCTCTAAGACCTGTATTTCCAGAGATAATCATCCCTTCCTGCACAACCACCAGGCTTATTCGTGCCATCCCTTACCTGTAGCACCAATATCTGCGAGCAACAGTGTTCAAGGACAAAGCTCAGAAGTATCCGACCAGCACCCTGAGAGCTGGCTGAGAACTGCAGATGCTACCATTAAACCAGACGCTGTCCGTTAATTTCACAAAAGCAAGGTCAAACACCCCACTAGTCTTATGTTTACGTTGCCTTCTTTTTTAAACATTATAATACAAAAACGTTTGGTTATGTACATATATTAACTATGTTAGACATTTTGCAAGTGGCCCAAGACAGTCCTTCTTCACCCAATGTGGCCCAGGACAACCAGGAGGTTGCACAGCCCTGCACTACGAAGTATGAATCTCTCTGTGACCCTGGCCAGTGACAGTGGCTGTGGTGCTCAGTCAGTGCCCTGATCACAGGCAAACAATCGACACGCTACGGTGCTAGGCACTGAGGCTCATAGGCTGCGTGCATTCGGTGAATTTCCCAATTACAGTGTTTCCACTTAAGATGGGTTTACCCAGATGGAACATCAGCATATAAAGTTATCATCTGCTTTATCTTAGAGGTGATTACACAGATTATCTATTAAAGTACTCACTTTGCATGACTGAAACACTTTTTGTCCAAATGATTTTCTTAGGCTACATCATTCTATTGACATAGGATGGAGCTCCATGCAGAAGGTCTTTGAAAGGAAGAAAAGAGAGGGGAGGGCATACCAGCCAGATAAAACATTCACTAAATTTACTTTCCACGGTTCTTGTATTTCTCTTAGTTATCTATGTCACCCAAAATTTCAAAGGGAATTTGAAGCAACTTTAACAGATATCTTTTTTATAATTGACCTTTTAGGAAAAAAGGAACCAGAGCAATAAAGTAGAGGAATCTGTAACAGAAAATGTAGACTGGAGCAGAAGTAGGTGATTGCACCATGCTGTGCTGTAGACACAGGACTTGAGGGAGAAGATTGTATCTGGCCCCAGGCTTCCCCACCAACTAGCCGTGACCTACGTATGCTGAATGTGTTCGTTGGTGCCCACTTTCTCCTCTGAAGATCTATCCTGTTGGTAGCTACTTTGTAGGGCAGCTGTGAAGACTAAGTGAAGGGATTATGTAAAGTGCTTGCTTAGCACTTTGAAAGCAGTCTAGTAAGTTCTCAATAAATGTGAGCTGTTATAGCTACTATTTTCACAATAGAAGTTGAGCAGGAAACATAACCGTAAGCTTTCTAACAGCTGGAAAATAACCAAGCAAGAAGTAATTTAACTAGTTACAGAGTTCTCATGACTTAGGCTGGATAGATGACGAAATGGGTGAACGGGTGGATGGATGGATAGCGAAGGTGATAGGAAAGGAAGAATGAGGCGAGGAGGGAGGGAGATGGGTGGGGATGGAGGGAGGAACGTTTCTTGTTGTTTGAAGAAGAAAACTGTTTTTTTTCCAAGTTCAGAATTCTAAAAGTTTTTGTATCCTTCTCCAAATAACATACCGAATCAGTCACATAAGTATCTGACCCAATATAAACATAAACTCTCAATTTCCTATCCACTTTTCTCCAGAATGAATGATGACCTCTGCCTCTGCTCCTGTGAAAAGAGTCACGGAGGTGTATATGCATGCAGCTCAGTTGTGACAGGTATTTTATTAAACATTTTCTGCAAGGACTATAGCTTGGTAGGAAATACTGATACCAGCAAGCTGCCTAAATACATAGCTTTTTCTAATGTGTTGCCTATTACTGGAATAATGGTGAATAGTAAACTCACAAAACTTAGAAGACCACTGTCTTTCCAGGCTCTTATCCAGAAAGCAGCAGATCTTGGAACTTTGTTCTCCCTAGATTTTTCCATTGACCTAATCACTCTAACATTACATAGAAGAAAAAAAAATCCTTTGAACAGGTGCCCTGTTTATGAAGACGTTTATAGTTGTCTATAAAAATATAGGAAAATTACTATTCCTCCTCTTCTCACTTTTTCTACTGAAGAGGCAGAATGGTAAATTGAACATGAATTGCATGCCCTGCTGTATTTACTTAGCCTAGATTTGCACATGAACCAGAAAAAGAAAGAAAGAAAGAAAGAAAGAAAGAAAGAAAGAGGGGGGAGAAAAACCCTACAGAGCACAGAGCTGATTTTTTTCTCTTCATTTCTTTTGTAATTCTAACATCTTCAACTTTGAACTCACAGATTTTTGCAAAGAGCCGGTAATAGTGATAAACAGCAGTATTCAAGAAGACTCAGTGCTTCATTTCACGCCATAAATTAATAGTGCCAATTTAAAAAGATGGCACAACCAAGCACCATCCTGGCAGTGTATTCAACATCTTAAGTGCTATTATTATGAGAAAGATTTGTGAAGTTTACGCTTTCATTAGCAGTTATTTTCTTTATATTATCTCGGTCTTATAAAATCAAAAGAACTCAAAAGCATGTGTCTACTGAAGGTCCTACATGTGTGGTGTTGACGAGCATTAAAATTCCAATGCATTCTAACTACAGAAAATGAGAGGATGCGTGAAGTTTTCTTGACTTATCTTGAGATGAGAAGAACATTCTTAAGATTCTCTCTACCCATTTGGCACCCTGAAAACAACCCACAGAAACTGGAGCCTTATAGGATCCACGACTGATCTTGACTGAGCACCTTAGAAAATGGAGTCATCCCAGTCCTGTCAGCACCGTTTGTCTTATATCTGTGATGGGAACTGTGGGTGTCCCCAGCATTACGTCACCACCTTTCCCTCTGTGTCTGCATGTAGCAAAGCTTCTATCCCTGCAGATGACCTGGAAATTGAGACTCTTTCTACATGGTAGCTCAGATGAGAGGAGAGATGGGAACTCCCGGGGCTTTTCAAAGAGATTAATTACTCTGAAAAAGAAAGAGAGAAAAAAGATGTATGCAACTGGGGTAAATTTTGGGAGAGTCTCTTGGCTAAGATTCTACAAAAATTTCTGGCAATCACTTCTCCTCTCCATTCCCACTTTTCAACTCTTCCTGTGTCCTCTTTCCTGGAAGTCTAGCATGTCAGAAGAGAGGCTGCCTCTTGTCTAGAAGATCTCACAGGAGGCCATCTCATACACAAATAATAGGAAATAAATATTATAAAAAGATGGTGAGACATGACACCTTGGCTTAGCCTCAGCTGAGACACCCAGGCAGCCTGTTGGGAGTGAGTGAACTCCAGCTGGGAGGTGAGATTCCGACTGGGAGGGTGGTGACCTTGAGTTCAGGGAGGGAAGAACAGGGCAGAGTGTGTGCTCTGTTTCCTAACCTCGGTTTTTATGGCTATCTGCTGGTGGGCTGTTTTGCTTAGTCCTGGTCTATATCAACATCCATTTATGCGCCGCCACTAGCTCCTTCATAAACACATTTTTACTCTACCTTGCCAGGCAGGAGTCCTCAGCCTTGGACCCACCCCAGTAATCGTAGGAGGTCTCTTCTCTCTGCCTTGGGAGGGCAGAAGCATTGATAGCCCTTTCTCTGCACCTCTCCATGGCACCCCATAATTCGCGCAAGCTCCCATCACTGACGCAGACCAGAGCCCCCAGCTCGGGGAGCAGCCTCTCTTCCCACTGAATGCACTGATCTCATAGTGAAAGAATCCACCTTGTCTTTCAAAACTGCAAATGTGATGAACTGGTTTCACTTGCAATTCCTACTCCTTGTTTTTCCATCTCTGAATTTGTGAGACAGACAAGAAGGATTGAAGGTGCATGGGAAGGGAATGCTTACTTGGAGAGAAAAGCTAGGCAAGATCAGCAGTGTCACGCAGGGGGGCGTGTAGTGATGACAACAGTTACCTGAGACCCTGACCAGGAAGTCTGGCAGGAAGCCTGAGTGGATAAGGTGAACAGCTCAGGTGTCAGTCAAGGTGGCCTGGGTCACTTGCTAGCAGCATAGAACAACAAGCTTCCCAAACTACCTCTCCTTGAGTTTCCCCTTTACACAGCAGTAGAAGCCATGCAGACCTCTCCAGGTAGGCACATGTGGCCTCTAGAGCAGCTTCTGCACCGCAGGTCATTTAATCCATAATAATTCAGTGTGAGTAGCTTCCTCGTGTTCCTGGATGGCCTTCCCACACCTCAGTCCTAACCCTGGTGTCAGAACGTGCCCTGGCACCTCCAATCAGATGCATTACAAGCCAAATCTCTATGTGTTTTTCTATTCATTACATTATCTGGTCACTCTTAAAATCTCTATAGAAATGCAGAATTCTTTGCGGCTAATTTTTGAAATAGGAATGATTTACACAAGTACTTACCAGTGGACTGAATTATGCATGTGCTCATTGTCTCAACAAATCAGTTTGTTTGAGGAAAGTTCCAGATCGCCCAGAACCAATTTTTATCAAATACGAGTCAAAATCACAGTACAGGATTGGCAATGCAATGCAATCTGTTGTGAAGTTTAGTGCACACCGTGGTCCACAAGTTCTCCTAAATCTGGCTATGAATGATGCACTTTGAGAAAGTGGTGAGCCCATGAGTACTCCACTCCCTGTTAGTGGAAACCAGGTAAAAATAGTCATTCCATCTCTCACAGGAATGAAAAGTGGGAGCTAAGTCAGAGTGTCAGCAGTAAAATGCCGGGTTTCCCACGACAGAAGTTTTCTCCTGCCAATGTGCAAACTTTAAAGCGAGGACAGTGATGCCCGGGTGAGTGATAGACAGTCTATGTGCTAGAAGAAGTAGCTTGCCCTTCACAGTCTAGAAAACTGTCTGTGAACCAGAATATACACTCTGGCTTATTTATCTAAGTCAAGCAGGGGATTTAGCAAATGGCGTTATTCTGGCATTTTTCTTCTGTGAGAATGATGTCTGTGAAAGTCAGTGTTCTGACAGAAAAAAAGAGGTACCTCTCTGAGGGGTTGATAGGTTTGATGGGAGAGAGAGGGCTACCATGTGACACTCTAAGAATGTACCAGGATACTAGCACCCAGAAGGGAGGACAAGAATGCAGTAATGGAAATGGATGTAGAAGCAGAACTGAAAAAGAAAATTGAAAAGAGGAAGATTGCCTGGCCTCACGTCATTGGCCCAACTCCCTAGACAGGAGCTCTTCTCCTAAGGCTGGCTTGTTAGGCCCCTGGCTGGCAAAGAGCCATCCCTCCTACTGGCTGATCTTTGAACTGCATGATGAGAGATAACTTTTTTAAGAACAACTCATTTTTGGAGATTTGAAGTTGCTTTACAGTGCCAACTTCTCTTAATTTTTTCTCGATTTTAAAATGAAGACAAAATCAAACAAAAGTAGACATGGTTAATATCCCCATCAAGCATGTGATCAACTCCCATGGCAAATTCCTTCCTCACATCCTTATCAGATACATTTAGATTCAATATAACTGAATTTTTCTTCCCTCATTATGACAGAAATAGTGGTCTCTTTGCAACTTAACCCAGGTGACAAATGGCTTCAAATGGAAACAAGGAAGATATGTCAAGGGTTGTATTTGACATTCAACCTCTCCTCCTAAAAGGTAGAATCACCAGCCAAATCTTGTGGCGTTGTAGTAGCAGATTGAGCTATGCCTAAAAAGTGAAATAACCAGGAGCTGAGGTAGCACTCCAGAAGAGTCCAGCACTGGCCTTCTGACTTAGTTACTTTTTCATTGCTGTGACTCAATACCCGACACCCACAAACTCAGGAAAAGAAAGGTTTATTTTAGCTTACAGTCTCGAAGGTCACAGTCCATTCAGGGGCGGCCGGCAACAATCGAAGTACATGGCAGAGAGAGAAGTGGAAGCAGCTTCCCCGGACAAACAGGAAGGCCAGCTGAGGCTAGTTGAGACTAGTGCCACTCCTCGAGGAAGGCAGGTGCAGCTTATGTATCCTTTCAGGTCTCTGCCCAGTAACCAGTCCCTCCTGCATCCAGGTGTGGCCACTACACACCATTAATCCTAACTTAACTGCAATCCACCCCTCCAGACCAGACCCCAATCCACCAACATCACATGGTTCCATTAAAATACATGAGACTTTTTGGAGACACTCCAGATCCTAACGACAACACCTTCCCAGCAGGCCAAGGGTCCCTGCCCCTGCCAAGCCCTGGCAGAGGTGGGGCCAGAGCCAAGGGCACCATGCTCTCCCTCCCACCACATGGCAGCTGCAATGAATGTTTTTGCCTAGTATTCAGAAATATCTCCTCTCGCATATTTGGAGTGTGTTGTTTGTACTCTTAGTAACACACACAAAAGAAGCCTTTGATCCTTGTTCAAAATGGTGATTCATTAGATCTTAACATATACACAGGGAAGGTGGACTTGATGACTACTGTTGTGCAGAGGGGCGATGAGGGCCCTGCAAAGCTATGCTCCTCTGTAGGTGCACAAGATGGCGTCACACACTGTGACTAAAGAAGACAGGATGGAACCAGAAGAGTGAATTTAAGGAAAAGAGTGTTAGTTGATATCCAGCCTGAATAAGGTTTCAATGGACTTTACTCTGGGTTTCCCCTTTGAAGTAACAACCCACTGTACGAAGCTATATGTAACTAACATTTAGGTTAACAAAATACAGATATTAGTATTGGAAATGAGTCTGTGCTGGGGAATACTAAAGTGGGGTGGCATGAATTGGTAGGTAGTTAAGCACATAATGTGCTGCGGGGACCCCGAGTAATCCAGGAGCACGTGTGCTTCCATGGTAGTTGCAGTATGTTTTGTGGCAACCAAGAAGGGGAACAACTCAGGTGTCCTCCCGTAGTTGACTGGATACAGAAAATGTGGCATCAAGTGGAAACACACACACACACACACACACACACACACACACACACACACACACACACACACTGTTTTCACATTGTTCTTTCAGTACTACTCAATAGTCCCATAACATTGCACTATGACACTGTATTCTGTTCAAAGTCCTTCTGTGAACACTGTGGAGGAGTGATTTGCTCCAAAGCCAGAAGAGTACTCTAGAGTTGAACTAAATTCTGACACTGCTAACCGGTAGGTAGCTCAGATATCACAAGTCAGGCTTGGTCTCATGAGACTGCCCCAATTCAGGCGCTATGCCCTATACTTCCCGTCAGCTGACTGCAGATAGACTGTTCCTCAGCCCCCTCCTCGGGTTCAATCACTCGCCACCCACAGAGCTCAGGGAGATGCTTCACTTACACTTCCATATTGATCATAAAGAACCCAACTGGTAACAGCCAGAGGAAATAGACGCATAAGGTGAGATACAAGGGAAGGGCCACCTGAACCTCCCCGGCCTCTCCAGGGGTGCCACCCTCCTGTGATTCCTGCAAGGCCAGCAGCCAAGAAGCCACCTGAACCTATCATTTGTTCTCCAGTTTGACGGGAAATCCCGCATCTTACTGCTGATAGTAAGGCTTGTGAAGGCTGTTTTACGTAGATGTGATTGCTTGCTTCACTGGCCTATGGTGATCAGCCCAACAGCCTTCAGCCCTCTCTCCTCCCCAGAGGAAAGTTTCTACTCTACTCCCATGGCTGGCAGCCAGCTCCATCTAGGAGCTATCCAGGAGCTCCGAGGCACCAGCTATTTTATTAACATACAAAACACTCTTTCCACTGTTGAGACTCCAAGGATTTAGAACTGTGTTCCAGAAAACAGGGATAATGTCTTAGTCACTTTGCCGTCACTAGGACAACCACAGTTTAAGGGAGGAAAGATTTATTTTAGCTCACATCTCAGAGGTCTTGGTGTGTCCACAGTTAGCTGACAATGGTAACACGGCGGAAGAGTCTGATGGAGAACAGCTGCTGATGGCACAGCAAGACAAGAAAGAGGGTGAGGGAAAGGTGCAGCTAGAAGGAGGTGAGCCTTCCAGATCAACTCCAGGGATCTGGCCCCTTCTCTCCAGACTCCGTCTCCTAACACCATGATCAAATCACCTGCCAAATACACGAAGCTTTGCGGGGACCTTCCATATCCAAACCTTAACAAGAAGAGAACAAGTAAGTATTCCTCATATCACAGTAGAATATTATTCTGCCATTAAAATGAAGACATTTCTATCATTTTCAGCATGACTAAGCCTGGGAGACTTGATGCTAACCAGACACAGAAAGAAAAACAATGTGAGTCCATTGATAGCAGCTGCCTGAAATAGTCAAACTCAGAGAAGAGACCGGAATGAAGGTGTCAGGATCCAGGCAGAGGAGGACATGGGAAGTTGCCATTGAGCGGGTAGAAAGTTTCAGCTGCGCAAGATGACTGAGTTCCACAGATGTGGCTTACATCAGACCTCTAGTTGACGGGTAGTGCACTGTGTGCATTGGCTCTTCTAAGAAGGAAGATCTTGTGGTAAACACCATTACCTCAAAAAAGGATGTAAGGGAACTTCCATATAGATAGATGTGTGTATTACCTCACTGGTCACACCACAGGTGAGTGTCTATGTCCAAACCTCGCAAATTATATACCCTGGGCCCAGGTGTAGCTCGTTGGTAGAGCACATGCTTTTGGCACACAAGTCCTTCAGTTTGATCCCCAGCACCGCAAGCACAGAAAAATTGTATACATTAAATTACACACAGTAATTATGTACCTCAAATATATTTATTTTGTATATCAGCTATAGTTTAATAAAGCTGGTAAGATATTAAGTGCTATCAAAAAAGATAAAACAACTTTTTAAAAATCTGTGTATATTTCTCTGGTCTCGCCCCAGGATCTAAGGCCTTGGGCATGAACACACTTCCAACCCTTGACTTACTGCATTTTTAATAAATTTTCCAATAGGTAATTTTCTTCTTATTTAAAAAAAGAACTCTAAAGTTGACTCTACATACACATACTGACATTACTGAATTGTACATTACATTGTGTCAGTGGTGTGAGGTATGATTAGAACTCAGTGAAGCTGCTATTTGCCAAAACAAACAAAATGAATATGCGCATTACTCAGAGTTCCCAAAGCCTCAAGAGGACATACAAATTTATAACGACTACATGGATCTCCTTTGTGACAAAGGCCCAGAAAAATAAAATTTTTAAATCTCTCATGGACTCAGGGACCGGGCAGCCAAAGAGTATCTGTTCTTGGATGGGTTCATGGCCGTATGACAATTACATCCGTCACCACACCCTAGAGCCCTCACCGGGAACAGCGCTTCCCTGAAATCAGTCATTCACTTGTTCCTTCAATACTTGATCCTACAGTATTTACTCTGCTATGGAACACGCAAACAGAACTGTGTGTCTGCCCTGTCTTTGGGGCGCTCACTTCCATCACACAAAATCAATAACCTGCAAGGTGTTAAGGAGCAAGTCCCCCACCAGGGATCAGTTTAGAGCTTTGCGATTTCTGGGAGAATTTCTTCCTGTGAGACACTTTGCTCAGTAACCTACAAACATTGTGTCATCCAGTCCTTGCGACGCGACATAGCCATGATCACCACGGCAGTGGCAGGAGGCCGAGTCCAAGCGGCCCCATTCGCCCTAGCCCCACCCCCGCACATGCCCCTGGGGCAGCTCTGGCATCCATCGCCCTCCCTGTCTCTCCACTCCTGATGTGTGTATCTAACCCAGATGTGACTAAAGTCTCTTTGCCTTTTATTTGTTTTGGGGTGGGTTTTTTTTTTTTTGAACTTTTAAAATGACCAAATATTAAATTTATAGTGTTAGCAACAAACAGATTAGATAAAGCCTTCTTTATGTTAAAGTCTAGCTTTATTAAATCTTCTGAACTCATAGATGCTTCATCATTAATTATTAAAGATGGCAAAATGAATAATACTTCAGATATACTCAATTATAGTCTGCTAAGACTTCCTTATAACCCTTACATGTTGTGATCTTTATAGAAAAAAATCAACTCAGGGAATAAATATGGTAGAAAAGATTTAATTCAAACAGATAACCCCCTTGCAGGAGAAAATGGGAATTTTTCAAGATCAATGAATCAGACAGATCTATAGCACTGCACTGAAGGTATAAAGGGCCCCTACTGCGACAGCAACACACAGAGCTCCATAAGCAGTTCCACGCTCGGAAATCAGAAATGATTCTTCAAAAGCAAGGCAAGAGATTGGAACATTTACAACAAAAAAGCATTAGAAGACTGACATAGTTTGCATGGCCAAAACACCACAGCAACTGGTAAAACTAAAACAACAACAACAACAACAGATAATAATGTGACCGTCAGGAATGTAAAGAGAACTATAGGTATTTTAACCCAGATCCACAATTTTCAGGTCCATTTTGGGTCAAGAGCTTAAACATTGGAATAGAATCTAGGAATGTAACTCGGTGGACAAGGGGTGAGCTTAGCACCCACAAGACCTTGCGGTCGATCCCTAGTACCACTGAGTAACTAGATAAATGCTTAAATAGAACTCTGAGACAGTAGGCCAATATTATGGCCAAAAAAAAAAAAATGTGAAATGCTCGTGGAAGATTTTTTGTTTGTTTATTTTTCCATACAAAAGTAGGATTAGATTTGGGGAGGTTTACATTTTGTTTTGTTTTATACACTACAAAATAAAGAAATAGCATAACTTCCCAATCATTTCAAAAGCCAAAAAGTACTTCTGGACACTGAGATTAGTACCTACAACTAAAGTTTAAAACAACTCAATAATTGTATAATGTCTCTTTATTTTGTGCATATGGGTACATCTTCCAGACACTCAAACTTGGCCTAAGGGTTTTCTTTGAGCAATTGTCCAATGACCTGAGCTGAAGGTAGTTTCCCTAATTTAACTTTAATACTTGTAGTGTAAATGGTTCAGCAAAAACTTCCTTTTAGAGACAAGCACCCATAAAACAGTCTTCATAAGATACCACAAAAGCAATATTTTTGTAAAGTTGGTATGTGGTCTCAAAGCCAAACTTCCCTAAACTGGTAGCAAGTCATGCCTGGCTTAACAACAGAGACGAGTTCTGAGAGCGGCATTGTCGGGAGCTTCCGGGGTTGTACAAACACCAGAGTGTACACACACAGACCGAGAGGTTCTAGCCCACGGCAGGAGTTGCTCTAAGGCAACAAATTAAAGCGTGTTACCAAACCAGTGCTGCAGACAATTAGAATACAACTGTAAATTCTAGGAAACCGCCAGCCCCAGGATGATGTAATTGACCATTGCGGTACCCTTGCCATGACCCGGAAGGTCATTACACACGCAGCACGTGCCCTAGGTGCTTTCTCCCACCTGTGTACTCTCATGGTACAAGGCACGGCTGACAGCCAGCCTTGCGCTTTGCACCTCACAGGTTAGGAATCCATTAGATGCCCCGATCGTCTGTGTGTTATTTTGGAGGTTGCTTTCCCAATAGCTTCCGATTATACTAACTATAGACATTCGGAAATCCTTATCTATCCATATGACAAAACTCTTAATAATGTCCATGTTCTTCAGTAAAATTATGAACCACTTATCAAGCAAAGCATTCACTAAGATCACAGTTACTGGTAATTTCACATTAGCCTTTTAGTATAGTGAGTTTAGAAACCATGATTTGACTTACGGTGGATTCCTACTTTGCTTTGCATCGCTACACTGCACAAAGCTTTAAACAACTTTCAAAACTAGAAATTGAAGACAATGTTTTCATATTCCCCATCAGTTTAGTCAAAATGAGGAGTTTCTACACGTTTCATAATATTTCATAATTAAAATTAATATCTTTATGATTGTGTGCAAAAAACCCAGAAAACTTATACTGAAGAAGCAAAAAGGCATGATAATTTTAACTAACAAAACTCACAAAAATGGGCTTGCCACACAAAGGAGAAGCAGAATAAAACGTCCGCTATTACACACCGCAAAGGGATACTGGGGCAAAGGACCTGTTTTTCCACATTTGTCTAATCCTTATTTAAAGGTCTATCAGCGTTCATGGTCACTTCTGTATGTCAATATTATCATATGTGCACTTCATAAATATTGGCATTATTCCTGAACTTATCAACATTCTTAGCAGAAAAATGCAATACGGATGGGAACTTAAGGACTTGCCGGGATTGAAGTGAGGCTCTGCATCTGCGTGACGGGTTCCAAGGCAGGCTGGGAAGCCACGGCCATGGAGTGGGCGGAGCTGACACACGTACACCCCAGGCCTGAGAGCCGGGTGCCCAGCGAAGCTGGGGGGACATGCTAAAGGCACGGGAGGGGAGGGGCCAGTCTCTCTCTTTTTTTTTTTTCTTAGCTAACAGTCACACCTTTATAAACTACAGATTGGACAAAGCTAAGACTGAAACAATCATACTTATTTTTACTCTCAGCTTTTCCTGCTTCCTATTGAACAGTGAATTCAACGGTGAATATTCTAAGAGACATTGACATCATTGGATGTGTTGAACATAATCCTCTTCCACTAGGAGGAAGACACCCACCGAGAGAGAGAGAACTGTGAGCTGAGTATATCACCAGGCCTCTAGTGAGGCCCTATGGGTGGACATGCTAATAACATATAGATTCATACATTTTTGATCCACAACTACTAACCCCACCCCTTCAGCTATACTATTTATTTAAGCCAATGTTAAAGTAGCTGAAACAAATAAATGGTCAAAAGAAACCCTGGCATTCAAATTCTTCAAATACCTTCCATTTTACAGATGAGAAAATTGAGCCCATAGAAGAAGTGGGATTTGTTCGATGTTGTACAGACATTAGAAATAAGAATTTTGAGGGACCGTTAAATTTTTATTGTAATTACAGAGCTTGAATTAAAAAAAAAAACCTTCCTGTAATGGAATACAGTATTTCTTTTCTACAAATGTTTTCTTGTAAAAGTTTGGAGATCTGAAATAACAGTGAACTCCTCAAATTCCATTCCTTGGAATAGAAGTGGAATGAGCCTTTTACAGTGCATTACAAATTCCGAGGGTGGGCAGGAAGGAGAAATGAGCTAGACATCTCAGATGGAAGAAGAAGAAAGCAGTCTCCCCCTCCAAGAATGAGCTACAGTCAACATGTCATTTAGATAAATTAATATCTCCGCTCCCCAAAACTCTGTCAGATATTTTTATTTTGTTGGGGAGAATAGTAATTTTTGATTTATGGAGATTCTCAAGAATTTGTTGCTTAACTATGCTTTAGTAATAAAATCCTTGGACATCACTATTTTGAAATATTTTAGATAGTCCTTCATCAAAACCTTCATCTTCTACAATTTGTTCAGCTCTTTTCTGTTTCATGCATTTTGGATTTTGTCCTTAATCATTCCTCTGGAAGACTTTTGAACTGTAAATAATCAGAATTTAAGACCTTTAACACCAGGGGAAACATCAGTCCGCAACACACCCTAACAGATATTTAAGCTCTCATGTGCTTTCTATAATTTTCCTAGCTACTGCCTCAAGTGATTATCCAGGATAACTGTAGTGTTTAAACAAGGGTGTGCGCTACGGGGTCAAGGGGAGTCGGATAGGTTAATGTTTGCACAACGCTTTGGACTAGACAAACTCGACACTGGGCTTATTGTACTAAATATAAAAGGTGCTTTATTTGACACCGGAGACCAAACAATGGTAAAATAAAATGTTAAGTATAGGAGTTGAAGGAGAGGAGGAAAGAGGCTACCCTGCTATAAAATTGAAGTACAGATCCCTCCAAATCAACACAATTTGCCTTGTCTAAGCCTCTTCTGCTTCTTTCCATGCTGTACTCTTCTTTCTGAGCAAGGTATTTGCACCTGTGATCCGTGGTGCTGCTGAAACCTCCCCGATCTCTGAGGACATGTTGAAATCATAAAAATCCACATTGCGGGGAAGCCATCCTCAGCAACCCAGCTAGATTGTAAGTGAAGCATCTGGATGATGTCACCTGTTGGCCTCCTCCTCAGACTTCCCTGGCATAAGGAGCTAGAGCTAATTCCATTTCCAAGCTTTCCTGGGGTCTTTCTTCCACATGCCTAGGTACCTATCAGAGAGCACTGTGGGAGACGGGCAGTGCAAGGGTGCAGACGATGTGTGAAAACAGCACAGCTGGTGTCTGCCTGGGTGGTGACTGGAGTCTCATAGGATGGACAGAGCCTATCTCAGATCAGTCTCTGGTGAGTCACAAAGGAGAGGTACTGTAACCACAGGTGTCACAAAAATTCCTACTTTATGACTTGAAAAAGCAGAGGGCCCATCAAAGGGGAGACTTTATACCAGGCTTCTAGAGAGGTTGCAGATTTAAGTAAAAAATGTAAGGTCTCCATTTGGACCTCCATGAAAACGTTATGGGTGATTTAGTTCTTTAAATAAAATTCAGCCTACTCTTAAGAAGAAAACAACAAAGCATATTCAAGCTATTAAAGCTACATGCACATTTCTCCATAATCCCTGACAAATGCCAAGTAAAGGAGGTGAGATGTTGTGAGTAAAGTTTCAGAATAAGAGGGGTCTTTTATCTGCTATTATCTCAAAAGCCCATTTGCTTTGCCATTTATCGCAGTATGAGTCTCCACATTCTATGAAATATAACAATATCAAATGCTGCTTACTGTAATAGAGATTCATAAATGCCACTGAACTGTGAATTCCTGTTACATTATGTGTTAATACCATGGTCAGTCTTCTTAAAATTTCAAACTAATGACTTCTGAGATTGTACTTCACACACAATTGCTTTTTTGATGAACCTAAGTTAATTCATATTAACACATAGTGTGAATGATATCAAAGAGATCTCCTTTTTAAGAGGCATACTTTGATTTTAAAAAGTCATTCAAGCTAAGTAGAAAAAGAGCAAGTGATTTTTATAAGTGAATGCTTAGAACGCATATAGTGAAAATAATCTATCCACTTCTCAATGTGACTTGAGTTGTTCATAGTTGAAACTCTTTGTTTTCCTATCTTGAATGCCTTCAGAAGAAGTATCTAAAATTGCATGCAGTGGAACTCCATTTTATGTCATTACAGTTTGATTGTCATAGAATTTGTAACTTCTCCTGAGTTGTTCAAATTCTGTTATTTACATGGAACTTCATTCTTGATCATTTGTCCTTCCCTTTCCTTCTTCCGATCTGCACAACCATCACAAGTTCTTCTACTCAGACTTCACTTGTTCCAATTTCACAGCTTTCTGGAATGCTTACATCACTGAGAATCTGTATAGCAGAAGCACTCATACCCTCTCCAGATGGTGAAGGATAAGGGAAATTCAGACATAGAGAGGTTCAACGCAGGCAGGATTTTCAGCCTCTCAGGCCAATCATTGTTTGACTTCCACCAATGTGAGGAGAAATTGAATAAGCTAGACTGAATGCCATAAACTTTGGAACCTGTTATGGCCAAGCTTCAATCTCTCACCTTGCATGTGAATGCCAACTTTGTTGACAAACCAGAAAAAGATGAAAAAAACAAAACAATCAATCACTCAGATACGTCAAACACTCCTTCCTCTAAGCGTTAATTCAACCTTAGTCAGAGCCAGTAGCAAACCAAGATGTTAGACAGCGAAGGCAAATCATTTTGTAAATACTTCTTTCCTCTCTGTGGCCAAACAGAAAATACACAGTAATACTAGCTAAAAATCAGATGGCAATAGAAAAGTAGTTTTTAATCAGGGGCAATAAAAAAGTGATAACTTAAAAAAACTTACTATTGCAGAAAAAAAGAAAAGTAATAGACAAATGCCTGATAATTGTACTCCTTCTCATGCACAAAGAAATGATTTTGTAATAGCCAGCTCTCCAAGGTTAAAAAATGTGTTTGAACTCAGAAAGACCGAATTGGAAGCAAAGGCATCACCGTCAGGTGACAATCTTAGACACCTGGTTGTAAACCAGCACCTGCTCCCGTTGAGTGCGGGTTGATCCCACTGCTGCCACTGCAGAGGCCAAGGCTCTGAAATAGTGGAAAATGACCCTCTGTGCCAAGCAAGACCAGCCCAGGCCAGGAAAAGCAAGGCCTTAGGCAGGGGCGAAGAACTCAGTGCTCCTGTGGAGTACAGAGGCATGGGCAGAGCACTTTACCTGTATCACAGAGGAGCCACTTTATCCTGGGTCCAACATGAGCTAGAGGAAGCCATTGTCTCCTTCACCCCGGTGTGTACTCTGACCTCCTGGGTTACTCCCCTGACTCTCTTCTTTTAGGGGGGCATGAGTAGAGGTTGATTTATAGGAGCAACTGAAGGACGAAGTGGCATTCTAAGAGCATTTTTTATCATCAACTTTTTTTCTCAACCCTAGAGCCTTGAGCAGCCCCTCTTGACATGGGCTGCACCATCTAAGGTGTTCTCTTCCTTGTTCACCATCCTCTTTCCCTCCTTCTTGCTCTCTTACCTTGAAGAGAAGTCCAGAGTGCACAGCATATGTTCTCATGGTCACTGCGGGGATACCCTCGAAGGAGAACTGGGAGACCCCAGCCCCCTCTCTTTCATTCTCTTTTGCACCCCGGCCATGAGGTGAGCAGTTGTCACTGCCACATGCTTCCCACTATGATGGGCTGTCTTAAATACAGGCCCAAAAGCAACAGGCCAACGACTGACCAGGAACTAAAACCTCTGAACAGTGAGCCAAAGTGGCCTTCTCTCTTCACAGTTTGGTTACTTTAGGCATTTGTTACCATGATGGGAAGCTGACTCACGCAATGGAACCCCCTCCAGTTCCACATGGAGGTCAGTTTGTCATCATTTTGCCTTGACTCTTGACTGTTCACACATTGACAAAAGTTGCTGAATCAATACACCAAAAGTAAAAAAAAAAAAAAAAGTATTAGTACATATTGATGGTTTTCATTGTGGCATTTTCATACACGTATGTAGCATGCTTTGATTATATCTACCCAACTGTTATGCTTCCTTACTCTCCTCCCTTTCTCCATCTCCTTCCTTTTCCCTAAGTCTCCCTTCTACTTTCATCTGTTTCTCCTCCGACATCCCGCATTTGAGAGGAAACATGCAAAGCTTGTCTCTGTGTCTGGCTTATTGTGCTTAACCCAATGATTTTCAGTTCCATACCCTTCCTGCAAAGATATGATTTTATTTTTCTTTCTGAACAATACTCCATGGATCATTTAGAGACCACGTTTTCTTTATCCATTTATCAGCCCCTGAGCACAAAGCCTGGTTTCCTAACTTCGCTGTTGTGAATTCTGCTGCAGTGAGCTTGGGTATGCAGGTATCTCTACAGTAGCCTGACTTTAATTCCTTCTAGTAAATACCAAAATGTATAGCCGGACAATATGGTAGCTCTGTTTTTAGTTTCTCAGAAGATGCCATATTGTTAAAGAAACAAGTTAAGGGAGAAAAACCTAAAATGTGTCTTCCCTGAGTACTTTACAGGATTTGTCGCAGTCAAGTCCCCAGCCCAAGCCATTCCGTCACAGGCATCCTCATCAAGTGAAGCTGTTATATTCCAATTAGCATTCCTAATACTCATTCATTTAGCGTGACTATTCCAGACAGTGTCTTTATTTTTTCAAGTTCAAATCTTTAGGTCTTCTAGATATAGGGTGTCTGGAACGTCAACCTATAATGTTGTTTTCATTTTGCCAGTGGTTTGAGCATATAAGTGCAAATCACTTTGAATTGCAGCAACATTTTTGAACAATGAATACCATTCAAATAAGGGAGTAGTGAGGCTGTGTCAGACTGCAGAGCAAATGTGATGTTCTGATGGTCCGAAGCCCCTTTTATTCTGCTTGCCAGTGGCCTGAGGGCGTGTCATGAGAGGCACACTGTAGGCCATCTAGGAATGCTGTCTGCCACAGATCCAGATTCCACATGGAATAAGCGTGATTACAACCTTCAGCATGTTCAGTGAAGATACTTTTACTTGAACTAAAAACTCAACACTACCATTAATGAAAATAAATGGGATTTAGAAGTCAAATTTGCATTTTAAGTTACTTTCAGGAGGAGATAGAGGAGTGACTCAGTTAAATTGCTTGCAGTACCTGAGTTTGATTCCCCATCACCACATAAGCCGGGCATAGTGGTACACACCTGTAATCCCAGCACTTGGGAGCCTAAGACAGGAGTATTGCTGTGAGTCCAAGATATATGCAAGATTCTTATGTGAGCCCATTTATTTTAAAGCAAGTTAAAAAAAAAACCTACAGAATAAAACAAATTTACTCACAAGGGCACAAGGGAGATACCTATAAAATTATAAGTCATCCATATCTGAAATAGTCTTCATAGGGTTACAAGTCTAGGGGATAGAGTTCTAGTATGATTTAACTTTCATGTAATAAATGTTTGTTACGAACATCTGATGGGTCAAGTATGGTGAAAATAACAAAGAGTAAAATGTGCTTTCAAATCCTTATGAAAAGACTCAAAATTCAAAAAATAAAATAAAAATGTTTCAAGGAAAAATAACTATACTAAGAGATATTACCTGCTGACTTAACTGAAGCCAGTTCTCCATGTGCAAATGAATTATACTCAGAATACAAAAATAAAAGAATTTGCAACAATGATCACAGAATCATTGTATTCCAACCTTGAGGAGAACAGGGGACATTTCAAAAGACTAGAAACACAAGGAAAAGAGTTGTTGCTAAAAACTGCAAGTGAGAAAACATGATGTTAATTTCTAGAAAACAGCGGCAAATACATTATTAAATACAGGTTTTTAAAATACTTTTAGAAGGAAGGACCAAACCGCAGGAGCCAGCACAGATGCACTAAATCCAGACTTGAAAAATTAACCTCACTGTGACCCACAGGCTGAATTATTGGCCCTGTGAAGCAAGAAGGTAATATAGACACTTGGTATCTTCATTTCAACTAGTTATTTAACAAAAATATTTTTGCATATTTCTAATAGATTTATATATGTATCATATTTATTTATACAGCATATGTGTTACTAAGTAATAATTCAGACTTGTATGATTGAACAGCTAAGAATTTTTTTTAAATGTGAGATTATTCTGAGGTCCCAGTGAAACATGAACATTCTAGTTGACAAGCCTGCCTTAAAGGGTTTTTTTATTTAAAACAAAAAAACAGAGAAGGTCAAGTCAATGGATGACCCTATTTAATATGTTGTTTAATATGTTGTCCAAAAAAGTCAAGATTTTGAAGGCTTCCATAACCTTGAAGCAAACACACCCATAATAACATCAAACATACTAAGGGATAATCACAAAATACTTCCATCAGCTTCCAAAAAATAATCTTTTCAAGAAGGTTACAGCCCACAGAACAGGAACTGCAGCTGACGTAAAAACAGGTAATATGATTTTTCCTGTTTCTGTTTTTGTTTTACTGAAACAGCAATTTGAGTGAATATGAGCTAATGGACAAGAAAGGGAAAGCATGCTCCAACCTTGTGGGAAAACGTGCCACAAGCAGGCTGCATCCAGCCCGGGTTAGGCTAGACCTGATGCCATGGGAAAGCCACAGACGCACATGCTTGTAAGATGAAGCAGAAACAGGACTACACATGCTTAAGCAGAGACTGGAAAACGGGTCTCACACGGTACACTGTCGTTGGCGTGTTGGGTGTCCCCCCTAACGACGCATGCATAAAGTCTTGATCCCCAGAGTGCCAACGTCAGAAGGTGCTGTGGACCTTTAAGAGGCAAGGCCTAGTGGGAAGTCCTTGGCTTTGCGATCAAGTTACAGCAAAGAGGGTTGTGAGACCCCGCCAGACTTTTCTTTCTTTCTGCTTCCTGGCTGGAAATGAGAACACTCAAACCAGAAAGCACTCCTGCCAAGAGGAGCTTCCCTGTGTAGAGGCCAAGCTAACAGGGCTGCCTGGTATTGGACTTGAACCTCCAGACTCATGAACCAGCATAAACTTCCCTTTACTTCATAAGTAGGCCGTGTCAGATGTTTAAATATACTGACAGAAAGCTGACATATACACGTGGATGTGGGGGACAGATTTTGGAGTGTTTCCCACGGGGGCGGATACAGATGAAGAATGGAGTGGCTACAGGCTATGCCATGGAAAAGAATTTTCCCAATAAAAAATGAGATGTGTGTGTGTTCAATATAGCTCAGAGAATGCAAGTTACATGTAAGCAGGCAGAATATTCCGTTAGTTACATCCATCTCAAAGTACAGTGGGCTCCTCATTCTGAAATAAGCTCTTCACTTCAGAGAAGAGCCAAGCAGAGGTGAGATGGCCCCTGCCGGGGAGGAGGCCACTGGACAGGGAACTGTTTCAGCTAAAACAGAGGCTCCCAAACTCTCTTGCGCATCAGCGTCTGCTGGAAGGTTGTGGAAATTCAGATTGTCAGACCTCTCCCTCAGAGTTCCCGACCCGAACATGCACAGCCATAGGCAGGGCTCTGGTGACACCAGTGCTGCAGACCTGGGGCTGTACTTTGACAGCCACTGGCCTGAGCAATTTGTAACAATCCTTTCTTAACTCGAATTCAATTCTAATAAATCACTCTTCTCTTCCGCCGTCAAGTGTAAATATGCTTTTTAAAAACATTTTCAAGAGGGAAATTTTGTATTTTTAACACACTTTAAAATATATTTACATTTTTAGTTGACACATAGTGATAGTACATATTTGGGAATATTGTGCGGCATTTTGATGTGTGGTTATAATATGTAATGATGATATGAGGCTAGCTGACCTATTTGTCAGCTCAGACATTACAAATTCCATATATTAAGGACATTCCAAGTCCTCTCTATTAGCTATTTTGGATTTTTAAATTGATCATTATAAATCATACATAGTTATTATAATATTCTAGGGAACATTAGAAGCTATTCCTAGTTGATAAGTATCTTTAAAAAACTTACCTAACCATTCACAATTCTAAAATGTAAAATCTCAATTCTTGTTACTATGATGCTATGCTACTGAATCTCTAATTTAGGCTTAGGAAAAAAATCATGAATTTGAATAAGAGATTTTATTAATTGTAATAATTTTGCACAAATGAAACTTGAAAAAAACCTTAGTTGGAATTTTTGTGCATTGATACGATAGGGCCAGCTTTTTGGGGAAAAAAATGGTTTAGGAATGTATGACCCAGAATGATATTTTTCACAAGTCTGTATTTTTCTAACAACTTTATTTTAATCCCCCCAATTTTTGTCATATGCAGCCGTGGAAAACTATGTTATATAGACTGGCTTGTTAGTGTTCAATCTGCAATTGCAATTGTATGTAATTAGCAGGAAGTATTTAAATATTTGGGAGAACTTAAGATCCTATGGCTGCTTCCAAAAGCTTGAGATCTAACAGGAGAGGAACTAATATTTTTTGTGGGGGGCGGGGGGAATATTAGCAAGTTTCTAAGATGTGGATAAGACCAAAAAGACAGGTTTTTCATTCATTCATTCATTCATTCACACAAAATATTTAGTGACAGACACTGTATAAAATGATGGAAACAAAATGGAAATAATTACACGATCTGTACCCTCCAGGAACTTAAGCCAGCAAAGGAGACGGGCATGTCGACAAATAATCGCAGTACAGGGTAAAAGAACCACAAAAGAGCCCACCTGGCACAGCGGGGGGTGGAGGATTTGATTGGAGAAATCTCCATGGAGGAGACGATTTGGGTTAGGTCTTGAAGAGTGAATATATAAGTTTTCCAAATGAAAGAGAGGGAACAAAGCCATTCTAGCTTTGAGGGACACCTGCACAACCAGAGAGATGGAACATGTTAGAGAGTTGAAAAAGTTGACAGAGACTCCACAGAGGGCACCAAGGGACAGAGCCAGAAGTCTCCAGAGAAAGCAGAGGCGAGCAGATCACAACTGGCTGAGGGGGTCAGACATTCTAGACTTCTGCCAAGAGGGGCATGAGTAGATCAGCATTTCTGGAGCTTGCGGTCTGTAAGAGCAGTGGTTTACATGAAAAAGAGCCAAATCCCATGCAGCGAAATCATGTAGCAGCCAACAGCTGGAGTCCAGGGCAAGTGGACGAGGGAG
Source organism: Ctenodactylus gundi (assembly GCA_004027205.1). Taxonomy (NCBI): domain Eukaryota; kingdom Metazoa; phylum Chordata; class Mammalia; order Rodentia; family Ctenodactylidae; genus Ctenodactylus; species Ctenodactylus gundi. The sequence continues at coordinate 85,485 of PVKB01000453.1, forward strand.
AAACTGGGCTTACCTCTGCAGAGCTGTGGAAAGATAATGGGTACGAAAAGTACGGTGAGGTGTCCCACCCATGACGAAAGCATCCACGGGGCATCTCCCCAGTGGTCCTATTACTATCGCTCTCCAGACATTTGTGGAACTCCTCCTCTGTATCAGGTCCTGAGAACTAGAAGCTGGGCACTGAGGACTTAGGGTTAAACAACTCCAGACAGCACATCTGCTCCCTTGGTGTTCACAGTATAAAGAAAGATGCATAGTTGAATAGTCACATAAATAAAAAATAAATTCAAAGCTGTCACATGCCTTTAATTTCCATACTCTGGAAAGCTGAGGCAAGAGAATCACAAGTTCTTACCTCGGCACCTTAGCAATATCATGTCTCAAAGTAAAAAGTGTTAGGGATGTAGCTCAGTGCAAAGGCTTTAAGTTCAATCTCCAGTACAGCAGAAGGAAGGAAGGAAGAAAGGAAGGAAGGAAGGAAGGAAGGAAGGAAGGAAGGAAGGAAGGAAGGGAGGGAGGGAGGGAGGGAGGGAGGGAGGGAAGGAGGGAAGGGTCAAGACTGGCTACAAATAAATGTGCAAGGGATTTGTCACTTACAAGAGAGGTACTTTTTTCTACCTTTCCAGAGATAAGAGGGAAGGTACCCTGAGAGAAGTTTGAACTGAAATCTAAGAAGGAGAAGGAACTCTTCAGTAAATAGGTATTTCAGGTATAAGCAGAGCATGGGCAATTTCTCTAAACTTGGTGAGCTCATGGTAAGTGTAAGATTTGAAGCCACTCTTCACTCTCTACTAAACAGTATGTCCTGTAAGCATAAGATCTCTATGTGATTCACCATCTCATGATTATTTCCCACTGAGGCCCATCAACTAACTGAGTTTGTGCATCATCTTCAATTGCTCTTCCTCCAATTTCTGTCCATTTTTCATGCACCTGTTCAGGTCTGCCTTCTGCACAGCATCCTCTGTGTTCCAACTTACACCAAAAAGGTGGAGAACACTCTCGGGCCATTCAGACTCAGAAGAAAAGTTTTATGCTGGCCTTTTGTGCACTGTCCTGTTGACAGGATAGCAGTAGAGTGGTCAGAATCATGGAAGATCTGTTCTTAACTCCCCACACACAGGCATGTGGAAAATAAATAGATGGTCAATTGCTTTGTTTCTTATCTCAGAGATTCAGCCCTATAAAATTATAATTAATTTACAGAAAACACACAAAGGCACGCATGTGGTAGAGGTAGAAAGCGTACATTCGTTAGGATTTTAAAAAAGCTTCTCATTCCAACATTATCTCTGTGTACTTTGTATAGAAATATAGCACTGCTGTCCTTGAAACTTCAGGGCTCTATCTTGCAAATGAAAAATGAATCTTCAGGCTAAGGATATAAAAGCCTCAGGTAGGTTCTTCCAAATTGGTGTGGGAGTTTCAGGGTTTGGAGGCATTCCAATCTAAGCACAGGGCAGCATTTACCAAGCACTGCCCGAGTTCATCTCTGCTGCTATGTTAATATGAAATGTCCAGCAGTTATTTTGGTTGGGTTAGATTTATTGCTACATTTAATTTAAAAGAAAACAAACAGAAGAGAGTCCTCTCTTCTCTCTCACCAAAACATCAGCATCCCAGAGACAAAGCAGTGAACAGAAGTCACGGGAGGGAGTTTCATTCCTTCAGGTAAGAAGAGCTTGTTTCTGTTGCATGTAGAAGCACAGAGAACTATTTGTTTCATACATGGAAAAAAACACAGGAAAACATTCAAATCTGAGGAGACATGGCTTGAGGAATCTTTGGTGATGACTTCTCTTCAGCCCGCAGTCTCTGGCTGTCCAGTGCCCGATGCTTCCCTGCTTGGCAGAGCTGCATGGAGGTGAGTCCTACTGAAAGCATCCGGTGGGTCTCACTCTGCTGACCACTCAAGTACTCACAGAGCTAGAAGAGACGTGTTTACATCGCCAAAGGAAAAGAAACCGAGAGAAAGACTTTGAAGGCACAACTGAACTGTGCATGTTTTCAAACACAACCAGAGATGAAATTAAATGCTACCAAAGCGTATGTTTGCCCAAACTTTTACCAATAGCAGGGTAATTGAAGTTGTAATTTAACTGAAGAGAGTTGACCTCATGAATGTGTCATGTAAAAACCTATGCTCTTCAGGACACTGTGTTCTTAATGACATTTTCAGCTTCGAGAATCTTCTGACCTCAACAATCTAGAAACCCATCAGTCATTCTTTACACAGTGTTACAAACAAAACCCTATTTTCTGGCAAGATGTCAAAGGCCCGGCTCTAAAGTCTACTTTTTCCAAGTACAAGCGATAGTGGGTGACAGTGTCCAGCACTTCTCTAAATTCTGACAACTATGTAGCAACAAATAAAAAACATCCCAATGATTTACTGTTCCAATTCTTCATTGTTGTGCTCTGTGTTTCTTTAAGAAAGGTGCAAGTGTATGTATGAGAGTCATGACATGCGTGGTTACCATGGGAACTATCTGTGTTTAGAGAGCGTGTAGAGTAAAGGTCCACGTAGTGGTTGGAGAAGAGTGGTGTTAACGATGGCTTCTCATGAGTCTAAATCATGTTAAGTCCCCAGTTTCACAAAAATGTTTGAAAAGAGAAAAATGCAAGCTTTCATCTGGAAGAGCCGTAATTGCCAAAATATGTTTCATTCTAGGACTGAACTTTCCTCCTGATGTTAGATCACATCCAAAGTAAGTTAGAATCTAGCAGGCCCCTGTTGTGAGGGCAGACGGGGCTTTCAGATCAGGGGATCTTACTCTGTGATTTATGGGGAAACACATTTGCTCTTTTGTTCCCCACAAGCTAGTTTGTAGCCCCTCTAAAATTCCTTGGTAAATTCCAGGTAACTACTCTGCGAGCAAGCATCAGGTCTTGTTACCTGAGCCATGATGTGGGTTGCCACCTGAGCAGGAGTCAGCGCAAGCTCAGCGCAGTACTTCACTCCTAAAAGCCAAGAGGTTGCTTCCAGTACAAGCACGTTTACTCTGTACAAAACAAAAACTCTAGCAGCAAACAAACGAAAATATTGGCTACTTGATTGAAAAATGGGCAAAGAACATTTCTCCAAAGATGAAATGGCCAATAAACACATGAAAGGATGCTCAGCGCCACACCCCCACCCCAGGAGAACAGAGCCAGTTGTTGCCAAGGCAAAACGCCACGTCCCACTCCTGTGATCAGCGATTGTTCTTCTAAAAAAGAAAGCAACACATGTTGTGAGAATTTGGAGAAACCAGACATGTAAAATGGTGCTGCCACTGAGCAAAACAGTATGGTGGTTCTCCAAAGAGTTGAACACAGAACGACCTTATGACCTTATGAGCCACAACCACCCCTGGGCTATAACCCCAGAGGCCTAAGAGCACAGCTGGAAGAGGCATTCGTGCACTCGGGCTCCCAGCCCAAATATCCATGGTTGGAGAGATAGGTAAATAAAATGGGGTGTGCACGTATGAGGAAATATCATTCGGCCTTAAAAAAGGAAGGGCACTCTGACACATGCTTCACCATGGATGAAACTTGACAACACTACACTAATTGAAAAAAGCTAAAAAGAAAAGGGCAAAGACTGTATGGTTCCATTTACATGCGGTACCCAAAGCCGTAAGATTGATGCAGAAAAGAAAACCGAATGGTGGTTGTCAAAGAGGGCAGGGAGGTGAGGAAGGAGGGACCACTGTTTGCTGGGTACTGGGTTTCAGTTTGGAATGATAGAGTAGGTCTTGAGATGGAGGTTTGCACAACAGCATGGATGAGTTTAATGCCCCAGAACTGTGTATTTAAAATGATTAAAACAATAAATTTTATGTCATGTGTATTTTACCACAATTAACAGAAAAAAGCAAAGGAATGTCGTGCCAAAAGAAATTTAGGCAAACCATATTTGCACAGCGTTATTATTGACACGGCAACTGAACCATCAGCATAACGAAAGTTGTTCTGTTTTTTAACTATGTAGTCTAAAAATAAAAGAGTGACTTTCTCCAACTGATGGCTTTCATTATAAATCCCCAAAGCAAAAATTTTTGAAACTGAATGATACTCAAAAAAATTTCACCCTTCCAAGTTCTCAGATCAAGCTGCCAGTTCAACTACAACCAGGACCTTCGCAGGCAGCACCACCACCCTGAAGTCGTACAAGAACTCTCAGCATCGGCTTTCCTTAGGCTTGGCTCTGACGCACAGTAGCCCGCTTGCTGTAGCCTTTCCTCCCTTGTTTTCATGAGGCTTAAACACGTGTTTGAGAAAGTTATTTCTAAGCCAGGCCCAGCGGCACGGGCCGGTAATTCCAGTACTCTGGGAGCCTAAGGCAGGAGGGTTGCAAGTTTAAATTCAGCGTGGGCAATTTAACAAGACCCTATCTCAAAATCAAAAATGAAAATACACTGCGAATGGAGCTTAGTATGAAGGCCTTGGGCTTGAACCCCAGTGCCAAGAAAAGAAAAAAGAAGGCTCTTCTTGAATATTTCTAAGCTGTGACAATGAATGTCTCAAAGTGATTTTAAAAATTTAGTCACTCAGAAGAAAAAGGAATCAAGGAATAACAGATGTACTCATCAAGAAATGCCCATTGGTTCATGGGCTTGCAAGTTAGGAGACGTGTAGGGTGCTAATGGGATTAAGATGTGGGTTTAAAGGAAACTGGGTATGTGCCGTCTTGAGTGTGTGTTGAGGGGTGACAGTCTTTCGTAGGATGTGAAGAAATTAGAATATGGCTACGTGCAGAGGAACCTGATCAGCCTGGAAGCACAGGAAATGGCAAAGATAAAACAGTCAGGAAGCAGCTGAGGATTAGAAATTAGAAATGGAAAATGCCCACTTGTGAATTTCTGTGAACTTAGTAACATTTTAAAATGTAAAAGTACAAATAATTGGGACATGCAGAGATGTTACTATTATTCAGCTTAACAAAGTCTGACTAACTGGCATGATTCCGCAACAGATTTTATACAAGTAAACCATTCCTATGTGTTTCTAGAAATATATTCCTTCATCGGTTCTGCCTTTTACATGTTCCTAGCAGGTGAAGTATGGGAGCAGGCTCATTGATCTGGACCATAGTTTCTGAATCACCCCGCCGCAGTGACCTTGACTGGCTCTTGCTCACTCCCTAATCACAGGAAAGCACCCACTGGGCTTCCGGGAGAGATCGGAACAAGCCCACACATCATATTTAGCAAGTCTACTCACTTGTGTCCTAGAATTCATTTCACAACAAAAATGGCGGATTCTCATGTGTGACCCGAAGCAGAAAAATATCTTACAAGGACATTCCAGGTGTGACTGCAGTTGTCAGGCTTTCTGAAATCAAAACCATTTAGAGTGATGCTTCTGCTTTGAAGCAGCACCCGAGCATTGCTCATACAAGGTAAAGTTATTTTTATGGCTAAATAATGCCCCTCACCCCTAGGGAATGCCCTTCCCCTGAGGGAGCACCTAACTGCCAAAGGTATTTTCTCAACCTGGATCAACTCCAGGGTAAGATTTCGACATCTGATTGGCGGGAGATCCACCTCTAAGGAACATGTTATCACTTATTAATCCTCTATCATCGTATCTTCAGGCCACCAAAGTTTGTTTCACAAATATTTGTCTTAGAGGTTGAAAAAACTCCACCTTCTGCTTGATAGTAGTTTTGTTTCATTTATCTCAAAAAGTACAGTCAACTGTGTAACTCACCGGGACAGCTTTTGCTGCATGACTTTCTTAGAACACTACAGAATTGAGCTAGACAGCTTTTTTTTAAAGATGAAAGTTTTCTGTAAATGCAATCTCTGTGGAATCGAAGCACTTTTAAGCCTCAGCTTATATTGAAGAGAAAGATCTTTTTTTTTTTTTGAAAGAGTGATGGAAAGTTGGAAGAATTTATTTTCTTTAGTTATTTGGATTTTTTTTTCTCATTTGGGTAAAAGAGTTAGATAGTAACGCATTATATGGGGGTGGTTGTCCCAAGCCCAGCGTGGATGTGCAGCCCTACAATGTCGTGCAAGTGTGTGTGCATGGAGCAGCAGCTGAAGTCAGCTGGTGGCTTCTTTTCATAGCTGAAGTTTGAAGGGAAATGTTCTAAATTATTTTTAATATTAGCATTAAAAGTGGGCCCCATGTATTAGCTGCTCCGGTTGGCAAAGCACCCCAAGAGCCTAGGTGTGAGTAACCTTAGCTCTCATGAAGTTTTGCCTCACAAAAGTTTGCATTTTAATAATGACTGGTGACATTAGCTGGCACGCACCAGCGACTTCATATGTGCCTGCCACTGTGCCAAGTATTTTATATACACAGTCTTATTTAAACCTCAGGTCATCTCTATGATATAGGTAGTATGCTATTCATTTTGCCAAGGAAAATCCAAAGATTAGCTCACTTACCGTTAACCTAATCCCACACAGCCGTGAAGACTGAGCCTGACCTCCAAACCCCAGCCATTCCAGGGTTTAACCTCTCTGAAACCTGTACTGATTCTTTCTTCATCCCTCAAAAAAAAAAAAAAAAAAGACATGCACAGTTGGTCTGTAATGATTTCCACCATAGCTGAATTTAGCATGTTTGTCCCATATGCATCTCAAGATGCGCCAGCTTTCACAGACATTAATTAAGTGAGCATGCTTCGGAATGATGCGCCACAGTTATTCTGGGGGGCCTGGTTAAGGTACAGATTCTGATTTGGGGAGGCCTCAGACAGGACCGGAGACTCTTCATTTTCAAAAGCCTCACAGAAGAGGCCGACCGCGCTAGTCCCTGAGTACGTATTCAAGGATGAGGATTTAGGACACACCTAACCTAACTTATACAATTGTAGGGCGGGATTTTAATCATCAGAACAAGCTGGTTTACTTAGTAGACACAGAAAATAGATGGGTGAACCAAAATCTCATTAATTTGCCTATGTAAAATTAACTGTAAGTTAAATTTAGTGCTTACATGGTTTTTCTCATAGCATTAGGTTTTACTTCAAATATTTTGACAAATTAATCTTGAGCAAATAAGTTTTTAATATTATATATTTTATGTGCCTAGTGATCTTTGGGACACTGTGCATTTCAAAACACTCACAGGAAATTGATCCTCAGTCCTGTCCTTAAATTATGCCCCTTCCGTGGAAAAGAACAGCAACCATCCCAGAAACAAAGTGATACGCAGTGTCCTTTGCTCTCAGTGTGGCGTGGAACCAAGTCTAAGAGACCATTTAGTGTAGTGGATTTGCAATTTTTTTGTGACAGTAAAAAATTACTCGGGTAATGAAATAAACCCTTGTAGAGCCCTGCAAGAACGAGCAGAAAGCCAACAGCATTGCAGAACTATAAAGTCCTTAAAAATGTCTAACATACTGTAAGTAGAAAGAGAGGATAATAAAATAATGTATGTTCTGAAGAAAAACCGAAAGGTTCACACTAAAACTGTAGTGGCAGTTAGCTGGGGATACAATTGTAAGATGACTTTATTTCTTTTGCTTATGCATATGTTCTCAAGCCTCTATAATAAATATGTGTTACTTTGGAGAAAACAAGAAAAATACAAAGCTTTTAACATATAATCTTATAAAGATCACTCTGTGCCAACATTATCCCTAAGTCATGATATCATTAGCATCACTGAAGGCGGCAGGACCAGAAGTTGTGGGGCTTCCGAGGCAGGAACAGGAAGCAAATGGAGTTGTTGTCTAGGGAACATTATTCTTACAAAATTGACGAGCCTGAACTCATCAATTTCTACACAGAGCTGCCACTTGCAGAAAACACAGCTTACAAAGAAACATGCCAATGATCAAGCAATGACGCCAAGAAAGATCCAGAATGGGGGCATTCTGCAGGGCAAATGGCTCCGTTTCTCTGGTAATGGCATGATGGGGTACAGGGGGGAGGGGGCTCCTTTGTATCAAAGAGGCTTGAAAGACATTCTGCGTATATGCGATGTATTGTATATTTACAGATATTGTGGATGTTCCTGTCTTCTCAAAATTCATGTGTTGAAGGACTAATAAATACACAAGGTGTTGGCGTATAGTCACGAGGCCTTTGGGAAACAATTAAATTTTTATGAGGTCATGACAGTGGGACCCCCCCCCCCCCGAGGAATTAGCACCTAAGAAGAGGAAGGAGGTGGCCAGAGCATGCTCTTAATATGCCAAGTGACCACACAGCAAGAAGGCCTGACACCAAACACCAGACCTCCCACAGCCCACAAAGTAAAAAGTGAATGTTATTTAAGTCACTCAACATACAGCATTTTGTTATAGCAGTCTGAACTGACTGAGACATGGCACCTCAACTGGTTAAGCCAAGTGTTTTGGCTTAAAAATGTAATGTTTTTAAACAACCAGGGAAATTTGATTATGTGAATAATATTAATCCTTAGGTATACAAATAGAGTTGTATACTTTTTGAAGATGCAGTCTGGAAAAGGTAAGAATGAAGTGAAACGGTGGGAGAGTGTTTTTTAAACCCTTTAACAAATGTTCTGTAAAAAGATAGTTTAGGGGAAGCAGTAAATACTCAAGCCTCGGTGGGATATTAAGTGCCTACTATATTTGTATTCCCTTTATTCCCTCTTCTTATGTGTGTCTGATTTTTTTTTCATAGCACAATCGATCATCAGAATTACAAATCTTCCTGCACAAGAGTAAAATACTCGTGCAAACAAGCACGCAGGATCCATCTGAGACATGGGCATCTTCGGCTGGAATAAAAGGCATTCGCTAAGCAAACCGAACTTCAGGATGTGTGGTACTAGCCCAGCCGAATAATCCTGGCAGCTGTGGGAAGGCCTAAGTGCGGGAGCTCTGAAAGGAGCCGCAGTATGGTGGTGATGTTATCACGCGCTGGGAAGGCCGGATCTGGATCAGGAAACGAGTCATCCAGGGGAGAGCAAACGGTCAGGGGGAAGAGCGGCCGCGTGCGCAGTACTTTACGGCTGCGTCTGTTGCCAAGCCCTTCATTTCACTTCGTCTCCAGTTAATCTCCGTTACTTCTATTCTAAGCTGTGAAGATCATCTCCTACAATTTATAGAGGTATCTGCAAATTCATTCAACAAACTTTGCAACCTAACGGTCATTTTCATGGACCTGGGAAAGTAGAATTCATGGCCTTCAGCTTTGTCCAATCAGAACCTTCCAGCTGGGGTTAATAAAGGTTAAGGTTTGGTGAAAGGAACGTGAATCTTAGTGCTCCAGCCTGAATATGAAATGCTACCCAAAGGCCCCTGTGTTACAGGCCTGGTCTTTGGCGTGGCCTGCAGGGGACGGTGGACCCTTCAAGAGGTAGAGGTCAACTGGGGAGAGGAAAACAGGTCACTGGGGCCATCACCCCAGGGCCATCATCCTGGGAACAAATTAATGTAGTTCGCTCAGACTTCAACTAGTTTTGCAGGAAAGAATCACTCCAGAGTGAGGACAACCCACCTGTGTGACCCTTGTGCACACAGACATTTCCTTTCCCGTTTCTCCACCATGCTATGACACTTACCAGGATGCCAATGCCATGCTTCAGCCCTGGGATCCTGAGCCAAATAATTCTCTTTACCTTTTTTTCATTTTTCTAATTGAGTATGCATAAATGGCAGATTCAATAACATGTTAATAGCCCACAACTTGGGAATTTGTGCCTGTATCTCTCCTGCTTGACCACTTTTTCCCTCCCTCATGGCCTTTCCCTTTCCCCTAGCCTCCCCTCCCCCAGTTCTCCCTCCTTTCCTCACATCCCATCACCCTCTTTCCTCCCTCTCTCCTAAGTTAGAATCTTTTTGTGCATGTATTCATGGCAGCGTCATATGTGAGAACCCAGCCAACACTCAATCCTTCGTGTCTGGTCCACTAAGCATTGGTGACTCAAGGTGGCCCCATTTCTTTCAAATGCTTCATATCGGTCTTCCATCTGGGCATTTTCCCAAAAGAATTAAAGCCCTAATATCATAAAGACACATGTGTATCCATGTTGAGAGCAGCCCAATTCCCAACAGAAGAGTGGATAAAGAAAATGTGGTATTTACATACAATGCAATATTATGCAGCCACTGTCTTTATAAAGTATTCGGTCTCAGATATTCTGGTACAGTAACTAAAATTGATCAATGTGACATCTCCCCTGATCTTACTGAAAGACTGCTCCTCACCTGTATCCAGGGTCAGATTCTCCACCTGTGCTCCTGAATCCCTACTCTGCCTTTCTGCAGCTGGTTCAGCCAACTCTGTTGCATCATTACTTCTTTATTATTACCAGGTACAACCTTTGTAATGATCTAAGAAAAGTTATAGCCTTTAGAAAATGCACGTAATAAATATTGTTGCACAGGATTTCAGAGGATGCATAAAAGATCTCCTGGAGGAATTCTTTCCTGAAATTTCTCCCTCCTAGTCGGTCCTATTTCACCACCACCTACACAATTACCAAATCAAACACCAAAGTCCTATTAACTCTCTTTCATGTACTCCAGCTCCTTCCAACTAGTAACCAAATCCGACAGCTTCTGTTTCCTACTGTTCTGATTCCGTCCTCCTCTCTTTCAGTTGGCAACATGATATCAGGACAGACCCTCTTGCCAGTCACCTAACTTATACACTGGCTACTGCCCCTGTATCTCTAAAATGTAATTCTAGTTATGCTGTTCCTCACATAGAGTCTCTCCAATCACAATAGCCAAAAAGGATAGAAGCAACCCACATGCTCATCAATGGATGAATAGATAAAATTTTTTATGTCCATACTGTGGAATATTATTCAGCCTTAAAGAGGAAGGACACCTGCTTTAACATAGATGAAACTGAGGACATGCTGAGTGAAAAAATCAGACAAAAAAAAACCATGATTCCATCACATGTGGTACTAGAGCAGTCAAACCCACAGAGGGAAAAAAGTGGAACAGTGTTTTTTTAGGGATTGGTTAAAAGAGAAAATGGGGAGAAATGTTCCATGGGTATAAAGATTCACTTGCCTACACGGAAAGTTCTAGGGATAGAAAAATGCCAATAAGTAGTATAATTTTGCCTAAAACGGTAACTTTTACATTTTGTGTATTTGACACAATAAAAAAAATCCTTTGGTAACTATCACCTAGAGATGAATACTCCATTCCTTTAAATGCCAACTAAAATCAGGATCTAGTCCCTTTCTACTCTGTGTTGCTCTGTTCCCAAGCCATGCCAATTCACTATTCACGTCCAGAGCGTTTGATGCTCCCTAGTTCCTCCATTAGTGGACATGGTCCTGTCCCCCAGTCAAGATTATTTTTTCCCTCACAGAAGACAGTCTCCACAGATACACACGGTGTTTCCAAGCACAGCCCTTGGAAACAGTGATTCTGGTTTTACTTCCCAACTTCAACTCCATGCTCTTCCACTTACTACTTGCCCAGGATCTCACTTTAAATAATAAGATCTTTACTTTCCTAATCTGTAAAATGGGAATAATAAACAAGGTGTCATTAATGAAGACCAAGTGAATTAGCACATATGAAACCATTTGAGCTGTGCTCTGTGAACACCAAAACACAAGTGATTGCTGCCACTCGTCAGCGGTGTCACCGGACTCAGCCAGCAATGTCTACGGTGGGATCATGTGTCCAGAACAGTCCATGTCCTTGACTTTCACAGAGCCACTGTCTGTTTAGATGTGTGATTTCCGCCATCGAACTGTGAGCTCCTGCCAATCAGAAACTGTCCTATCTCGCCTTGCCAGACAGAGCTCCATAGATAGCCTAGCCCCCGGCAGGTGCCATCTCTTTTAATAGGTCAGCAGGACTACTGCACTCAGGTCAAGGCTGGACTGGGTGGCCTGAGGTCTAGAAGACACCAAGTGCAGAAGTGCAAGTGTCTTGCTATGTCTATGTTAAATGTCTGCACATGGTCACCACACGCCCACTCTGGACAAGAGAACAAAGCCCGTCTCGCAGAGGTCTGCACAGGGCTCTGTCGTCCTATCCCACAGCAGAGTGCAGCCTGCTGGAGCCAGGGCATGGAAACATCCACACCTTCAAAAGAATCAGGAATGTTTAACCCCAGACTCAGCTGAAATGAGCACTGCAATTCATGGAAGAGCTACGGTTGGAGCATCCGCCTTGGTATGCCACTGAGATGCTCTGATCTCACCAGGACTCCTTGGGCACACAGGCACATGCTCACAGGCCACCGAGGCCTACCACCCCAGCGGCCTCATGCTCTTGACATTTCTGTACTGGGGGCTCCCAGTGGAACCAGGGAAGGAGGCGCTGCAGCTACATCCTCTGTGACTTACACTTCAGCCATCAGGCCCTCTGGGCCACTGTCCACCTCACGGGATCCCCGTTTTCAGCTTCTCTGGGAGAAGGCGCCCCCACCTCCCTCCACCTGCAGTTCTGACATTACCTTGAACTGTGTGCAGAGCTGAGGTTTCCATTTACCCCTCCCTCGTGCCCCGCCCTCCACACAGGATATGTTAAGCCTCAGGAGGAATGCCTTAGTAAACACGGTTTTCTGTTTAAACATGTTAATAATTGTCAAATTTGGTTGGGGGGAATGTTTTATTATAATGGCTGTTAACAGGAAGGTCTCCAACTGTCAAATCACTTCACACACTTCGCTAGGAAAAAAATCTAGGTGTTCCTAGGGTGGTCCAGTACGCCTCAGAGGATTAGGGGTCTAAATAGACAGGAAGAAAACTGTCCGAAAGAAGAAAGGGGGGTCAGGAAAGAACAAAGAGGAGCTTAGAGTCAAGACATAGGGAGAGCTAGCCTCCCTCCCTTGCTCAGCTCCCCATGGAGCCCCCAGGCCACCTCAGCAGCCCTGGCAGGGCCTGTGACTGTGTATTTCCACCAGGCTCCCGGGGGCACTGCTGCTGTGTGGAGGAAGATCACACTGCAACTCGTGAGATCTCACACCAAACAAAATTTTCCAGGTGCGTTAATAAACATCGATTCATTCATCCTTCTAAAAATAATAACCAAGTTCTATTTTGTTTTGGGACTATCTACAGTGAGTAGGGCTTATATCTCAGCCCTCTATTAGCCACTCAACAAGAGAGAAAAATAAAACTGACTTGGGAACAGGTGCAAGAGACTCCTTTAAGGGGAGAAGGGGCGCCTGGGCCCAGATGTCATCAAGGAGGACTTCCACTCACTCCTACTGCACAGGCTTCCTCTGATGTTCAAAATTAGACTAAAAATTTTTGAAGGTGAAAATAAAAATCCCCCACCCCACTTTTTAAACTAAGAGGATACTAAGTTCTACCTCCAGCTGTGGAGAACCTCTCTTATTTATAGCTTCTAGCTGTAACTTTGTTTGTGAAATAAATAACTGTACTCCTAATCTACCTTTACGTAAATCCAGGTAATGCAATCCTAAATTTTAAAAGCCCTGGTTGTGTGTGTGTGTGTGTGTGTGTGTGTGTGTGTGTGTGTGTGTGTGTGTGAAATAGTCAAAATCTGCTTGACTCTCCCAAAGCTAAGATTCCACTGAATCCAGACATTTTATTGCCTCAAGAATTTGGCTGGCGGCCCCGAGCCCTGCAACCTTCCACACCCGGCCCTCCTTGCTGCCTTCCTCCCACTAAAATATTCAGCCACACGAGAGGCAAAGGGTATCGAAGAGCATTCCCCTCGTCAAAAAATGAAATATCCCCAATGCCCAGAAGCGGCCACACCCGAACAGGCGGGTGCTGGGCAGGAAGTGTGCCTGGGCGCCCGCACCGACTCCGGAGCAAGCGTGAGGCCTGCCAAAGAAGCCCGGGGCTCCACTGGGCCATTTCCTGATCTAATGTCACGGTGGGGCCACACACGTGATGAAAGTCACAAGCCTGCTCCGGGCCTGCTCTGGGCCTGTTCACTCCAACACTCTGGCGACTCCTTCGCCTGTGGGACTCCCCAAGCCAGCAAGGGTTCCAGCAGAGCCCCCAAAGGCAGTGACAACAGGACTGGGGGAGGGGGGGGGAGGGGGGCGCCAAGGGCACAGCCGGGAGAACAGCCACACGGCTAATGAGCCCAGGAGCCACATGTCTATTGTTCTCTTGCACTGGGGCAGGAACCTGATCGGCCAGCTCCTAGCCCACCAGGCAGAGCACACGCATTCCAGAAATCTGGGCTGCCTGCCAAGGCAGCCTTGCCGGAGCTCCCACCCTCTGAAATCCTAGCCCGGAGCCCATTAGCCCCAGCTCTGCCTGATCCCTCGCTGGCACCACGGGGCCCTGGGAGAGACCCCCGCTCCGGTTACACACCCACGTGGGGTGCAGAGGCCCCACGCAAAGGCCAGGGCACCATGACCCGCTCCCAGGCGCAGGTACCCGCACCAGGTGGCTCTGCCGCCATCACCTTCCAACTCTGTCCCGTGAGGACCCCAATCTCAGCCCTAACAGAAAATAAAAACCACGGGGACCTTTGAACCAGTGGTTTGGGTACATTGTCAAACAGTCAAGGTTTGCATCCGGGCCTGCTGGATTTGAAAGTTTGTTTCTTCCATTGACAATTGCTCCAAAGGTGTGTCCACAGCTCCAGGACTGGGAGAAGGCAAGTTTTCATGGTAATTTCATCCAAAGGAGCGTTGCTCTAACACACTGTTGCAGAAGTCCTCAGCTTCCACAGAGGAAGAGGAGGAGGAGGAGGAGGAGGAGGAGCAAGAAGAAGAAGAAGACAAAAAGAAAAGGGAAGACGTTAACTATAACGTGAGACGAGAATTTCTTGGAGACTCACAAAATGCATCTTTTTCTCCGACTCCCCTCCCGGGTCTCCCCTCCCCTGTCTCCTAGCTCTCCTTGAATTTCAGCGAACCAGTGTAACAGGATCTGTGTGTGACCCCCAGTCACCCTTCAGGGGAGGTCGGTCCACATGGCCCCACCCACTGGCCCCCCGCGGTGTCCAGGAGACAGGGGCTGTGCAGAGCGCCCCTCCTCTTTCTGCCCTTTCCCTCCCAGCCCCTCTCTCCCTCCACAGAGTCTCAGTTTCCATCCTAGGTTCCAGCATTTTCCTTCGGCTGCCTCCCACACCGCCCTCACCCATTCTAGAGCACTGGCCTCTGCACACACAGGTGACACCCACACCCCTTCTCCAACCTGCATGTTGTCACACAGCGAGAGGGACCGTATACCTCGGGCGTCTGGATGGAGTCCCCTCATCCATCCAGCAGAACTTCCTTCTACTTTCCTAGTCCTCTCTCAGTGGCGGTACCGTTCTCCTAGGCACACGGGCTTGGAAATCCAACAACCTGCGGGTGCCCAGCGTGCTGCTTCCCAAGCCCAGCAATTCCCACCGCATATCCATCCCCCCTTCCTCTCTGGGCCCTCTGCGATGCCTAACAGAGCCTCATGTTACTGGCCTTGGCTACTGGACAGACCCTGAGTGATATAACCTGTCTTTAGGAGTCAGAACGTGCTAGAAGCCGAGGTGGACCTTGGGAAGCACCCTTGGATAAGGAAGGAGAGGAGAGGAGCCTGGGAAGTGGCCTTCCCAGGGGTGGTCAAGGTGCCCTCAAGTCGCACACCTGCCCCAGACACTGCTGTTGGCACCGTAACTCAGATACCGCCCTGGAGGCTCTGTGCCGCACCAGCCAGCTGCAGCATCGCCTTCCCTTCTCTGCCTCCGCACTCTGCTGGCTTTACTCCTTCTCCCTGTGCTAAGGCTTGCCTCACTTCCTCGCCCCTTTCTCCATCTCTGGCCGAGGCACGGCGTTCCTCTCTCATAATCCCACAACCCACAAGCCCTTCCTCCTTCTAACCTCAGGACAGCACAGCTTTCCCCGTGTCTCGGTATTTACCCTACTTGATGTCACAGACTGCCTGGCTTACTATATTTTCTTCCTCATGCGATCTCTCGCTATACTCTGCACAAGAAACAGTTTGCTAACTCGCACTGCAGTGTTCCGTTCAATATTTAATAACAAGGAGGTTGGTTCCCTGGTGCCAGACTTCACGATTGATCTAGGGAACCAGACAGAGGAAAGAGGTTAGGACAAACGGAAGCAAGTAACTTTCTTGACCGTGGGCATGACAGAGAAATGACACATACCGGGAGAGCTAAAAGCAGCCCAGGCCCCGTTTCCAGAGCACAAGCTCATGTGGAGCCAGGTCTGCTGCCCCACTGCTCACCTCAGAGCAAACACTAAATGTGGGTCACGCGTGGCTCACACTCCGGGGTGCACGTCATGAGCACAGTCAGCCCACCTCCATGTCAAGGAAATAAGTTGTGGGTGCGATTTTAATATTCTATAATCTGGGAAATCTCATAACACAATGGTGACAGCATACCTATAATCTCAGCTACCTGGGAGATTAAGGCAGGAGAATTATAATTTCAAGGCCAGCCTGGGCAACTTATGAGACCTCATCTTAAAATAAAAAGAAATAAAACTGTACATTTTTTTGAGACGGGGTCTTATTCTGTAGTCCAGATTGGTCCTGAAATCAGTAGGCAGCCCTGTTTGCCCTCAAACTAATGGCAATCTCCCACTTCAGGCTCCCGAGTGCTGGGATTACAGGTGTGTACCACCACGCCCAGTTAGTTTGTGGTGCTGGGGAATTGAACTCAAGGCCTTTGTGCTTGCTAGGTAGGGAGGCACTCCAAACACTCACTAGGCCATGTCCCCAACCAGAAATAAAATAAGATAACAAAATTTAAAAAGGCTGGGACTAGAGTTTAGTGTTCACCTAGCATAAATAAGTCTTGAGTTTAATCCCCAACACCATTTTAAAAAAAGAAAAAAAGGAAAAAGAAAAGAAATAAGAAAGAAATAGTTATGCTGCAAAACAGTTGGGCCTTTGCTGATTGTACAGCGATTGATACTTTTTATTGTAGAAGCAGAGAGATCTGAGGAAATGTTGGAAGAACAGAGATCAGCCACCCCTTGGAAACAGACTCATGGCCAGGAATAACAGGAATTTTCTCATGCTAATTTATAGAGACCATGTAATTCTGGTTTACATTGCATTTAAACTCTTAGAATTAAAGGAAATGTCCTCTTACAGAGATTTTAATATTTATTTTAAAGCATTTAAAATGATTATTTTAATGTTTTCCAAACACAACTTTCAAATAATGAATGTAAAAGGGATTCAACATGCAAAACTATTTTTATTTTTAAATTATAGCTGTATTGAAATCTCAACTGCAGTTTTACTAACAGGTTCCTCAGGCTGGTTAGTATCTCTCACCTCACATACTTCTGTATGGGTATGTGCATGTGTGGGAAGAGGGCTTCAGACTGACTCTGGTGGCCAGTGTCAAGGCCACAGTCCATTACAGTAGCATGTTGCTGCCTACAATCACCGTGCTGAACACGAGGCCTCCTGAATCTATCCATCCTATGTCACTGAATAACTGAAAATTCTGAGCCTTTTGACCAATGTGCTCCCACTCCGCTCCCCAACGTGTAGCCACCACCTTATTATCTGCTTTTATGCATTCTACTTTTTCAAGATCTACATAGAAGTGAAATTATGCAACATTTTTTCTTTTCATGTCTGTCATATTTGATTTGGCACAGAGTCCTCCAGCTTCATCTACAAGGTCAAAACTGGCAGCATTTCCCTCTTTTTAAGGCTGACCTACATCTCTTTGTGTATAGATGCCACATTTTCTTTATTCATTTGCCAGTTGATACTTAGGTTGACCCAGATTATTAGCTGTGGTGGATATTGCTGCATTGACCATAAGAATGCTGAAAGCTTATTGAAATACTGATTTCAACTCATTTGAATATATATGCAGTGCAATTCCTGGATCATCAAGTAGTTCCATTTTTAACTTGGGAGGGGAATCTTTCATTCTTCTATTATATTCCATAATGCAATATTAATTTACCTGTTCATTGACATGCATGAGAGCTCCCCCCCTTCTTCCAATCTTGCCAGCACTTGCTAGTTGGTGTTTCTTTTTATTATAGCCAGTGTACCTGGGGTGAGATTGTGTCTCACTGTGGTTTTCATTTTCATTTCCTTGATTGCTCCCACTGTCGAGCCATTTTCATACACTTGTTGGCCATTTGTACATCTTCCATTGAGAAGTGTCTATTAGGTCTTTTGCATTTTTGCTGCTGAATTTTTGAGTTCCTTGTATGTCCTTGATATTAACCCCTCATCTGATGAATAGTTTAAAAATATTCTCTCCCAGTCTGTAAGTCATCACCTCTCCTCTCTATTGGGTGTTTCCCTCCTTGGGCAAAAGCTTTTTGGTTTGACCTAGTTCCATTTGTCAATGTTCGCTTGTGTTGTTGGAATCTCCTCCAAGTATTCGTTGCCTCCTCTCATGTCTGGAAGTGTTTTCCCTGTTTCCCTCTAGCAGTGTCAGGGTTTCAGCACAATTTATGTCTCTGATTCATTTGGAGTTAGGTATACGGTGACAGAGATCTAACTTCATTCTTCTGCACATGAATTTCCAGCTTCCATCATCCTTTATTGAAAAGGCTGTTGATTTTTCAGGGTACTTTAGGCACCATTGTTGAAAATTGACTAACTGTGGGTGTGGGTAAGTGGATAGCCTTCTAGTTTCTCTATTCTGTTCCATTGGCCTGTGGGTCAGGTTTTTTTTTTCTTTTTTTTTTCTTTTTTTGCCAGTACCATGCTGTCTTGGTATCCACAGCCCCATACCTAAAATTTCTATTTATGTAAAAATGCCCCTGCAGTTTTGATAGAGACTGCATTAAGTCTATAAATCACCTTAGGTAGTATGAATTCTTAGCAGTATTAGTACTTCAATCTATTGACGTGGGAGGTATTTCACGTGTGTGTGTGTGTTTGCATGTGCGCGCGCGCGCGCGTGCGTGTCTGTGTGTGTTCAATTTCTCCATCAGTGTTTGGTGATAATATCATTGTAGAGATTATTCATTTCTTGGATTAAATTTATTTCTAGGCTTTTGGGGTTTTTTGGTTTTGACTTTGGGGGATTTTGGAAGGTGATTTCTGTGAATGGAGTTGTTTTCTTGGTTTTGTTTTTAGCAAGTTTGTTACTAGAGCATAAAAATGCTACTGATTTTTTTAATGTTGATTTTGCATTCTGCAACTTTGCTGAATTCATTTTCTGGCTCTAACAGTCTTTGGGTAAAGTCTTACATTTTGTAAATAGAGAGAATTATTAGCTGTAAATAGAAATAATTTGAATTTTTCTTACTAGATGCCATTTCTTTCTCTTGCTTACTTTCTCTTGCTATAATACTTGTAATATTATGTTGACTTAGAGTGGTGAAAGTGGACATCCCTCTTGTTCCAGACCTCAGAGGAAACAATTTAGCTTTTCTTCATTCAGTATGATGTATATCTCACATTGTGATGAAGCGCATTCATGTACCTAAAATGGTAAAGGGATATTAAAGTTTATCAAATTCTTCTACACTTCTTGAGATAATCATTTTTTTCTTTCTTGTGGTAAGGTATTACACTTATTGATTGACACACATTTAGCACCTTTGCCTTGCTGAGACAAATCTTACTTGATGTGTAACCCTTCTGATGTATGATTGGATTTGGCTTCCTAGCACGTTAGTGAGCTATTTCTCATCCATGGTCATCAGGAATATCAGAGATACTGGTCTATAGTCCCCCCCCCCCCCTCTCTCTCTCTCTCTCTGTGTGTGTGTGTGTGTGTGTGTGTGTGTGTGTGTGTGTCCTTGTCTAGTTTTGAGATCAGGGTAAGTTTTAATGAGTTCCTTCTCTGTCAGTATTTTTTGAATACTTTGAAAAAAAGTTGATTTAGTTGTTCTTTAAAAATGTGATAGAATTCAGCAATGAAGCTACCCCACCCTAGGCTTTGGCTTTGATTGGAAATTTCCATTGATCAAGTCCCATCTCTCATTGATCCCTTCTGGTTTTCTGCCTTCGTGGCTCACTTCTGGTAGGTCATGTGCACCAGGCATTTATCCATTTCTTACCCCAAATCTGTGTCCCAGTTTTTCTATTTCACCACAATGCTCTCCAGCACATTTTCTCAAATATCTAGCTAGTAGCAGTTTTTTATTCTTTAGCTTTAGTTCTTTCCAGGAAAGCAGTGTGTCCTGTGGCTTTAGTCTGCCATCTTGCTGAAGTCAATTTCAGGTCTTATATTCATGTCTTTAATCTGTTATGTGTTGTTTTTTGTGTAGGGCATAAGACCGCATCCAATTACTTTCATTTGCATGGACATCCAGCTTCTCCAGCACCATTCATTGAGGAGACTATCTTTTCTTCCTGTATATTCTTGGCCCCCTTGCCAAGCATCAGTTGATGATGTATATGTGAGTTTACTTCCAGACTCTTCTAAAAGAAGATTCCATGAATCTATACATGTGCTTTTATGCCAGTACCACTGTACTAGTTACTACCACTTTAGAATGAAATTTGAAATCAAGAAGTACGATGCTTCCAACTTCTTTCTTCTTTCTCACAATCACTTTGGCTATTTAGAGTCCTATGGAGCCCCACAAAAATTTTAGAATTATGTTTTCTGTTTTTGTAAATAATGCTGCTGGATTCTGATAGGGATTGTGTTGAATCTGTAGATTTCTTTGAGCAACATGGACATAATAATATTAATTCTTTTAATCCATGAATAGCTTTCCACTTTCTTGTATCTTCTTCAGTTTCATTCACTGACATTTTCTGATTTACAGTGCACAAATATTTCACCTCCTTGATTAAATTAATCCTAAATGAATTATTCTCTTTGACACTATTATAAATGAGTTGCTTTCTTGGTATTCTTTGCAGATAGTTCATTGTAAATGTAAACACCACTGATTTGATATGTTGATTTTTTTCCCATTATCCTGCAGTTACTGAGTTCATTTATTAGTTCTAAGAAGATTCTGGGGGTGGAGGGGTGCTCTCAAGATTTTCTACATGTAGGACAATAATACTACTTTCAGGTGAACTATCTTACCTCTTTCTTTCTAAACCAATGAATGACCGTTATTGCTTTTTCTGTGAAAATGTTCCGTCAGAACTTCCGATGCCACATTGGACAGAAGCTGCAAGAGTAAGTTTCTTTGCCTTAAACCAGACCTCAGAAGAAAAGCTTTCAATTTCCCTCCCTCACTGATTATGATGTTAGCTGTGGGCTTTTTCATAAATATCCTTACATATGTTAGGGTGACTTATTTATATAACTATTCTGTGGAAAACTTGTATGATGAGCAAATTTCTATAAAGGTACACTTCACTAGGACTAAATCAAAAATAAACAGAAAGTGGACAGGACAATGTTAAATAAGAATATTGAATTAATACTCAAAAACTTTACAATGAAGACCAGCCAAGAACCAGTTAGTTTTATGGAACAATTCTCTCAAGCATTAGTAAGAATAATTATTAGTAATTTTTCCAAGAAATAAAAGATGCTCATTTCCAAGTTCATTTATGAGGCCAAGCTCATTCTGACACCAAAACTAGACAACAATACCACAAAAAAGAGTTACAGATCATTATCTCTGATATAAATAGATGCAAAAATCTCTGATAAAACTTCCAGCAAACCAAAGTCAACCCTATCTCCTGAAAGATTATTTACTATGACCAACTGGTTGGCTCAGTATGCAGAAATCGATTCATGTGTTATTATATAAGAATGAAAGATAAAAATGACTTGATTACATGATGATCACCTCAATAGAGAAGGAACAGCATTCAATAAAAAAATATCTTCAAACAAACTTGTTAAACGTAATTATTGTTAAAAATGTAAAATGCTGTTTGTTCCAATTCTAGGCAAGCTTTTTCTCTAGTGAAGTACAAGCATGTAGAATGGCGAGCAGCTAAATGAAGACAGCAAAGAGAGAAAATTACATGACACGTGTAGCTCCCCTGAGAACGACTCCTGCTCAATAACCATACATGCTTACTCCAAGCTCATTTCAAGTACAAGCAGTCATTTCGGTCCCTTCCTGCCAACTCTCTGGCTTCTGTAACCCATTATGAAGAATACTTGACATCTGCAAGGAAGGAACAACATGACATTTGTTTACTTCAAGGTCAAAGGTGAAAAGCATTTGTCATTAAAGTCCTCAGTAAACCTAAAAAACACAACATTATGTTTTTTTAGGGGACAGTGAATATTTTAATGTGGCTAGAGGCACAAACAAGAGAACAGATGTTAATGTCTGGTGATGACAGGACTGAAATAATTTTTTCCTTAACTTTTTCTTCCCTCTTTTGCATAATCAGCTTATAAACATAGTCAAAAGGTATTTGATACAACCTAGTAACTAATAATCATCTTGGGCCAAGGATATCCAAGGTAAGAGTACAAAATAAATTTGGAACGTCTTTCCCCTCCCGTTCTCTCTCTTAATTCTCTTTGAGGCTCATTCTATTTTTTCCATGTTTCCAAAATTACCTGCACAATACTTCTTTAAAAGTAACCTTGGGTTAGTGTGCTCACTTAGCACCACATAATCCAGGTGTGGAGGCGCATACCTGTAATCCTAGCACTCAAGAGGCTGAGGGAAGGAGGACTGCCTCAGTGAGTTCAGTGAGTGAGTGAGTGAGTTTGAGGCCAGCCTGGGCTACATAGTGAGCTCAGGACCAGCCCAGACTAAAGAGCAAGACCCTGTCTCAAAAAAAGAAAAATATTACCCCTATTTTTTCTTTTTAAAAAACCTGACAGTTTACTATTGACTTGATGAGATTCTCCTTTGCCCCTAGAAGACACAGTGAGTAGGCGAGCTTCCCCCTGCCCCAGACAAACACACACCACTGCATGGTCTACGCAATCTGACAGCTCCCACGTGCTCTGTGCACATGCTCAAGCCCACCCACATGTGCTCTGCAGGGTTTTTTCCCCACTATTTTTATTAATATACAGATGTAATACATAGTATTTACAATGAATTTGGGTGTTTCGTACATCTATGTATCACATCGACTTTACAATCCCTTCCCATTTTCTACCCTTCCACTCCCTCCCTGTCCCTTACCACGGCTCCGGCTATCACTTCATATGGTTCCAAAGAATGTCTGTGTTCTGGGTTTTCCAAGTCCGAGAAACCATACAGTGTTTAGCATATTAATCTTCCTCACCTAAGTCATTTCACTTAAGTCACCACTCTACCTCAGCTTCCTATTCCTCTAATGGGTCCGCAGTAGCTAGATCTTGGTATCACTTCTCTGAATGCAACCGATCCATTTATTGGGATATTCACCAAAATTTTTTTCCGTATTTTCCTATATCTTTGTTGGTATTTTTACACCTGGCCTTACACACCAGTTCCCATTAGAAAATAACTAGAAGCATGTAGTTCAAAAGACTAGTTGATTTGGGAAAGAGAAAAAATAATTAGATACATAAAATTCAATTGCCTTAGCTGAATACTGGAAGGTGCATATTTGTACATTCACAAGGTTATCTTTACATCAATCAGTTTCCTTAGCATAAACTTTCATTAGTGACCTGATAAGCAAATTGCTACAACAGTACAAAGTTAAAACTATATCACATTGCTACATTAAATGAAGTCAAATCTACACCACATAAATATACTTAAAGTGACAGACATGGAGGCAAATTTAGTTATTTCAGAATTCCTTAACTTTCATATCTTATTTACTCATATTTCACTGATTACTAACCTACTCTTTTCTCAGCTCCTTCTCCTCTAGCTGTTGTCACTTCTTCTCTGGGGTCATTGGTGTCGTTGGTCTCCCTTTCACTGTCCAAGTTTCCTTTAAGTATTTTCTGCAATACTGGTTCAGTGGCTGCAAATTCCTTTAAGCTGTCTCTGTCATGGAAAGTTTTAAGTTCTCCCTTAAAATTAAAACATAATTTTGCTGGATATAGCAGTCTTGGTTAGCATTTATGTTCTTTTAGTGCTTGGATGACATTGCTCCAAGATCTCCTAGCTTTTAGAGTTTGGATTGAAAAATCTGCCATTATCCTGATTGGCTTATCTTTGTAGGTCACCTTCTGTTTTTCTCTTACCACTTTTAGTATTTTCTCTTTGTGTTGGGTTTCTAGAATTTTAATTATGATGTGCCGTGATGAGGATCTCTTCTGATCAAAGTTGTTTGGTGTTCTATATGCCTGCAATAGTTCCATGTTCATTTCTCTTCTTAGATTTGGGAAATTTTCTTCCATTATTTCATTAAACATGTCATTTAAGCCTTTTGTTTTGTCCTTAGTCTTTTCCTCGATTCCCATAATTCTGAGGCTGTTTCTCCTTGAATCATCTATCAGCCATTGTAATGATTCATTTTCTTCCTTAGTTACTTTGTGTTCTTCATGGCCTGTATGTTGCAGCTCAGTCGCTTTATTTTCTAGGTCTGACATTCTATTCTGAAGTTGTTTAAAGTGGTTGCTTATTATTACCTGTGTGTTTTTCATTTCCTGAATATCTGCATTTAATTTTTCTATATCTCTGTTGTGTTCTTCTCTATTTTCTTCTTTTGTCTTCATTATCTTCTGGTGTATTTCTTCTCTGGTCTCCTCTAGCTGCTTTTCAAGGCTTTCTTTTTGCTTACCTATGTATTGGTGTAGCTCTTCTGCTGTCTGTTTTATTTCTTGCTTTAATTCCTGCTTTAATTCATTGAATTTCTGGGCCCGAAATTGCCATCATTTTTGTCATATTCATCTTTATTTACCCTGATATCATCTCCTGGGGTTTCAGGTCTTTTTGTAGGAGATTTGTTACCACGCTTCCCCATTTCTTCTTTAGTCTCCTCTAATTTCTTTTCAAGGCTTGCTTTTTGCTTAGCTAAGTGTTGTAGCTGTTGCTCTGTCTGTTTTATTTCTTGGTTTGCTTCCTGCTTTAATAATTCCTGCTTTAATTCTTGCTTTATTTCACTAGCTATCTGGGCCCAGAAGTCACCATCACTCGTGCCCATCTGTTTTTTGAGTTCTGCAATTTTGGCACCCCTTGTACCATCCCCTGGGGAGTCATATCTTTTTGTATAAGATTTGTTACCATGTTTCCCCATGGTTCTGCTACCTCTGACTGTCTCTGGTGCTCAGGGAAGAAAATGGCTCCTGTTGACATCACTGCCTGTGATGGCTTTTGAGCCCCGTTTCTGATCTGGGATCCTGGGGCCTTTTCTAGGGTGAGCCCTCGCTGTGTTTGTAGTACACACACCCACGGGTTGGTGCTTCCAAGGCTGGGGCCGCCCGCTGCCAATAATTCCCACTTATCCGGATCCGCGCTTACCTTGGGCCGAGGTTCTGGCCTCCTGACCTTGTTTGTGATCTGTGGATGCCGGCAGCTTGGGGCCGCGCTGACTCGGCTGTTTTCCTCCTCATCTGATGTGACTTCAGGATTTCAGACCCTCCCAGAGCCTCCTCTTCCGTTGTTGTGCGCTTCGTTCTCTCCCAGCTCCGCTCCCTCCGATGTTCAGGTCCCCGCGCACTTTCCTCCATCTGCAGCTGCCTGCCGTTTGGAGCCGGCTGCGGCCGTTTCCTTAGCCGTGGGGATTTTTTTTCCCCTTCCTGTTTCGGTTGCCTTTTAGAGTTTCTGGCCTCCCGCTGGTGGCCTTTCAGTTTTGGGGAATGCTCCTTTCTTTCCTAGCTACACCAAACACGCTTTTTCTAGCTTTCTTCTTGACTTTTTAAGTGAGTTGATGAGGAGACATTGTGCAGTGCTGTTACTCAGTCGCCATCTTGACCGGAAGCTCGCTCTGCAGGTTTTGAGTTGCTGTATGATAGGAAGTGCGGTGGGAACAGAGGTGCTGCCTGTTCTAATGAATCAACACGGCTGCAACCACTTTAAGAAAAGGCCAAATCAACTGGCCAAAACGTGGCCTTTATTTACCAACCTCAATGCCAATAAGATTTTGTTCAACATAATGCTCTATTATAAGTTTGGGCTACAAAGTCTTCATATGAAATACAAAACATGAATCACGTGATGCAAGACATAAACTGACAATTACTGGTTTCCCAACCTGCTGCTACATTCTTCCAATAATCCAATGAATGCATTTAGTTGTAATTATTTTTATACAAATATTATCAGACAACATAAACACTTTGATAATCCAGAATATTTATTAAAGCTCTTTTCAGTTTTTCAGGTAGACACCATTCTATTGAGATAAATCTCACATACCACAAAATTCACCATTTTAAATATAGTAGTCTTTAACATATCTTCAAGGTTGTGCACAGGATGGCACTGTCTTCCCCCAGAACACTATCAGAATCAAAGAGAAATGCCATACCTATGAGAGCTCATTCCCCATTCTCTTGTCCCCCAAACACTCTGCCCCTGGTGAACACGTATCTATTCCTTTGTCTTTGGTCTTATCCGAACACATCACGTGAATGGAATGGTACAGTATGTAGCCATCGTGTCTGACTTCTTTCCTCCAGTGTATGTTTTCAAGGTTCAACCATGTAATAGCACAAATTCAAATCTCATTTCTTTTTATGGCTGAATAAGTATCTTCTACCTGGATACACCACACTTTGTTTACTTACATATCAGTTGAGACATGCATGGATTGTTTCCACAGTGGGCAACTATAGAGAACAATGTTGCTAGTGCTAATATTGTGAGTGCAAATTTTCAATTCTGTTAGGAAATATGTACAACTATTAACCAATTAATTTTTCTGGTGACTCAATTTGTACTTACAAGTATGGATTAAGGGTGCCCCTTTTCACAGCCAAAAGACATGCTCTCGGTGGCCCAGTCCTTCCAAACAGCCTTGCCTCCTAACAGTACAGGAAATCATCCATGCATTAAGCTACTTGACCTAATTACCCCCCATGGTCCTATCACCTTCCCAATGCACAAGACTATTGGAGGACATTCCAGAGCCATGCCAAAACACAATACCACACTCTTTTGATCACAAGTGGTCTACTGAGTTTATGCAACAGTAGCAGACTTGAGTAGCTGCAACAGCTGTCCTTTCACAGAAGAAAATTCCTGCCTAGCTCATCTCTTGAAATTTTTCCAATCTGACATTCTAACATCTGGGCTCTTGAGTGGATTTTCTGTTTCCCAATCAAAGGCAGAAGTTGCCCCAGGGGCCACAGTGAAGTGACTAAACCCTTCCAGTCCCCAAACTGATGTAACATTTTGGTTATTAAGACAAAGTCAGTGTCAAGCTTTCTATTAGATAGTATATTCAAGCAATTGCAAAAAAAAATATTTGCAAGTATGGTTATGAAAACGTAGAGGTCAAAAGGCAGTCACAGAGTTTACAAAGGGACGTTCTGCCACATGAGGACACAAGGTATGTGGAAAAGACAGAATCCCTGCCAAGAAATAAAGTTGAGCCTCGAAGATAATGAAGCAAGTCAATTCTTGGGGATATTGAAGTGCTGCACGCATCATGACATTAAAAAGAAAAACAGAAGAAAATAATAAAAATTTTTAATAGAAAAATAAGTAGGCACTGGTCAAAGGGACTTCGGTCCCCTCCATCCCCTTCTTGGCTGCATATGTCTCTGCATGTCATGCTGTCTGCCTTGGCATCTTGCAGCACAAAGCTCGTCACCAAACGCAGCCCCTAGACCCTAGGCTTCCTGGCCGCCAGAACCAAAAGCCAAATAAATGCCTATGTTGCAATTCACCTAAGTTGTGGCTATTCTGGTATAGCAGCAGAAAATGGACAAAGCCAGCAGACTTTGATACAGAGAAATAGCAACTGAATTAATTTTAACAATAACTAAATCTGTGGTCATTAAAAAGAAAAAAGAAGGAAATGTCCACTAAACATGTTCAGTTGTTTTTGTGTGTTATCATCAGTAAATATAATGCTTTTGCCTGAATATTTTTATCAATAAATGAATTTCTACTACATATGTTATGAAAGATTTGAATAAGAACTACAAAATCTATGAAAACATTATCCCTAACCATACTTATTCCTTGGTTTAACCAGGATAATTATGTTTTTACTAGGTTACAATACACTTGGAAAATAAATTCTTCTTTCATAAAGTTATGAAGAAAAAGATCAATTGGCACAAAATTGGTAATAAAAGTATGTTAATCAAGGTAATAAAGGTGTAGAAAAGGCTCTAAAACTTACATTCTTACGTTGATCAATGGTTTGGTGGTCACTTTCTGTAACCTCTTTGTACTCCAGGAGGAACCAGAAGTGACTGCCTCTATCGGGGTGAGCTTAGCTGGGGCCACAGGAGGAACAGGAGGAACACAGGCCGTAAGAATCCTTGGCCTTCAGCTCAAGTTCTGCTTTTCTATGCTAGCTATGCACCTCTGGTCAAATTGCTTCATTCTGCTTGAGCCACATTTTCTCTGATTACAAAATGATATGATAATAACATTAAGTTCCTCTTGTGTGGTTATTCTAAACACCAACTGAGATCAACCACAATACTCACTATACCTGCTATCATGTTGGCTATTGCTCCTATTGTCTTGGGTCTTGGGTGAGAATGAGAGACACCAAGGCCACCACACATGGCAGGTATTGAATAAGTTGTAGCACCTATAATGAGTTGTTAACATAAAACAAGAACAAAAAGGATTGGTGTCCACTGGCCCACCCACAGGACATTCTTTTGGTCCCTGAAGGAAGTTCTCTGGAATGAAACTCAAGATGGTAGCTGTAAGGGGCAAAATAACTGAATGTGAGCCAACAGGAACTATACCTGAGGGTCCTTATCCCTGCTAGGTCGGTATGCAACAGAGACCGACCCTGCATTCAGCTACCCTTGGGTCTCCATATGTGTCCAATAGCACACACTTCCATAATAACTACTGTGGACACTGAACTCTAGTTGCCTACAGAGGAGCAGCCACGTGGAGGTTCTATCTGTTCGGGTTACATCTTCCAACTCCCTTAAAGTAAGGTCCAAACAATAACAGCTGTGTCTCACACCCCTGTTTCTCCTCCTCCATTCAGCATACACTCTCTCTCCCACTTTAATTAGAAATGTGTTTATTCAGTAGGGCAACTTGATATTTTGCTTTTTGTGGTCCCAAAGCACAATCATTGAATAAGCAGTAACAAAAAAAATAAAACTTTTCCTGAAAGTGAATAAACCATATAATAAAGAACCCTGAAACATGGGGCAATGATCTTTTAAAATCCTATGATGTTTAAATGGCCAATGGCAGCTGGTGCTGTAAGGAAGGGGTGAACCCCCATGGGCTACATTGAACCCCTGCTATTCAAAGTTACAGAGAAAGTGATGAGGAGACATCAACAGCCACGCATGCACCTTTGTCTGCCAGCTTGCTGGGCTTCCCAGGCAAATAATCGCTCAAAGGTCTAAGCTCTGTCACTTTTTCTGAGAAAAATTTCCGGGGAGAGGAAAGAAGCCAGGTTGGCAGGACTTGCGCCTGGTGTTTGATGTCGGGGCCAAGGGCCTCTTCTGCACGTCAGTGTGCATGTCCCTCCTCGCTCACTCATCAAGCCGACGTCGGAATGCACAGAAAGACAGTCAAGAACCACAATAAAAGAATTGGATTTCCACAGAAACAGGCTCTTCCAGCCTCCTGAGCTAATTCTATAGAAGCGTAAAGTACCACGGAGCAGAAATAGAATCCACAGTGGCTAGGAATTTACTTTTCTTTGTCTATAAAGAAACGAGAGATATTCACAACCTCAGAAGAAAAATGAGCGAAGAGCAATTTAAAACACCTTTGAAATGCTTGCTTGGGCTATTTTTACTTTTTCTCATTCCATTGAAACAAAATGTTCTAAAAATGGACTTGGAAAGGCCAAGCTTTAATGCCACCATTTGGAAAGTTCCTTGAGAGCAGGAGCCATGCATTATGTTTCTTTGTATCAACGACTGAGCTGAAAATGGTGTTAGGAAACACAGCTAAATGGAGAGAAGAGAAGGGAGACACTGGCCAGCTGCCGACCAAGAAGCAGAAAGCGGACAAGAGGGAACAAATTGGCTCCTGTGCAATTTCTGTGGACATAAATTCCACCGAGATTTGGGAGAAATTTTTAGAGTTGAAATGGCATTAAAGTTAGCGAAGAGAAAAGAACACAAAGATTTACTCTATCATGGAAATTTTACACAAATCTTTGGAAATGTCCTGTTGTGATTTCAATCTATATTGTTCCCCTTAAGTCTTATATGTGTGGAAGGTGACTGCATTGCGGGACCCTGTACTCATTGATGGGTTAGTGCATGGATGATTTGAGTGCCGGCAGGCAGTGGGGAACAGGGGGGGGGGGGGGGGGGGGGGGGGGGGGGGGGGGGGGGGGGGGGGGGGGGGGGGGGGGGGGGGGGGGGAACGGGTTGCTGGGGCATGGCTTGGCAGGGTGTATTCTTGTCTCTAATGCCTCTCTCTCTCTCTCTCTCTCTCTCTCTCTCTCTCTCTCTGTCTCTCTCTCTCTGTCTCTCTCTCTCTGCTTCCTGGATTTTGTACGATGAAGAGCTGTCCACCAGAGAACTGGTTCTATGGCCAGTCCCTTCTGCCATTGCTGTCTGTTGCCTTGGAGCTGGTTGACCATGAATGGACTGAGATCTTGAAACTGTGAGCTAAAATAGAACTCTTCTTTCTTGTTGTCATGGTTAGGTGACTAAGACATATCCTGTAGGCCGAGGTCTCCTTCTGTACTGAGCAACACCCAAACTCTTCTGCCATGCGCCATTTGTACACTTGTCTATCTTACCCGGCTTTCCAAGAACAACAGAACTCACATTTATTGAGTCTTTTGCATTATGTGGAAGCATTTTTCTAAGTGCTTTGAATGTTTTATCCCCCTTTAAAGCTCAGACTCTGCCTTGATTAACACCTAATTCGCAGAGCAATGGGCTTTGGCCCAATGGGAACTTGCTCAGTGCCATAGAGCAAGTCAAGGAGAACTACAGTATTCAAATCTATAGATTCTAACTCCAATTCTCATCTGCCCACGACTAACATCTCTAGAAAAGAGGCACGTTTTCTCCTTCTTCTTTCCGCCCTCTCATGCCCTTTCTCTCTCTCCATCCTTTACACTCAGTCCACTTCCTCTTTCATGACAACATCTTGCTCATATCCAAATGTGTTCAGACTTTTCTCCTACCTAGAATGCCCATCTGTCCCACGGCCCTTCACCAGAAAATTGAAATTTTATATAAGTCTTTGTATTACAACTTATATTAATTGATGAATGTGTGTGTGTGTGTGTGTGTGTGTGTGCGTGCGTGCACAAAACAATTAAATAAGGCTAACACTGGATTTACTTTACCTACTCTTTTGAGATGACAACATTTCAATCTACCTCTAAGCAATTTTCATGTATACAATACATTATAAAGACTTACAATCATCATGATGCCACTATGAAGAATAACTAGATGTGTAGTCAACATGAGGGACACCACGGTGGTGGTGGTGGTGATGCTGTCAGAAATGAGACTGGGTTTAAAAAATGACTAAACTCTTATATGATTTATAACCTGGCTCTGGAGGCATTTATAGAAATGTTTTGAAAAAATAGCACTTTTATCACCCAAAATGCCCAGTGCCGGCTGGATGTAACTAATATTAAGTGACAAAAAATGTTTTTCTGTTTTTATTTTTATAAATGAAACTATTCTAGTAGATGAACATAAACAAGTAATAATCTATTTTATTTTCATGAAACATATCTGTGTAGCAATATCCAGAAATGTTATATTTTAAAAGAGACACGTTGAAAACTAATTCATTCATTCATTTATCCAGGCTTTCAATCTCTTAAAAGCATGACTGATTGTCCATATATAGGACAATTCACCTCAGTGAAAATGAGTCTGATTAAATAATCCTGTGGAAGAAATCAGATCCAGAAGGTTAAACATCATATGGTTTTGCTAATATGAGAAGCCCAAAGTAGAAATGAGCAAAGAGCAAAGTTAAAAGATGGTAAGAAACAGGGAGATGGACTGTGTGGAGGAGAGGAGGGGGCTGGAGAGAGGGAGACAGGAGGGCAGGCAGGAAGGAAAAATGGCCAAACCGTAAGCACCAGTTCCCCAAGTGAAAAGTAATGCTTGTGTATTGCAAATGCATACTATAATAATAATAAATAATTTTGAGAAACAATTTTTAAAATAAAGTACATTTCAAGAATCAAAGAAACAAAGAAAAAAGTCTGGGTGCCCTTAGAAAATTCTAACCCCAGTAGGGAAAACTAGAGAAAAATTCATATAAATATGACCCTGAACAAAGAGGATAAAAGAGCTATCAGAGGATGTGGGGTCATCTTCAGAGTTTTAGGTTCTAGGAAGGAGTATCTTTTATCAAATCCAAAAAGGACAATAAGACTTCGACAGAAAGTGAAAGAGGGGAGAAGGGTGGGGGATGAGGGAGGGCGGGGTGGGTAGAGGGAGGGACAAAAGGAGAGTGGGAAAGCCCTTGTCACCTTGACAAGATACGTATGTGCACAAAACGCTCAACTCCATTGTAAACCTTGAATTTTGCAATATAC
The DNA here is from genome assembly GCA_004027205.1 of Ctenodactylus gundi. Classification (NCBI taxonomy): domain Eukaryota; kingdom Metazoa; phylum Chordata; class Mammalia; order Rodentia; family Ctenodactylidae; genus Ctenodactylus; species Ctenodactylus gundi. Next base: position 117,732 of record PVKB01000453.1, read on the forward strand.
ATATCAATAAACTGTGGGAAAAACAGTAAGAAATGAAAATGGATAAATATGTAATAATGGAAATAAATATATACTGGGTAAAGATTTTAAAATTCAAAAAAATAAAAAGATGAAAGAGCTGCCCAGAGGGAAAGCTTGACCAACGACCCAAGGGTCAGAAAGATGCTAGGACAGTGTTGTTGGTGAGTGGGGCTGGGCCTGAAAGAGTCTCGTGCCCCAGGCCCGAGGTCTATGTGTGTGCACACGAAGAAGAAGGGGCTTCTTCCTTAGGCATCAGAGGGCTAACAACTAGTTTTGAGCAGAGGGCTACTGTGATCAAAGCTGAGCTAGGGGTATTTAAGCAGGTAGTTAGGTGCAAAGCCAAAAACCAGGCAGAAGAGAACAGAAGGCATTGCTGCCACCCAAAGGAGAGTCGCTAAGGAACTACCTTCATCCAGGACGGAAGATGGAGGGAGTTGGAGCTCAGTAGCACATCAATGAAACTCTTCGAAGATTCAGTCACTGAGCCACGGCTAGAGGAAGGAGCCAGAGGAGGCTGCAGGCCCAGAGCTGCAGATGGCAACTTGAAAAGGAGCTAGCTCAAGGGGCACTGTGAATTCTGCTTTTGGTGCTCTGCAGAGGAAAGCTGTGAACCGCGGTAGATCAGCTGCCGGATGCACGGAACAGAGTGGAGCTCCCACAGCCCTCGCCAGCAGTCTGCGGTGTTGGGAGAGTGCTCAGAGGGGTGTGAAGCCACAGGCACAGAGGCATAGGCAGGGCCAGGAGAAGAAGGGACTTTCATGTTTCTCTCCCTAGTCCTTGGCCCACTCTCTAGCACAAGCAATTAGACAGCCAGACACAATTTATGACAAGAAAGTGTTCAATTTGTACCTTCAAGTCCCCTAACTTCAGCCAGTATTTTTCTGTTATTAACATAAAAATAAAACAAAAATGTTATAAAATTCTATGAGATCAACGATCTATGTGAATCAATTCCCAGGGCCATTTCTCTATTGAGCTTACCTTGTAATAAACCTTTAAAATAGCCCTTTTAGGCTCTTGGTATTTCTAAACCATGTCAAGCATTCTATTGGAAAGATACGTGGTTATTGGAAAACTTTTCTTTATATGTGATTTTCTGAAATGTGTTTGGAGTTATGGTGCTAAAGTTTAGGTCCTAATGTACCTATGGATACTCTGCATTCTTGGGAGGTGGGGCCTGGCTGGAAGAGGAGACACGTGACCTGGAGGGGTGTATGCTAGCTCTGCCCTTCCTCTCAGACTTGGCTCTGTTCTGCTATGTTGTGAGGAACTATCTCTCCACTCTGGCTCCAACTCGGCTCTGGCTCTAGCACTGGCTCCAGTCCCATCTCACCATTTTCCAGCTGCCTGCCTGTGTTTTAACAGTGCTTTTCTAAAACTGTGAGCTAAAATAAATCTTTCCTCCCTAAATTTATAGATGTCTTGTATTGTGTCACAGCAACAAAAAAAGTAAGAAATTGCTACCTAAAGTAGAGTAATTACTGTGATTTTTACCTGACCGTGTGACTTGGAGCCTTTGAAACTGGTGTGCAGGAGGAGTTTGGGAAAGTTTGGGGTTGCCAGCTGGGGAAGTCTTGGAGATAAAGCTTGATGAGAGATTCTGGTCAGAGCTCAGAAGGCCAGAACGCTGATAGAAGTATGAATTGGAAAAACCAGGCTCAAGAAATTTTAGATGGGAAGGAGAATTATATTTGTAATTGGTCTAAAAACCATGTATGCTGGCTACACTCTGGTAGGATATTTGTCAGCATTTTGTCCTTGTCCAGAGACTTTGCCTGAAACTGAGATTAATGGCAGTGGACTACTTAATCCAGTGGAGAAAATCTCAAAGCAGCCTGATATTCAGTCTGCCACTCGAATACTGTGTGTGGACTTTAGCCAACTCTTCAATGAAAGGAGAAAAAAAAATGGTAGAAAAATGATATAAAAATTTGCTGTTCTGTCAAACCAAAAGTACCTACAGTGATGGGAATGTGGAAGTTAAAGAGATTAGCATTAAAATGAAGCCAAGTACTTACAATCAGGACTATAGAAAAGATGCCTTGAGGGCACCTCAAAAGGTAACAAGACTCTACCTTTTATCAGTTCAAGGGTAGAAGGACAAAAGTCTTTGCTCTGAGATGTGTACCCCAAGGTCAAAGAGAAAAATATTCACCAAAAATCACCTGCCTGGTGTTTAACCATCTGGTAGTCCTCAGTGACATCCATGTATTCCTGGTTTTACAGGCTTTCAGAATGCCAGAGTGGTGGATTCATAGAGGCATTCACCCAGATTTCAGAGAAAGGCCTTGGAGGCCAAGCAGTGGGCCCCTTGGAGGGCAGTAGGTAAGCTTGTAAAGAAGAAGCCTAAAGTGCAGTGGAGACCCCCAAAATTTGGAAAAGCCAGAAGCAGGTATTATTCTCTGAGGAAAGCTGCAGGCTGCAGGCAAGGCCATCCCAAAGGAGAGAAGATAGAGGTTGCAGCCAGCTGCAGTGGTGTAAGGGTGGGGCCACCCAGCCTTTTGGAGCTCATGTCTCCCTACAGTTTACCCCAGGTGCTGAACATGGAGTTAGTTATTAGATTTAACCCTTGTCCTGCTGGATTTTGAATTTGTTTTGATTCAATTACCTTTTATTCCTCCCTTTTGAAATGAGAATATTTACCCTGTGCCATTATATGTTGGAAGTGCTTAACTCTGGTTTTCGCAGGAGTTCACAGTTGATAGTTTTCCTTGCATCTCATAGGAGACCTTGGACTTGGACTTTTTAGCAGTAATGGCTATGAACTGTTAAGGATTCAGCAACTCTTAGAGAAGGACTAAATGCATTTTACATAAGGAGGTGGACATGCACCTATTGAGAGCCAAGGGCAGAATGTTCTGCTTTGGATCTGGAGTGTCCTTCAAAAGCCGCATGTGCCTATGGATACTGTGTGCTGTTGGAAGGTGAGGCATGGCTGGAAGGAGCAAATGGCTGAGGATTGATCGGAAGGGGTATGTGCTACTTCTGTACTTCCTCTCAGCCTTGACCCTATTCCGCCAAGCCACGAGGGACTCTCTCCTGGCTCTGGCTCCAGATCCGCCCTGCTCCACCATTTTCTAACCATCTGCCTATGAATGGACTGTCATCTTCTAAAATTGAGCTAAAGTAAACCTTTCCTCTCTGTAGATGTTGGGTATTGAGTCACAGTGACAAAAAAAGACATATAGCAATGTAGCCATACTGCAATGTGACTTTTTAAAAATCTATTTAAGCCCAAATCAACACATTTTCTTTTTATGTCTATAAATTACTAACACTATTGGTCTTTCCTACTGTGACTAAATAACCAAAGAATGGATAGGGAATCTGGGAGGAAGGAAAGGACAGAACTCACTGAGCTGCTTGTAAAGGTGCATTCTCAGCTGCGTGTAGAAAGAGGTGGCCATCGCTGAGACACTATGAGTCAGGACTCCTTAGAGAATCAAGTCAGCTGACAGTGTGTCTAGCACTCTGAGCCACAGCAGCTAAGGTGAAAATGTGACATGAAGTTCTGTTCTCTATGTCTTAGGAGCTGGTGAACAGCCTTAAGGATGCAGCCACACAAACGGTAGATCTGGTGATCGCTCCTGCTCCAATTCAGAAACCAGAGTCATCAAGGAAGACATGAAATAAACTCAGATACACTACACTAAATGAGGTCAGTTGTCACAGCAATGAGACAGAATAGATGTTCTCATTAAAAAGTTGAGCATATGATATTGTTGCTTTTGAGAAGAAAAGTAGTAAGTGGTTGTCTTAAACAGTTTCTTGTTGCTAGACACGATACTCCACACCCACAACTTAAATAGAAAAACTCACTTTCAGAGGTCTCAGTCCGTACATGATTAGACAGACCCAAGGCAGAACGGGCATAGTGGAATAGCAGGGAAGAGGGGAGTTCTCATTCCATAGCATCCAGGAAGCAGTAACAGAGGGGAGGAGCCAGGGACAAGAGTAAATCTTCCTAATTCACTCTCCTTTCCTCTCATGACCTCTGAATGTGAGGCTTGCGGGACGTTTTAAGTCTAAACTATAACATTCCATCCCTGGACCATAAAAGTCTATAGCCATCTCATTATGCAAAATACATTTAGTCTATCTCTAAGTGTTGCCAAAATTTTACCTAATTTAGCATTGCTTAAAAGTTTGAGTTTAAAGTGTCCTCTAAGGCTCAAGACAAATTTTTAGCTTTAAAAACCCATGTATAAATTGGAAAAAGGTCAAACACTTTGAACATACAATGCCACAGGGCAAAAATTTCCATTCTAAAAATGAGGAAAAGAAAGATAGGAACATTTGAAACAAAGCAAGACCCAAACCCAGCAGGATAAATCTTGTAACTCTGTGTGCAGCACCCAGCGCCAGTTGTGATGAGGCGTTTAATGCAGAGTTTAGACTGTCACATCCTTATGGCTTCTGTTTTGGGCTGCTTGTGCTCACTGCCTGTAGTTTTCCTCACCAGAAGAGCCACGTTTCTCCCAGGGCTCCATGGCATCTTTGACTTTATTCTCACAGCTTCACATACCACTTCCCAAGAGCATAAGCCTCCTCTGAAATCCATGTGGAAGCCACAACTCTTGCGTTCTGCATGCCTGAAAAGTATCACCACGCGGATGGCGCCAAGTTCTGCCACCCATGGGAGCAGCAGCTGGGCCCTCATATGCAAATGTTGCAGAGGTTGCTGAGTGCTTGGATGGCTGAAGGCCTCAAAAGTTTTCACTGTTGCATCTTTGAACGTGATGGGCAGGGTCTAGCTGATTCCTGAGATGCCCTCAAGGAGTCTTTCCTGTTGTACTGATGCAAAGTACTTGACCTCTATTAAAGCTATACTTTTCAGAAACTGCACTCTCTATCTATGACCCCAACTTTGCAGTGGTTTTCTTTCTGTTGAATTGCAAACTTCTCATTTCAGCCTTTTTCCTCTAATATTTTCTTCTAGCTTTTGCTACAGATTTTGGTAAAAGCAGTCAGCAGAACATGCCATAGGCTGAACATTGAAATGTCCTGAAATGTTTTCTACCAGATTAATTAGCTTACCACCCTTGAGTTCAGTCTACTGCAAAGCCTCAGGACATGGGCAAAATACAAACACAGTTTCTGCCCCAGTGTGACGTATATGTTCAAGTCCAATTGCCAATAGCATCCTCTGTCTCACAGGAAACTTCTTGAACCTGGTCTTTATAATCTGGTCCCATAAGCACTCTGCACTTCTGGATTCTGATCAGAAGCTCCCATCACACTCAGCTTCCAGTATTCCAGGGCTTCTGTAGCTAGGATCTCCAAAGCTTTCCAAACTCCTCTTACAAATCAGTTCCAAAGGTTTTGAAACCCCATGGCCAGGTACAGTCACAGCAACAACCCCACTCTGAATATCAATTTCTGTTCCAGCAATGAAAAAGTGACTAAGACAACAGTTTAGTTAGTCATGGTCATTTTCAAACTCTCCAGAAACAAAGTATGAATAGAAGAATTCTCACTTTGAATCATGATAAAACTACACTAAATCAGATTCCACTTACAAAGCTTACCATCATTCTGAGAATACTAAAATTGTTCATTTATTAAGAGTAAACAGGGAGATGAAGAATAAGAGGGGAAGAGTAAGACATTTTTAATTACTACCTCAGACAAGTTAGCATCATTATGGATTGAATGACTAATAAGATGATACTGACCGTAAGGTCATTCAACAATGTATCTGGAGAGTCTTTCATATGACGCCATGACTCAAGGTGTGAGGTGATGCCTGCATTAAGGAAATATGAAATATAATGACAAATTTCACTATTAAAATGAATGGACTTGTTTTAGATCAGAAGCCAAATAAATTATGGATATAGAATTATTTTTGAAAACTGTAAAATGCTATTCAAATGTTAACCAGAGTTACCTATATTCTGTAAGCAGCAAAATTTCAATTTTTCAAATAGTCTATCATTCGGAGTGTTCCCTAATCTGAAAAGAATTTTCTCTACAATTAATTTTGTTTAATTTCGTAGAATTGCTAATCTAGAAGAGACTGAAATGTGTGGATCAAATTATACAACGTTAAAGTTAAGAAAGCTAATACATCAAAAAGTTAAATGACCTACCCAAAGTCAAATAGCAAGTTGACAGCAAACAAGACCAAAAACTCAAGTCCCCTCACAAGACAAAAAGTCTTCTTTCCACATACTCTACTTTCTCCTCTATTAGAAAAATCACACCAAGAGAAAATACAAATACAGTATGATAGGATATAATGCAAGTTGTCAAGAAAGACTTTCTATCCAGTGTCAGGGTCTGGGGATTCCTGGCCACCGTTGGCCACCGGCAATCAGGAACCAGCAAAGTCGTGGGGTCTTGAGTGGCAAGAGTACCACGGAATCACATCCAGGAGGCTGAATCAGTGTTAACAGTTCATTTGTTGGAAGTGAGGGCCAGGCTTATATGCAGTTTAAAGGGGGTGGGTCCGCCAGATAACAGGGCAAGAGCCATACACTGATTGGGGGAATTTGGAGTCTGAAAGTAGACTAATTTGCATGGCAGGTCTTTGTGAATCCTAACCACGTGATTTCTGATAAGGGTCTGGAAGCAGGGGAAAATTAGGAATTTGGGTATGATGATCTGTGGCCCATCGTAGGTCTGAGATAAGAGGGAGTGGTCCCACACCTGATGGGCTCCTCTCGAGCATAGAGAATATCCAGGTATGAGCCACTGCTACCTACAATCATCCCAGGCCTAGTCAGGGTCTCACAATCCATAACTTATAGATTTGTCCTATAAGCAAATAAGAAAAATTCAACAAAAGATTAAAATACACAAAAATATGGACAGAATATGAATTAAATGAAAAATATGCAAATGTATATATATATATATATATATATAGAGAGAGAGAGAGAGAGAGAGAGAGAGAGAGAGAGAGAGAGAGAGAGAAGTTGGGGAGAATTCACTTCATTATTGACCAGGAAAATGAAAAATAAAATATAAATTCACACTCATGTTTAAAATCTGGAAATACTAAATAAGGCCTAGAATGTGGAGCAGTGAGAACTCTACCACTTCTTCATAGGTTAACAGAAGAATCTCCTGGTACAGCCACATTGGGGAGCAATTTAGCAATTTACCTGTGACCCCGTGGTCCCACTTCTCAGCATATGTCCTAAAACCATTCCCAACACACACACACAGAGAGACATGGATAAGAATGTTCTTCACAATGTTTCTATAGAGTGAAATAGGAGGCAGCCTGAACATGCCTTGATACATTTGACAATCATTTGGGAAAAGATAAGTGAGTTTGACACGTCCATGCCAGGTCACAATAAACATTTAGAAATGAATTAGCCACATCTATTAACCACATCTACATGTGTGCGCGTGACTAGATCTGAAAAACATAGTGAGAGAAAAAGATGTTATGAAAACACATAAACTGTGCAAGAGGTTTCTGGCTTTGTACACTTCTAAACATCCAAAACGCTATCATGTATTATTTCCCTCGTACACACACTTGCATAGCAGACAAGCAGCGGGCAACAGAGCTCACATTGAGCACCACATCATTAAGCACAACGTAACCACCCACACACATACCCGTGACAGCGATCAGCTCTGTGTAGGACAGGTAGGACAGGACTAGGGTGGACATCCAACTGTTCCTCTAGTTTTACCATCTTTTTGTAAATACAGCAAAATGCTATATTTTTGTCTATATAACTCTGTATACTTTAAATATCTTAAGGCAATTTAATTTTAAAATCAAATTCTTCTTGTCTTGATTGATACCATTTATCTTATATTTATTAAAAACACAACATACCAGACAGAATTTGCATTCTGAACAAGAAGAGTGTGGGGGCTGGGTCATAGTTCAGAAATTAAGGCATGTGCCTAGCATGCCCAATGCCCTGGGTTTGAATCACCAGCACCACTAAAGATTAGCTGGGCATGGTGGAGCATTCCTATAATCTCAGCACCCAGGAGTCTGATACAGGAGAACTACTGTCAGTTCAAGGCCAGTCAGGGCTATATATTGAGCTCAGTGTCAGGCTGAGCTACAGAGCGAGGCCCTGTCTCAAAAAAGAAAAGAAGAAAAAGATGAAGGGGATTGTGGTAAAATTTATCCTTACATGATTCTTTTTCTACTTATAGTTGTGATCCAAAAACAAAGATTAAATCTAAAAAGACATCTGTAAGTACTTTGCAGATTAATTTGAGCAACTCTGAGACTACTTTGCCTCCCTGCAACTTTCCAGAAGACAATTTTCCCAGTTTCTTATTACCTGTATTAGGAATTAGTATCCTGTTCTGCTCTTTGATCCTAGACAGGTGTGTGTGAGAGAGAGAGTTGGAATAGATGGGTAGAGAGAGACAGGTGGCAGGTGATGGGGCAGAGCTGCAGGTAGACGAGAAATGGGTGTGATCAGGAAGATAGATGGCATGTGAAATATAGACAGTAGGTGACAGGCAGGTAGATGTGGATGACCACCAGGAGAGACACAGATGATAGCGGCTAGGTAAGTAGGTCCACAGATAGGTACATGACAGATAGATTGGCAATAAATTGTGGATTGCATGAGTTCTCTCTAATGTGTGGTCTTGTCTTAATTTACAATATTTTGGACTTTGAGTGAAAGCTCCGGGTGTGTAAGAGATCAGAGAGCAAAGGAAGGAGAGCCAGAGATTGTTTCATGACTTTCTATCTGCTCGACAGTTCTCCCTAATTTGCCTCCATTCACAATTTCGTACGACTACCACCCTCACAGTGCTACAACATCACTGCTCAGAGCAGAAGAAGCCACATCACTGGCCTTGAGGTTCCCTCTTCACACCTACACACCTTTGAGTTCACAGCCTACTCTCGGGGGCAAAGAATGTCTGACTGGAAGGTCTGCTCTTGTGGGGGCTGTAATCAGAATCTTCGGAAGCCTTTAGAAGCTGGTTCTTCCACACACTGTGAAGCCTCCCGAGTAAAGCTTATTTGCTGGCAAGTGTACGTGGGACACAGCTGCCCTCGGGAGCCAACACTGGGCTGAAAACCTAACACACTACTGGAGAGATGAAGACGACATGGCACTGCCCAATTCCAGCTTCGGGGCTTGCTCCCATCCCCTCTTTTAATCTTCTCTATTTTTTGGCTGACGCAAAATATTTGTGCATATTCATGAGGCACAGTGTGGTGTTTATGTTGGATAGTGATCAACTCAGGTAACTAGCTTATCTTTCACCTTAACATCTTATCATTTCTTTATGGTGATTACATTTAAAATGTTGATGTCTGTCTTGAAATACACAATGCATTATCCTTAATTGTTTTTCCTTGAGCATACCATGGCACCACAGCACACTAAACTTATTCTCCCTATTGAAAGAAAACTTTGCTTCTGGACCTGGTGTTGTAGGCCTATAATTTCAACTGTCTCAGAGGCTGAGGCAGAAGGGTTGTAGGTTCAACCCACGTCGGGCAATTTAGCAACTTAGCAGACTCTGTCTCAAAAACAAAAACAAACAAGCAAACAAAAAAAAGGGCTGGGGATGTAGCTCAATGCAAAGACTCTGGATTCGATCCTCAGTCCAAAAAAAAAAAAAAAACCACCTGTTGACTGACCCCCATCTCTACTCTCCCCACCCCACAATGAACGTGGTTTCACTGTCAGCTTATATGAGATCCACTTTCTTAGATTCCACATAGGAATGAGGTCACTTAGTGTTTGCCTCTGTGCCTGTCTTACTTCAAACAGTATAATCTCCCCCACCCCGGGCCCATCCATGTTGTCACAAATGACGAGATCTCCTCCTTTTTATTGGCTGAATAATATTCCGTGTGTACATGCCCCACGTGTTCTTTTCCTACTCATCCTCTGATGGACAGTTTGGTTGATTCCTCGGCATTTGAGGGCTCCCAGGCCAGCAACCACGCCCTGCTCTCTCTAAGCCCAGAGCTCCCAAACCGCTGCTGCTCTCTACCTGCCTCCTCCCTGATGAGGTCTGTGGTTTCCATCCGCCATTTCATCCTGAAAAGCCCTGCCCCTGCCACAGTCTCCCTTAGCGCCTGCCCTGCCCTCCTGCAGCCAGGGTCGCATCTACCTTTCCTGTGTGTCACGGCCTTGCAGTCCCAGAGCCCAGAGCGCCCGGGCCTGCCCTGAGCCCGCAAGAGACACTCAGCAGCGCACGCTGCCCGGGTGGCATATCCTCGGCCAATGCGTGGTACATCCTGACAATGGAAACGGAAAAGCATTTCAGCCAGCTGAGAGGTCTGGGAAGGGTCCGCACACCTGGCAGGCAGACAGACTTGGAACAGGAAGGAGACTCGAAGCCTCCCCCACTGGGAGGCGTAAATGCAGGAGCCAGCATGCATCCTGGGGCACGCCTAGAATCCCAGCTCCTCCGCCTGCGGGGGCAGAAGGGTGGCAAAGAATTGGAAACTTGGTGAGAGTGCCTCAAAACAAAAATGTAAGGAGGGCTGTGGGTGTAGCTCAGGGGTCCCAAATTTAAAAAAAAAGTCTAAGAGTTCTGACATTTAAGATATTATAATGGGAATCCTCCAGGGAAAAGAAAAGGCAACCGCTTCTCCACAGCGTTATTCTCCTTCAGCGCAACGAGGAACCCCGAATAGGAGGTCAACAAAATTGATCACAGTTGAAGAGACTGGAGAGCGACGCTGCCCAGTGCAGGACGGGGCCAGTGTCCAGAAACCGCCCTTCCCGCGCTCCGCCGTAACGGGACAGGAGGCCCAGGTTTCAAGCCAGGCTTTGAAAATAGAGTAAAAAAGCGCCTTCCAAATCATTTTGTTTTCTCATACAATTCAACAATATTTTTAAGTGGAAACGCCTTAACAACCCATCATGTGCATACCAACAAATATCAAAAGTGACATTTTTCAAGGTCAATAGAAGCGGATCACCCTCCAGCCGCCTCGTCAGGGCACTGTGCAGCCCACTTGGTCACAGAGCCGGCGGCACCCCGCCCTTGCGCCCAGGAGATGAGGCCTGCTGAGAAAAAAGCCCCACCCAGAAATGTTTTCTGAGTTTAAGCCCTCGCTATCCCGTGTTGGTGAGGGTCGATCTGGGCCCCGGGCGCGCTAGCTGCACAGGAGGGAGCCAGGACGTGACCCACCGCCCAGACTGCTCTTAGAGCTGTGCGCCCCTGAGCCCAGACCCAGCGGGGCCTGCGGCTAGACTCGGGCCACACACCACCTGGACCCCAGGAGGAAAGCGACCGGGCCAGCTTCCTCGGAGGACTGAGAAGCCTCAGAGACAGTGAGCTCAGGATCGGCATTAGCAAAAACCGGCTACATCTCATAACAATAAATTGTATGTGTCAATATTTCCTAAAGGTCAAATTTTACAGGCAGCTGAGTCCTGTGTTTGAATTTTTATTTTACTTATTTTTTAATTTATTGTTACTTACTGCCATGGCTTAGGTGAACGTTGACTGGTTCCCCCAAAGGTCCGTATGTCCAGTGTTGGTTTCCATGGGGTGCTATTTAGAGATGCTGTGTATCTCTCTAAGCGACGGGGGGTGGGGGGGGGTAGCAGAAGTAGTCATAGGTCGTAGGTGGCCCAAAGAACACAGGGAGACACCAGCCCTGGTGTTGACACGCAGTGACCAGCGTGCTCATCTGAACCCAGGCCAGCGGGCCTTCCTGGTCTTGAACTTGAGCCTCCAGAACTATGAGCCAAGGATATCTCTCTTTACTTTGTTAAGTAGCCTGTATTTGGTAAAGTATTTCCTTACCACCAGAAGAGCCCTCACTGAGTCGCCTCATGTCAGAGACAAGTGCACCGAGGGCCCTGTGCTGCTGCACCGCAGCATGCTGGGGTCAGAAGCCATGCTTTCTCACACTCTTCATGCATTTTTCCAACACCTGGAAATCCTTGTGACGAAGTCTCTGGCTTTCTCTAAATTCTTTTGAGGTAGAAAGAAAGGATAGCTCTCCGAGCTTGCAATCCATGCCTCTTTAGTTCCCATCCCAGCTGCTAGCCTTGGGAAAGAGACCAGTGCCACCCAACACCAGGAACCAGACAGGCCCAGGGAAATCCCAATGAATCTCACCACCTACAGGAAAAGTCAAGTAAGCACTTTTATACATAAAGTCAGATTTATTTGGACTCTACTAGTTCACACTCTATGATTATTTCTCTTTTTTCTTTTTGCTTTCTTTCCTTTTCTTTCTTTCTTTCTTTCTTTTTTTTTTTTTTTAATTTTGAGATAAGCTCTGCAGTCCAAGCTGGTCCTGAACTCACTATGTGGCCTAGGCTAGACTTGAATTCACAGCATTCCTTCTGCCTCCGCCTCCCAAGTGCTGGGATTACAGGTGTTTTCCACCACACCCAGTTTATATGGTGTTGAGGAATCTAACTCGGGGCCTTGAGCTTACTAGGCAAGTGCTTTGACCTCTTTGCCTTTCCTCCAGCCCTGATCATTTCATCAAGGACCATTCCAAGTAAAAACATGCTTCATGTACAATATAAGTTACAGAGCCAAAAATATCAAAAGTGAATGTTCTAAAATCCTGGCTGTGTTTCCCACGGCCCTCTGACAGTCTGAAAGTTCGGCTGCCATGTGCTAATTGTAAATTTCCCTTATCACTCCACTAGGGCAGGTGGTGCTGAGTGACCAGCACTAGCAAGGAGCCAACTTACTTGAAAACTACATAATATCATTTCCTTAATAAATTATGTATTGGAGATTTGTCATAACTCAGTTTCATTTACTCCACAGGGTTCCAAATCAAAATTCACGTTAGATGGCCCAGGCTCTGAGTGAAGGACGGAGGCCAAGGCCATTCTCTCTTGCCTGAGAACGGCAATGTACCAGCCAGCCTTCCACCAGGTGTGGTCTGGCGCACTTTTGTCCCTATACACTCTACCTGAGTGCAAATTTGTTTGTCACCTTCCCCAATCCTTGACCTACTTGTGCAACCAGATCTCTGCCTTAGACTGTTGATTCGTGATGTTTTGCTCTGCATTTTTCTCTTAGGCAAAACCCTCTGTGATTTATGGGAAACTGAAATCATGTGTTTCTATTTAGTTTGTACTTTAAAGCACCAAAATGTTATTTTGTAGAGCAATGTCAACTTCTAACAAGTTTCTATTCTTAGACTAGAGGTCAGCATTTTGCACAAGGTAAACAATCCCTGACCAGAGGACCAGATTGGTCAAGGGCTCAAGCTCCTCGGTTTGCAGCAGGCACTCACACAGCCTGCTCAGTGCCACTTCGGCCACTTGGGGCACCTCTCTGTCTGCTCTGGTTGGCATGCCGTAAGAAGTCTGCTGTCACCTTTGGGGGGGGGGGGGCACAGAGAGCATGAGCTTGTCACGAGGCAAACACTGGACTGGGGAAGTCATTCTGCTCACAAGATCAATAATCCAGAGTTCACTCTTTCTTTCAAATAATATAGCAGATTTTGAGCATCTCTGACAACCTATTAAAAAATGTACTTGACTCACTCATTCTGTTTTAAAATTTAAAACCTTACTACTAGCCTTTTCTAAGCAATAATTTTAGAAGGTATTGGCCAAAGCTTAAAAAGTTTTGTTTACAGAAGATGAATCAACTATGATTTTTTTTTCAAAAAAAGTGTTCTAAGATACTTAATCCAAACTTGGGGTACATTCAGAGGCGCTTATCAACGAGGATCCATTCTGGACACTGCATCTTTAGGGGGTTCTGTTGTGACTCTATTAGTCACAGAATGCACACCTACATGGTCCAGGTTAGCTGTTCCGTGTGGCCTCTTGATGCAATCAGAAGACTCAGTCAACATGAGCTACTTGAAGCTGCTGCCTGTGCAACAGAGCGTGCTGTTTACAATAAGAATTTTTTACAAGCAGAGAGACATTCAACAAGAACAATAAAAACTGTGGTGTAGTAAGTGCATAAAATCATCAAAATAGTCTTTCTCCCTGTCAAACACAATGTGCTGTACACAATCGTATGTATGCTGTATTTTTATGACTAGCAACACAATAGGTTGTGTTACACCAGCATCACCCAAGCGTGTGAGCAACACACTGTGCTGCAGAGGTAGGAACAGCTTCACCGCCACTAGGTGATAGGGATTTTCTGCTCTCTTAGCGTCTCAGGGGACCACTGAGAGATGGGCAGCTCATTGTTGACTGGGACATCCGGAAACACACGACGTAAGCATCTGAGTGTCTGGATCCAGGGACAATCTGCAGATGTCCCTGCATGGCTTCTCTGGGTTTTAATGTCCTCTCTGTCTCCTTGAACTCTGGTTGTCACTCACCCTGCCCTGGCCCTCCTTCATCGACACAGCCAATGCTCCCTGCGGCTGAAGGAGGCCATTGCCACTGCAGCCCCAGGAGACCACCCGGAGTGAGGGAACCTCATAGTCGGTAAATCTGAGTGCTTCCTCTGTCACTTCTGCTGTGAATGTCATTTGTACCGTTCACTATAACTAACCCATAAGCTAGTGTACTAGCAATCCTTTGGGCGTCACTTATTTCTAAGTACAGAGAGATTTGTTTTACATACACAATTTGTGCAATTTTATCACATGCATCTTATCATGCCCTATGAGAACTAAAAGAATTATCTCTTTATTAAAAAAAACTAAAACAAAATTTCTACTCTTATTATATTAACTAAGGTGGGAATTGTTATAAAAAAGCATTTTGCACTTTTTTTGACAAGCATGTGTGAAATCATCACATGACCTTCAAAGAAGCAATAGGTAGCCCCAAAAGCAACCCTAGAAAAGCAAAGGCCAGAAAGTCACCGTGAGTGAGATGAGAGATAAGGAAACAAGCAAAAACCCGATCTTCTGCTGTCTCTAAGCAAAGGACAATGGCCAAAGTTGGTTCTGGAAGGACATAGCCCGATCAGCATACTGACAAGCCCTTGAGAGTGAGCCGTGCTGGCGTCATCACCAAGATGGCTGTCCTCGCTCAGGCGCTGCCTTTCCTTAACAACAGCTCTGTCTAATTGTATATGGTGATAGAAGGCACCATTGGGACCACGAGTTTTTGTCTCCATGGTGACACAAATAGGGCAGACCCTGAGATTTAATTTTATTTGAAGTTACAAAGGACTTTTTTTCCCCTCAGAATAATGAATCTAATAAGACTGAAAGGATTTTTAGTTTCTAATATATTTTATGCTTGTCAAACCAAAAGGAAAAGACAGGAAAGGTAAAAATGAAAGAATAGGTAAAATTCTTTTAAGATAGAGGTAATGTGAATTTGTTTTTCCTGCCTGAAAGACAACATAAATGGTTCTTGATCATTAATAATGATAGCCATCAATAATTAAACTGCTATTCTCTTATATCAATTCCCTTGTTATGTGGGGAGTGGTGGTGGGTACTGGGCATCAGTCAAGCCCAGGGCCCTGATACTGAGCTATATCTCCAGCCCTTGTTAATTTTTTATTTTGAGACACTAAGTCGCTCAATTACCCAGGCTGGACTTGAACTCACGTTATTGCTGCCTCAACCTCCAATAGTGCTAGAATTACAGACCTGCTCCCATGGTGGGCCTGGTTCACTTCTCTTATTTAATCTGCACAACTTTTTGTGCATCATTTACACATCATTTGACCCATTTTTCTCATAAGAAAACTGACAGACTGAGTTCTTAATTAGCTTGTGGGTGGAGCTGGGATTTGAAGACAAGGCTACCAGCCCCAGGGAGAAATCAATAGTAGATCCAGATTGATGCTCACTCAACATCTGAAATTGAGAGAGTTTCAGGAAGGGGTTAAGTAAGATGGGAGTGTGTCCACTAGTTGCGCCACCTCCCATTCTCTGGATAGAAACTCAGGAAGACTCAGCTGGCCACACAATCACAGGGGAACTGAAGTAAGGGGGAGAAAGCGCGGGGAAGAAAGGATTAAGGAAGTTGAGGGCTTGAAAGAAAAGCGTGCACCACAGGCTGAGAAGGTAACTGGAGAGAGGTATGAGCAAGAAAAGCCTAGAATTCTCCATTGTGCTAAAGGTAACTCACTCTATCAATGAGGTGTATACCAGAAAATCAAAGAGAAAATCTTTGAAATAAAATTCTATTTTTCATTAAATATTTTTTAAAAGTGTGGCTGTTTTGCAATAAATTCCCTTGGATATACAGTAAAATTGTTAATGAGTCTCATTATACACACTGGAAAGACAGTTGATTTATCTACAGTATAAGGGCACACAAAGTCTCTGCCTTCATCTATCACACGTAAGGTCACCAGGTACTGTGAGCCAGGCCCCACACAGGAAGCCCCTCTTCACACAAGACTCCATCTCCCCTTTACTTACTTCACCTCTGAGCTCTAGCAACTTACAGCCCTTTCATTTCCTTCTGATCCTTTTTGCTTAGTTATGCAGAAGAGTTCCTCCCCAGTAAGTCACCCTGCATTGTAGCCTGTGACACAGAAAAGGTGCCTCTCTTGACACAGTCCCTCCAGACTTCCAGTCTGCTAAATGCGACACTCACTTTGCCTCAGAAATCCTTCAAGGTTCATGTTTTATTAAAGCATTCATTTAATGGGAAGGGCACCTGGAGAACATTTTTACACTGTCACTCTGCAAAACCATTTAGTTCAATGAACAACCTACAGCTAGAAGTAGATGCGACCGGAAAACAGCACTGCTCCTCTCCACTCTCTTGCCTCGCAGCCCAAATCGTAAGACGTCCCATCTTCTGGTCTTCCCAACGGGGCCAACAGAAGCAAGGACCATGTAGAAAGGTGGCACTTTGCATGCAGGAGGCCTGCACACAGGATGCAGGGAGGTCGCCAGCAGGAGCAGCCACCCGCTTACATGGGCAAGGTACATGCTGGGGATTGAGAAGTTTAAAAAGTGACTTTACAACAATCTATGTGCCCAGAACTAATGAAGAGCCCTTGCTTTCTCTGTCATCATCACAAGTGTGGCTGCGGATCCAAACATTTGAAATATGATGTATCATTTAGGCCTTTCCAGAAAAATAGAAAAAAAAGAGACAAACTGATCAAGAAATAGGAAAAAACAGGCAAACAGATTTAAAGAATCAGAGCAAGACTAGAAATGTAGGCCAGTGGCAGAGCACTTGCCCCATGTACACAAGACCTTGGATTCTATCAATCCCCAGTGCCACACACAAAAAAAAGAAAGATGAAACAAATTAAAAAATTATTATTGTTGTATTAGATAATAGTGGGTAGAGAAAGGAAGAGATTTAAGAAGCCAGTTCATATGATTAGACAGACGATAGATACAGTTGATTAACTCAAAGTATCAGCATAGTAGGGTTTGAGGCCTAGCACATCTAAAATCCACAGGCAGGTCAGCAAGCTAGAAACCCGGTCAAGAGCTGATGTCTTGGGGTGGGGGGGGGGGAGCAAAATTTTGTCTTCAGGAAACCTCAGTTTTTGCTCAAAAGGTCTTCAATTGATTGAATGAGGCCCACCACATTATCAAGGTAATATTCCATAGTTAAAATTAGCTAAGTATAGGGGCTAGAAGAATGGCACAGTGGTTAAAGCACTTGCCTTGTAAGGACAAGGCCCTGGGTTTGATTCCCCAGAATCACATAAGCTGGGCTCAGTGGTGCATGCCTGTTATCCTAGCACTCAGATGGCTGAGGTAGGAAGATTATCATGAGTCCAAGAGTAGCCTGGGCTCCATAGTGAGTTCAGGACCAGCCTGGACTACAGAGCATTACCGTGTCTCAAAAAAAGAAAGGAAGGAAGGAAGGAAGGAAGGAAGGAAGGAAGAGAAAAAGAAAAAATCAAACTAAAAACAGTTGCCAGTCATATCTATAAAGTACATTCCACAGTAATGTCTAGTCTATTTTTGACCAAACAGCCAGGCACTGTAGCTAAGTCAAGTTGAACATCACCACCACTTAAGACTGAAACATTTTCTTCGAAAGAGACATGTCCCTATGAGGTAGACGGGATACCTCAGGACAGAGAAAGAAAGTAGAGTAGGGGAAGACTAAGAAGAACCCGCAGCAAGTACGCATGAGTTTTCCAGAAACAAATCTAGGAAGGCAATGATGTAACTGGCTCCCCTAGAGTGTAGGGGCATGCAAAACTTGCTTCTGCCAGGTAGGAAGTTCACTTCAAAGGGCCATACCTCACTTTGCCAAGGTAGGGGTCTGAGCAGCCTTCTACCCACCTTTGCCAGTCCACTTTCAGCTAAATGGTGACTTCAAGCCAAGCAACCATATCATGCCCCTTGTACTCTCCATGACAGTTTTTTTACCTCTAATTTCTCATGTCCATTAATTTTTGTCATAGTCATCAAAACTAGAGTCTCTTTTGCACGACAGAAGTCCAGGCTGAGTGGTACCATCACTGGCCCAGAAAATGGGCAGGTGGTGTGCAAAACTGAAGACATGCAAATGGGCAGGTGGTGTGCAGAACTGAAGACATGCAAATGGGCAGGTGGTGTGCAGAACTGAAGACATACAAATGCATTCATTCCTTTTTGAAATAGTGAGTGAGAAAATTCATTGAATATAGACAAATGTAAATAGAAGCTACTATATATCTATCTATATAGATATAGATATATTCCTTAAAAGAATAGCTTCAAGAAATGCCTTTATTATCCAAAATTAGCTACAAAAATCCCTCCAGAGTCTTGACAGGAGGTAAGAGACAGAGAGACAGAGAGAGAAAACTCCAGGCTAAGAATATTCTTACAGTGCAATTTTGTTTCCTAACACATCCACACAGTCTTTTAATACTCAGTGATCACAGTGAAGGACAAGCAGGAAGAGAATTAACATAAACATTTTTGAGTGTTAGAAATGAAATCCCAGTCTCACAGGAAGCCTGGACAATCAAGAGGCCTCATCATGTGAATTATGTGATAGCAGTAGGGTGAAATTTGCTAGGGCTGGTGTGACAGGCTGCATGATTCGGCTTTGTTCTTGGCCTCTCTGTCAACGTACTGTGACTTGACCAGAACGTGTGAGGCCACTTACAGCTGCTGAGAGCAGCCTAAAGCAGGCACCACGCAGGCTGGCCTTCCAGTACCTCAGGACCTAGAGAACAGGCCTTTTCTCCTTTCCTGGGCAATTGGGTAGCTTGTAAGACATTTTCTATCTTGCTCCTAAGAAAACGAGTGATTAAAGGAAACCCTCAGCAGGCAGGAATGGTGTCTGCGTGGCTAAAGCCACTTATTCTACAGGGTCACCAAGGTCAACTCCACACTTAGCTTCACTTTATGTAAGTCATCGACTCACTTCAGAATCACAGTGTCAAAGAGGGACAGTGTGATGCACAACCATAATCCAGCTACACGGAAAGCTGAGGCAGGAGGATCACAAGCTCAAGCCAGCCTAGTCAACACAGTGAGGCATCTCAAAAAAAAATATGGTATCAAATATGTGGATGATAATGTATGGGCTAAACAATTTGTTGGCCTTAGGAAATTTGCATTCTGATAGAGAAGACAGACACACTCAGAAATGAGAGCGAAAAACAAGTAGAAATAAGTAGAGTAGGGACTTGGAGCAGTTAGCACCAAGCTGGGAGCCGGGGGAAGTCCTGGTGGAAACCGAGGACGGAGGGCAGTGCCAGAGATTCTCCCAGCTACACCAATAGGAGATCTGGGGAGCCGGTAGAAGGGCAGGACCAGGAAGAGGAGCTGAGTTTCAGTAAGCACAGGAGGGTAGCCCAGGCACGACAGCAAATCAAACCCCAGTGAGCAGAGAGAGAGAGTGAGGCCAACAAGACCATAGGAAGAGACGGAGCTCTCAGGTGCCACAGACCCTAGGGTGCACCCAGCCTCCCGCGGGGGTTCGGCCACAGCCCCAGTGTGCCTCAGCCTCCCCGCACGCCGCGTCATGTCCAGTGGTGATGGCTCAATGAGGTGTTAGCAGACTGCCTGCCACTTCCTGCTCTACACATAGGGACGTTGTTCCTTGTGCATTGGGAACTGTGTTCAGGAAACTTACGCTGAGCTGCGACCCCACCGTGTTTCGTTTATTTGGAGACTGGGTGTCTCTGAGTCACTAGTTGTCGATGCTGGGCTGTAACTTGGCCTCCCAGAACGCTAGGGCTACTGTCATGTGCCACCACATCCAGCAGCTCTATCTAACAGATATGTTTAAATGGCCAAATTAAATTCCTCCAGCTTCATTTCATGCTTCTTCTGTTCAACAACCTCCCATGGACTATTTACTCCCCACATGGGATATTCCTATGTCTCACCATGGATGTTGTTGCAGCTCACATGTTTCCAGATTTCACATCTGCTTCCCTCACCTCCCCACTGTGAGGCCGCTGCTAATGGCCCCTTACAACCGCACCAGCTGCTTAGGACTCTTTGCTAAATATCCCCGTCGTCTGACGAACAAATAAAGAAGGCAGAGGGAGGGATCTTCAGACACATGAACCACTTTGCTTTCCACAGAAGTAAAAATCTCTGCATGAAAATCACTGAAATGCCACAGGCAGAAATTTATGCAAAGTGGTCAGAAGGTCTCTGAAAACCAAGAGCTGCCCCCCGGGCCAGCGTGCAAACCTGAGCTGAGAAAGAAGTTGTTCTGTGTGAAGGGTGATCACCAGTGTGACCACCGCGGTAATAAAAGAAGAAACATTAGAGCTACATGCTGGCAGTTGGACTTATTCCTTCATTTTACACTTTACTTTTGCAATATTTGCCACCAAACCCTAGACTAAATTATATTAGCCAGGCATGGTGACACAAACCTGTAATCCCAGTAGGTGGGAGGCTGAGGCAGGAGGGTTGCCATGAGGTTGATCCCAGCTTGGGCTACATAGTAAGATAAAGACCAGCCTGCACTACAGAGCAAGACCTTTAAATAAATATTTTCACTTCACTAAATTATTTCCAACCTTTAATAAAGCTAGATTTCAATTAGCGTGTGTGTGTGTGTGTGTGTGTGTGTGTGTGTAGATTTAAAACACGTACAAAACAAAAGGCAGTAGGCTCTACCCATGTGGAGATACTTGCTAGCCTAAATTCTTTGTTTTCCTCCAGCGATGGGACCTGAATCCAGGGCCTTCACATTGGACTACCATCCCTGACCTTTTTGTTTATTTTTATTTTGAAACAGGATCCTGCTAAATTACCAACACTCAGCCAAAGTTGGGATTCTCCTGCCTCCGTCTCATAGAGTACAAGGGTTATAAGCTTACACCATCATGCCCAACTCTAAATCTTTTTTTTATTATTATTTAAATGCTGTGCCAATGAGAGCTACCAACAAACATCGCCCCCTCTCCTTCCACAGTGAACTCATTGGCTTTCTCCTTGGAACCGCACTAAACTGCCCATTCAGGCCATGCCTTCCTCGTGTGCAGCACAAGGGACAGAGTTCATGCTATGACTTTTCATGGACGGTTATGCTGACTTTTCTCCAATCAGACTGAGTATGACATGTGACAAGCGTGTGCTAGTATTTGCAGCAGGCAGTTGGCACTAGCACACAATGATCAGTACCAACCCTGGCAGGTTTAAGTGCCACAGGCTACTTTAAGGAACGTTTGAGGTCTCCTTCATAAACTTGGCACGTGGCATCCTCCTCTCTCTAGGCCTCTCTTAACTGACAGTGAGGAAGAAATTATAAACCTGCATTGAAACAGAAAAGGAGGGGAAAGGAAACGTCACAGAATGGGAAGCTGTACGGGGAGTGGGGGGGGGGGGAGCAAACTAAATGTAGAGCAGCAGCTGCCAGTCAGGATGAGCCTGTGTGAAGCAGCTGGGGCACGGGGGGCTGCAAGGAGATGAGCGTGTACAAGGCAAAGGCTTGCAGGGTACGTGGGCGCAGCAGACCGCCCTGAGCTTAGAGCCAAGACACATCAGGACCTGGCAGCAGCAGCCACAAACCAGCACAACTAAACCAGGGAAGGAGGGGAGGTGGAAAGCTCTAGAGAAGAAAATGAGGAAAGAATTGAAAGTCAACATGGGAAGGAGTCAATCGCACACACACTTCAATATTGAACTAGGGAAATTTTTTCACCCTACACCAAAGAAAAAAAACAGAGCTTCACTCTAAAACATCTGACTACTACAGAAGAAAGAACCGTGCCTTCCCACAGATAGAGTCCCCTACAGAGCTGCTTCATTGCCACTTGTCCTAAGGCAGATCCCACCAGACACGAACCCCATTCATGTACACAGAGCCATCATTGGGTTTCTAGTGCCCAGCCTTAAAATTACAGGGTCACCCCAAGAGTCACCAGTGTGTAAATCTTCATTTTGGAAGAAAAGGTCATATTTAATACATGAAATAAAAAACTAAGTACTCAGAAATAATTTGAATGCTCCAATTTATATACTCATTAGAAAGGTTATTGCTTCCATAAAATAAGAACAGACTAATATGAGCATAAAAAGTAAGGAAGAAAATTTTGAGATTAAAAAAGCACAATAAATTAATAGGAGTAGAAGATAAATTGGAAAAACCAACTCAAAATGGAATAAAAGGGCAGTAGTCATAGAGAATTAGTCCCATGAGTCTAGAAATCAATTATTAGGGCTTCTATAAACAGGCAAAAGTAAAGGGGAAGAGATTGGCAAACAATACACTCAAGAGAATTGTCCAAAGATAAAAGATGGCAATTTCCAGGCTCAAGGAACTCCCTACAACCAAAGGGAAGAAGGACCGACACTCAGGCAACCAGTGTGAAATGCTGAGCACGTGGATGAAGAGGAAATTCTCAATATCTTCCTAGAGAAAAACAAGGCCCAGTGTAAATAAAATGCATCAAAGTCGCTTTCTCATCAAGAACAGTGGATGTCCAAGGCAAGACCAATACCCTTAAGACCCTCTCAGAGAAGATCACTTTCAACACAGAACTCTAGTCACACCAACCAATTAAAACTGAAATTTAGGTACAGACATCTTCAGAAACAAGAGAACTCTTCCATAATATTTCTTCCCACATTCCTTCTATCAGAAAGTGGATAAACCACAAGGTAGAAAGACGTTTTCCTTCTTTTTGTCTAGGAAGTAATGAGATCAGACCAAGGAAACAACAAAGAAAAGTCCCAGAACCTCAGATTGAGTCACTGATCAGACACATCAAGAAAAAGCAAAAAACAAACAAACAAACACAGGAATGTGATAAAGACAAAAAAAGTAAGACAGAAAAGAAAGCAATTAAAAGGAGGAGATGTAAGACTTTATCTGATTCTGCAAATTCACAATATATAAGTTACGAAGGCACAATAATGAAACCACATATTATTTATCTCAAGTACCCAGCCAATAGAGAATGTACAGATGTAGTATTTATGGTTCCAATGCAAAATAAAAATGTTATTCATCTTGACATTGTGACAGAAAAAGTTGACATAAATCAAGAGATGAAGCAAAGAAAGAGTACTGAAGAGTAAGATGGGGTACAAATGCATCCAAATAGGTCCGACTACAGAGTGTACAACCTGTACAATCACACGGGGCTGACCCTGCGCTTGCTTAGAAAGGCCTGTGCTTGGTTTAATGGTCTTTTGTCACCATCTTGAAATTCACAATAATCTTTGAGCAAAGGGTTTTACATTTTCATTTTCCACTGAGCCCTGGTCCTGGAGCTGGGTGCAAAGTTAGAAGCTAACCTGCTGCCAATAATTGATGCAGTAAGAACCAAAGGTCTGCTTCTATTAAAGTCAGAAAACAATCCAACAATGAAGGTTGAAAGACAAGAGAAGACAGGTGATGGCAGTGTGGAAGATCGACCACATCCTCGTCTGTCCCATCATAAGGAAGGAAGGAGGACATGAAGACAGGTAATAACAAACAGAAGAATGAGCTACAAGAGGTGGACATTGTGGTCACTGAGGAGGGAGACAAGAGCAGGAGTAGACAAGGCCAGGGATTGCTGCATTTCATCTGAGTTCTTCAAAGGCTTCGTATTACTTTTTCTGTCCTATTTTTAAAAGATTTGTTTCATGTTTTTAATTAACTTTTAAGGGATAACAAAAAATAATACAGCAAGGTTCTATAAACATTTTATAAAATAATTCTATGAGGCAACTAGTCATAAACATAACCTTTCTAATTCAATATAAACGTCATATAATTGGTGTCTCTGAACAGAAAGCAACAAGCGCAGAACCTGCCTGGCGTAGTTTCTGCCCTCCAGACAGTCACTCGCTTTGTTAGTCATACTGTCTCTGCCAAGGTCAAGGCTAGATGAAGAAAGAAGAAACTATCAGCATTGAGGAGCAGAGAGTGGTCATGTTTGCTTGAAAGGGCAGTTTCCCTAATTTTTCAGTGACATTATTTTCAAAGACTAGGCCTTCACAAACTCCAGAACAACTGTTCAGGAACTTGGTCCCTATTTTGTTCAAGAGCTAAAAGAAGTAAATTTCTAAACCTCTGAAGAAAGCTTAGGCTACTTATTTACTAGAAATTCCAAATAAAAAGAAGGGTAATGGAAGGTTTGAGGAAATCAATAGGAATTCTGAGTGACCAACTGTTTTCTGTGGTCTTTTTCCACTGCCTGAGAGAAACACGTGGATAATTAATTCTCAGAACGATGGAACAAATGGCCCTCAGCAAGCTGGTCACAGCAGCCACTTTGCTGGGACAGACATAATACTTGTAGGAACAGAAGTGTTTGAAAGATGGGCCCTGGGAATGCTACTAAACTCTCAGTTATGAACAGGGGCTAGAGTCCGTACCACACGGTCATTCAGCCCTGGAGTTTCTTGGTTTAGAGAAAAGAGTAATTGAGACAATATTTACATTCCTCCTATAAAATAACAACATAAAATTGTTACAAAATTCAACGAAGTCTTAAAATCCTTTTCCTCAGGAAATTTTTTAAAGAAAAAGAAAAAATGCTAGCACAAGCCATTAACTGTGTATCAACGGTATTAACTGTATATCAACTGTGTAAACCGAAACTTCTCATTTTAGGAATTTTAGTTGAAGTTATTGTACTGCCAACGTAATCAAATCCTCTTAATGTGAAAGAATTATCTTTAGCAACCCCACAGTCATCTTCTGTGTTATTTTAACCTGGTCTATCGCCTACTGGAATAGAGATCTAGCAGGGATAGCACACGGGAAGATCTGCGCTCGAGCTGCTGCCGATACCCAGAGGAGACGAAGACATCGAAATACTAAAGCAAACGCTCCACACAGCGCGCGTGGCCTGGGGACAACTGAAGGTCTACCTCATTCCTCAACGTAAGGAGCGTTTCTTTTTTTCTGAGGAAAAAACTTTGAGAGAAGCCCTGAGTCACAGAGTGCCTGGTGCTCCCTGTACTAGCCAAGTCAATCCTATCCCACATAAAGATGGTGTTTTCTGGGGGGAAACGGAAGGTCTGCCCTCTCAAGCAGCAAGTGAGGAAGACATGGACCTTAGCCTAAGAAAGGGACCGCTGGAGCTGCGTGGCGCAGCCTCACGGTGAGTGCCCACAGCCCTGGGAGGAAGGTAGGGAGCGGCGCGGTGGGGAGTCCAAGGGAAACAGGGCGCCGACTCTCTGTTCAGCGGCTTGTTGGACTGCTTCTGAAGTGGGAGGAAAGAACCGCCAAAGCAGCAGCGACGGCAGGAACCCGATACAGGAAGACGTGTGCTGTGGTTTCAATGAGAGACCCCGAAGCTCACACGTAAAACCCGGTCAGCAGTGCGGCGGATCTGGGAATTGCCCTGGGGCCTTCAAGAGATGGGGCCTAACGGGACGTCACTGGGGTGTGCCCTGAGGGGACTAGGAAATAACCGGATCCCACTTGTCTCTCCTCTCGTTCCCTCCTCCCTCTGGATCTTTCTCCTCCTCTCTCCACTACATCCTTCTCTCCCCCCCCCCTCCCCCAACCCTCTTTCCTTGCTTGAGATGCTGGGAACTTGCTCCAACAGATGCTCCTACTACCCTCATTGGAGGCACAAAACAATGGATCAGCCTAATATGGACTTGAACCTCCGAAATTGTGAGCTAATAAACCTTTTTTTTTTCCTAAGTAGCCTGCCTCAGGTATTTTATTGTAGTGGTAGAAAGCCGGCTAATAGGATATTACAGGTCAAAGGGGATCGTATGTGGCTGCTCATCAGAAGCAGCAGTGCGTGATGATGGGTTCACAGGGAAGCTCTGGAAGAAAAGTGGGGGACATCAAAACTAGGAGAAACGGATTGAAATAGGAATTTGGCTTTTCTAGTTACCTCCACTCCAATCTATGGTGATATTAGTCTCTTCTTTTTCATTTAACTTTTCATCTTTTTTAATCACTTTAGAATTTCAGGAATTGGGCAACAAATTCTCATTCAGATTCACAATTTTAGCACTTTGCCATATTTGCCTCAACATTTTTTCTATATATAACATGTCTTACATTTTTCTACCTTTTTATATGTTATATTTTATATGACACATCATTCTATTTTTTGTCTGAGTACTTTGAAGGTGGGCTGGTTATCTCCTACCCAAAGTTCTTTAACATGCATTTTCAAAAGATAGAAATTTTTTCTTCCATTACGATAAAATATCAAAAATTCAGAAAAATTAACTTCCACTCAGTAGGGTTATCTAACCTCCAGTTCATATTTCCCCACAATGTCTTGTATATCAGTTTTACTTGGGACACAGAATTCCGTCTGAGATAACATGCATTGCATTTATTTGCCATGTCTCATAAGGCTCCTTTAGTCTAGGAAAATTCCTCCATTCTTCTTGCTCTTGTAACACTGATACTTAAAAAATTCAGGCCAGTTGCTTCTCCATTTAAATGAGGTTGAGTTTGTGCCTTTGGGGTAGAAATTTTACAAAAGAGATGTGTTTGGCACATCACAACAGGAGTTGGGCAATGTTACTGCATCCTGTGATCAGGACTGTAAGTTAATATTTTTGCCTATGTAATGAATAAAGTATCCATAAAGAAGACTGAATGAGTATAAAATTCTGTTGCTCCCCAACTGGCATGTGCTGATTATTCTGGCCCGAATGTAGTTTGGCATTGATAACTATAAAATGAGAATTTTCTGACTCTTACTAGTTTTTCAATATTTCTGGATGCTATCCTACTTCAAGGAAGACACGGGGATTTTTAAACAACTCACTGAGGCACAGCCCACCACTGACTCCGGACCCTCAGGTGGCCCCTCGAGGACACAGGAGCTTCCTGTGACCTGCGGAGGCCTCTCCACCATTCTGTAAGCATGCTTTATATCCTGGCAAGAAATCTCAGACTCATTTTGCACTTTCTCAATCAGCTATTTTTCCAGGGATTGGTAGTTTGTTTTACATTGTGTTAGCTTCTTAACACCAAAACAGAAAACCTCAAATAATTAATTTATGAAGAGAAAAATGCTGTTTTGGTTCACAGTTAAGGAAATTCTGGTCTATGATCAGTCAGTCTACTCTCAGGTCTACCGCAGGGTGCCAGATGGGCCGGTAGGAGTCGTGTGGCAGAACGAAACTGGTCATCGCATAGCCAAAGAGCAAGAGAGTGAGGAAGGGTCAAGGTTCCACAGGCACACCTAAAGATCCCCCCATAGGCCCCCACCTCTTGAAGGCTCCACTGCCTCCCAGTTACACCAGTCTAGGAATGAGGCTTCTGACCCAAGAGCTGTCAGGAAGAGTCAAGTCCAAACTATTGGAAGAATAATGCTGCGGAGCCAAGATCTAAACACATAATATGCTATTAGCAATTGCATCCTTGGAAACGTTTGAGGTCACTGTAGGAACTTTTTTTTAATTTTCTGTTAGAACTTTGCAAAAGGTTGTATATTTAGCCAATCCAGGGAAAATGGGATCCATATTTTCCCTGTTTTTGTTTTCAAATACATCTTGTTGTGATAGTTGTGGTTAAGGCTGTGGTGGCTGCTGTCGTCTGAAATCCCAGGTGCTGTCCGTAGCATAAATATTTCAAATCCAGCTGCAACTGGTCACTTTTCTGGCCAGCCGGCCATTAGGCTTCTGCATTTGTCAGCCCATGTAGACTAACCAATGTGGGCTCTTCCTGTCCTTTTACTGCCCAATAAGGATGCTGTCATCAAGCAGAAGCAGCTGCACCTGTTCTCCAGCAAGTACTGGCATGACCACAAAACTAACCCCCAGGTGGCCGCATAACCCATGGGCCCAGGCAGTCCTTCCTTCAGATGCCAACTGAGGCTGCTATTGGAGGAAATGTTTTGTGTTCTCTTAGAACTCCTCTCAAACTACTCTTAGATTCTTCTCAGTCCTTTTGACACCAGCCTTCAAATACAGCTGTGTTCTAACATGTGAGTTCATTGGCTGGACTATGCCCCACAAACCTAAATGCTCAATAATGTGTTATGTTAGCATTCTACAGAGAAAATAATTTTGGGGAAAAAGTAAGCAGAACTTCATGGAAAGAGGCATCAGTGTTACAAGCCATGGTCAATTTCAAAAGTGGCAAGAGGAATCCACAGATCAGCAGCTCAAAGGCACAAATAAAGAAGGTACCGATTTCATGTGCAAATTGTTGTACACACTGTGGAAATTTACTTCAAAAAGTTACATCGTGTGCTGCTTTAACTTTTAAAATTCTTCTCACAATTTAAGTCAGTAATTACAGCTTCAAAGAGGCTTCCCTAGTCTGGGTGTAGCTCAAGGTATAGCACTTACCTCTGTGTACAAGGCCTTGGGCTCCATTCCAAGCACTGCAAAAATAAGAAAGAAAGAAAGAAAGAAAGAAAGAAAGAAAGAAAGAAAGAAAGAAAGAAAGAAAGAGACAGAGAAAGAAAGAAAGGATTTCTATAGTAGCTTTGGTCTCCCATTCCCAGACATCCTTTCATATTAATTCAATAGAAACTAAACCAATGTTTTCAATTTGTTATGAAACATTATTTATATTACATGCATAAACAGATTTTCTACTAATAGGTTAATAGTTTTATCACTGAAATGTGGAATTATGTTTATATTCTCATGATACTAGCCTCTTTATGAAGATACACTAAACATTTTGGAAGTGAGGCAAACAATATACATGGGCTTTAATTATAATTGTACTAAACTATTCAGATATCTGTACTAACTTGTCAACACATTCGTAGTGATCACACATTGTGTGAGGTGACTCAAGTAAGCAGTATTCATGGGCTGCCTGCTGTGAACAGCTTTAGGAGCTCGGTGACAACACTGACATGTTACTTTTATTCATTGCCACTTGGTAATTGTACATATTTAAGGAGCCCAAGTGTGTGTGGAACAGTCAGAGCAGCGTAGTGGGCACACCTTTCACCCTGGCTATTTATTGTTCCTTTCTGATAGGAACATTCAGAATCCTCTGTGGTAGCTATTTTGAACCATGCAATGAGCTGCCCTGCCCTCCGCCACTGCTTGCCCCACCCACACACTCCTGTGCCCTTGCTGCACTCTCCCCGCCCTCCTGCCACAGCCTTCCCCACCTCTGGTAGCCACTGTCTGCTCTTTGCTGCACTAAGATTGATGTGTTAATATGGATAACACTTCTATGTGACAATCACATCTAGCGGCCAGGCTGCAGGCCATTTTCTCTAGTTTCTTTACCAAGAAGCAACATTCTCTGTGGACAACCAACCCCTTTTCCAATACCAAGTATGTACCAAGAAGCTGCTGGCCTGCCTCACAGAAGGTTGCAGGTTCCCCCTTACCTTGCTACAGCCCATTATCTTTCTTTTCACCTGGAGTCCAAACAGCTCCTTGCCTCCTATTACACAGATATTTGTTAAAGTAATGAACAAAAAAATAGGCCAAGTTCAAAATATCAAGTGCTAATGTCTACGTGAATCACCCCAGTAACTCCTGATGTCACACTTCCCCCCCTTCTCCAGGCTGCAGAATTCACTAAGTACACACACTCCCAGTGGCATCTTATCAGCAGCAAAGTAAAACCTTTAAAATTCATATTAGAGCAAAGCAAATGCAACTAGACGATCACCACACAAACACTTGTCACAGGCTTAGACGCCTTCCAGTGTATTCACCACAGGTCTAGGCAACACACCCCGACCCGCTTCACGGTGCCCCACACCAGTGGAGTGAGTGGCGGGGCTGTTCCTCATCCTTTCTGTGCTCAGTCTCTTCCTCTACGGATCAGGGATAACCATGAGGTATTGTGGATGAGGCACCTGACCACGGCCCACGCCTTCTAGGCGATGGCTATTCCTACACCACTTTGTGTCTCAGCTTTGGTAGCATCCCGCAGCCACACTTCACGCTCAGCACCCAGGTGAAGCACACATATGCTGCAAGTCTTCAACCCAAACCCCAGCCAAGCCCCATTTGCCAGTTATACTCACCCAACCTGATGGATTAAATATATCTATGGGGCTGACACACACCTCCTAGGTATTTGCTGTGGAGCCAGGACGGTGCAGGGCCCTGAGCAAACCATAGCTGCCCAGCTTCCTGTGCCACAGAGATCAGAGGCAGGGCCTGCTATGCACAGGAGAGCTGCAGTGAACGAGCACAGTAGGAGCTGTTCTCAGGAGGGCTCAAGAAAGGACCTGGAGGAAGTTCTTCTGGAAGAAGCAGCTGTCAGAGCGCAGGGCTCGATAATGACCAGTCCAATACCATCCCTTCTGTCCATCCATGGGGTCACGTTCCAAGACATCTTGGTGATACCTGAGACCATGGGTAATACCAAACACAGCAGTGCTTCTTGGATGCTCTCCAGACGAACTCTGTTCATTTTGAAGCTATTCACTTAGTTCCTATTATTTTAACCTGAGAATTCATCAGTACAACAGATAAAAAATGCAACTTCCTAGAATTTGTGTATAACGTAATTGTGTACAGGAAAACAACTCAAAGAAATAAGCAAGTTGCGACAGTGTTTCTCTTAACGGCAGTGCATAGGACCTAAGATTCCTGGTGGACATCTGAAACCACAGAGAGTACTGAAAGCTGTATTCATTTTTTTCTTTATGTAAGTACCTACGATGAAGTTTAACACATACTAAGAAATTAATAACACTGATAACAAAACAGAACAAGAATAATACCATCCTGTACTAAAACACCATTTAAAATGTATGCATTGTTTCTGTTTAACATTTTCCATAGTGGACCGTGGGTAAGTGAAACCATAGAAGGCAAAACTGTGGGTCAGGAGCAGAGGTAGGGTGGCAGGGGAGTGAACCA
The DNA here is from genome assembly GCA_004027205.1 of Ctenodactylus gundi. Taxonomy (NCBI): domain Eukaryota; kingdom Metazoa; phylum Chordata; class Mammalia; order Rodentia; family Ctenodactylidae; genus Ctenodactylus; species Ctenodactylus gundi. The sequence goes on from PVKB01000453.1 coordinate 148,741, forward strand.
GCTTCTCCAGGTGCACGGAACAGCACGCGCGAAGACTCCAGGGTCAGCAGATCATCGTGTTTATAGGAACTCGAAAGCAGGTACAAGAGAAGGTGAAAAGTGATAGGAGCTGGACAAAGGCAGAAAGACTGGGACAGCCTTATGAATGTCGTGAAAGATACACAGCCCGGGACTACCACCCAGGGTGCTGAAGCAGGAATGCAGATGTGATCACCTAAGGATGATGGCTTCACCTGCAAAGTGGAGACAGGTGTTCAAGACAAAACATCCGGGGCAGGAGGACGACGCTACTGCAGGAAAATGGGCACGAAGACAGCTGGGACGGCGCCCTGTGTGTGGCGGTGAGAGTGTCAGTAGGTGGGATTGAGAGATAGTGAGGAGAAAAATCCCTGTTCTGTGGGGGCTCTTGTTGCTCTGGTCTTTGTTTGGGATGCAGAGGTATAGAAGAGGATGATGTGAAGATGGCTCCCAGTGTCCGACATCAACAACTGGATGGAGATACTGGAAGCAAAGCAAATTGGGTGGGAAAGTCGACGAGTTCTGTGTTTGAACCCCACGACAGGAGGTGTCCGTGGGAACGTACAAGTGGATGATGTGGTTACGGGCCACTTGGGGTGAATGCAGCACTAAGAGCTGAGGTATGGGTGCAGAAATATGTCTGAGTGTGTCGGCTCCTCTCAGTCAGGGGATTCTGGAGTGAGGGGGGAAGGAGTCCATAGGGAGAAAGAAAAGGGCCAGGCAAGGGGTCTGCTGTGGCACACACGCAGTGTGCATGTTAAGAGAAAGAGGCAGATTTTCGGGGGTGGAGGGTGAGTGAGTGCACACTTACGCCATCAGCAAAATAGGGGGAAAGAAGATTTTTTGAAAGAACTCACATTTTCTATTTCCGAAGTTACCACAATGGTTTTTCCCCGCAGCAAAAAAGAAAAAGAAAAAGAAAAAAGCAGCACTTAGTGAGGTCACAGCTATGTTCACATTGCATTTAATTTGAATTTGAATTTCTTAAATCCAAGGAAGAGGAAGATCAGCATAACGTTTGAAGCACCGAATGTGAATATTGCAACAAGCAGGAGGCCGTGAGGGTGAGGGGACCCTGCATTACCTACTGGTCTCTGGCAGGAGCCAGGCCCTCCATGGTGATGGTGGCACATTCTGAGTCGGAGAGAGTGAAGTCTGAGGCCCTTGGGCCTGCAGGATCCACTCACTAATTCATGGTATGAGGTCAGGGTGCTGATATGTTAATACATTCTGGTTTTAAATTGAATTTTTGCAATTTAAAGATGTTTGGAGACCCAGCCACAACAAATCGCTGAAATTTCTTGATCTAAATGTCAAGCTCTGAGGTAAATTTTTGAGGAGGCAGGCCTACATCTCCATGTCCAGCAATGGCCTGATTTTCTAGCCACTTCCACTACCTACCACCTAGGTAGTTCTATTCTTATGCCTGCCTATGTGAACAAAGTTATAGGGCATCATCCTCTCTCTGCTTCCTGTGTAGCCAAGGCCTGGGCAGCATTCAAACCTCACCTGTTCCCCCAGCCCCAAAGCCACTCTAGGCATTTATAAAACTTATGAGAAGTCAAAGTTAGGGCCAATTTCATTGTAATCTTAAGGTTCCTACTCAAAGAGTAACCACTGTTGCTATAGCCACGAGCAGGGGAAGGTCTCCCAGGTGCACAAAGTTGAATTTCCATTGAAGTGTTTTCAGATAAATCAGTAGAGTCCTTGTAAACACTCTGTCCTCTACAGATATATTTTTGACGTTTATGAAAGAACCGAATCACTTCCAGTTCAGCCTGTTTTAAAAAGCTGTTGATTATTTTCTCCCAAGTTTTCATGTGCAAAAGAGGGAGCAGGGGTGGGGAATTCTGTTTACTTGCAGTGAGAGTTACTGCTTAACCAAGCCGTGCTCAGCATGTTTGATAGGAGACCAGAAAGTGAGAAACATATTTTTTTCCTTGGAAGTTAGCAATTAACTCATAAAAAGCTTGTAGATGTGCCGCTCACTTTTGTCAGCAACAGGTAGACCACTGAGAGAGAAAATCTTGTTGAACTGCTTTCAGAACGGAGTGCAGATTTCCATGAGTAAAACGCTTAGCTGTTGGAACAAAAGACATGTAAAAACTGAGAGTAAACGGGCACTCGTTCCCCCATCATGCTCAACAAACCAGAAAGCCTGCCTTCATTTCGGCATCCATTCTACTGCTAAGGGCGTCTTGCTTCCTTAACATTCAGCCGGGCCTCTCGACCCTTCTGAGCAAGGTCCATCTGTGCACCTGCTCACAGAGGCCAGTTTTAGCAAGAGCTCTGCTAAGTTTTACTAACTCAGAACCCTTGCTCCCCCTGACCTCAGTATTCCATCTTCCCTGATGTCTGACCAGGTTCTTTTTCCTATCATTCTCCTTGTGGTGTCTGATCACCTGGCTTGTCTGTCTTCATCAAGAATGCTGGTCAGCCAAAGTCCCCACTCACCCCTATAATATTTCTGCTGCACTGACTCCATGCTGCTTCTTGGTTATACATACCCCTTGTCCACACTGTGCTTAAGGCTGAGCCCGGTCCTCTCCTGTGGTCTCCCCCCACCCCCATTTGAACAATCCTGAACAAAAGCTGCTTTCCCCTCTAGAACTGCTGTCCAGTTCTGGGTGCTCTTTGATACTTTCCAAAGCAACGTGTAGATGTCTACTGAGGACCTCACAATAAGCCAGGCTGAGAGCACCTATGAGAGGTTGATGGGAAGGACAGTAGCTTTCAAAGCTTTATTAGTTCATCTAATGAGAAGCCAAGCAACCCTGCTATAAGGACATTCCCTCCAATGTTTATCTCTTGGGGTAACAGGGAATATTCTTTTCTGGAACAGAGTTTTCTTAGCTACTTTGGAGACATGAACTCAGGTTCAAGGACACTAGGTGACACAGTACGGAATGAGCCCTAGATTATGAAATAGATGGTCATTACAACCACACCTCTCAGAGTTCTATAGATCCACTCAGTTCCAAGGGCATCCTGTAGAAAATGACAAGAATGCGTTTGAAGAACCCAAGTCAATGGCCAGTTATACCTCGTATCTTCCTTGGCATTTCATGTCACTCAATTGGCATGCTTCCGGATGTGTGCCTTAGCAAGCTCTGAGCTATTACTGGCAGGAGACATTGTAAGCTGGACCCCTATTTCAAATAGTCTTTGCGTATTTTTTCCTCTTGTGTTTGAAATTATTTTTAAATTCTGCATGTTATCAGAGAAGGCTGTGAACTTTTAAAATGCCATCATCATCTTTCAATGTATTTTCTTCATGTTAGGTACAGAGCTTTAATATATTACATGATCATTGAGAAAACTGCTCCCTCCGCTTGCCTGGGGGCCTCCCTGCCACAGCACATGTGATCTTCTGTCTATCTAGGTGCGTTCCTTTGTTTCCACATTTATAAAGAAAGAATTTAAAGGGGTTCCTTGAGTTGGAGTGAAGGCTAAGAGGGCCCCCACTCTTACCAAGAAGACTGTCAATAGGCTACAAATCAAAAATCAGAAGTAAGCAAAATCCCAAGTGAAGGGAGAATTGGGGTGCAATTTTGAAGCCCAGTTCTGCTTACCTGCCTGCGGAGGCATCTGGAGCATCTCCTAGGCCCCTTGCCTGTGTGTCCCGCTCTCCCTGCTGCCTTCCTCATCTCCTCCTTTTTTCACCTTCTCTCCAATGTGGTTAGAACAGCAACTAAGATATTTGGGAATACGAAGACAATATATTCATAGCATTTATCTTAAAAACTCTACCATTCAAACTTCTGTAAAAAGAAGACTCGCTCCCCGCCAAACACACACACACACACACACACACACACACACACAACCTACTAAGCTAAGAATTTCCTGTGATTCCCTAAGGTTCTCGGCAACTGGCATAAATTTGTGCATCCAGACTGGTACTTATTTCTGATGCTTTCCCAGGGCTCAGTGCACTCACTTAGCCCCACCACCACTGCACCCCACCTTGTCTCCAGACAGATGCCCTTCACCTCAGGCCATGGGTCTCAGTTGATTTCCTGCAGTAAAGCCTAGTCTGCATTTTTTTCTCCTAAATACATCATTCCTGACTCTTTCTCTTCTTGTTGTTTTCATTTTTCCGAGTCCTTGTATTACATATTCACATCTGTCATCTCAGTCACCAATTTGGCAGTCAGGGTCGCTTAGTCTTTCCTAGGTATAAATGCAGCTCCACAGACATTCATTTACAAATGTAACCTGGGCTTCTGGGGTCTCACAATGATCACACAGCAGTTCTCAAGCTTTGCCCATGTCCACCACCCCAGTGGCCCAATTTATTCTCGAATCCGTCCCATTTCAAGAAGGTCCAGGTTAGCGGTGTTGCCCAGGAGTAGAGTGCTCACCAAGCATTGGAGAGGCCCTGAAACCCATCCCCAGCACACACACATGCAAACATGTGCACACACACACATGCACACATACACACAAAGCCTAGCTAAACATATAAGCCCAAAAGATAATATTTTAATAACTTTGCACATGAAACAAAGGTTTACAATGTGGAATTTTCCACTTATGATGTCATGTCAATTCAAGACATTTTGAATTTAGGATAATTTTTGATTTTGGAATTTTAGGGATTAAAGATGCTTAATCTGTGTTAGGGTTTAAAATATGTTTCCCATCTTTAACAAAGTGATTATCTAAAGGCAAGGGATATGGTTAAGAGGTCATCAAGACCACCAAGGGAACAGAGGCAGCACACCAAGAGGGGCAGTACACACCTGTAACCTAGAGCAGCAGCTGGACCTCATCCTCAGCTGCTCTGCATCCCTGTGAGACAGCAAGAGCCACCCCAAAAGAAAGCAATCTCTCCCTCCATCTCTCAAATGTCTCCTCCAGACACGAGTGCTTAGGCCTATGGCAAGGCACTAGGGGACCAACGGGTAAGTGGAAGGAGCAAAGCGTGGCACTTGTTAAGTACACAAAACCCCAGGCTACACATCAGCAAATCAATCCCCTCTCCCATGCTGTGCACCAGCACCCTGAGGATCTCTTATAGATGAAGGTCTGGATGTCCAGGAATGGTAATTTGTCCCAAGTCATGTAGATGGTGGTGATGGTTCTAAGACTTGAACTCAAATCTCCCATACTTCATGTTATTTCACTACACAGCAGTTCTCCTTAGTACTAACATGCACAGAAAGGTCTGAGAGAACAGAAACCACCCAGGAAAATCTCAAGGATCATAAAGATGATGATGGCCTGCGTTGGTCAGTTTTATATTGCTATAATGAAATACCTGAGGCGAGGTGCTTAGGTTTAAAAACAGGTTGATTCAGCTGCCAGTTTTGGAGGGTGAAAGTCTAAAATCAGGTGGCCCCATCAGCCTGGCCTCTGTGAGGGCCTCCTCCTAGCTGTGTCATACCAGAAAGGAGAAGTAGACATGCACAGAAGGAATTACAGGGTGAGATGGGAGGGCCGAGGGATTCAAGGTCAGGGTCACTCTTTCTCTAACACCTTGTGTTGTGAAAACTTAGCAAGAATCCAGCAGGTACTAACATTTATCCTCCCGAAGCTGCACCCTGAATGACCTGACCACCTCCTAGCAAGCTTCACCTCTTGTAGGTTCACCATGGCTCAGCTCTGCCACACTGGGGACCGAGCCTTGAACACAAGCCTCCAGGGCACACACCCAAATCCCACATCAGCCATTGCACTGCCACATTATGGCATCATAGCTTTACTGAAAGAAGAGAGGCAGCCTCCCACCAGATCCATATGGACTTACAGATATCCGCAGTGGGCCTGGAGCGCTCAGGCCCGCGTCTAGGAAGCCGCGGTTGTTCCCCGTACAGCCCTGGGCACCTGGTCACATTGCTTTCTTAGGCCGCACAGGACTGAGGAAACTGGAGTAGCTCTAAAGTCCTTCACAGATTCACACACCGTGAGAAGTGAGGCTCCACAAGCCACACCAGGGGCAGCTCGCTGGTAGCCAGCAGGAAGGGAACCCTGAGTTTATCTCAAACGCTGCCCTCACCAGTGAGGTCTGAGAAGCTCGCTGCTTTGGCCCTGCTCACTGGCCCTGTACTCTTGGGCCAGACGCCTGGGTCATGTCCTAACTTGGAGAATTAGAATCTGACTCTTTAGCCTCTGGCCGCATATCCAAAGCTTAAACCAAAATATGTTAGATTTTTCACTGAGTACTTGATTTAATTAGTTCCACCCTTAAATTGCCTGCTCTCCAGTTCAAATGCCTTAACCAAATAGAATAATAAACAATTGCTTGTCTGACTGCAATAAGGAAGACGATCTGAAATCAGAAAATGAGCACTGCCTTTTTCTCTTTATAAGTATTTGATCCACGTAATTAAATAACATGTTAGCAATTAGTGATTTTAAACAACGTCCCTTTCTGTATAATAATTTATCACATAAACTGAATATCTCCATAACTAAATATTCGGACACATGAAGGGAAAGCTACATAAGCTTATTAGAGTCCGTTTTGAAAAAAAAAAATCAGAGTTGGTTCTCTCAGTTTTGATACTGTAATGCTAACTTTTAGGTATTGGATGATTGAAAAAGTTAAATATCTCCTTGAGTATTTCGAAATTAAAATGAGCTCTGTCTCTCTCTGCATAGAAACTCAAATTCACCTTTTTTAACCCTCCTTTTTCTATCCTAAACCTTATCTCTGCCAGTTATGCAATCAAGGTAACCCCACTCAGAGCAGGAGGATGCCAGCATCAGATGGGACACTTCACAGACTCCTGTTTTTCTCATATGAGTCCAATTTCTAATCCCCACTCAACCACAGAAAGATAGAAAGGCGTGATAGAAGGCACAGAAGAAAGACTCTCTCAGTGTTACAGTAACTCTTCAACTCCACAATTACTTGCAGAGCTTCCAGATTCTCCTTTGGCCATCGGGGAGAGTGCGCTGAGACAAAGCTCTGAGAAAAATGCGTAAAGAGCCTGTTTGCATTTTGCAAACAGCTAGGAATCAAATATATGTTTACCATGAGCTAAATGCCGTGAGTTTCCTAATTAAACATGTAATTCTAGACTTATATTACAGCACTGATTTGAGAGTTGAATAGGAGAGAGCACTCTTCCTTCCTCTGTAGCATTAAAATTCTGTGGAGTTTTTTGTTGGTTTGTTTGTTTCGGGATTTAGACTTTTTTCTTTTGTAGTACTAGGTATCAACTCCAGGGCCTTCATCCTGAGCTGCTTCCCCAGCCCATTTTTTTAATCTTCTTTTTTTTGAGACAAGGTCTTGCTAAGCCACTGAGTTGCCCAAGCTGAGCTCGCATTCCGGATCTGCCTGCCTCAGCCTCCCATAGTGCTCAGATCACAGGTCTGTGCCCCTAGGCCCAGCTAAATTCTACTCTATTTAAACCTTCGAGAGCAAAGAGCATTGCCAGGCAACGTAGTGCACTGGTCAAGGGCGCATATTCAGAGCCAGACCTCCTGGGTTAGATGTCTAGCTAGGTGACTCATTGTGAGACTTGTGTAACCACTGGGCGTCAGCACCTCACTTTTTGCCTATGTAAAATCGGAGTATTCTAGGATGTCTATTTCATGGACATCAAGCAGATTAGATCCATGAACACTGGTAAAATGTCACATTTTTAAATGTTTCAAAACAAAGAGAAAAAATAATGCCAATGGGCAAAAATAATCACCAGCCTTTAAGAAAATCAACAACTATTTAAGAACATAGAAAACAACAAACAAAAAAAGCTAAATGCAAGTATAGGCTGAGCTTGATCAGGAAATCCGAAATTCAAAATACTTCAAAATCCAAAACACAAGTGAAAAAATCTACACTAAGAACTTTTATTTCATGCACAAAATTACTTAAAATATTATATAAAATTATCTGCAGACTATGTGTATAGTTGTGTGTGAGACAATGGATTTTATGGCTAGACACGAGTCCTATTCCCTAGATATCTTGCTATGTGTATACAAATATTCCAGAGTTTGAACCACTTCTGGTCCTAAGTGTTTCAGATAAGGGATATTCAACCTGTACAAATAAAATGTAGTTATTAATTATTGGCTTTGATAGAGGCAATCGCCATGCAGTGATAGAATATTGGCTTTAAAAATGACAAAACTTATGAGGTCCTTTGGGTTGAAAAGGTGATCAATATTTGCACTGGCAGTCATAAAGATAAAGCCCTCTTATTTGAGACCACGAGCTTACAGCTATAGCAAAGAAGGAAATAATTATCTTCTTGCAGCTTAAAATTCTGCATTCCAAATCACAGGTATTATTTTTACTGATACATTTTCTCACTAGATGGAGTTCAGAGCAAGTACGATTCAGTATTGCTGGCATGAAAAAAATAAATTACAATTTATAACTCATTGTATATTAACTAGTCGTGATAAGAGTGACATGTAAGGATTTGCTGATGTTGAGCTTTTAAATATGTGTCAAGTTTGGAAATTGGTCATACGAAAAGTCATTATCGTCTTTATTTTCTTAACTTGTTTCCCTTCTTTTTTTCCCCCAGTGCTAATGATGGAATCCAGGGCTTGTACATGCTAGACAAATTTTCTATCATTGTGTCACACCCCCAGATCTTCTTACGTTTTAGTAAAAATGAAAGTTTATTTTCAAGTGTCCATTGTTCCAAAGAACCCACTATGTACCTGAATCAAGAATAGAAAGCACAGAGGAAAAAAACTCAAAGAAAAAGTATGCCTTCGGGGGCAACCCCCCTTCCAGACAGCAGGAGCTTTCACCCCTCTGGCCTTTGTTTCTCGATAAATACCTATTCTACACCTTGAGGGGTAAAAAATACACCTGCAGGACTTCAGTTTCATATGAAAGAAAAGAGGCTAATACTTTTGAATCAGGCAGAGAATAACATCCAGGTCATATGGAAGTGAGTCTTCATTATGGAGATAAAAACTATATTCAACCTTAGAAGATGAAGTTTCTAATAGAGCTGTGCATAATACAGAAGGACAAAGAAACCTCAAAGTTAAATTGAATGGCTAAGTGAAGAATTCTGGCCGGTGCAGCACTGTAAGCCAGGGACAGCCTTTAGCAGACTATCCTGACCACCCTCTAAGACGCTCCACTTTCCATTTCAGCACAGTGCGATGGGGAGTGTTTAATCAGGGGTTGTCTCTTGCAGTTGTTTTTAAACTTACCTCATGCAGACAGTAGTTAAACTTCTCATCACAGAGAATAGATACATGCATTATTTTGGTAGGTCATCTATGAAATTAAGAAGCCACTCATATTTGCTTTGGAGCTGCAGCTGTTGGTCATCAAGTGAAATAAACAGATGAGAGCGAGCACCGGGAACAAGGTCAGAGCCTGCACCAGCTGAGCCAAGGTCAGAGCCTGCGGTGGCTTGGACACGACGATCTAGAACGAAGATCACCCTCTCACAGGTCTCTAGGGACCAGGAAAGTAAAGCAGCTAGGTGATGCCGGCTAGGTAAGGGGGATGCAGAAGTTGGGGGACTCGTGACTGGCCCAGGGCGTGCTGCTGGCTCGTACATCCTCACCAGGAAGGATTTGACAGTGTGGCAGCCATCTATCATTTCCAGTCTAGACAGTAAGAATGAGCTGTGAGTTAATAATGAAGCAATCAGGGCAAGACAGGAAGACTTGATTGCTAAAAAGCAAGACAAGCCTCAAGTCAAAGACCAGACAGCTTTTTCAGGACCTGGAGGCTACGAGAAGCAAGGGCAAGGCGCAAACCCAGAAGAACCCAAGCACTAGGCCGTGAGCTGGACTGGGCAGAACCAAAGTCCGTGGGCAGCCAGGGGGAGGGTTGCACACCCACACAGGGCCGGGGGCCTACAGGCAGACCAGGCCGGACCAGCTGTGACTGAGGCCTGGCCCACAGGGTCCTGGGCTTCCGACTCGGGTTTCTGCACCCTAATTTCAGATGAGGTTCAGAGTCACTGAATTCTTTTTGTTTATTTACTTTCATAAAGTAAAATATTTCCCAGCTGGAGAGGTAGCTCAGTGATGGGGCACTAGCCTAGACCCTGAATTCAAACCTCAGCACTGCCAAAAAGTATTCTCTATTATAGAACTGCGTGGCAGTTTGCATTTTGTTTGGTTTTTATCAAAGTCATGCGTGTGCTCCCAAGCCCCGTTGTTCTCTAAGAGTGGTTGAGGAAGACACTTGCCGCCCCGCTGGCGTTCCCCACAGGCGGCCGCTTTCCAATGTTTTAGCTAATTACTTTCATATTCGCCTCTGGATGTCGGAGTAACTTGTACATGTGGTACTTCTGGAGTTTTCAGTCGCAGGTGTCATTTATTAACTCCCAGTCCACCCTGCCCTACTCACGCACCATTTACCTCCCACCATATTCCAGTTCACTTCTGCCGTAGTCTATGGTCAGCTTGAGTTCAGGGGTTACATGACTCTGCCTACGTAAGAGCTATTCACAAGTTATTTATGTTAGGCAATACCTGTCCTAACCCGCACAATAATTTGTTTTCCCTGCCAGTAACACTTACTCTTTTCTTCACTTACATTTCTTTGTATTTGTCACTGATTTGAGTTTCCAACACTCCCCGCTTCACAGTACCCTCAAGGACCAACCTGCGCTGTCTCCTCTCTTTTTTAAACCCACTGGGCTTAGATCCTCTTAGCACATCGCGTTCTTGTTCGTGCGGCGGCACTGGAAGGTGAAGCCGGGCCAAGCACTCTCTCAATCTTGTTCAGAAATGCATGGGCATTTGTAGCTGCTTGGCCCTGCTTCCTTACCATCCGGCAGCCTTGGTGGGTGCAGGAAGCTGGTGGAAAAGGGAGAGCACTCGGGCAAGGAATTCATTCTCACAGTCCCCTTTTTCTGGCTCCCAAGGCGAGCTGTGGATTACCTGCAGGTCCTAGACTACATGTGAACTTCAGTCTCCAGAGAGGGCTCTGCTATGGGGCAACAGCGTCTCATGGCCTGGCCTGTGGTAACGACTTGTCCTCTTTGTCCCCAGCCCACCATCTACTTTCAGAGATGACCTCTGCCAGGCTTCCCTGGACGTGGCATTCTTCAGGATACTGCTTTGTGTATCTGTTCTTTCTCAAAAATCAAGAAAATTGTATAAGAAACTAAAAAGGAACTGTTTATCTAGCTCGCTGTGATCTGCCTTCTCCTTCATGGTGCTCCCTAGCCCTATGTCCTAAGTGACTGTGGCTCCAGATCTAGTCCCAGGGAATCAGGAAGCAGAGGGAGCCAGTGGCAAGATCCCGCTCCTTCGGACTGTCTTCTCTCCACTCAGGGCTCGCTCTTCAGCCCACGTGCTCATCCCCTTGGCCTGCCCGTATCACCAAGACCTCTAGACTGAGAACCACAGATCTGGCCTGCTACATTTACCAACTGTGATGCTGGACAAGTTGCTAAACCTCTCTGAAGTATTTTTCTTACTTACAAACTGAGGGTAACCGTGCTTGCCTTAAAGAATTACAGTGATATTTATGGTTATATCTAATAACTTCATTTATAGATAATTAGAGCTTTATAGTTATATACATAAAGAGCTCAAAATTCCTTCAATGTTAAGGATTTAATAACTGAGAATTGTCTTATTATTATACAATTAAAAATTAAATAATATATGAGATTCCTATTAAATGCCTTCCTAAGTTTTCAAGAAAAAAAAATTTCCAATGGCCAAAATTAAAACCGGAGACCAACCAGATTGTGACTGGTATGAGCCCACACGGGCAGAGGGGGGTAGGAAAGAGCAACCTCAGTTACCCAGAGGGCCAGAAGGTAAAATCACCTGAACTCTCATACAGACAGGACTCTATCTTAAGGCTAGAGGAATGGCAGGGTGGCTAAAGCGCTTGCCTAGCAAGTGCAAAGCCGAGTCCAATTCCCCAGCACCATATAAAGTCAGGCATAGTGGCACATGCCCATAAAATCAGCACTAGGGAGGCTGAGGCAGGAGAATTACCATGAATCCAAGGTTAGCTTGGGCTACATAATTAATCCAGGACCAGCCTCAAGACCCTGGAGAGAGAGAGATAGAGAGAGAGAGAGAGAGAGAGAGAGAGAGAGAGAGAGAGAGGACTGTCAGAGAGAATGTAGGGAAACAGTGAAAACACCAAGCAGACAGAGAAATCACCTTTCTGCCTTTGGGTGCTTTGTTTTATTTTGTTTTGTTTCTTAAGTTTCTACTCAGGAGCTGGAAGAATAGCTCAGTGGAGAAGAAATTCCAGGCACAGAAGTGAGAAAGCAAACCCAACCAAGCAAGGCAGAGTCGACAGTGACCCTGCCTGCCAGGCATTCAGGTGTACAGAGACAGCAGTCCCTTGTCTGATGCCCCAGGGGCACCAGTGCACAGGACCTCAGAGAGAGGGCTCATCCACGGGCTATTCCATGTAGCCTCTGGACTTAAGCTAAAAGATCAGTCACTATCAATTACAAAGCCACCCATGTATCTATGAAGTCCACAAGAAAGCTCGGAGGTGGAGTTTATCACCATGCCCAGGGGCCTGCAGCCCGTTGTGCTGTCAGGAGCCTAGCTCCTCCCTCTCCTACAGCTTTGGCGCTGACCCCTTGTTTATTCAGTAAGTATTCACCAGAAAACTGGGAAGTCTTTATGAGCCTGATATCTTAAACATCATAAAAGAGAGATGATAATTTTTATTTCCATCTGTTTCTTGCATGACAAAACCCTAAGTACTTAACGAGGTACTTAAGACCTCACTGTGAACAGATGCAAGTGTTTGACTAATACAACACCATATTATTATATAAGGAGAAAGGAGATTAAAAATTAATAATTTATGCTAATGAGACTCCCACTACTGGCTAAGGTGAACTAACCAGGATCACAGTAACCTTTCTGCAAGAAACTATTAAAGATATCTTTTAAAAGTGAGAAACAATTTTCACAAGTTAGCAGGCAACACAGAACATTGCTTCCTGTGAGAGAAGATGAATGAGGTGAACTTTGCAATTGTCCCAGCTTACTACCTAGGGAGCACGGCAGGAGTCACAATTGCCCCTAGCTTACTGCCCAGGCAGCATTGTGGGTGTTACAATCGCCCCAACATATAGCCTAGGAAGCACTGTGTGGGTGTTACAATTGCCCCAGTTTACTACCTGGGGACCACTGTGGCTATTACAGTGCCCAAGCTTACTTACTACCCAAGGAGCACTGCAGGTGTTACAATTGCCCCAGCTTCCTGCCTAGGGAGTGTTGTTGGTGTGAAAATTGCCTGAGCTTAATAACTAGGGAACACTGTGGGTGGAATGGGTCAGCAGGGAGAAGCGGTGGCACCAGGCCATTTCCCTGATTGGAGGAAATGGGGCTGTCAATCAGGGAAGCCAAGATGGTTAGGATTTTCAAGGCCAGGCAGTGAGGAAGAGAAGTCTGAAAAGACACAGACCTCTGAAAACTTCTTCTAGGTACTGATGAGGAAATCGTAATGAGAAATTACCTAAAGCCCGGGAAGGAACACAGGAGCAAAGGGGCCCATCCCTGGGACTCGTTCAGAATCCTAAGAGTTTATATTCATATCAGTCACTGTGGAAACACCATACTTCAGGGAATATGGGGCACAGTGCTGAGAAAGACACTGCCTCGGCAGTAGGAATACTGAACCCTAGACTGAAGGCTGCACTGGTAACATCTGAAAAAAGCCTTAAAAGCAAGGCTTAGCAACATCAAACCATTTGTGCATAACTATTCTGCATCCAAGAACAAACCCTCCAGATTATTTCCTGAAATATACTCAGTCATCCACATAAATAAAATTCACAATGTTTTACGTATAACCAAAACTTACCAGCCATTTGGGTTGTGATGTGAAAGCAGGGAGAGATCCCACCTGTAGGGCCTCAGGAGCCTGGGGCCTAATGACTGGAGGTTGGCCTTCAGACTCACAGAGCTGGAGGCAGGGTGCTTGAGTCACAGCCAGTGTCCACTGGCAGGCCCAAAGAGAATTGGGAGTGCATTGTGAGCTCTCACAGGAAACAAACTGTCCTCAAATCACATTCCAGGGACACCAAGGATTCTCCTGGCAGATTAAGCCAGCATCAGGAGGGAAGGGGAAGACTGTGCACCTCCTGAAACTCTGAGCCCAATGACAGTAGGGCTCAGAAAGCAGTGGTCACATACCCCACCCCGACAGATGGGTACAAGACGAGCCACCTTACCTAGGTGTAGTGTACACAAGCGGAGGGAGTGCGACACAGGGCCACCCTGGCCTCACTCAACTCCACCTCCTATGAGTGGCATTTCCTAATGCTTCAGAGTGGGACATCTTTATAGACTGGGATACAAGAGGAAGAGAGGAAAAGACCACAGACAAAGGAAACCCAGAGTCCGGAACCTCAGACTGAAGCAAGCAAGAGCCCAGAGAAGTAGGAATTGTCAGCAGCTGAGAGCCCCGGCCTCTGAAAAACGAACCTGAAGGTAGTGCATACTACACATGCAATATGAGCTCCCCCTCGAAAAGTCCACCTGGAGCCCGGATAAGAAGCAGTGCTCAGCAGCCGTAAAAGGCAATGATGCAAGCAAAAGCCATTTAAGGAAAAAAAAAGAGAGAGAGAGCCCACGACTGAATTGATTAGAGTAAAAGAAAGCTCAGAAGCACACCAGAGCTTTTGGGATCACTCTTAAACAGTGCCTAGGAAGAAATCAGCACAAGAGGCAGTTGCAGAGAGGAGACAAAGGTTGCTGACCTCCTGAATGGCTCAGTGTAGTAGGAGCACCTTCAAGGGTGGAGACCTGCCCTGGAGGAAGGAAGCCAGGACGGGCAGGAGAGCTTTGCTGAGGGGGCTGAAGATAAACAGGACAACTCAGAAGCCATTGGACTGTTAGGTCCATCCTCACTGCCTACTCTCAGTACAGAACTCAAAGGAATTGCAGCCCCCCATTTCCCCGCAACACACCATCATAGTTGCTCAAAGAAACCTCTTGATAGACCTGTAAAGTGAAGTCCTTCAACAACAAAAACATAGGAAGAAGACGAGGCAACAGGATACCCACAGAGATGCCTGAGACCCCAGAAACTAATGTCACAGGCCCTAAAATATTGGAACTAAAAGGAAGGAAGTCAAAAAGCAAATAAACAAGTCGAACAACCAGTTCAAACAAGATATTATCAAAGAAATGCAAGCATTGATCAGAAGGCTTAAAGAAAAACTAATCAAATAGGGGTCCTAATGGAGATAAACCACACTGAGCATATTGAAGCCACAAATAAAAAGTTGGCGGAGTTAAATAAGACAATGCAAGATATGAAGGAACATTGATATAGAAGTAGAAAATCTGAAAAATAAGACTAGCTAAATTTCAAGATATAAAAACTGTATATGAAAGCGGGGGGCAAACAGCTGGCGCCACAGGCAGCTGCAGACGGAGGAAAGCTCGCAGGGACATGAACATCTGACGGAGCTGGGAGAGGATGGAGCACACAACAAGAGAGAGAAGGCTGTGGGCAGGCCAGAAATCCTGAAGTCACACTGGAAGAGGAGGAAAGAAGCAGCCGATTTGGCATGGCCCCGAGCTGCGGGCACCCACAGACCAGATGGAGGAAGGTCTGGAAGCCAGAATCTCAGTCCGAGGTAAGCACGCATCCAGAGAAGTGGGAATTGTCAGAAGCTGGAGGCCCCAGCCTCCAAAACACCAACCCGCAGGTCTGTGTGCTACAAATGCAGCGAGTGCTCCCTCTAGAAAAGGCCCCGGGATCCCAGATCAGAAACAGACATCAGCAGCCACCACAGGCAGTGATGTCAGCAGGAGCGGTTTTAAATAGAAGGGGGAAAGAAAGCCCAAGACTGAACCCTTTAGAGTAAAAGAAAGCTCAGAAGAGCACACCAGGGCTTTGGGGTCACCCTTAAACAGTGCCTAGGAAGAAACTGGCACAAGTGGCAGGGAGAGCAGAAAAGAGGGAAAAAGGCTGCTGATCCCCTGAAGGCTAAGGGCACCTCTGCTCCAAGGGTGGAGAGCCCCACGCTGGGGGAGGGAAGCCAGGACAGCTGTGCTGAGTTGAGTGGGGGGAACAAGACACCTCAAAAAGGGGGATCATCTCCCCAATCCTCCGGCACGCACCTGAGGCTTCCGGCTCACTGCTGCCCTGCATGCCAGACGCATCTAGGACCGGGAAGTTCATTGCCTGTCCATCCTGTGAGTCAGAGGCTTCCAGAGGCTTCCAGGGAATTATATCACCCTGCCAATCCTGAGCCCCAGAGGCTTCCAGAGGCATCTAGTTCCAGGAATTCCATCATCCATTCTGTCCCTCAGGCCAGAGGATTCCAAAGGCATTCAGGACTGGGCCTTCACCAAACCCTTCTTACCTGCGCACCAGAGACAGCCAGAGGTAGCAGAACCATGGGGAAACGTGGTAACAAATCTCCTACAAAAAGACCTGACACGCAAGAAGATGAAATCCGGGATACTGAAATTGCAGAATCCAAAGATGAAAAGAGCAAAAATGATGGTAACTTCTGGGCCCAGATTTTTAGTGAATTAAAGCAGGAATTAAACCAGGAATTAAAGCAGGAAATAAAACAGACAGCACAAGAGCTACAACAACACATAGCTAAGCAAAAAAGCAAACCTTGCAAAGCAACTAGAGGAGACCAAAGAAGAAATATACCAGAAGATAATGAAGACAAAACAAGAAATTAGAGAAGAACACAACAGAGATACAGAAATATTGAATGCGGATATTCAGGAAATGAAAAACACGCAGGAAATAATAAGCAACCACTTTAAACAACTTCAGAATAGAATGTCAAACCTAGAAAATAAAGTGACTGAGCTGCATCATACAGGCCATGAAGAACACAAAGTAAATAAAGTGTATCATTACAATGGCCGATAGATGATTCAAGGAGAAACAACCTCAGAATTATGGGAATCCAGGAGAAGACTGAGGACAAAACAGAAGGCTTAAAGGACATGTTTAATGAAATAATGGAAGAAAATTTCCCAAATCTAAGAAAAGAAATGAACATGGAACTATTGCAAGCATATAGAACACCAAACAACTTTGATCAGAAGAGATCCTCATCATGACACATCATAATTAAAAATTCTAGAAACCCAACACAAAGAGAAAACACTAAAAGCTGTAAGAGAAAAACAGAAGGTGACCTACAAAGATAAGCCCATCGGGATAATGGCAGATTTTTCAATCCAAACTTTAAAAGCCAGGAGATCATGGAACAATGTCATCCAAGCACTAAAAGAACATAAATACCAACCAAGACTGCTATATCTAACAAAATTATGTTTTAATTTAAAGGGAGAACTTAAAACTTTCTACTATATAGACAGCTTAAAGGAATTTGCAGCCACTGAGCCAGTATTGCAGAGAATACTTAAAGGAAACTTAGAAAGTGAAAGGGAGGCCAGCATCACCAGTGACCCCAGAGGAAAAGCAACAACAGCTAGAGGATAATGAGCTGAGAAAAAGTATGTTAGTAATTAGTGGAATATGAGTAAATAAGTTATGAAAGTTTAAAAAATTCTGAAATAACTATATTTGTCTTCTTATCTGTCACTTTAAGTGTATTTATGTGGTATAGATCTAAGTTTATTTAATGCAGCAATGTGATCGAGTTTTAAATTTGCTTTATTGGAGTAATTCACTTAATAGGTCACTGATGAAAATTTATCCTAAGAAAACTGATTGATGTAAAGATAACCCTGTGAATGTAAAAGTATGTACCTTCCAGTATTCAGCTAAGGCATTTGAAATTTAACATTTTTTTTATTTCTTTTCCCAAATTTACTAGTCTCTTGAACTACATGCTTATAGTTATTTTCTAATGGGAAGATTTAATTACTGTGAACCCATTCGAGGAATAGGAAGCTGAGTTAGAGTGGTGACTTAAGTGAAATGACCTAGGTGCGGAAGATTAATATCTTAAACACTGTATGGTTTCTCTGACTTGGAAAACCCAGAACACAGACATTCTTTGGAACCATATGAAGTGATAGCTGGAGTCAGGGGAAGGGATAGGGAAGGGTGAGAGGGTAGAAAATGGGAAGGGATTGTAAAGTCGATATGATACGTATGTGTATGAAACACCCAAATTCATTGTAAATACTATGTATTACATTTGTCTATTAATAAAAATATTTGGGGGGGGGGGAGAAAGCAAGGGAAGATGACTCAAATATTGTGAGGACAGAATTTCAGAATTTCAGTCCTTGAAAACAGGGCTAAGGAAACAAATGCTATAATTAGACACAACTCCAAAATTAGAAATGAGTAAAGTAGGTGGATACAATAGTTGATGAATAATTTCAAGAGAATAATTCTCTCCAAATTATAGGTGTGGCAAAAAGAGTAGAAGTCAGCACTGAAAGTATAAAGAATTTATTAACTGAAATAATGCAAGAAAATTTTCCTAATCCAGAAAAAGAATTTAATTTTTCAGGTACAAGAAGTTTATAGAACACCAAATAGCCTCAATCAGCAATGAGACTTGCCATGACACATCATAATCAAAACCTCAGAAATATAACATAAAGAGAAATTATTAAAAGCAACCAGAGAAAAACAGACATTATTCTACCAAGGCAAACCCACTCAAATTACTGCAGATTTTTTAATGCAAACATTAAAGTCTAGGAGAGCCTGGGTCAAGATCTTTCAACCTTTAAAAGACAGCAAGTGTCACCCCAGGTTGCTATAGCTGGCAAAATTATCCCTGAAAAGTGAAAATTTTTCATGACCAAGAATCCTTAAAGAAATTTGTCACCACTAGCCCAGCACTGTAGAAAATACTTGAAGAAATATTTGAGAGAGACAGAGACAGCAGCACCAAAATAATAATAATAATAATAATAATAATAATAATAATAATAATAATAACAGAGAAAAGAAAACACCTAAAGAGAAAGTGTAACAAAAATAAACTTGTATTTGAGTCATTTGATTGGTATCCTTCTAAAGCAATACCAAAGTGCCTCATAAAACCTGTGAATATTCCCCCATAATTATTATTCTTAAGAGTACATAAATTTGCAAAAACATAATCATTATATTCAATATAGGGAATTGGTGCAACATCTTTAAAATATGTATGCATGAAGTTAGGGATGGATAGTAGGTAAAATGATAAATCAAATATGGCAAAATGTTAGTAATTAATGAAATATGACTAAATAGCTTACGAAAGGTAAAAAACCTGGAAAACTAAGCATACCACTCTATTGCTTTAAGTGTAGTATATTTATGTGATATAGATTTAGGTTAACTTAATGTAGCAATTCAATATAGACTTAAGCTCATTTACTGTATCGATTCACTCATTTGGTCTTGGATGCAAGTTTATCCTAAGAAAACTGATTGATGTAATGACAATCTGAATGTCTTTTGAATGTATAAGCATTTACCTTTCAGTACTCAGCTGAAGAATTTGAAATTTAACTTCTCTCATTTTCTTCCTCAGGTTTTCTAGCCTTACGAATTTCATTGTTATAGTTCTCTTCTTATGTGGACTGGTGGGTAAAGCTACATTAAAGAATCTCAACAAAGATATGAGGAGATACAGAAAAAAAGAACTTTTGGCGTATCACCCCAGTAAAGGGCTCTGTTTGACCCTGAGAAAAGGCATCAAGATATGGCCACTGAAGTCCATTCTAGGGGTGTGAAACTGAGCTAGTAAGTGGTGATTTGAGCAGTAAATACGTTAAATATCAATAGTTTCTCTGATGTGGGAAACCCAGAATACAGGAATTCTATAGAACCAAATGAGTGTGATAGTGGGAGACACAGGAGGTTGGGGAGAGTATGGAAAGGCCAAAAATGGAGAGGGGAAGGGATCGTAATACTGATGTGACATATATGTGCACAAAATACTCAAGTTTATTGTAAGCTTTATGTATTGCATGTACATATATGCATATAATAATAATAAAAATGGTGGGGGGAAATATTTTATGATAAAGACAAGCTAGAGAAATCTATGCCTACTAGACTAACATTGCAGAAAATACAGAAATTTTAGACAGAGATAGGGAAATCAACAGCACCAAACATTCTAAGTTAAAGGAAACAATAAAAACGGAGAATGATGTAACAACAGATCAGAGGAAATAATCAACACTGAAGCATCATAATAACGACAAAATGCAGCAAATATACCACTATAACATCAATGATCTCAGCTCTCCTATCACAAAACACAAATTGGCTGAGTGGATTAAAAACCAAAAACTAACAGTTTGTTGCTTTCAAGTGACACACTTTGCCCATAAAGAAACATATAGTCTGAAAATAAAAGGATGGGAAATCAATACTTTGTGCAACTAGATCCAGAAAATAAACAGGGGAAGCTGAAGCCAAAACAGATGAGAAGAGACAAAGATGGACGTATGTCTTAGTTACTTTTTCATTGCTGTGACTCAATACCTGACACACACAAATTTAGGAAAGAAAAGGTTTATTTTAGCTTACAGTTTCAGATGGTCACAGTCCATTCAGGGGTGGCTGGCAGCAGTTGAAGTACATGGCAGAGAGAGAGGTGGAGGCAGCTTCTCAGGACATCACCAGCAGGCAGGCGTGCGAGACTAATCGAGACTAGTCCAAGTCCCAGTCTTAGTCTCTCCTGCATCTGGGTATCGAAGGTGTGGCCACTACACATCTTTTGTCTTAACTCACACGCCCCTAATCCCAACAACTGCAATCTACCCCTCCAGACCAGACCCCAATCCACCAACGTTACATGGCTCCATAGACAATCCATAACATTAAAATGCATGAAGCTTTTGGGGGGCACTCCAGATCCTAACCACAACAACATAATATATTGATAAAGAAAACAATGCCACAGGAAGAAGTCACAATTATCAATATGTACACAACATCGGGGCACCCAAATTTCTGAGACAAAAAAAAAAAAATACTGAAAATGAAAGGACGAATAGGTCCCAATACAATTATAGTAGGAGATCTCAATACTGCATTATCACAAATAGATAGGTCAATTAGACAAAAATTATTAATGAAATATTAGAGCTAAACCATTCTGTGAAACAATTGGACTTGTCTAATACTTACTGAGTGTTCCATCCAGCATTAACAGAATATAACTTTTTTCTTAGTAGCACATAGGTCATTTTCCAAAATAAGCTGTTTTACTGGCCAAAAGTCATGTTTAAATATGTACAAAGGAGTTCAAATAATTCCTTGCACTACTTTCATACCATAGTGAATGAAAACTATAAACCTCTTCCAGCCCGCTGCCAGAGCCAGCGCTTGTGGCAGGCCTGCCCTCTTCACTCCCTGTGGACTAAGCCGAGGTCCCATGCTGGCTGTCCTCACCCACTGCCGACTGAACTCAGGTACCCTGCCCACCGGCACCACTGTTCCCTGCAACCCAGGGCCTCATCTCTCCTTCCGCCACCCTTCACTGTGGAGGTAGACACAGATCGCCCAAAGCCATTGTCTCCTGCCAAGGAGCTAGGCCTGCGTCTTGCCCCCAGCTGCCAGTCAGGTGCTGCAGACTTGGGCTGGTGTCTCCCCGCTCACAGCCGTCATTTCCCAGTGGAGCTAGGGCTGGTTTCACTGCCCGCAGCCATAGCTCGTTGTGGAGGCCGGGGTGTCTTCACCTGCCACCATCACTTGCAGAGGACATAGGATCAACCAGAGCTTCCAGCCCACCACCAGTGCCAGCACTCACTGCGAATACAGGCCAGGGCCACCACTTCCTGTGGACTAAACCCAAGTCTCACCACCTGCCACCTTCACCCAATGTGGACTGATCCCAGGCACCCCCAACCACTGCCGTCATAGCTCGATTGTGGTTTGAAGCCTTGCCTCCCCACCTGCCTGCCTGCCACCATCTCTTGCTGAGAGCCATCCCTTCCGGTGGGTCTAGGCCAGTGTTCCTGCCTAGAGCCATACCCTGCCACCATCACTAGCCTGAGATCTGGACCAGTGTCCCCCCACCTACCACCATCACTAGCTGTGGACATAAGCCCAGTTCTTACCACCATCCCTCCCCCCCCCACCACACACACACACACACACACACACACACACACACCATGGCCATCGCTTGCCACGAATTTAGTCTCCTCACCCACTGCTATCTCCTGCCTTGGAAGTTGAGATGTCATTGTGATGTTAGGTTTAGGTCTATAATTTATCATTTTTAAGTTTAGCTCCTTCCTTTTCCTACAACGATCAAGTTTTCTTTCTTTTTCTTATTTTTCTTTTTGCCATCTTTTTTGCTTTTCTTTTTCTTTTTATCTTCTCCTCCTTTTTTTCTTTTTCTTAGCTTTTTAATTTTCTTTTTCATTTCTTTTTTCTTTGTTCTCTTTTTCTCTGTTTTCTTTTTTCTCTTTTTTGATTTTATTCTGTTTTTATTTTTCTTTTCTTTTT
Organism: Ctenodactylus gundi; assembly: GCA_004027205.1. NCBI lineage: Eukaryota > Metazoa > Chordata > Mammalia > Rodentia > Ctenodactylidae > Ctenodactylus > Ctenodactylus gundi. Next base: position 171,062 of record PVKB01000453.1, read on the forward strand.
CTTTTTTCTTTTTTTCTTCTTTTTTCTTTTTCTTCCTTTTTTCCTATTTTTATTGACTATTTTTGTCAAACCTTTTTGTGTCTTCTTTGTTTTCATTTTCTACTCTTTTATTTTCCCTTTCATCTCCTTTCCTTCCAGTCCCTTCTTTCTGTATCATTTAGCTGCTAAATCACTTCCTCTCTTTATTAACTCTCTGAACGATATATGCTAAAGTATCCTACAGATCTGGCAGCTACAGTCTCCCCCTTCACTCTCAACTCTCCCCAGTTCTTCTGTGACTTGCTTATGGAGCTCTTTCCTACTAATTTCAGCCTGGAGTAAGAGTACTGACAGTTTTACTATTACTGCATAAGAAGTCTCTTGCTTTTTGGTTGATACCTAAAGATAAATTCTAATTATACTCTACTCTCCACCTACTCCAATATCCCCTATTAAGAACTATTAACAATCAATAATTAAAAATCATATAGGCATCACACCCAGACCCCAACCTAAACCTCAGAGTCTGCACAACAGGGCCTAAGTGCCATCCATTGCTGATGTACACCAGAGGCATACAGGAAGCCATACCCAGACCCCTTGCCCATACGTCAGAGCCCATGCAATTAGGCCTACTCCATACTCATCACAGCTGCACGACAGGGACACCCAGGACGCTGCACCCAGACCCTCACTTACACCTTGGAGCCAGTGCAATAAGACATACACGGCACCCATCACTGCTCCATGAGAGAGGAATCCACATAGCTGCACCCAGATCCCTGCTGGCACCTCAGAACCCACGCAGGTGGGTCTAATCACCACCCATTGCTGGAAGCACCCAAAAGCTTCCACTCCCTGCACAACATGCCAGGAGGCAAGAGAGTGCCAAGCCTGACAGCCTCAAAAGCAGAAAAACTTCTCAAATACAGAGCTAATAGTAACTAGCAAATGGGAAAGAATGAACTAGCTGCCCTGTAATAAGAAATAACACCTCAGGGATACAAACAGCATAATACACAGCCATAGGACAACACTCTTCACTATCAAAAAATAGATATTACTCAAAGAGTAACCACAGCAATGCAATGAAGTAGCAAGATGAGAAAAAATGCGGGCAAGATACTACACAAACATCCCAGCCCACCAAGTGAGACGCACATAGAAGCAGAGGATGATCCAAATTTCCTCAACTTTGAAACAAAAATCCCCAACTGGAGCAACACAAGACTGATTCAGACAACAGTTCACGAAGAATATTTGTTGAATTCAAAAAAGATTTCACTAGGAAGAAACAAATGCAAAACTAGCAGAACTATAGAAGCCAACACAGTATATGAATAACAAGTTCATTAAAGAATTCCAAAAATATGAAAAGATGAAAGAAGAGAATCAAGAGATGAAAACTTCCATGGAAAACATAAGGCACAAAGTGACACAAAAGGAGGAGAGAATTTTGGACTTAGAAGACAAGAATGTAAGAATAGACGAGACTTAAAAACATGAAATAATTCAATGTCAACAAGAAAATAGAATGCTGCAGATTATAGAAGACTTAAAGAAACTTAATAGCAGGAACACAAGAAAAAATAAAAATTCATACTAAAGGTCTAAAAAATCTGTTTGCAGAAATCATAAGAGAAAACTTCCTATACATAGAAAGTGAAATAGACACACAAGTGATAGAGGCATATTGATATTCATTACATATGACCAAAACAGAAGCTCTCCTAGACATATTATAAAACTTATGAAAATACAAAACAAAGAGAGAATTCTAAAAACTGTAAGAGGAAAAAAAGCAAGTAACATATCAAGGCAAACCTATCAAGGTAACAGCAGACCTCTCAACACAAGTCCTAAAAACCAGAAGAACCTGGAGTGAAGTCCTCAGCATCTTAAAAGATAGTAACTGTGAAGCAAGACTTCTGTGCACAGCAAAAATATCATTTAAAGTCGACAATGAAATAAAAATGTTCCACAACAAAGAAACCTTGAAGAAATTTATGACAACCAAACCATCACTACAAAAAATTCTCAAAGGTCTTCTGGATAAGGAAACAGGAAACAATCATAACAAAGAACACAGTGGTGGGTTTATCCTTAATAGAGAGAACATCTAAAACACAAGTAAACAAAAGAGATGAATATACACAGAGTTACAAAATGGCAGGACTTAAGACACACGTATCGATCATAACCCTGCCAACATGCTCAACTCACCAATCAAAAGACATAGATTGACTAACTTGATTAAAAAATACATTCCAACCACGTATTGCTTGCAAGAGACACATTTCAAGCATGAAGATAAACACAGACTCAAAATTGAAGGCTGGAGCTCTATATAACACCCAAATGGAGGGCAAAAAAAAAAGCAGGGGAAATGATACTCTTTGCTGATACAGTGGACTTTAAGCTAAAACAGGTATAAAAAATAAAGAAGGTCACTTCACTCTTGTAAAGGGAACAATTCAGCAAGAGGAACTGACAATTATAAGCATTTATGCCCCCCAAAAATGGTGCACCCAACTACATAAAACAAAATTTACTGGACTTCAAAAAGCAGATAAACACCAACTCTATAATAATGGGGGACTTTAGGATTCCTCTACCCAGAGATAACAGGTCAACAAGACACAAAATCAACAAAGACATAGCAGATCCTGAACTACATCATAGAAGAAATGAATCTGACAGACATATACAGAGTCTTAATTGAGCAACAACAAAATATACATACTTCTCAGCTGCCCATGTAATATTCTACAAATTATACCACATTCTAGGCCACAAAACAAGCTTAAACATATACAAGAAAATTAATATAATCCCATGTACCTTGTCAGATCATAGTGGAATAAAACTAGAAATGGACTACAACATAGTCAAAAGATAGAACTCAAATCATTGCAGACTGAACACTCTTCTAAATAAACATTGGGTTACAGAAGAAATCAAGGAAGAAATAAAAAATGTTTACAGAGACAAATGACAATGGCAACATATCACAACATAATGTAACACAACTAAGGCAGTGTTAAGAGGAAAATTCATTTACACAAATGCACACATAAAAGAACTGAGCAAGCCGAACTAAATAATCTGACCTCACAACTCAAGGCATTAAAAAGCAAGAGCAATCCAACCTCAAATCTAACAGAAGAAATGACGTTATAAAGACTAGAACAGAAACCAATAAAATAGAAACTAAAAAAAAGAAACAAAAAATTGGTTTTTGAAAAGATAAACAGGATAGATAAACCTATTGCTAAACTCACAAAAAAAGGGAAGAGAATATCTACATCAACAAAATCAGGGACCAAAAAATAAAGGCAAAATTACAACAGATAACAAGGAAATCCAAAGGATTAGATGAAGTTACTTTGAAAATATGTGCTCCAATAAATTTACAAATTTAAAAGAAATGGATGCGTTCCTAAACATATATCAACCATCAAAACTGAATGAAGAAGAAATCAAACATCTGAATAGGCCAATATCCACCTATGAAATCGAGGAAGTAATAAAAACACTTCTAACGAAGAAGAGCCCAGGACCTGATAGACTCCCAGCAGAATTCTATGAAAAAATTTAGGTAAGATTTAGTACCCATGCTTGCCAAACTTTTTCAAGAAATTGAAAAGGAAGGGAAATTGTCTAACTCATTTCTTGAAGCAAGCGTAACTCTAGTTCCAAAACCAGACAAAGAACCAACAAAAAGAAAAAGAAAACTACAGACCGATATTCCTAATAAATATAGATGTGAAAATACTCAATAAAATCCTTGCCAACAGAATGCAACAAATCATAAAGATTATACACCATGACCAAGTGGGCTTCATTCCAAACATGGAGGGATGGTTCAACATACACAAATCAATATCAGACGCAAAGATAAGAATCATATGATTATCTTAATAGATGCAGGAAAAGTATTTGATAAAATCCAACATCCATTTATGATAAAGACTCTGAAGACAATAGGAATAGAGGGACCTTGCCTCAACATGATTCAAACTATTTACAACAACCCCTCAGCCAATACAAACCTAAATGAAGAAAGATTGAAAGCATTCACACTAAATTCAGGAACAGGACAAGGATGCCTCTATAACCCATACTATTGAACATAATGCATGAAATTTTGGCTAGAGTCATCAGGCAAGGCCAAGGAATAAAAGGTATAAGCATTGGAAGGGAAAAAATAAAGATAGCCCTATTTGCAGATGACATGACTCTCTACATAGAAGACCCAAAAATTCCACCCCAAGACTCTTAGAACAAATAAATAAACTCAGTGAAGTAGCAAGTTATAAAATCAATGCCCACAAGTCAGTAGTATTCCTCTACATCATAACAAATTCAAAGAGAAAGAAATAAAAAAAAACCCTTCACAATAGCAACAAAAAAAAATAATAAAATAAAATACTTCGGAGTCACCTCACCAAAGAGGTGAAAGACTTATACAACGAAAACTACAAACCCCCTAAAGAAAAATATTGAAGAGGACTTTAGAAAATGGAAAAATATTCTACATTCTTCTATAGGAAGAACTATCCAAAATGGCCACACTCCCAAAACTATTTTACAGATACAATGCAATACCAGTTGTATTCTTCACACAAAGCTAGAAAAAAAATTAACTTTAAAATTTATATGGAACCAGAAAAGACCCAGAATCTCTAAAGCAATTCTGAATATCAAGGTCAAAAACTGGAGGAATCACAATCCTAGACTTCAAAAAATATTACAAAACAACAGTGACTAAATCTACGTAGTACTGGTATAAGAACAGACAAGAGGACTAGTAGAACAGAATTGAGGATACTGAAATAAACCCAAACACCGTTAGTCAACTGGTCTTTGACAAAAGAGCCAAAACAATCCACTGGAGAAAAGACAGCATTTTCGACAAATGGTGCTGAGAAAACTGGATCTCCACATGCAAAAGAAGGAAACTAGTCCCATATCTATCTGCTCACACTAAAACCAGGTCAAAATGGATCAAAGAATTGGGCACAAAAACAGAAACACTGAGCTTACTGGGAGACAAAATAGGTAAAACTCCAGAAGTCATACAAATAGGAAAGGATAGTTTGAACAGATCACCAACTACACAAGAATTTTCAGCAAGAATCAACAAATGGGACTATGTTAAATTGAAAAGCTTTTGCACAGCCAAAGAAACAATCAGCAAGGTGAAGAGACAACCCACAGAGTGGGAAAAGATATTCACCAGTAAACACATTAGAGAAAGGATTAATATCTAGAATATATAAAGAACTCAAAAATGCAAAACTCCCTAAAATAAATGATCCCATCAAGAAGTGGGCAGCTGAAATGAAATTTCTCAGAAGTACAAATGACCACTAAGAATATGAAAAGTGTTCTTCCTCACTGGCCACCAGAAAAATGCAAATAACATCAACATTGAGGTTGAACGTCACTCTAGTGAGTATGGCCTACATCAAACACACACACACACACACACACACAAAAAAAAACAACTTGTGGTGAGAGTGTGGAAAAAACAGATCTCCACTCCACTGCTGGTGGGAATGCAAGCTGGTACAGTATTTACAGAAAGCAGTCTGGAGATTCCTTAGAAAGCTCAATATGGAGATTCCATTCAATTCAGCCACTGCCCTACTGGGCATGTTCCCAAAAGAAATAAAGTCAACATACCAAGAAGGCACATGCATATCCATGTTTATAACAGCACAATTCATAATAGCCAAATCCTGAAAACAAGCTACCTGCCCATTCATACAAGAATGGTTAAGGAAGATGCACAATGGAATACTATTCACAATAGAATACTATGCAGCCATAAAGAAAGACAGATAAAAAGCATTTGAATGAAAATGGAGCCACCTACAGTTGATAATGCTCAGTAAAATAGACCAAGCACAAAACACTGAATAGAGATGGGTGTCCCTCTTACAAAATGCACAAAAATAACAACATAAAAAGACCCAAACATGAATGGCAGTGTAAAAGACAGACAAAGGTCACACAGGAAAAGAGTGAACAGTTGAAAAAGGGGTGGACACAGGCACTCACTAATTCCCCAACCGCCCTGGTTCTAATATGTTACATAATTTGCAATTCACGTATTTACCAAAAAAAGAAAGAAAGAAAATTTAGACCTATGAATACACATGTGGAAAAAAAAAAGCAATCTCAAATAAACAATTTAATGGTGTATGTTGTGGTTAGGATCTGGAGGGTCCCCCAAAAGTCTCGTATTCTAATGGAACCATGTGATGTTGGTGGATTGGGGTCTGGTCTGGAGGGGTGGATTACAGTTAAGTTAGGATTAACCTTGTGTAGTGGCCACACCTGGATGCAGGAGGGACTGGTTACTGGGCGGAGACCTGAAAGGATGCATAAGCTGCACCTGCCTTCCTGGAGGACAGGGACTAGTCTCAACTAGCCTCAGCTTCTCTTCCTGTTTGTCGGGAAGCTGCCTCCACCTCTCTCTCTGCTATGTACATCAATTGTTGCCAGCCACTCCTGAATGGACTGTGACCTTCGAGACTGTGAGCTGAAATAAATCTTTCCTTTCCTGAGTTTGTGGGTGTCGGGTATTGAGTCACAGCAACGAAAAAGTAACTAAGACAATGTACCTCAAAGTTCTAGAGGATAAAAAGAACAATCTAAACCAACAAAAAAGAAAAAGTAAAAGAAAAGAGATTATAAAGATTCCAGCAGAAATGAATAAAATTGAAATTTAAAAATACAAGAGGGTCAAAGAGTTGATCTTCAAGAGAGTAAGAATAATAAACCTATAGCTAAACTAACCAAAAGAAGGGGAGAAAGCCTGTATCATTGAAATTAGATTTGACAAGGGTGAAGTTATAATGGGCACTGCTGAAACTCAGAGAATCACAAGGAACTATTTTGAAAACTTACACTCCATAAAAGTGGAGAATTTGAAAGAAATGGATAAATTTCTAGGTACTTAGAAGATACCAAAGTTGAACCAGGAAGACATAAAAACCTGAATGGAGTTGAACCAAGCATGGAAGTGGAGGCACTAATACCTACAAAGAGAAGTCCTGGACTGAATAGATTCACAGAAGAATTCTATCAATACTTCATAAAAGTTATCACCAGGGGCTGGAGGAATTGCTCAGTGGTTAAAGCAGTTGCCTAGCAAGTAATAAGTACCTGAGTTCGATTCCCCAGCACCACATAAGCCAGGTGTGGTGGCACATACCTGCAATCTCAGCACTCATGATGATGAGACAAGAGGATCGCTGTGAGTCCAAGGCCAGCCTGGGCTATATAGTGAGTTCAGGACCAGCCTGGGCTACAAAGTGAGACCCTGTCTCAAAAAAAAAAAAAAGTGTTGTCACCAATACTTCTCAAACTGTTCCATGAAATTGAAAAAGAAGGAACATTGGCAAGCTCATTTTTGAACGCTTGCATTACCCTGATATCAAAAAACAGGCAAAGACTTAACAAGGAAAGAATACTATAGGCCAATCTTCATAATAAACATAGACACAATAATTGTCAATAAGATGTCAATGAATCTATTCAAGAAATCATTAAAAAGATTATACAACATGATCAAGTTGGCTTCAACACAGTGATGCAAAGATAGCTCAATATAAGTAAAACTATTACTATACCACATGAATATATCTCCGTGGGTGCAGAAAAAGCTTTTTTGACAAAATTCAACATCCATCCATGATGGGGTGGGAGGGGAGGAAAATAACATAGGAAACCTTACCTCAAACTCAAACTGATAGAAGTCATTTATGTAAAACCTAGAGACTTCCGGTCAAGATGGTGGCTGAGTAATAGCCCTGCACAATGTCTCCTTACCGACTCACTTAAAAAGTCAAGAATTTAGTTAGAAAAAGCGTGTTTGGTATAGCTAGGAAAGAGAGGACCATCCCCCAAAACTGAAAGGCAGCCAGCGGGAGGCCAGAAATTCCAAATGATCATGGAAAGCAGAGAAAAAATAATCCCTGTGGCCCAGGAAGCCGCCGCAGGCAGCTGAGGACAGTGGAAAGGTCACGGGGACCTGAACATCTGACGACTGAGCTGGGAGAGGACAGAGCACACAACAACAAAGAGGAGGCTGCAGGTGGGTCAGAAATCCTGAAGTCACATCGGAAGAGGAGGAAAGAAGCAGCCTACTAGGCACGGCCCCGAGCTGCCGGCACCCACAGACCACAGACAAAGGAAGGTCCGGAGGCCAGAACCTCAGCCCCAGGTAAACACAGATCCATAGAAGTGGGAATTATCAGCAGTGGGCAGCCCCAGCCTCAGAAACACCAACCCGCTGGTGTGTGTACTACAAACGCATAGCGTGCTCTCCCTTGAAAAGGTCCCAGCATCCCAGATCAGAAACGGGCCTCAGCAGCCATCGCAGGCAGTGACGTCAGCAGGAGCCATTGTCTTTCCTGCACACCAGAGAAAGCCAGAGGTAGCAGGACCATGGGGAAATGTAACAAATCTCATACAAAAAGACCTGACACCCCAGAAGGCAATACAAGGGAAACTGAAACTGCAGAACCCAAAGAAAAGGGCAGAAATGATGGTAACTTCTGGGCCCAGATAAACAGTGAATTAAAGCAGGAATTAAAGCAGGAAATAAAACAGACAGCGCAAGAGCTACACCAACACATAGATAGGCAAAACGCAAGCCTTGAAAAGCAACTAGAGGAGACCAGAGAAGAAATATACCAGAAGATAATGAAGGCAAAAGAAGAAATTAGAGAAGAACACAACAGAGATATAGAAAAATTGAATGCAGATATTCAGGAAATGAAAAACACACAGGTAATAATAAGCAACCACTTTAAACAACTTCAGAATAGAATGTCAGACCTAGAAAATAAAGTGACTGAGCTGCAACATACAGGCCATGAAGAATACAAAGTAAATAAAGGAAGGGAATCATTACAACGGCTGATAGATGATTCAAGGAGAAACAACCTCAGAATTATGGGAGTCCAGGAGAAGACTGAGGACAAAACAAAAGGCTTAAAGAACATGTTTAATGAAATAATGGAAGAAAATTTCCCAAATCTAAGAAAAGAAATGAACATGGAACTATTGCAGGTATATAGAACACCAAACAACTTTGATCAGAAGAGTTCCTCACCACAACACATCATAATTGAAATTCTAGAAACCCAACACAAAGAGAAAATACTAAAAGCCATAAGAGAAAAACAGAAGGTTACCTACAAAGATAAGCCCATCAGGATAACTTCAGACTTCTCAATCCAGACTCTAAAAGTCAGGAGATCATGGAGCAATGTCATTCAAGCACTAAAAGAACACAAATGCCAACCAAGACAGCTATGTCCAGCAAAATTATGTTTTAATTTAAAGGGAGAACTTAAAACTTTCCATGACAGAGACAGCTTAAAGGAATTTGCAGCCACTGAGCCAGTATTGCAGAGAATACTTAAAGGAAACTTAGAAAGTGAAAGGGAGGCCAGCATCACCAGTGACCCCGGAGGAAAAGCAACAACAGCTAGAGGAGAATGAGCTGAGAAAAAAGTATGTTAGTAACCAGTGGAATATAAGTAAATAAGCTATGAAAGTTAAAAAATTCTGAAATAACTAAATTTGCCTCCACAACTGTCACTTTAAGTATATTTATGTGGTATAGATTTAAGTTCATTTAATGTAGCAATGTGATAGAGTTTTAACTTTGTTTTATTGTAGTAATTCACTTATTAGGTCACTGATGAAAATTTATCCTAAGGAAACTGATTGATGTAAATATAACCCTGTGAAAGTACAGGTATGTACCTTCCAGTATTCAGCTAAGGCATTTGAAATTTAACTTTTTTTTCTTCTTTCCCAAATTTACTAGTCTGTTGAACTACATGCTTGTAGTTGTTTTCTAATGTGAACTGGTAGGTAAGGCCAGGTTTAAGAATAACAACAAAGATATAGCAAAATATAGGAAAAACAACATTTGGTAAATGTCCCATTAAAGGGATTGGTTGGCTTCAGAGAAGTAGCATCAAGATTTAACTACTGTGAACCCATTAGAGGAATAGGAAGCTGAGGTAGAGTGGTGACGTAAGTGAAATGACTTAGGTGTGGAAGATTAATATATTAAACACTGTATCGTTTCTCTTACTTGGAAAACCCAGAACACAGACATTCTTTGGAACCATATGAAGTGATAGCTGGAGCTGGGGGAAGTGATAGGTAGGGGGTGGGAGGTTGGAAAATGGGAAGGGATTGTAAAGTCGATATGATACATATGTGTACGAAACACCCAAATTCATTAAATACTATGTATTACATTTGTATATTAATAAAAATAGTAGGGGAAAAAAAACCTACCACCAACATTATACTAAGTTAGAAAAAATTGAAAGCATTTCCTCTTAATTTAGGACCACGACAAATCTGCTCACTCTTATCATTCCTATTCAGTGTAGTTCTCAATCAGGCAAGAGGACATAGAGAAAAGGAAGAAACTAAATGATCTTTATTTGATGATGACATGACTCTCTACCCAGAAGACCCTCAGAACTCCACCAACTCAGCCAAGTTACAGGATATTAAATTAAAACAAAAAAATGACTAATGTTCCTCTTAACAATTAACTCATTAAAAGAAACCTGGAAATAATCCCATTCCCAATACCTCCTCAAAAAATTAAATACCTAAAAATAAACATAACCAAGGAAGAACCTCTACAATGAAAACTACATTACACTGAAGAAGAAAATTAAAGGGAACATCAGAAAATGGAAAGACATACCCTGCACCTGGATAGCCAGAATTACTCTTGTCAAAATGGCTATACTGCCAAAACTGCTGTACATATTCAATGAAATTTCCATCAAAATACCAATAAAATTTTTCTTAGAACTTGAGAAAACAATCTTAAAATTTATATGGAACCAAAAGAAACCCAAAATAGCCAAAGCAATCCTGAGTAACAAGAAAAAAGTTGTATTACAAAGCAACAGTGATTTTAAAAAAAGAAAACCACTTATGCTATTAGGTTAAAAACAGAACAAAAAACTTAGAGACAACCTCAAGACCCCTCATCTATCTGATCATTGACAAAGGGGCTAAGATCATACATTGGAGGAAGAATATCCTCTTCAATAAGCGGTACTAAGAAAACTGGTTATCCACATGCAGAAGAATGAACCTAGACTAATATCTATCACCATACACTAAAATTAAATCAAGGTGGATCAAATATCTAGATATTAAAACGGAAACACTGAGCCTCCTTGAGAAAAAAATAGGCAAAACTCTTGAAGACATACATGGTGTAGGCAAAGACGTTCTCAATAGGGCACCTAATGCAAATAAATAAATAAAATAATGCCCATGATCAACAAATAGTATCATATCAAACTAAAAAGCTTTTGCATGGCAAAAAAATAATAATAATAACAGCGTGAAGAAAGACCCAAAAGGAAGAAAAAACGTTTAGCACCAACACCTCCACAGAAGGCTAATAACTAGAATATGCAAACAACTGAAGGAAATAGACCCCTCAAAATCAAAGACTCAATTAAAAACGTGCAGTTGAATTAAACAGACAGTTCTCAGAAGAAGAAGTAAATACAAGAAAAAATGTTCAACATCCTGTCATTAGAAAAATGAAAATCAAAAGGACACCTACCTCAGTGAGAATGGCTTGCATCAAAAACTTAAAAATCAATAGATACTGGTGAGGACGTAGGTGGACGGAAGGAACACTTTTGCATCTCTGGTGGAACTGTAAAGTGGGACCACCACTATGGAAAGCAGTATGGATATTTCTCAAAAAAAGCAGTTATTCCATTCCACCTCTCCTAGGTGTCCTTCCGAAAGAGTTAAACACATAACAGCAGAGATACATGTGTATTCATGTTCATATCAACACAACTAATAACTACTAAATCATGGAATATATCAAAATATCAATAGACCATGAAATTTTTAAAAATGTGATATACATACACAACGGTGTACTACTCAGTCATAACGACAGATAAATATGGATCATTTGAAGGTAAATGAATACAACCTGAGACCATCATGCTTAGTGAAGTAAATAAAACTCAAAAGATTAAATATTGAATGGTTTCTATAATATGAGAAACCCAGGGTGCAAATAAATAATAGTCAAATAAGTGAGACGTGGGAGTCAGGGGAGGATGAGCGAGGGAGTGGGCAGGCAAGAAAGGGGGCAGGGAAGGCATTGTGAAGTTGTTGCAATATATATGTGCACAAAATTCTCAAGTTTAATGTAGTAATTATATATCACATATATGTACTAGTAAAAAAAAACCTGGGAAAATAAAGGAGCAAAAACAAATTTTACCAGTCATGTTGCACACCCACTTCATAGCAGTGGTATCTGCAAGAGCCAATGGGAGAAAGTAACCTGTATGTCCATCAACAGAAAACTGGAAAACCAAAATGTGGAGTACAGACACAACAGAATATTATTTATCCCTAAAAGGAAAGAGAACTCTGTCACTTGCTACTGTATGTATAAATCTTGCATACAATCTGCTAAGTGAAATTAGCCATGCTCAAAAAAGCAAATACTATATGATTCCACTTCTATGAAGTATTTAAAGTAGTCAATTAATAAAAACAAAAAGTAAAATGGTGATTGTCTGGAACTGGGGGCTGAGGTGAAAGGAGGAACTGAGGATTAGTCATTTAGTATCTATAGTTGCAATTTTGCTAGATAAAAAGTTACAGATGTTGCATAACAGTATAAACACAACTGACCCTATTGAACTATAAAAAGTAAAAAAATAAAAATTATCAGAATGCATCTCTACACTCCACATTGTCCTATAATAAGAAAAGTAATGTCAATAGAAATAGACTGAGAAATGATACAATCAGCATAGCATACAACTACACCAAAACAAACATAACTATAGCATTTAGGTTCAAAAAACTAGAAAAAAAATTAAGCACTCCAACTTACTGGCAAATGGGAGCCCTTAAAAAAGGGGAGGTTCAGATCTAACTTATACAGCCGAAAATAAATGTGAGATGAAAATCTCATTACACACGTTAAATAGCCTATTGACATCAGGGGAAAAATGATTAATGAGTCAAAAAATACAGTATATATATATATATATATATTGTTCAATATGAAAGAAACTCAGAAAAGAAAACCTTAAAAATTAAGGAAACAGATCACCAGTAGGGTATAGGACAACTTCAAAGGCTTAAAATATGTTTATCTTGTTCTCCAAATAAATGAAAAAAGGAAAGGGAACAAGAAAGTATTTTGAAGAAACAATGGCTGACACTGTAGTTTGAGGAAAGCTGAAAACACACATATCCAAGATGTTCATCAAAATCTGAGCACAGGATGGAGGAATAGCTCAGCACTTATCCAAAAAGCTCAAGACCCTGTGTTTGATTCCCCAGCACCACATAAGCTGGGTGTGGTATCGTGTGCCTGTAATACTAGCACTTGGGAGACTGGGACAGAAGGATTGCTGTAAATTCAAGGCTATTCTGAGCCACACAGTGAGCCCAGGACAAGCCTGGATTATAGAGTGAGATTCTGTCTAAAAAAAATCCAAGCACACACACAACACGTGAAGAAAACTACATCAATACAATTCACATAATCAAATTGCTTAAAACCTGTGACAAATATGGAAACCTTTAAAACAGCAAAATGTACATTGCATACATAGAAACAAATATAAAAATACCCATAGGTCTCTCATGATTTCTCAGGGAAAACAATACAAAGAAAAGAAAGTGGAGCAAATTTTTTAGACAAAAGACAACTGTCAAAGAATTTAATGGACAATTTTTTAAGTTTCCAAAGTGTATAAAAAATACTTTCCAGTGCATAAAAAATAAAGTAGTTCATCACAGTAGACTTAAACTACAAGAAATATTACAGAAAATCCTCAAGCAAGCACAATAATTCAAGATAGAAATCTGAATCTCCACAAAAACAAGAACATCACTGAACCACAACACAGATTTAATTAGGTGAATAACATAAAAACGCACATAAATAATGTAATATGGTAAAAGTGATGATTAAAAGCTTTTTAGAGCACACACCAAAGAAAATGACTAATATTAATGAGCTAGATCAATAAAGTCACTAAGCAGATGACATTTGAACTGGGTTTTCACAGGTAGGTAGGGTTTCCATGTACGGAAAAGAAGAAAAGACCATTCTAGGAAGATGGGACAGCATGAAATAAAAGTAGAGTGCATATTGGAAAGTGGAGTGATCACACACGTACAGATCACAGGATTTCAGACTGCGTGAAAACTGAAGGTTGTATGAACTGACACAGCTGCAACATGGAACTTGATTGTGGGTGCTGTTGTCTTCATATTAGATCTTACACTTGCCATGGGCAATAGGTGATTCTGAAGTCCTTTAAGTGGGATGTTCTCTGATTCAAAATTATTTGGGAATTTAACACAAATGATAGATAGAAGAAATGAGAAAGAGAAGGCTAAAAACAAATTCAGGAGTTATTATGTCAAGAAGAGTGACTGAAGGAAGCCCAGAGTGAGACAAAACAGGCATGAATGGACGTGCAAACATCACAAGGGCAGAGCCAAAGCACTTCTTAGTAGGACAGAGGATGTGAGCAGCAGGGAATAAATGAATTTACCCAGAAGACACGAACTACTCTGACTGGTTAAAGACTTGATGGCAGCAAAAGAAAGAGTATAGTTATGAGGAGGAGAACACTGATTTAATTTTGAAGACACAGAGTTTAAGATAATATGTGGTGGAGAAGATCCCAAGTTTTGAGGTAGTGGACTAATTATCTGGGGGAAATGCCAGCCTGAAGGGGCTGGAATTCAAATGTGACTTCTGTGCAAGAAGGCAGCCAAGTAACAGAGGTTCACAATATATCTTCATGGAGCAACTTAAAAAGTTGAGATTATTATTAAAAATAGCCCATTCAACTTAGCTAGGAGGGGAAGAAGCACCTCAACAACTGAAAGGGCCTGCTGCGGATGTCAGAAATCCCCAAAACACATGGGAAGCAATGGAAAGTAGCAGCCCAGGAAACTGCCTCAGGTCAACTGAGAGCAGCTCTGAGCCACCTGCATTTGCAGATGGAGGAAAGCCTACCCAGAGCCCAGACCCTCTGACCAAGGTAAGCACAAATCCAGGAGAAGTGAAAATTGACAGCAGCTTGTAGCTCCAGCCCCACTAATGAGCCTGTGGGTAATGCAAACAGCAAACACAATGTGAGCTTCCCTTAGAAAAGGCGTCCTGGAGCCTGGACAAGAAGCAGCACTCAGCAACCATAACAGGCAATGCTATAGACAGAAGCCATTTTTTAAGAGCCTGAAACTGAACAGTATAGAATAAAAGAAGGCTCAGAAGAGCACATTGGAGTTCTGGGGGTCACTCATAAACAGTGCCTATAAAGTAACTGGCAGTTGCAAACAGGAGAGAAAAGTCACCAACCTCCTGATTAACTCTAATGGTAGTGGGAGCACCTCACACAGTGGAAAGCCCCACCCTCAGGGGTGGGGGGAAGCCAGGACAGGCATGAGAGTTTTATGAGGGGACTGGGTGTAATCAGGATATCTCAGAGACTGTCAGGCTGTTAGGTCTTCCCTCACTGCCTACTCTCAGCACAGAACTCAGAGGAATTTCACACCCCCAACATACATACATTCTCATACCAATTCAAAGAAACCTCTCAGCTAGGTCTTTAAAGAGAAGTCCCTCAATGATAGATACACAGGACGAAGACAAGGAAATAGGACAACCACAGAGATGCCTGAGATGCCAGAAATAATGTCGTGGGCCCTGAAATAGTGAAACTTATAGGGAAGGAAATCAAAACACAAATAAATGATTTGAGCAGCCACTTCAAACAAGCTATCCTCCAAGAAATGCAAACAATGATCAGTGGTCTTAAAGAGGAATTTACTAAACAAATACTGGTCCTCATGGATACAAAGCTCACTGAGCATACAGAAGCTGCAAGTAAAAGGTTGGCTGAGGTAAATAAGGAAAAGCAAGATGTGAAGGAACATTTTAGTAGAGAAGTGGAAATTTTGAAAAGAAATTTAGCTCAAATTCAAAATATGAAAAATACACTTGATAGCAGGGGAAGTCAGCTCAAACATCATGAGGACAGAATCTCAGACCATGAAGACAAGGCTGAGAAGGCAAATGCACAACTCCAAAGTTAGAAATGAGCAAAGTCGCTGGATGTAACAGCTGACGGGTGATTCAAAGAGAACCAATCTCAGAATTGTGGGTGTGGGAGAAAGAGCAGAAGGCAGCACCAAAGGTGTAAAGAATTTGTTGACTGAAATCATACAAGAAAATTTCCCAAATCTAGGAAAGGAAATTAATTTTCATGTATAAGAAGCTTATAGAATATCAAATAACCTCAATCAGCAACAAGACTCACCACGACATATTATAATCAAAACCTCAGAAATATAACATAAAGAGAGAACATTATAAGCAGCAAGAAAAAACAGGCATTATTCCTCAAAAAAAAAAAAAATTTGAATTACCAGAGATTTCTCAATGCAACTTTAAAGGCCAGGAAAGCCTGGGACAAAATCTTCCAAACCTTAAAAGACAGCGAGTGTCAATCCAGGTTGTTGTATTCAGCAAAATTATCCTTGAAAATTGAAGGAGAAGTAAAAATGTTTCATGATCAGGAGTCCCTAAAGGAATTGTGACCACTAGCCCAGCACTGCAGAAAATACTTGAAGGAATTTTTAAGAGAGACAGAGAGTCAAGCAGCACCAAAAAACATGGAGGGAAGGAAACACCTAAAGAGAAAATGTAACAAAAAAATAGACATCAATCATTTGATTGATATCCCACTAAAATAGTACCAGCTTTTTCATAAAATCTGTGAAACTTCCCCCATAATTATTATTTTTAACAGTGCATTAGTTTGCAAAACATAATAATTATATTCAACATTGGGGAATTTGTATAAAATATTAATCTGTGGAACTCTTTTGATGCATATGAAGTGTATAGCTACTTAGCTGGGGGTGGAGTGGCAGAAGGCAGTGGTTTTGATTTGGGATATTTTTAGTTTTAAAAACAGTAAGAGTTGGTAAATAAATGGTTCTTGGGTCTTTTCCCTGAAGCTGTCATTGAGTGTTAAAGATCAAAGATCACATAGCCTTAGTCCACTGGCTAAGAACTCAGTTGACCACAGTTCAATCTCGATTTATTAATTTTATGTCTCATTTTCCTGCTCTGTAACTATATTTGTAATAATGATCTTACTTGTTTCTTCCTTCTCCTCTTTGGGAAAGAACTCTTTATCAATTTTGAAATAACTAAGTCATTATATCTACTGTCTTATGTGTAATATACTTTCATGATATAGACTTAAGATCATTTAATGTAGTGATTCATTTATTCAGTCTTTGATATAAGTTTAACCTAAGAAAACTGATTGATGCAATGATAACTTGAATGTCTTATTTATAGCAACACAATTGATAATAGCCAATCTTAGAAGAAGACCATGTACAGATGACCGGATAAAGAAAATGTGGTATAGTCACACAATGGAGTATTACTCTGCCATTAAGAATGGCAATTTTGAGTTGTTTTTAGGAGAATGAATGTACCCTGAGAAGATGATTGATTGTGGGTGCTGTTGTCTTCTCGTTAGATCTTACATTTGCCGTGGGCAATAGGTGATTCTGAAGTCCTGTAAGTGGGATGTTTTCTGATTCAAAATTATTTAGGAATGTAACTTTAGCCAAATACAAATGATAAATAAAGAAATGAGAAAGAGAAGGCTAAAATTAGATTAAGGAGTTAATATGTCAAGAAGAGTGACTGAAGGAAGCCCAGAGTGAGACAAAGCAGCCATGAATGGACGTGCCAACGTCACATGGGCGGAGCCTCCTTTTCTCACCTTTTGCTTTCCAACTGCTGTGAGGCGAGCCACTTCCTCCACCATGACTCACAGCATGATAATAGGGTCAGGCAACCATGGACTGCAACCTCTGAAACCGTAAGCCAGACTGCACCTTTCCTGACTGTACATTGATTGTTCCAGGCGTTTTGTCGCAATGATGGAAAGGTGACTATCACACAGTTTGCATGTGCGCCATACGGCACAGAAAATGTGGAGCATCACAGAAGCTCAGGGAACTGGGAAGAGAGAGCCCAGCAAGGACCCATGAACACATGGGACACATGAGTCCACCAGTAACAGCATGCCCAACCAGCTGGACTCTCTCATCTGACGTGGAGGGAGCAGGGCTTGAGCAGAGTGGTAAACACTACAAAACTGTGCAGGACACAAAAGGGCCCTGTACCCCACATTTAAGACCTGCCCACCCAGCTTTCTAGCCAGAAGCACAGTTCACTTTTCTTGAGGAAATTTCACAAAGAATTCACATAACAAACAGCAAACATGTCAAGTCTTCCCTAAAACTGAAACAAGGCAGAGGGCTTTCGGTGGTGATGCAGGATTCCTTCACAATGAGTTTTAAACCATGGCCCTGCCTGCTGCATGCAGTGGACACTGGCCATTTGGGATCATAATGACATTCACAGGGAGTGGACATTCTCTCAGTCCTGAAGCCAGACACCTAATTCAAGCCCTAGCTCTGAAATTTTCTTGAGCGATCCTAATTCACATGTCATAAGCCTCAGTTACCCTAACTATAAAATGGACATAATAATATTAGCTACCTGATAGGATTACATAATACAAGGAAAGTTCTTGTCACAACGTTTCTAAAACACAGAAGCTACTGTCATGGTTGCTTACACACACCTGACCACACTCAGCTTCCGGAGCTCTAGTGCTTAAGCAGCACGTTCCTCCAGGTGGCTGCATAACTTGCTTCAAGGAACAGATGAGCCAAAACTTCCCTCCTACCCCGCTGGATGCATTTAACGAATCTTGGGGCAATGAAGTGTGTTGTGGAAAAGAATCATTTCTTCATTAACTAAAACACTGAGTTGGCTTCCCAGGGGCGATGGAGGAATGGCCTGGACTGGGCACAAACGTCTGGCCATTTCACTCTTGGTAGCCCACTTAAAACTGTTGTTTACTGGGAAGTCTTACTATGTGCCTCCTGAGATACAATATATGACAAGATTTGTTCACGTATGTTTTTAAAATAACAATATTTTCTTTTTAAAAGACAGGCAGAGACAGCGTGTAAGGTGGTGATGGAGTGCTTGCTTACCAAACATGAGGCCCTGGGCTTGATCCACCTGGGACCTAAAAATGTTAAAAATAAAATGACAAACAGCCTCTGTTAGAATTCTCTCTTCTCTCCCAGATCATTAGACTCCCATCAGCACGTTCCCTGGTCAAAAAAAAAGAAAAGAAAAGAAAAATCCTAGATTGTTAAAGAAAATCACCGTTGTGACCAGAAGCATCGGGTTGCAAAGGCTTTGGGTCTGTTTGTGTGTTTAAAATCCCATGGGGCAGACGTCTGCAAAATGTCTACGGAATGAAAGGCGAGCGCGGCCCTCACGCGGCTCCCGCCCAGGCCACTGGGAGCGTCATTATTCTGTTCACTCACTGCATCATCAATCATAAAAATCAAAACTGACGTGGGAGACAAAGGGCCAAGGTCTCCCCCAAGGCCTGCGTCTCGGCGCTTTAACAACGCTGTCCGCGTCACGGCCTCCGGGACAGGACACCACGGGGGCATTTCCATCGTTTCTGCCTAAGCAGAGGCATCACCTGCGCTATTTTCCACCCACATTTCCGTGACCCACTTTCTTGGGGGCAAGATGAAAGCCGGTTACACAACACCACAGATGTTTATTTCCCTTGTGGATGGTGGCTCGAAATAATGCACCCATATGGAAATAAGGCTGCCCTGGAGCGCGGGCCCTGGGGAGACTCAGGGCCTGTTCAGGTCTGGCCTGACCCACTGCGTGGGTAAACCCTGGAACTGTCGCAGTGCTGGTGCTGCTCCTTTGCGCCCAGGAACCCTACTCACCAGGTGCCCTGTGCCCTCTGGGGGCTTGGGACTGAACGCTGCCCACTTTCCTGTAGGTGTGCAGTCAAGTGTCAGCAGAGAGTTGGTACTACGGTGCTGTGGCATTCCCCAGAATTTTGTCACACTGGGACAATATATGTGGACCCCAACTCTCCTGCACGGCCATGCCCAACCTCAGCTGGCCCAGAGGTTTCTAGGGAGAGTTGTCGGTACTGGCCACAGCTTGGTCAGGATTCCTGCAAACAAACAAAAAGCAAATAATGCAGTCAAGTCAAGCTACCTAAAAGTTTTTCATATGGTTTGTTTTGTTTTGTGAGATTGTTTGCCTGCACGCTCTTGTGTGTGTGTGTGTGTGTGTGTGTGTGTGTGTGTGTGTCTGTGTGTGTCTGTGTGTGTGTGCGCGCGCACGCGCGCACGCTTTACATCGGGCATTCTGTGACTTCGTCAGGATGCAGAGGGAGATGGACCCGGGGACTGTCAGCATTCCCTCTGCACCCTCCGCTCCAGAGTACTGGTGCCAAAACAGCGCACCAGGCGTGGAGCACAGAGACAGAGACTCAGAA
Organism: Ctenodactylus gundi; assembly: GCA_004027205.1. Taxonomy (NCBI): domain Eukaryota; kingdom Metazoa; phylum Chordata; class Mammalia; order Rodentia; family Ctenodactylidae; genus Ctenodactylus; species Ctenodactylus gundi. The sequence goes on from PVKB01000453.1 coordinate 191,551, forward strand.
GGAAGGGTAGGCAGAGGGGCCAAGATTCCCAGGGCCGGCAGGAGCCGCCCTCAACGAGCCAGAAGCGTTATTCCCCAAGAGTGAGCAGCAGGAGGAACCCGGCTTCCCTAGCGAGGCGGCATCAGGCTGACAGTAAGGACCGAGCTAGAAACAAGCCCAGGGAAGCAGGGCCGGGAAGGCAGGCACCCGGCCTCCCCCGGGAGCATGGTCTCCACACGGAAGATGGGCGGTGGCCTTCAAGGACAACTCTGATTTGTCATTATTACAGAAGTCCTTACAGGGCAACGGACTAACCAGAGAGAGAACGAGAGAGAAAAGAAGCTCCGAAGAGCGCCGTGGGCCTGATGAGGGTGGGCGTGGGGGGCACTTGGAAGCCCTGAACCAAGAGCCTTCCAGATGGGCGAGCTCGGGACGTCCATAGAGGAGTTCCTGGGGACCCGCTGGAGAAGGGCGTGCTTTGTGAGCCCTGGAATACTGAAGGCAGAGTGAAGCAAGGCGCTCCACGTCCCCTCTCGGCCCCTGCTCCCTGGCGTGGAGGGGGCCGGGCAGAGGCGCCTGCCCGCAGCGCTTCCCACGAGGCGCACACAGAAACACTGCTCTCTGGTGAGCCAGCAGCTGCCACAGCCTCTGCGACACCTGGCTCTGTTCGTCACCCTGCCTCTCTCCCACTCCACAGAGGCCTCGGCTCCAAGATCACACTCCGAGCCTGCGTGCTCCTGCTTGGCGGGGTCCCCTGGACGACACCGTGAGAGCTGAGCTTCGGGTGGCCTGAGGCCCTGCCCACCCGCTGCCTGGCCTTCCACCTCTCACTCAGTCCCACCTCGTCCTGCTGGAATGACCTACGGCTTGGCATGCTGAGCCTCAGCCTCTTGGGTCCTTGCGCTTTGCTGTAGGCCTCAGTGGCGCTGCGAGTCGGTCTGCCCTTCAGTCACCTTCGCTGTACAAGCCACTGTGCTAGCACAGCACAGAACGCCCCAGAGGGCCGGTGCGAAGGAGGCCAAGAGGGGGCGGCCCACAAAGCCGTGGGTGGAGACCAGCGCGGCCTGGGCTGTAGCCTGCAGTCAGGAAGCCCGCTTTGTGTCCCTGATAGGCAATTTTCAGGAACCTTGGAAGCCAACCATTCAGCCCTCAGTAGTTTGGAATCGGTCAGAGTAGAATGTTCACACCATAGAAATGGAAAAACCTCCCAGATGGAGCTGAACCTGCCCCTGAGAACATCTCTCACCTGCCTCCTCGGCCGCTGGGGTCAGGCCGCACAGTCCTCGCCGTGCCATCCCTCCCCGCTGTCCCTGGGACCCGTCACGGGGGCTGCAGCACAACAGCGTGCACCACAACCAAGTCTCAAGAACTCGCCAAACTGTGAGTTACCCTGGAAGTGCTGCGAAGTGAACAACAAAGGCAAGGCAGCGTGGTGTCCCAGGCTCCTGCCCTCCTCCCGTCCGCAGATATAGAGGAAACGCAGCTCTGTCGTTCTGGGTGGTGCTGTCACCACCCACGGGGACACTGAGGCAGGCAGGACGAAGCAGCCAGAGCAGGGTCCCCACTACCTCCCAGCACATTCTCTTGACTATGAAGTGGGAATAGTAGTACCTGCTCCAGGACTGCTGCTACTAAGGACGTAAGACACGGTGCACCCTAAGGGTGACTGCGACCTGTGTCGCTGCTCATCTGTCTTGACACTCGACATCCTGAGGTCCCCAGAGAAAAGAGAAGAAAGTAACAGGGGTTCCTCCGAGTCTTCTTCCTTTCCTTCTCTCCGAAAATCCCTGATACATTTGTTGTGTTAGGAGGTGGCCGCTTTGCTCAACCAGGAGTTGTCCAACTTGATCAGTCATCGGACGCTTCCACCAAGCCTCCTACAGCACGGGGTGCAGACTCGCCGTGAAGGTGTCTGGTGGGGCTCACAAGTGTGCCTTTTATGAAAGCCCCTTAGGAAAACTGTTGCCAACCTGAGCCAGGAAGCCCCCATCCCACAGGGTGTGGGCTCCGGGCGTGTGCCACCGGACGATCAAGGTGGTCAGCTTCCAAAGATCTCAGACAAAGATGGTCCTTGCATGTAGAGTATTTCACTTTTTTAAGATTGGAATTAAGAGATCTTTGCAATAAACAATGTGCATGCCTTCTCACAATAATAATGTAAACCAATAACAGGCTCCTGTAATACTATTTTTAAAAGGCTTTAAATAACTTTTTCAATGCAAAACAACCCACTTAAACAGACTTAATTCATTTTATGGGCCAGTTCTAAAGCTGAAGCACCAGCACTCTCAGAGCGACACTGAACCAAACAGCCGTTTCATGTGCCACCACCACACAGGCACTGCGCTGTGACGTTAAACCAATAGGTTCCACATGGTGCGGATTGAAGGGTGTGTTATTGGCGAGGCTCCTTTCACCCCCGCATTTTAGGATGGCGCTGGCATCTCCCTCCTAGAATCCTCTGTGCTCCTGACAGGGCCTGTTTCCTGCGCCAAGGGGAGGCTAAAAAAGCTCCTCATCTGAGCCTCTAGCTCCTCATGAACCCCGAGATAAATTCTGCTGATGTGTTTTTCCTGATAAGTTAATGTTACAGGCTTCACAATGGTGACCTCAAATCCACAGTGCAACGAAAAGCAGTTCAGCCAACAGGCCGAGCTTGATAGCCCACTCGCTGCCTTTTAATTAAAATTCCAAGTTGATGTTTTTGTTTTCAAAGAAGGATGGTGCGCATCAAGGTCACCCAGTGCAGCTGGGCACTGCTGCCTGGCTGCATTCTTACACTTCAGCAGTGCCTGCGAGGGCAGCGCACTGCTGCAGGAAGGATTTCTAACAACTTTCGGAACGGCTTCCAGATATAAATAGCCTGTATGGCGGGATATATTCTAGGAAGAAAGATGGGTACAAAAGTAAGTTATTGACTGGCAGATGCCTGCCTGCCAGTGGGCATGAGAGCACCGGGGACTGTGCTCTTTCTGGCTATATTTAGCGTCCGCATTAATGTACTGCTGAACAGTGCCCTTTAGGAGAGCCATATAAATCAGCGGAGGAAAGATTACTAAAATTTATGAAGCAATCACTATGAGAAACCCCTGGGCACAATCACTGTGATAAATACCTTGTTAAGTCCCCAGCCCATCCCCACCTTATGTTTCCTGTTAACACGAGGGGTCCATTACTGAGGGTTGCTACTTCCCAGAGGAGAAGCCATCTGCATCTAGGCGTTGTGTGGCAATCTGGGCCCAATCCAAGATGACAAAGCCACTCTTAGAATTAAAGAGGTGGAAGCGGCCACTCAGCAAACACGCTGGCTTTTCCGATTTCCAGAGTGATCTCAGGGCTTGGTTTTGTCATTTTGTTCTTTTTGATAGTCAAATCAGAAGGGAAAAGGTTATTATAGTTAGTCCTTGACAGAAACATTTTTCGTATTAAAAAGGGGACGAGTCAGGGATGGTCCTTTCTGGATCAGTGCATCCCAGCTTTGAGGTCGGAGGTGAGGATCCATCATGAAATCTGAATTCACTCATTTTAAAAATGAAAGTGAAGGCGAGCTTCTCCAGAGGAGAGCAAAACTGTTCTCAGAAGGGCCGCTTCTCAGGCCTCGCAGCAGGTGACCCCATCACGGGCAGCGGGCTGCCTTGAAAGGAGGACTAGTAATAACACGAGTTGATCCTGGCTCTTTGAGATGCCTGACTCCGTAGCGAGCGCACGATGACACCCACAGTGCATCACTAGTCACATCTGGCAGCTCCATCATTTACAAGCTGTACGACCTCTGGCGAGACCACCCAGCTCTCTCAACCTCTATTTTCTCATCTTACCTATGGGAATAATAAGAGCCTTTGAGTGTCCTCCACGGGTTCGTGGCTGAAGCTTGGTGAAGCTTGGTGTGGTGATGTTGAGGTGACGGAACATGTAAGAGTTGGAGCTTAGGAGACGGTAGTTAAGCCACGGGACAGCACCCTTGAAAAATCGTTAATGCTGGTCTTGAAGAGTGGATTGGTTTACTCAAGAGCTTGTTATAAAAAGAAAAAAGATTGAGTCTGAGCCTCCCTGGCCTCTTGTCTTGAAACTGACTTCTTGTGCCCACTCTCTCAGCACTCGGATGCCATCTGCTATGAAGTCCTCACCAGAGCTGAGTGGTGCTGTCCTCACAAATCCCCAGAACTAAGCAAACCTCGTTGGGTTAAAGTACCCAGTTTCAGGCACTGACTTACAGCAACACAAACATACAAATACACAATCTCTACAGGAGGAATTGTTATGAAAATAAAACAAGAAAAGGTAGGTCAAAGTCCTTATCAACAGTATCTAGCACACAGCAAGAACTCAAGATTTATTAGTTATTATTATGATAGATCTTAATAATATCTTAAAGGAGAAAGAGTAATAGAAATAGAGAGATGTTAATGAAGTTAACTTCTAAACTCTGCCTACATCTTCTCAAAGCCAGAGAGAATACAGGACAGATGAGCAAGTAGAGAGCTGTGCCTCCAATTTGATGCTATTACTTCCGATATGAACTGAGTCCCTACTGTGTATTAAGTATTCATTCAACAAGTGGCTATCACACCTTTGTTTTATCTTCTTCTGAATGGAATTAAGTATTGGGAGCTCTGTTTACAGATTATAATGAAAGAAATCTATTCTTCTTACTGTCTTCACACAGATCATTCTTTTTCATGTGATGATCTGGCTGTCATAATGACACATAATTTTGAGAAACAGCTAAACCTAAGATTTTAGTGTAAAAATCAAAGACCTTTCATGCATGCCATAACACAAACAGACTCACAATAAGTTGTTTTTGCTTTAAAAATCTATCTTTCACCCATTTCAGAGCTCAAAATGTGACTACTATGGACAACAGTGGTTAAAAAGTAGTGAGAAAAGGTCTTGCTGACCATAGATACCATCTGTAGTGCTATTAGGTAAGATTTAGGAATGGAGAAAAAAAGTAAACCTCAGCTGTTTCCAGCTGGCAGGGAGCATGAGGGCAGTGGGAGCCGTGGAGGCCCCTCCATGTGTCACCCTTCAGCACAGCTGCTGTGCGAATCAGGCTGAGCAAATCCTCAACTCCTGTACATGTTAGCTTCTTCCTCTATAAAATGCAAACAATGAGCCCTAATTCCAAGGGTTTCATGGGGAATCCCTGAGGCAACTGGCATTTCATGGAGGTAGGTAAAAGGAAGGAGTTCTCCCTGGAAGGTAGGCCAGCTCTCTTCTCTAGGCTCTACCAGGGAGCGAGACACTCAGAGCAAGGACAACCCAGGCTGCCCTGCCATCCCTTATACTCTGACATCTTCCCAAGAGTGAGCTCAGGTTATCAGGGATATCAAAGCACTTTTCCACTTGACACCTGCCCTCTACCATTCTGCTGAAACTCAGAAGGACCTTCTAATCTTCAGGCAAATGATCTTTGGCAGGGATCCATTTTCCTCTTTCTTCCTATATCATTTGGCATTGGCTGGTTTCCATCTTGGAATCCTTTTAAACCTTTGGTTTCTACAATGCACTTGCTGTGAGTTTTCTCCTACTGTTCTGATGCATTTATTCCAGGTCTATGTTACAGGAGCTGTCTGTCCTGATTCATACATGAGAGATGCCCTGATGTTTCTAGACCTTATTTCAATTCTCTCCCCCCATCATTCTATTCTTTTCAATAGTTTCATCTCTTTCTTCCCAAAACCATGACTCCCAAATCTGTATCTATAAGTTTAACACCTTTTCCAAATCCTAGACGGAGAGAAGGAACATTTAAATATGTAACCAGACAGGAAATGAAAACAGTTAAAATAGACTGAGCTGGGGGTATATGGAGAGTGGTAGAGACTATGGCAAGGCAGAGTACATACTGAAGTCAAACTAGCCAATCTTTGTTCATGAGGAAATGAGGGTCTGGTGCTTCCCAAATCTTACAAGGAAGATTAAAAGTGCAGCTTTTTGACAATCCTTCACCCTCTTCCATTCCAACTTTGGGCCTGAAATAATGGTTCCCATAATGAGGGATGAGGAGAAGAAATGAGGGGCCCACTGCGACCAATGAGAGGTGACCTGAGAACACACCACCAGCATCCATAAGTTCATGGAGTGGGACCCAGGAACCATGCCCCTTGGGCACTTGAGGAGATTTAGAAACTGGTCATGAAGATAAAAGAAAACCTTTGCCCAAAGGAATAAGGAATGTGCCACTCCGAATCCAGACATAGTGAGGATAAAGTTTCAACAAGCAAATTTTGTAGCTGGATTTCCTCTGCACCCGTGACCATTTTCATGGATTTGTCATCAGTATACACAAGAACTGATTTCTGATTGTCAAAAAAGTCATAAAAATGTCCCTCTGAAATGCAGATTTTAATAAGCCATTTGTTTCCCACCAATTCAATTTCTAGTATCAGGCACGTCAACTCCATGCAGGGCAAACAAATTGCACCTAAAAGTCATGCGCGGCCTTTAAGGAACTAATTTGCCTTATTTTTGCAGATTGACAAGTTCAAATGCCATTTTATGCCTTGTCTGAATGTCTTGCTCAGATCTCAGATCAGACGTCTTCGAGCCCATGCAATCTTCCCTAAGCCAGCTCTTCATACTGCTGTCTCTAATTCAAGCATTGCTAAACCCATGGTCACGAGCACCCAAGTTTGAAAGTTCTGCATCCTTTTTCATTTTTGCTCTCAACTGAACAGCTCAGTAATATCGTTGCAGTGAGTCTTGAATCTACATCCTCCATTATAACCCCATTAATTCTTCACTGCAATGGCTCACTGTCTCGTTTGCTCCTTCTCCTCACAGTAAGTAGTCCATCTACTTACCACTCATGGGTTTATCCTCCTACAGCACTAGTTTGCACACAGCTGTGCTACACAGAATCTCCACAGCTTCTTATAAACCCTGAATCTTAGTATTTATCCTTAGTATATGTGGTTTGAATCTGGACTGTCCCCCAAGAGCCTCATGCATTTGGATGCAGTAGGAGAGCTACGCTTGAGGCTTGACATGGTGGGATTATGTCAATTTATTGAGTCTGGGGGCACCAAAGGCATTTATTTCAGGTGTGTGTTTTGACTTGTGGGCCAGGAAGTGAGGGAGGGTCACTCACCCTGGACGTGGGGGGGGGGGGGGGGGGGGGGGGGGGGGGGGGGGGGGGGGGGGGGGGGGGGGGGGGGGGTTCAACTGGAAGCTTGAACTAAGTAAAGGAAAGAAGAAGGAACATTTTTACAGCTCTTCCCGGGAAACCTCTGGCCTTCACCTCAGTCTCCAGACATCAACTCACTTCTCACTCACTAGGCTCTCTGTCTCCCATGCCACAAAGAGCTTTTCTCCAACTAGTCTCCACCATGTATTTCCAACGTTACTGGCTCCCTGTGAATGAATTGTGTGAGACCTTCTGAATCTAGGAGCTAAAATAAATCTTTCCACCCTTAATTTGCAGAAGTCAGGTGCTCTGTCCCAGCAATGAGTAGTGAAGACACCTCTTAATCTGGCATCCAAGGTCCTCCACAATCTGAGACAGGAACTACTAACTATTCCTAAATATGCTTTCTCTCTTTCTCTGTCAACAGAACTACCAGTGGTTTACTAGAACAGACAGTGTATTTCCTAAGGATCTCTTGCAGCTAGTGCCCATGTGACACTCTCCTCCACTTTTTTATTCTATTTGCTTGCGCTCATGTGGCAAAAGTTCTAGCCAATGGAACAAAATATAGTTGTGTGTGGTAGTTTCTGTAAAACTTCACTAAGAGATACACACATATGCTCTTTATTTCCCCTTCTCCATCTTGATATCTAGAATGTGATTGCATTAGCCAGAGTTCCTCAGAGGAACCGAATGAATAGACCATATAGACATGTATACGAGAAGACTCATCATGCAATTGGTTCACGTGGAGCCCAAGAAGTCTCACAATATGCCATTCACTAGCTACAGAGCTAGAAAACCTGGCAGTGTAATTTAGTTTGGGCCTAAAACACTGAAAATCAGGGAGGTTTTAGTCTCACTCCAAGGCTAAGACACAGAAGGTAGGAGGGAGCTTTGTGTAAGTTTCAGAGTCTGAAGGCTCAAAAACCAGGAACCTTGATGTTCACAAGCATGACAAAATGAAAGTCCCAACTCAAGAAGACAGAAAGAACCCTCCCTTTCTGTGATTTTTTCTTACAAATTCATTTTATTAGGATATATTTGCAATACATGACAGCTGCATTCATGTTGGAGCATGGTTTCACATACATGTTACATCATGTTCATTTTGGTTTCCCCTTCCTTTCTCTATTTCTCCTTTTCCAATTCTCAGATATCCTTACCAGCTACCCAAAGTCAACTACCCTGTTTCCTATCAACTATATATTTTTTATCTTAAAGTTATTTGGGTTATGTGTTTCTCATATAAGAGCAATCATATAACACTTAACCTTCTGTATGTACTTTATTTTGCTGAGAAATATGGCCTCAAAGTGTATCCACTTTCCCACAATTGTCTTGAATTTATCCTCTGATTTTTTTGTTCTATTTATGCCCTCCATCAATTTGTTGATGTCCACACACACCAGTGAGAATGGACTTTCATCATTCAATTTGCTCATTCCCATGTTGATCTCTTCCACAGACAGCCTCACAGACACATCTAAAAATAGTGCTTTATCAACTATATGAATATTCCTTGGCCCCACCAAATTAACTCTTAAGATTTAATTATCACAATGAGCCAAAATCTTGAGCCATTCAACTAAAAGCTGTTACTAAGGAGTAACGTGGTAGAATCTGCATCCCTGACACAATACATGATCATCCCAGCCCTGGGCCTAGTGTTGTCTTACTTACTTTCTTGTTGCTGGGACAGAATGCGTGACAACCACAACCTAGGGAGAAAAGCCTTATTTTAGCTCAGTTTCAGAAGGTCACAGTCCATTCACAGGTAGGTGTTTGGAAATAGTGAAATCACATGACTGGGCTGAAGTTGAAAGCAGAGGTTCTCATGGCATAGAAGAACAGAGCCAAGTCAGACAGGAAGGTGGAACAGCGCATCTCCTTCCAGGTCAAGCCCCAAGCATCCACCCCTTGTAACCAGGCCCTAAATCCCAACAGTACACAGTATCTATAGATACATAAGGATTTTGGGGATACTCCAGATCCAAACCACACATTCTACCTCTGGTCCCCAAAAGACTCATATTTACCTCCATATGCAAATTGCATTTATTCCTTCTCTAAGAGTTGCCAAAGTCTTAATACTTCCAGAACTGCTAAAAAGTTCAAATACAAAGTCTCCTTGAGATGCAAGCGAACCAACCTGTGCACTTCTGTGAAAACCAAAGAGTTAAGCACTTTCAACTGACCATTGCACAACTTCCCACACTGCCCTCCCAGGGGCACGCTGCCTGGTCTCCCAGGCCTTCTTCTCAAATCGGGGTGGAAGTCTCCCTGAACCCCCAGTCCAGGTGGCTGGACTCTTGACAGAATTTTTCCTCTTTGGCCCTGGGATACACTTTTCAAAGTAAAGTCCTTTGTCTCTCCACCCTTGAGTTGGTAAAAGGTCAGGTCTTGCTGACTTTTAAGATGCCCCCAGGCATCTTTTTTATAGTCCTGAGTGTAAGTATGTGGCCTCTTTTTAATGTTAATCTCTTAAACTTCCCTGTGCTCTTTGGCCTCACCACCGCAGGCCATTTTAGTCTGGCATGACAAAGTATTATATCATTTTTCTCTACCCTTTTTCCTGCCATTCACCTTTCCAGCCATTCACAGAGTTGAAAGGACTTTCCTGCCTTTCATAGAGTTAGCTAAAAGCCACAAGCAGTACCCAAGTGACAGTGTGAACATTGGGTTGCCTGAGATTTCCTCCATCAGATTAAGTAGTCTCATTAAGTTGCTCTTAATCTCAGTTTCAGGCAAAGTTTCTGGATAAGGCAAAAGTGACAAAACACTTTCTGCCAGAGTGTATAATGTATGGTTTTTAGATCACTTGTCAATACAGTTCTCCTTTGCATATGAAACGTCTTGAGCCTTGCCTTTCCAATCTACACTTCTATCAGCATTCTGGTCTTCCAAACTCTGAGCAGAATCTCCCATCAAGCATAACTCAGACCACTCCAAGGCTTCTCCATCCAGCATCCTCAAACGTTTCCAAACTCCTCCTGCAAACCACTTTCAAAAGCTTCCAAACCATGTGGTCAGGTGAAGTCATAGCTATGGCTCTACTTGTCTGGTACCATTTTATGTCTTAGTTACTTTCTTACTGCTGGAACAGAATACCTGACATCCACAACTTTAGGAAGGAAAGATTTATTTTAGCTCACAGTTTCAGAAGGTCACAGTCCATTCACAGGGAGGGTGGGGGGGAAGCGGCTAGAAAATGGTGGAATCACATGGCTGGACCAGAGCTGGAAACAGAGGTACTCATGGGACAGCAGAAAAGGGCCAAGTCAGAGAGGAAAGGCAGAACCAGCACATGTCCCTCCAGATCAATCCCAAGCATCTGCCTCTTGTAACCAGGCCCCACCTACCAACAGTGTATGGTATCCATAGGTACCCAAGGCTTTGGAGGGGCACTCCAGATTCAAACTCCAACAACTGGAATTTACATATTTTTATCTCAAATAAAGGTTTCTTTTGGTTTTCTGCCACTCTCAGCATAAATCTGATCTAACGTAGATCTTCCCGTGTTCTACCTATTATTTAAAAAACTACATGTGATTCCCCAAGATGAGTCTACTTTCTTTCCTAACTCACCATCTATCTTTTCTGATGCTAATTCTGAGTTGCTTTGCTATCACTGAAATCCTATCCCTCTCTCAAAACCTATCTCAAATCTCTTAGTTCAGCCCCATAAAATCTTTTTTCATCCCCTTATAATACATGGACATCTCTCCCCCTCCCCTCCTTCCCTGCCTCACTCCCTCTCTCCTTTCCCCTCCTGCCATAGCAACGTCTTCTCTTTTCCTCTCTGCTTTTCCCTCACATCGCCTCTATCTCAACCTGTGTTTGTGCACACAATAGCAGCACTGTGTTCCACATTATGTGGCTCTGTAACACAATTTGTCTAGTAAAGTTGAGAAAAAACCATCCACAAGAGCAATCGTGAATGAGGAGTTTGAGCTGGAGCATTGCTTGCTGGTCTCGGGACGGTTGAGGACAAGGTGTGTGTTGCGAGCATGTCACATACACATCCATAAGCCGGAGCTGCTGCGGCACCAGCTGGCTCAGCCATCTCTTCATCTTTTCTCAAGGCCGCTCGTCCCCACCGCTCCTAGAAACCACGCAGTCATGTGGAACCTCCACACCTAGCCCATACTTCTCCCTCTGTCTCATTCCTTCTCAAACAGCCCCTGGGAAGAATCAGCCCTGGCCTTAACCACTGGCTGAACCAGCTATTTTGACTTCTTATCGGACCAGCGGCACATGGCACACATTTGGACTTGGACGTATCCTCTATTGCACCTGTGATCCACATCCCCTTCCAGATTTTTCTTTTGGAACATACTCTGAATGACAGTAAGAATAGCTTGGCTTGGCAGAGGGTTCAGGTTAGGATTACATGACATATGGCCCTGCTGGATACAAGCCACACTGTCAGATTACCCAGAGGCTTACGCTTGGTTTCCTGGGAGCTGCCGACCTGACAGTCCTGTTCCACTTTCTCACCAAGATCTATGATGAAAAAAAAAATGATGTTTGAATATTAAACTAGCAAGAAAAGGAGTTGGGAGTAAAGGTAGAAATATCCTCTCCAGGCCCAGGCTCTTCTGTGACTGAACCTGCCAGCAAATGAGATGACCATTTCCACAAGTCTTCCCCAGGAGACATGTACTCTCTCTGGAGCTGTGGCCACTCGGCAGGCTGGGCCATAGCGTGCACTTTCTGCACAGACAGATGGTCTGTACAAGGCCTCTGTCCCCCAGCTTCACATCTTAGGTTCCTTGACATAGGTCAGAGCTGAGTGGAACTTCAAACTACAGAAAAGAAAAGCAGTCCCTGGGGACTGGGCAAAATAAGCATTCCAAGCCAGGTATAGTGAGACAGGCGTATAATTCCAGCACTCTGAAGCTCAGACAGAAAGGTTCCAAGTTTGACTGTTGCCTGGGTTCATTAACAAGCCATTGCCTCAAAAATTTCTAAAAGAGAACTGGGGAGAATAATTCAGTACATATGTCCTGGGTTCAATCCCCAGAAAAAAAGTTTCCCCATTTCCCATAAGGCACCCAAGGTCTCGAATCCTATGATCTGGGCCACTGATCCTGCTGTCACCACAGACACAAAGAGCATTTTTCCAGGCACTTTCAAAGGAACTAGTTCAGACGAAGACCTTGTTCTTAAACAAGACCTTGGCTTAAACCTTGGCTTTGTTGTTTTTACCCAGTTCTTTGCTTTGACTATTTTTCCAATTTTTCTTTATTCCTTTCAATATTTCATCATATGCTTCCCTTTTTTCAATGTAGACAAAGTGAGTACATGTGTCAAACATCATTTTGTAGCACCCTCAAGTTCCTTAGACCAAAGTTTGGCAAATTTTTCCATAGAGATCCAGATAGTAAACATGTTTTGATTTTGCAGGCCACAACGTCTCTGTCACAGCTATCCTGTCGTCCCATTGCAAAAGAAGCAGCAATAGATAGAATATAAAGCAATGAGCTGGACTGTGTTTCAATCAAATTTTAGTTGTAAAATCAAGAAGCATGCAGATTGAGCCTGTGGCTGTAGTTGGCTAGACGCTGTCTTGGAGCCAAAGCCTACCCAGATGCCCAGAATCCAAGAAAAACAGAGGAAAGGAGCTGAGTGAAAGTGCCAATCGCCCTTTCAGATGGGCACCCTTCCTACTCCTAACTTCTAGCTCCTTATTTTAGGACAGTGGAAACTTTTTGCTCACATTTTGTAGCTGTACTTTTTGGTCCGTAATCACCCAGAAAACCTGGCTAGTCAGACAACAGTGAGACCCTTCGATCCCTGTCCATTCCTATCAATGGCTCTACACAAACCTGGGTCTCATCTCCACCTCAAATCATTTTGTGGATCATCTCTGAGCAGAGTCCTAGCAGATTATAAAAACACACAGCAGCTAAAAAATAAAAGAAAGTTTATTACCAACTTCACAAAAAGCACCACAGAGAAAGTAAGTTTTCTCTAATGAGGTTTTTGATCTGCAAAGGAGGAGAAAAGTACATTCCAGATTAAGAAAACTAATGATGAAAGAGAAGTGATATGATTCAATTTTAATTTTAGAAGGGTAATAATCTTCAGTATGGAAGGATAGAAGATACCAGGACCAAGCAAGAACACAATTGGGAAGCTATTGCAAAAGCCTGGGTAAGTGAGAATGGCAACTCCGACGCAGGTGGTGGCTGGCATGTTGGGAAGCCGCCTCACACACAAGCAGTTCCCTATTACAATATTATAAGGCTCATGAGATCGCCTAAAGACAACAAATAAGAAGGTTAAGATGAAGAGTAGGGTGGCCAGCCAGCCACAGCGGCAAGTGCCAGGCAGCTCGGCTGCTCAAGGAGGCCACCCTGGGCAAGAGGGGACAACTTGGCAGGACCTGGTTTCAAAATAAAATAATAAAAAGGGCTGAGCATGTGGGTATCTTAGTAGTAGAGTGCTTGGTAGAGCACGAATGAGGCCCTGGGTACGATCCCCAGTAAGAGAAAGAAAGGAAGAGAGAGAGAGAGAGAGAGAGAGAGAGAGAGAGAGAGAGAGAGAGAGAGAGAGAGGAACAGAGAAAAGAGGGGAAAAGAGGGAAGAAAAGGGAAGAAAAATAAAGAAAAGAAAAAAGAGGGGAAAGGAGTAGGTTAGCCATGAGATTAGGTAATATTTGGGTTAGGATTAGTTACAGTTTGGCCCAGAACTGAAGCTACCACTGGTTTAATTCCTATTTAAAAACATTATTCAGGCTGGAGGAATGGCTCAGCGGTTAAAGTGCTGCAAGTGCTAAGTTCTAAGTACCTGAGTTCGATTCCTCAGCAACACATAAACTGGGTGTGGTGGCGCACGCCTGTAATCCCAGCACTCGGGAGGCTGAGACAGGAGGATAGCCGTGAGTCCAAGGCCAGTCTGGGCTCCATAGTGAGTTCAGAAACAGCCTGGCCTACAGAGTGAGACCCTGTCTCAAAAAAAAAAAAACATTATTCAGAAGATTCTCATAATCCACCATAATTCGCCAATTCTAATACACATCATTTTTCATATTTTAATATCAAAATCTGAGCAAAATCCTATAAACGCTAATGCATGTCTTGGTTTAATTGGCATTATGTTTTGCTTTACTATTTATATGTATTTCAGACTATTTTAAATAACAGTAATTAATGCCATCCAAATAATGGCATGTTAGACTTTGGGTTAATATGTTCAAGATACAACCAAAAATCAAATGATTTGTATTCATAGGAAGTAAAACCATCCTTTGTGTGTATTGTTTGCTAATTATAAGAAAACTTTCAGGGACCCTGAAGTATTTCCCCAGAGGAAATTAATCAAACTCTCACACATATGTAGTGTACAATGCTTTCTAGAGACATTTTGGAGGACTGGGTTAACTTGGTGGCAGCATGTAAGAATACATAAAAATCAAAGAATAAAAATTGAGGTGGCTTCTGAAAAAAATTGATAATGCACTGCTTGAAAAAAGGTAAGAAATGCAACAGCAACTGTAAGAATACAAAGGTAACAGCTAGATTTGTGGAAAGGAAGTTTAGGAGTTTATCAAACAGGTGAAATCAGTACAAAAAACAGCTATTTTTAAAACAACCTGTGACTCATTACCAACCTACTCTATGATTTAAGTTCATTCAAATAGGTCTTGTGTTGCTGTTCAAACTGGACCATGTGAGTAGCTAATAAACCGGGTCATGTGAATATGTTAATTGCCTAAGCCCAGAATAGGGCTAGAAATCCTAAAAGCCACCTCAGGATAAGAAATTCAAATCTCTGTTCCCGTCCATTTTCAGATGCATGTTACCTGACTGGAATCTGCTATCATTTGGGTTTTAAATATCCCTCAAAGGTCATATGTTGAAATTTGTCCCCAACCTTTAACATTATTGAGAGGGGGTGAAAACTTTAGCAAGTAGGACCCAGTGGGAGGAATTTAGGTAGTTGAAGTTGTGCCCTTGAGGGGGACATTGTCATCTGGGCCTCATCCTCTGTCTCTTTTGCTTCCCGGGTGTCATCAGATGAAAGGCTTTGCTCTAACATGCACTCCTCGTCACAATATTGTGCCTTACCACTGGCTCAAACATAACAGATAAGCCCACCATGGACTTAAACCATGATCCAAAATAAATCTTTCCTCACTAGAGGTTCATTACCTTGGGTCTTTTGTCACAGTGATAGAAAGCTAACTCAGAATGCTTGAATCCTGCCTTACGTCCTCCGCTCCCTGCTGCATACCTCTGCTACACCAATTCTTCCTAAATACTACTTTCATGTGGTTGCAGTCCTCCAAGACCCTGACGGCCTCCTACTGTTTCACAAGTACTACCCAAACATTTGTGCTTGGTTTGCAAGATGCCTGATCTTGATCTACAAATTCCCACTCTTACACTCCTTGTGATCTCTGCTACCAAAAGCTAATCTCAGTCTGTCCTCTAGGCCTGAGAAAAGTAAGATACTTTTCTCCCAAACTGAAATGCCTTCTTTAAAACTGCTGCCTGTCAAGGTCCATTCCTTCATCAAATCTTCCCCCTTTGCAGTTAATAGGCCAATCAAGGTGCTTCACGCACTCAGAGCATCCCTGTTTTGGAAACTTCAGTGAACCCCACCCTGGGACACAGTGGTACCAAGGGGCTCCTTCTGTATACCTGACCATGCTCCTCTGGCTAAAGATCCTTTGGATCCCTGCATGAGTGGTGGCGGGAGGCTGCAGGGGTGATAATAGAAAATGGGCCCTTAAGGGAGGACAGCAGTCTATAGGCTGGTCAGTGGTTGCTGAGTTTATCAGATGCAAAAGTTCTACCTAAATAAGAATAGCGGGGTTGGCCCAGACCGATGAGATTCTCTGTGTTAGAAATCTCTACAGAAGATATAGGCAAAAAGAGATCTGACAGAAGCAAGAGTGACAGCACCACCAGGCCGTCAAGTCACATTAACAATGGACCATTGAAGGACGGAGCCAAAGTTCCTGCTGCTGCCAGGCCAGAGGGTTGCCCTGTTACTACAGCACCCTTGGTCTGGTATAACTTCCCAAATCTAATTTCCACAGGGACAGGCCTACCTCAGTTTCTGTTTCCCCTCAGATCCTGTTGGCAGGAATTTTTCTGGCATCTGATGAAGTCTAACGACTGCCTGAGCTCCATAATTACCATGTCTATCCAGATGATATCTGAAGAAATTGAATGTGAGTTAACTCCCCAAAACAAAAGGCTAGCACACATTCACCTTCACCTCCATTACCCCATTCTCTGACTATCTGCAGAACCAAACCGTACAATTTGGCCCTTGCCTTTACTGTGTTTCAGTCGTCGCTAATATTGCACATGGTTTAATTTTGCTTCCCAATAGATCAATCACCTCCCAAGAGCAGGGCTCATGGCTCATGTTTGTTTTCTTCCTTTCATATTCTGATGACCTTAGATCAATTATTTAACCTTATAAGCACCTGCATTCTTATTTTCAAAAGTAGAATAATAATTTGACCTATTCGATATGCTAATTATGAAGACTCAATAACAGTACATCTGTCGAATGCTTTCCACAGTAAGACACACAGTAAGTGTTCAACAGATGCTGGTGATGGTGATGGGGTGATGGTGAGGGTGGGGATTATAATAATGGTGACAAGGAAAATGGTGATGAGTCTGGTGGGGGGTGTTGATGGTGGTGGTAGTGGGGATGGTGTAGTGGTGGTGACTATGATAGTGATGGTGGGGATGGCTATGATAGGGGGTGATAACAGAAAATGGTGAAAATAGTGAGGGTGATAATGGTTATGATGGTGATGGTGGTGGCGGTGATGGTGGTAGCACACATCCATCATACCGTTCTAAACATATAGTAGAAAATTTAGGAATATAGTTTGCTACATTATTTCTTTTGCAACTGAAACACTGCATAAAAATAGGAGGTAGAAATGAGTAGAAGTGAAAATCCAATTAGTGAATCACATCCTTGGATATCCAGTGTTATAAAGGACATAGTTCGCTTCTAGCTCAAGACAATTTATTGGCAAAAATTCTAATTCAAAGGTGAAAAATAAGATCAAGGAGTTTAGACGACTTACCCAATTTTATAAAGTAACAACGGCAGCATTCAAGATCTGAAAAATTCCAATGATTGTACTTTTCCAACATGCCACACTGCTATATAAATAAGCCAATGGGGAACTAATGGAGGGGCAGAAGCAACACCAGCAAAGCATAAGTTTTTTTTTTTTTTCTTGGAGAAGACTGGGTCTCTGGCACCACTTGTATCCTAATACACCATTTGTATGACCAACAGACTTTGGTTTTTATATACATCTGATGAAAAATGACATAAGCACTAGGCGTAGTAAAGTTCAGTTTTTCAATATCAACCTTATCATAAAGAGAAGAAACACACCCTGAGGTGTAAAGAGGTAGCCCTGTGGCTGAGCGCTGCTGCGCAGCCACTGAAGTGCACAGCAAATGACACACTTTCTAGAAATGTCATTAGATTTGCATTAGCTAATTCTGGTTCCTCGAATTTAAACTACTCTAATTCTAGTTTGTATTTCTTCTCCACCTCCTTTCCAGGCAATGGCATCTTGCTATGAGGGCAGAATGTTCACATCTGCTGAGTGTCTATGACTCTAAGGAATTTGTTCATTTATTGAAAGAACTAGACGGTCTCTGAGGATCCACCTTTTCTCAAGATGAGGGAATGGAGTTGTAATGACCATAGTTCAGCTGAGCAAACGGTGACACCAAGCGTTCTTCCTGCACCTGGACCACCGTGAAGAGCTCTACCTGGGACTTTGTTCTCACTTCCTGCCTCTCACCTTCTCACTAGAAGCACTGGCTCCTGAGAGCAAAGTCTCTGCAGCCGACCTGCCAGATTCAAACCCCAGAGGTCACCACTAGCTGAGCGACTTCCAGGTACTCACTAAGCATCATGAGCCTTGTTTTCTTTGGTCTGTTCAACAGAATTTTTAAAAGTTTGAAATAGGAGAATCTATAAATAAGAACAAAAGTCTCCAACACGCAGCTGGTATTTGACACAGGTGTTACTATAACTATTATTAGTTATAACTACTATGTAGTTTTGGGTCTTGGATGTCTCCTGAAGGCCCATGTAGGAAAGGCTTGTCCCCAACCTCTGACGCTACTGGGAGGTGGTGAAACCTTCAGGAGGTATGGCCTTGTGAAAAGAGTAGGTCCCTGAAGGCGGACCCTGAGGCAGTAGTGGGCCTTCAATGGCCTTTCTCCCTTTCTCTTTGCTGCCTGGCAACCGTGAAGTGCGGAGCTTCCTTAGTTACAAGCTCCCTGAGTAACTTCTGCCTCATCACCGGCTGGAAGGCTGTGGAGCATGCCAACCAGACCGAAACTCTGAGCCAAATGAGCCTCTTGTCTTCTTAAGCTGATTTTCTTGGGCATTTGTTAAGGTTAGGAATAACTGACTAACACACACCTAAATCTATTCTGTGGGTCTTTGTGCTCAATTTTTTATTCATTGCATTGTTGATACTGGACCCTGACTATAGCTAAGAGCCTGGTGTAAATACCAGAGTCAATATTTTACACTGAGAAACTTCTCAGGCTGTGTGAAAGAAAGAGATACCAGGATGATGGTGAGAAGAGCATTCGATGAGGTAGCAAAGCTGATCCCATCAGCACACAGGCTAATGCAGTTTTGGGCTTTGTTCCCGATAGTTTAATCAGAGAACAGAGGTGAGTCTCGTTTTAATAGCCTTTCTCAAACCCACCTGGAAAATTACATTAAATTCCAAGCACTTCAATACCATAAAGATGTAGAAAAGCTGAAGGGAGTTCAGAGAAGAGTAATAAAAATGATGGGAGGTTGGGAGACTTGATTTACTAGCAAAGATTAAAATAACTAACTATGTACAGCACGTCTGGGTGGTGATGGCTGAGAAGCAGCAGGGAGAACCTCGCAGTCTATAAATAATGGGGACATGTAAACACCGTAGGAAGAGTTATTCAGCATGGTACGAGGAGACACAACCTGGGCAACGAGGGAAGATAACGACAAGGACAATTTATGAACAACACTAGGAAAGCAGTGTTCTTGAGGTTTTGTTTTTTTTTTTTTTTAACAGAGAGATTGGGGAAATAAAGATGCCAAGAAGCCATATTCTAATTCATCAGGAAGAAACCTTGCTTTTTCTAGATTCTATGAATTTGCCGTGTCTGCACACCTAGGACCCCGATTTACATGACACTTTATTGCCGCTCCTTCCCACTCAGCCTGAATCTGGGACAACTAGAAATGCTTCACTCCTGCATACTGTTGACATCCCACCCCTGGTATGATGCCCAGGCCAGAGGCACTTCTTTCAGCCATAAATATTAGATGAAGGACCAGTTTTCCAAGAAATAAAAATGAACGTATTTCTTGCCAAAATGGGTATGTAGTACTGGTCATTTTAAAGTGTCAAAGATCTAGCATAGGAAGGGCCACTCTAGGAATCTATACTTCAGTGCACTTTTTTCCAAACCAAGTCACGCATATACTTATGCTTTTGCAAATTTCTAGCACACAAATATATTTCTACCCCTTCCTTTCTACCAGAAAAAAAAAGTGCAGCTGTTGACAGATAAATGAATAAAGATGTGGTGGTGTATTGTATGTGAATATTGCTTGGCCTTTAAAACAAAAAAAGAAATTTTGACATGTGTGACAACATGGATAAATGATTCCAGGGGACATTAAACTAAGTGATATAGGCAGACACAATGGTACAAATATGGCCTGACCTCAGTTACAAGTGGAAGAAGCAGTGGGGAGTGTTTGGGAGCCTTGGGCCTTGCAGAGGTGGTACAGTGGGCAGAGAAGAAGGAGCAAGTGCAACAGCAAGCCATTTGCTGCGGAAGCACCAGCCAGAAGTCATGTGTGAATTTGTGCTGCAAGCCGAAGGGTCCCGTAAAAATTTCTAAAGCAAAGATAGTGGCACAGGCTCACTGGAGTTTAACTGAGGATATGCAACAAGGAACCTAAATGACTCAAGACATGAAGAGTATAATCCTAACATATTTGGTAATAAAATCAGACTTGGTCTGAATCTAGGATTTATACCAAACCTGGTCTGCACTGGTCAGAAGTTATGTGTAGACTTGATTCTTTTTTGTTTTATTGAAATTCTGCTTTATTGTTTGAAAATCGTAATTTGAATAATATCGAGCATGGAGAAGGCAGCAATTGCTTAAAAGCACACAAAGCAAAAATTATACAATAATCAAAAAATTCAAAAGAATCTCAGACTTCAATACCTTGAGGGGTGCATGATTCAGGAGTTTAAAATTGTATTATGTATGCAATTTTAGCTTCCTTCTTGCCTAATTATTTTACATGCATATATATATATATATATATATATATATATATATATATATATATATGTACATATATATATAATCACACATATATGTGATTCTATTAATGTGATAAATTTTTCCATGCAACTGTATGAATGTGGTGGAATATGAGGTTATAACTCACACCCAACTTAATAAGGTAAGCATACCAAATCATCTTTCTAAAATTGGGAACGTTTTAAAACATAGTGGGCCCCAGGGAAATTGTGTGTTCCCAATACTGTCCAGGATGCCTGTGAAGGCAGATGGGAGGTCATGAGCTAAGGCATAGAGTCCAATGCAGGTAATGCAGAGCCCAGGCTGTGGGGTCACACCAGGACCAGAGAGAAGGAAATAATGCTGAAAATAATTTGGAGACACAGCAGCAGGATTTAGGAATTGAGACATCCAAGGTTAGGATGGGAGGTAGGGACAAGGGCAAGGCAAGAGTTTTCTCCTGACTGCCAGAGTGGGTGGTGGTATCATCTTTGAGTCAGTACTCTCAAGAAGTAGAGCTGGCTCAAGAATGAAAAAATACAAATTCAGCCCAGAGCACAGTGAGTCAGAAGCAGCCAGAAGACATTCAGACGAAGCTATCTGACATGGATGTGCAAGTCACATATGAGCTCGGGGGGATGCTTGAAAATATAGGGTGGCAAATTAAAATTTCATAGATAGATCCTGATAAAAAGAAGAGACGGGAGAAGAGAGAAGTGACTCAGACCTCTTTTCTACCCAACATGGAGACAAGGTACAGAAGCCCCAGCCAGGCTCTCCAGCAACTCCCTAGACAGGTCATAGCATACACTAGAACAAACATCCAACTGAACCAATAGATCGCCTGCCCCTCTCACCTGGCTTGTGCTGCCTGCTCACACACAAAGCACTTATTCCCATTGGACAGATGATCATCCAAGCACTCATCCTTACGTCCACTGCTTCCCAGTGGATGTCACTGTCTGTGTTTCTCATGTTCATTCCAAAGAGGTAAGTTAGTAGGTGAGCAATACGGTACTGATTCAAGGAAGAAAGAGAAACATCTTGTTGAGGGGGCTTCTTGGGCACTTTTTTTTAAACTATAAAGGTAAAAGAATGTGGATCTGTGCATCTTTCAAAATGGGTATAGGGCTGGAAGAATAGCACAAGATTTAAAGCACTTGCCTAGTAAGCACAAGGTCCTAAATTCAATTCCCCAATACCACATGGAGCTGGGCATTGTGGTGTATGCCTATAATCCCAGCACTAGAAAGGGAGAGGCAAGAGGAGTGTCATGAATTCAAGGCCAGCCTGGGCTACACAGTGAGCTCAGGACCAACCTGGGCTATAACAGAGTGAGACACTGCCTCAAAAAAAGTATACAGTAAGAAGTTACATGGTCTTCTAAGCTGGCTTTTTAAGAAGTATAGGTGGACGTAAGATAAGACAATCTTGTACCCTCCCACCACCCATTTCTGGTGCCTACTTGCTATGTAAAGATTTTTTTTTACTGCCTCTGGAATCTCTGAAGTGGTTTCAAAAATCATTTGTAAAATTTAGTTAAGGCCTCTTAGCATGAGCCACTGAGTTCCAAACAGAAGAGAATACATAACGCTAAACCTGACAGAGCCACTAGTGAGCTACCTATGCTCACAAGCATAGCTTTACCACACATTGTAAAGTTACTTTCTATGAAATGAATTTTCCTACCTAATAACTCTGGGCTGGGAGAACTATGATTTCATAGGCGATTTATTTTTGTTTTTGCACTTAGAATTCGTTACTCAAAGTGGACAAAACTCCTGTAAAAAAAACCCTGCTTACGACTGCTGGCTATAAAGGCAGGGAAAAAGGGTAACAGAAATAAAGGAATCAATAATACAGACTCAAAAACATGTACATGTTTGAGTTTGGGGGACTTTATTTTTTATTTAATTTTATTTATTTTTTAATTTTACGTTTTCATGGTGTAAAATACGATGTTTTGAAATAAGTGTACACTGTGAAATGGTCAAATCAAGCTATTAACATATGCATTATCTGATTTTTGTGGTGCGGACACTTTTGGTTTACTCTCTTAGTGACTTTCAAATATAGAACCTATTGCTAGTAACTATAGCTATCATGATGCAGAACAGATCTTCTGAACCTATTTCTCCTGCCTAATTGAAGTCCAACACATTCCTTTTCACTCCACCCTACACGCTTAAAACCACCATTCCACTCTGCATCCATGAGTTCGACTATGTTGTTGTTTAGTTCTCTCTCAAGTACCAACCCAGAGTTGGTGAACAAGAGGTTGTACTTCACGGGGACATTACAAATATGCGCCTTCTTCCCTCTTGTTGTGGTTTGGATTAGGAATGTCCCCGAAAAGTCTCATGTGTTTGGATATTGTAGATTGTCCGTGGAACCATGTGCTGTTGGGGAACTGAGGTCTGGTCTGGGATGGTGGATTGCAAGTGTGTGGATCAGATTACAGACGTGTGGTGGGGGCTTAAACCTGGAAGGGGTAGAATACACTTAAGCTGGACCCAGAAGGGGCACATAACTGCGATGGGACCTGAAACAATATCTGTTGCTTCCTGCCTTCCTTTGGGAATTTGACTTGACTTGTCTTGATTTGGCTTCCTGTGTACCATGTCATGAGAAGCTGCCTCTTCCTCCACCTCTGCCTCCACCATGTGCTTCCACTGCTGCCGGCCACCCGTGATGGACTGTGACCTTCTGACAATGTGAGCTAGAATAAAATTTTCCTCCTTTAAATTGTGGATGTCAGGTATTAAGTCATAGTAACAAAAAGTACCTAAGACATCCCTCACACTACTGTGTTCCACTTTAACGGGCTGCCTGCATGGGCAAAACTGTGTCATGAGCCCTTTGTGGCCTGTTGCCTGGCTAACTCCCAGGGAAACCTGGACCTATATGGACAAGCCTGTGGTCTTCCCCTACTAAGCCCAAGCACACAGCTGGCCAGGCTGGTACCTCTACTAGCCATTGCTTTCTACAGGAAAGATGAAATAAAGGAATTTAGAAGACTGAACAGAGGAAGCGGGCATGTTCTTGAGATACATAAAGTGAAAATCTAATGGGCAGGCTTTGAAGGTTTCTCAAGTCCAGTCTCAACTGAATGAAATCAGTTCACCTTACTTCCCTAGCTTCTATTTGTTTCCAGTTCAAAGGGAAAGGGAGATGGGAGGAATGGGTCATTGCACCATCTGTGCAGCACCTTTCCAGGCCATGACAAAAGTAAATGAGCTTGTGCTCATCTTCCACTTTGCTTTCCACGAGTGACTAGAACTTGCAAAGGACGCTGTGGACTCCACATGTGCTTCTCAGTAGGCAGCACCCCTCTGGCAGTATCATACAGCATGAAGGGGAAAAGCCATGG
This sequence comes from Ctenodactylus gundi, assembly GCA_004027205.1. Taxonomy (NCBI): domain Eukaryota; kingdom Metazoa; phylum Chordata; class Mammalia; order Rodentia; family Ctenodactylidae; genus Ctenodactylus; species Ctenodactylus gundi. The sequence continues at coordinate 215,369 of PVKB01000453.1, forward strand.
CCAGGCTCAGGAAGCCAAGTTTCCACCACAGACATAGCATGAACTAGCTCGTGTGTTGCCTATAGAACAGGGGTCACCACAGCTCCTTCTTGTGCTGCTTTAAGCTTTCAAATGTAAGGTATGTGAAGACAGTAGAGATCTGATGAGTTCTTACCATGCGCCAGGCAACATCCAAACGGTTTTATAGATCTTCACTTAACCTTGGCAACAACCCTTACAGGCCAAGGGTTGAGAACAGAGGTATAAGGATAGAGGACCAAACTAAGGCACAAAGAAGGAAGTGATTTTATCCCAAGTCACAAAATTAGAAGACAGGGGGAGCATAAGATTCCAATATAGGTGACCTAATTACACCTATTCTTTTAAACACTGTTCTCAGCCACCTGGTAGAGAATAGGTAGTTTTCAAAGACAGGAAAAAAACAATGGCACAATGTAACTTCTACTATGTCTTAGCTACTTTCTCATCCTGAGAAATAACACCTCACACCTAAGAGAGGGAAGGTTTCTTTTAATTCACAGTTTCAGAAAATCTCAGTTCATTCTTAGGTGGCTGGCTATGGCAGGAGGGCATGGTAGAGAGCTTAGCCATATAAAAGCTGTTTACCCCATTGTAGCCAAGAAGAAAAGAAAGAGAAGCGCAGAGTCAGAGAAGGAGGTATATCCTTGAAGTTTGTGCCCCAGAGCTCTGCCCCTTCTAACCAAGTCCTACCTCTTAGCGGCACAGGAAATCATCAGTGGATCAATCTACTGATATGATTCACCCTCAGGATTCAGTCACCTTCCAAATGCAAGAGGCTTCGTAAGGGGACATTAAAGACCAAAACCATAGCACGCTCTTCTTAAATATCAAGTTTTTGTTAACATTCATGTGTCAGTGTCCTGTGGGAAAACGCACATAAATATTTTCTATAAACAATTATTGTCCAACGTGAATCACACTAGTCCAAAGGCAGAATATGTTAATGGATTCAATTGTCCTTTTTAAACAGTGAAGGCACATGGCTGGAATGTGCACTGTGTAAGTCCAGCAGGTTCCACTTGACGTAGAGTACAACATCACACACTGCAAGGCTTTAAGTGGCCTGCCTTTTATTGAGACAGATTATGGCTGATATGAATACTGTCCTCCAAATAAAAAGTTTTCATCTCCATTGAAAAAAGAAAAAATAAGGCTTCAATTGGACCTCCTCTCCTCATACGTAACTTGGTTTTGGACCATTATCCCACAGGTGATTAGTCTGGGTTCCTTCAAAAGGCAGAATTTGCAGAGATTATAACAAGAAGGATCTATTTGGAAGGCTTACAAGTCCAAGATGGCGACCTCCACATGTGAGAGCGGGAGTGCCCGATGGCTGCTCAGCCATGAAGCAGAACTCCCGTCGGTGACTACAGGACAGCCGGTGAGAGTCTGCTGCGGATCTCAGTTGTTCGAAGAACAATGACAAAGACCAGAGACTGACAATTGATGACTAAAGATTAGCAACAGGCAGATAGGCACAAATCAAGACTGCAGAGAATCCATGATGAATATCTGTGGCATGTAGCAAGTCGGCGTCTGTAGACAACTGAGAAGGCAAGAGCTTTCCCAAAGGAAAAAGCTATAACAATCTTTCTTGTACCTTTCTTTTATACTATTTGAGTTCCAGTTGGCCCTCCCACAACTGGGTGGGTGCTCTTCCCTCATTCGCTGGCCCACAGATCACTCACACTCTAATTCAGGCTGGTTCTCAATTGCCAATCTAGGCGTGATTCCCAAACCCCAATACAGGCGTGGTTCCAGATTGCATCAAATTGACGTAATCTCTCCAGCAGCCCCAATAACCTTACAGTCTTGATCTTTGTGTTATTATCTTAAATGTAAGCCCTACGATCCTAAGGATAGGACTCAAGTGACTGGAGTGCATAGCATATGTCTGAATTCCTGCATTTGCTTGAAATACTCAGCTCCTAAAACCAGTAGTTAGTCAAATGAGTTTATAATTTCTCTGTAATTTGTCACATGGCCCTTAATATAGTTCATTGAGTGTGCTCAGACACACAGGGTGTGGTTCCCAATTTAGACTCCTGACAGTCACGTGCTTCTGAGATTAAAAACAGCTAACCAGGAATTTTGAAACTTAACCACTGTTCCAGACTAAAAATACAGAGCTAATCATTACAAGTCAGAAAAGTTATTCTATTCGATGTTACCTAAACGACTTGATTGCCTCGCTCATTTGTTTAACTTCCACTTCTTCACTACATATTGTAAGCAGAGCTGCTCGCCCGCTCGCTCTCTCTCTCTCTCTCTCTCTCTCTCTCTCTCTCTCTCTCTCTCTCTCTTCCTGGCAGCTCACCCTGCTCTGTAGAGCTGGATTTTAGAAAATGGGAATTCAACAAACCTTATACTGCTGCCTTCCTTCTCTGAACTCTCCCTTGGCTACTACCTAGCAAACTTAGATTAGACAACAATTCTTTGACGGAAAAACTTCAGGCTGTCGTCAGAAAAGCGAGATGAGTGAGGACTAGACCAGCATCCAACATCTCATCCACGAGACAGCTCTGGAAGTTTGATGCTATTTGTGATTGTTTTATCTCATATTTTCTAATTTGTTATCATGGTAAATTGGCAGCTGATAAGCTACACACAAATGTGCAATTGGATAAAGTTGGCATGCGTCTGCACCTGGCAAATCGATTTGTCATTGTTTCCATCACTCTCAAAAGTCTTCCCACTCCCACATCACCCACCCTCTACCCGTCCTGCTCATCCTCAGGCAGCCGCTCGTCCTTCTAGAACTGTACATCGGCTTTTCTAAAGTTATATTTAAATGGAAATGTAGAGTATGTACTCTTCTTTGGGCTAGCTTCTTTCATTCAGCAAGGTTATTTTGAGATCCCTCAGTGCTGCACCATGATGTGATAATTCATTGCTTGTCATTGTTGAGCCATATTATACCATATAGATACATCATAGTTCGTTTGTTCCCTTGGGTAGACATGTGGAGTTTTCAGTTTGGGGCTGTTACAAATAAGGCCGCATGTCATTGTATGGTCCATACCTTTTACGTCTATTGCGTACATTTGTGAGAGTATAATAATAGCTAGATCACAACACAGGCTAATGTTTATGTTTCAAAAAAGATTGTCAAAATGTCTTTTTAAAAAGTCATGCAATTTTATAGTTCTATCTGCTCTGTATATGAGAGTTCCTGTTCCTCCATATCCCGTCAAAACTTAATGGAGGTGATTTTTTCAATCAGTGTGTAGTGTCATTGTGGTTTTATTTTGCATCCCCCTGAGGAGCGTGGTGCGTGTCTTCCTGTGCTCGTTTGCCATTTGTATAGTCTTTGGTGAAGTGTCTGTTCAAGTGTTTGGCCCATGGTTTTTTTTTTTTTCTAAGTTGTTTTCTTGTGTTTTTGAGACATTTTCATACATTTTGGATATAAATCTGTATCAAATACAACATTTAAAATGACCGCTGCCACAGCCTGGTGCTGAATCTTGACTCTCCTAGACTCTGTACATTTTCGTGTGAATTTCAGACCTAGTGCATTAATTTCTAAAGGAAAAAAAAAATTTTAAAGAAATGCTTGTGAGATGCCAGTGAGGATTCCCAGGATCCATATATTAATTTATGGAAAACTAACATCATAACAACACATGAGCAGGGCATTCATGAGGTACTGCTCTAGCCTTAAATACATTCTTCTCATTCTTATGCCTAAGAATTTCATCTTTTTATCATATTAAACAGCATCCTATGTCAATATCTGTTCATTTGTAAGATGTAGAATACAATTAATTTTTGCATATTGCTTGTGAATCTAACAACCTTGCTACATTCACTCATTAATTACGGTAGCCTTTCCATAGATCTGGTCAAGCTTTCTGCAAAGATGATCATGCCACCTGCCCCCAACCAAGAGCTTTTCCTCTTAGGTTCCCACGCAGGTGCCCTTATTGGTTTCCCTTGTCACATTGTACTGTATAGAATGATACCCAGTACAAATAATGCTGGGTAGATGTGGCAAGTGTGACCATCCTTGCCTAGTGCCTGAGGTTGGACTAAAGTACCCAGTCTTTCCAAAGTATGGTGCTCCCTGCAGGCATCACGTAGGCAATTTTGTACCAGGTTAAGGAATTTTCTTGTTCTTTCTAATTTCCTAAGAGTTTTAACAGAAATTGCCTATATTTTGTCAAACGCTTTTTTTTTTCAGTTTGTGGAGAAAATACTACCATGCTGTTAACTATGTATTTCATTAAAAAGTAAATTACACTTGTGGACATTTGTAAACAAATCTTTCATTCTTGAGACCAATCTCATTTGAAAATGATGTATTATTCTTTTAAATACTGTTAAATTCAATGTTTTAAAGTTATATTTAGAATGTTGGTGCCTATGTTCATGAGTGAAAAATGGTCTAAAATTTTCTCTTCTTACAATGTCTTTCTAGATTTCACATTATAAAATAAGTTTTAAGGTCACCTTTATTCTTCTATATTCTGAGTTCATTTTAAAATAGCATTACTTTTTAAAAAATATTTGACAGAATTCACAGTGATATATTCTGGATTGAGTGGGAAGGGTTTTCATTAAATATTCAACTTCTTGTGCTGGATGTGTAGCTCAGTAGTATTATCTATTTTTTTCTTGAGTAAGTTTTGGTATTGGTAGCTTTTTTAATAGTGGATTCACATTTATCTAAATTATTGAATTTAATCAATGTAAAATATTATCATAAATTATTCTTATCCCATTAATCTAACATTTGTACAATTTGTAATAATATCATTAGTTTTTATAGACTTACTATATATACATTCTTCATTTCTTAATTATTTTGATAAAATTTGTCAATTTTATTCATTTTTAATTTATTTTAAATTGTTTTTCTATTTTCTTGATTTCTGCTCAGATTTTTTATCCTATTCAGTTTAGTTTAATCATTTTGTTATCTAATAAGTTGAAAATTGAAATCATTAATATGAGAATTTTTTCTTTTTTAATATTGGAATTTAGGGCAATAAATTTCCATATAAGTAGTAATTGCAGTGTTACAGAATTTCCACACATTGGACTTTAAAATTCAATTAATTCTTATTTCACTCAAACCACTTTATAATTTCAATTTTGATATATGCTTTGAATCATGGGTTAAAGCATGATATTTAGTTTTTAATACTTTTAGATTGTCCACAATTTTTTCTACTAATTAAATTGAATTGTCAGAAAACATGAAATGACTTAAGTCATTTTAAACATATTGAAACGTGTTTTTTATGCCCTCGAAATCTTGATAAATGATAGCTGGGCATGATGGCACATGCCTGTAATCCCAGCTCTCTGGAGGCTGAGACAGAAGGATTGCCATGAGTTTAGGACCAGCCTGGAACACAGAGCAAAACTTTGTCTTAAAAATAAATAAATAAATAAACACACACATATGTCACTAAGTGTTCGTTGTGCACTTGAGGATAATAATATACATATATATATATATGTATATATATATATATACATGTATATATATATATACATATATATATATATATATATATATATATATATATATATATATATTCTACTGTTGTGGAAAGGAGCAGTCTATAAATTTCAATCGGGTCACATTGATTGTTAGTGTTACATAAACATTCCACATTCTTAATTATTTGCTATCATGTGTTCTACCAGTACCTGAAGAAAGGTTAGTCATTAAAGTTTTAAGTCATAATTGGTTTCTTTTTATTTCTCCTTAGAGCTTTTTCACATTGAACTTCCATACACAATGCAACTCTGTTTATTACATACACCAATATTTTTTATCATTATGTTCTCTCAAGTGTAATAATTTGTCATTATCATTATAAAATGACCTTCTCTATTGTAGGTGTATTGCTCAGCTTTGTGCCACAAGGACAAAACACCTGACATACACAGTGTAAACTTCTGCTCACAGTTTCAGAAGTTTTGGTCCATGGTCACCTAACTCCAAAGCAGAAACATCACAGCAATGGAGCACGACAGAGGAAAGCTGCACACCTCAAGGTAGCCAGAGCAGAGAAAGAGTGGAAGAGCCCAAGAAGAGATATTCCCTTCAAAGATCCGCTTCCTCCAGCTGCACCCTAGTTCCTAACAACACAATCAGCTATGAGCTCGTCAGTAGTTCATCCCAAGAAGGAAGCTAACACCCTTGGACCTAGTCACCTTGCTAAGCATCCCTCCCCCACCCCCAATATCGCTGCAATGGGGATCAAGCCCTTAATATGTGAGAAGGAGCACTTCACGCTTAAGGAGCACTTCATGTTTAAACCATAATACCAGGCAATATTCTTCGCTGTATAATCAAGCTTGCCTGATATTAGTATAGCCACTCGTGTTTTCTTTTAATTAGTGTTATCATTGTATATTTGTTTCATCCTTTTACTTTTAACCTATCAGTGCTCTTCTGTTTAAAATATACTTTTTGTAGACAACACACACTGAGAGACTGCTTTGTTAGATCCAAGCGTATAGCCTCTGTGTAAAAATGTTTAGTATGTGTGCATTGAATGTTAGTAGAATACCACGCTTCCATTTTTCCCTTCCCAAGTTTGTGCTATTGTTGTCATACATATAAGTCTGTGCTGCGTGGCTATTCCTTTTGTTCAAGCAATCCAGTTAAAAACTGAATTAAAATAAGAATCATACATATTTACCCATGTAGTTCATCTTTCTGGAGCTCTTCATGCCTTTGTGTAGAGCCATATTACCATGTGGCACTTTTTTCCTTCTGCTTGAAGTATTTTAACATTTTAACACTTTTGCTATTAATGACTACCACATACAACTTTAATACTCCTTGACGATGAACAACTCAGCTTTTGTGTGCTAGAAGTCTTCCCTTTGTTGGCCAGGTACATAATTTTGTCAGCTTTGTTCTTTCGGTAGTTTGATGATGCTATTTCATTGTTTCCTTCCTCACATTGTTCATGATAAGAAATGTGTTTTCCTCCTTAATCTGTTTCTTGGTAGGTGGTGGGCTTTTTAAAACTGACTGCATTTAAGATTTTCTCTTACAATTGTTTGTTAGCAATTTGATTATTCTATGCTCTGGTGTAATCGTTTTGTTTTGTATACTGGGATTTACTGAACATCTTGAATCGGTGTGTTTATAGTTTTTATCAAATTTAAATTTTTTATCAGTATTTGCATATTTCTGTCTCTTCTCCTCCTCTCTTTTGAGGACCTTAATCATGCCTACATTAGATTATTTGAAATGAACCTGAACCTCAATGATGCTCATTTGGTTTTTTTAATTCTCTTTTCCCTGTGTCTTTCCTTTCAGCAGCTGGATTGCTGTAATTTTAAGAGCATTCCCCTTTCCTCTTACAGTGTCTAACTTGCCATAAATCTTTTCTTTGTGTCCTGTTGTCTCATTGGAAGTCTGAACCGTTTCTTGTGACTTCCGTATCAGTAACTCCTAAAAAAATATGAAGTATACTGTTTTAGTGTATTTGCTGCTGGTTTAACATTCTTGTTGTCATATTTTAGGTCATATCTAGTCATGTTGGGTCATATTGACTGAGTGGGGTTTTTTTCCTTGTTAAGGTTTTTATTTTCCTGTCTCTTTGCCCATCTAGTGAGTTTAGATTGGATGTTACACATTGTGTATTTGTATCTACTTCCAGGGTGTGGAGTGTACTTTTAAAAATTCATAACTATTACAGACCTCTATTTTGGGGTGAATTTAAGTAACTTAGAAGTAGTTTAATCATTTTCAGTGTTATTTTTAAGATATCTTTGGTAAGACTAAAACAGTGCTCAGTTTAGGGCTGCTTGTTCTCCAGAGTGAAGGCAAGACCCTGTGCATTCTACACAGTGCTCTGTGAATCTTGAGGTTTTTCCGGACTGTGTGGTAGGAGCAGTGACTATTTCTGGCTGGAGGCCCTTCCCTTGTCCTCAGACAGTTTCCCTATTACTTGTATACTAGTAAGTACATAGCACCTCTCTTGAGAACAGTAACCAATCAAATGTATTTATAAAGTGTTCATACACTTGTTGCATGCTCCTTAAAATAATTGAGTGGGCTCAGAACCATTGGGTGTAATTCCCAAATAGGATAGCCGTATGGCAAGCTGTCACATGCATCAAGATAAAAACAGTCACATAGGAATTTTGAAACTTAGCTGCTACTAAGGTAAGCCTTAATCAAAGGTAATCCATGACTATAAAAAAATACCTTTTACTATCCATACTATATGAATGATATTTTTTATTTGAATTTCTTCAATTTTCCTAAAAACTAAGCTTTCAATGTTGGACCAAAAAAGCCTATACAATGCAAATGTCTGTTGAAATCAGCTCATTAAAACATAGAACAACTCAATCAAGATAGAATTCCGTCATTTCAAGGAACTGAAACATTTGAAGCCCACTCATAACCCCATCGAATAAAGAATTAGTTTTGGACCCAGATGTGATAGGCTATATTTTTGGATAGATTAACCCATGGGCTTCCACCAGAAGTGGTGTAAACACAACTCTCCAATTCAATACTGTACATTTTAATAGAAATAAACATTGCACATGTGGAACAAAATGAAGGCTCTGAATTGACAATAGTAGAACTAAACCAGCTCATATGGGAAACATGCCATGGAAGCAGATTATACAGGCACATGAGAATCGCCAAACAATTTATGTTGCCTCATTTAAGCAGATCATTCCAAGCAATGCCCTAGTTTCTAATTTTGTCCCCACTTACCATAGAGCTATTCCCACCCCTCCTCCATGTTGAGGAAGCACTGCAAAAGCTGAAGGGGCAGCAGCACTCTGGAAACGTGGAGCCCTTCATCTTTTCCCAGCCAGGGTCACTGGTAAAAGATGAGAAAGTTTGTTTTTGTGTCAATATGCCTTTTTTTAATGCCCTTAATTTCAATTCAATTAGCTTTCATTTTCTAAGCCAAACTCAGGATCACAAAATTCTTCTGGGGAAATTATAAACACCATCCATCACACACTGCCTGTCAGTTCTACTTATTCTGTGACAGGCGCCTTAACATACCAACTCTTTAAATGTAGAATATGGAGAGGACACCCAGAGGGGTGGAATTCATGTAACTACAAAAGGAAGTCAAAGCAGGCAACAAGGAAGTCAGACCCTGATTAACTGTAGATTTTTAATTCTGGTGAAGACAAACCCTAACCAAAATGTTCATTTCTCCAATATTAAAGCTGTGACTATATATTTATATTGCTATGAGATATGGCATGTTCCAAACCTAATCAATTCTTTTAGACCAGTAAGTGATGACTTCAATGAGTCACACATTCTACAGGACATTACAAATCTACTGCTGATAAACTTTTGGAATTCCATTGTGTGTTCTCTTTGATGTTTTCCCAGGAGGAGAGGGTGGATGAGAGGGTGGCCTCCACTGAGTTGATTTCTAAGTGAATTCATTTACTGCAAAGGAGAAGCCCGGCTACTGGAACAATCTGTGCCACCAAATTTGGGGATGCCCACTTGCAATGCTGTCCATGGTGGGCAGAGTCCAGCATTTTATCTCTGCACACTTGTGTTCAGTAAAGAAGGGGTTACATCATCCTGAGGCAGAAGGCTCACAAGTTCTAGCCCAACCTCGCTAATTTATCAAGACCCGTCTCAAAATTAAAAACCAGGGCTGAGGCTGGAGCTCAGGGTGAAGGGTCTTTACCTTTCCTAGCCAACACCAGAAGAAAAGGGGGAAAAAATGCTGCCCTACTTAAAATAGCAGAAATGGAATGGGGCTGCTCTTGAGCTCTTACATATTACTACTAATTAAACATATAATTGAAGGAGAGAGAAGCTCTTTGAAAATTATCAGGGACTGGGGTAAGGCATGCCCCAGTTGCCTTCTCAGGTAGGCATGTCAGTCCAACCATATTTGAAGCAGGTACCATGAGTCTATATAATCACCAAAGCAGAATTCAGTTTTGTACCTAAGTAACCATATCAGAATGCTGTCGCTTCACTTGTTTATGTGCATAAACGTTTATTACTATGAACCCACCAATATTTCATGTTAGGTAACACTTGCTCGATACATAAATATTTAAAGAATAAATTGTGTAATTTTTTAAATCGTGCTACATTTCTACCTTTTTATTTTCCTGTTTTATTGTTATCGTGCTGTACATTTTGTCTGTGCCATAAAGAACTTGAAGGGAAATTAAAATGAGCAATAGGAACTGCAGCTGACAGGGTCACCTCCTCAGGACTGAGACCAGGGGACAGGTGAGCACCTTGGATGAGGAACACAAGGCAACTTCATCGGATCTGATTCAAAGACCATCGGTCCATCACCCGCCCTTGGGCCAGGGCTCCTCCCACATCACAGGAAGCCACACCAAAGACCAGCTGGCCGGCCCGCCACACTGCTCACACCCTCCACACAGCCACAAGTCACCTGGCAAACATCAGGAGAAGGTGAGGTGCGTGCAGATCCTCAGAGGACAAGACACTTTCTTGACACATTTAAGATGCCATAGAATTTGTGGCTCTCTTCTGTAATTCTTGCTCAACCTTTGCTTTTCAACTATGCCATCACTTCTGACAGCCACCTAAGTCTGGATTGCAGGCACCCTGGGCTCCACAGCCCAGGGCCTTCCTTATACCAGGACTCATCAGGACCTACCATGGATGGCATCGGTTTGACTCAAGTCAGTGGTTGCCTCAGAGACCATGTCTGTTTTCTTTACTACAACTGTCAACTTCACAAAATATAGTGGAGAAAAGAGAGGAGTGAGGGAAGAAACATAGGAAGGTGGGAATGGAAGGGGAAACGGTCAGTTGTGTAATAGGAGGACACCTGAAACACCGCTTCCCTCCAGAAGGTCAGCCTTTGAGGGCACAGGCGGCTTCTTCACTTCTCGCATCCCTCCCGAGGGGCAGTCTGCGAGGGTCTTGACAGCCTCTTCATTTAACTTCTTTTAACTCTTTAGCTCTGGGGCCAAATTTTCCTGGGTAAATCCACATGTATTAATAAGAATTATAACCAAAACCACAAATACAGTTAAAAGAACCTTCCAAAGAGAGCAGGGGATAAAACAGAAACCAGTTCCAAATCAATTTTGCCAAAGTCTATAAATTTTTAAAATAAAAATTAAATTGTCAATGTTTTTCAGGATATAAGCTGAAGTATTGTTGAACAATAATAACTCTAGGAATTTTCTGTTTTATATTAACCAAAATAGCAAAGAAGTCTTACCCTAATTGACAACCATCACTGGTGGGGGATACAGCAAGAAGAAAACACATTAGGAACATTCATTTTCACTGTATTTCAAAAAAAAAAAAAAACTATGGAAGAATCGGGTATTTCATTTCTGCACATTTCTTTTCCAGTAAAGAAAAGGTTATATCAAAAAGCTTTCTGAAGACTTATGGGAAACCACAAAGACACACTGCAAGTTTTTCAAAAAACCACATACCCTTTTTAACCAACATCCACACATTTTCAACCAAACTGTGCCCAGAGTCTATTCTACAAACCCAAATCCCTGAGTTCAAGGATGTGAAGGAAGGTCAAGACTATTAATTCTTCCCCACTCCATCTCTAAGAGTAAAACATCCACTTAAAACTGTGAAATTCAGAGGCATGCGGGTGTTCTATTAGTGTGCAGACCACACATACGTGCACACTTGAGAGGGGTTTGGGTCCATCTGGCAAATTCCCTGACCCCTACCACTTTGCTGCTCTTTCATGCAAGTGACCATGTACAGTGAATATAAAATTGGCACATTTCAAGGTCAAGTGACACAGCAAACAGAATTTGACCTCAAATAATATGCCTCTGTCCATTCACCCACCCATGTAAATGATCACACACACTGCGTTCCATTCGCTGCAAGTTCATAAATCTTCATCCGATGCCAGCATCTTCCTCGAATGCTGCTTACTGAAGAGACATCTGGACGGTTTCGCTCCTCCCCTCCGCCATCCACACCCTGTCAACACACGCACATCGTATGGATGAGGAGAGGGTGCTTATTACATGCCATAGGTTCATGTCGGCACAGAATCTGAAGCAGCTCCAAAATGGACATCAAGTAAAAAAAAAAAAAAACCAGTTTCAAAAGTCTGTAATTATGTATTTACACAAATTGCATAATCCTGTATGTATTTACATACAATTACAGATATCAAGTAAATGACACAATGTCGTCGTGTTAATGAGATCGAAATGAAGTGGAAACACCATCCGGAAGCCACTCATTTATCTACAAAACAGGACCTGGCAAGGTAGGTTCCCCATCACCAAATGACCTGGCATGTCCTTCAATACGGCTTGGGTATATTTGCATGACAGATGGGAAGGTGGTTCAGTGCACCCCGGTAAGTCTTTGACCGTGGTGTGAGTGTTGGCATCAAGAAGGTAGCGGTTTGGCTATCTGAGCATCTGTTTGTGAAACTGGAGCTGCCCACCCCTCAGTGGCTTGGGGCTGCCATCCAACACTTTGGGCATCTCTAGACAAGACCCGGATGCAAACCCACAAGCTGGAAATGACTGTCCTGGCAGTCAGGACAGCGCCTGCACACAAGCCTGAGCCATCTACACTCTCAGGACACCTACTTACATAAATGTATAAGTCAATATTTATCTACAAGACCATTACAGTTTATTGTACCAATTGCCAAAAGCATGAACATTTTGCTTTAGAAAAAAATTACCAAGGACAAAAAAAGTTCTATAGGTAGACATAAAAGTAGCATTTCTGAAGAATGGGAAGAGATTTTAGTCTTCTCCACCATTCTTTTTCTTTCTTTTGGGTAGATTATTTGAATTCTCGTGCTACCTTAAGCTTACTTTTGGCTGTCATCTAAAGTAAGTTTTTCAATGTTAAATATTATGCTATGACATCCTAGAAGGTTGATTCTTTCCTATGCTCAAATTTTAATCTTTTGAAGCCAAAATAAAAATTAAATACTTCTTGGGAAAAGTAAAACCTTGAATATGTGCACATTTTAGCAGCAACAAAGGATTAAATAATAAAAACATTATACCTCAGACTTAACTGCAGTTTCTATTTAAGAATTAAAAGGGAAAAAAATCTCAAGAAAATAAATGAAGAGGACATTGTGATCTCTATCAGAAAGCAGCTGTCTTACAGTGCTGCTGTTCCTCCCTTCCATGAGATCTCTCCATTCCAAACAGCAGACTTAGTCTTCCATTAATGCACATTAGGAGGAGAGCATCACCACGTACCCAGACCTGGACCATGGAGAGCTACGTGTATTTGCTCACGACAGCGAGGCATGAGCTTCCTGTTCATAAAAGCTTTAATTCGCCAGTGACATGCTTTTATTTTTCATAGTGAATGTGCATCCGAGCAAAACAAAGTCAGAATATTAAATTTTAAAATTAGTTACATAAATCCAAACATGTTTCTTAACTGTCACTTTGAATTTCCCAGAGTAACTGCCTAGAAAGTGTAATATATGGATGAGAATTTGTTTATAAATTCCTTTTTTCTTAAATACTGTTTTCAGGAGTTGGCGCTTTTCACCACAGTATACAGGAAGAAATAGTGTCCCTTATCCAAGGACAAGTTCCAAAATTATTGCTACCAAAGAAGTATTTTTGTGCTCCTCAGGATAAAATAATATAAAGGCCTTGCAAAAGTCTATATAGTACCTCCCCCCTTTAAAAATATTGAGCGCTTATGAAGACCATTCTGAAAAAAACAAAACACAGTCAGCGAGTATAATACTTTTCCCCTCATTGTCATTATTGATAAAGATTTATTGGTTCCATGTAGCAAGCTTTAGTTGAAGGGTGTTATTATCAAGTAATTGTGACAGTTTACACCAAATGCAATTCTCTATAAAAGATGTTACAATGGCCCCTATGGTATTTGTATTATTTCATATTCGATAGCTAAGTGCATAAATAAAGTTTACAAGAATGACCCTGTTAATTTGACTTCTGTCTCTTTTTTTAAAAAAGTTTCTGATATGTAAGGTTTTTTATTGTTTTTTCCTTGAGAATTCTAAATCAGTACAATGTTCTTAGTTCTGGAAATGGGCTAAAATAAAAACCATTTTATTGTTCGGCTTTGGTATATTTTGCAATAGATTTAAACAGGTAAGACATACCAACCCTCCTATTTTCCAACCATGAAGTCCAACAAAGGAGTCACCTAGGAAAGAGGAAAATTACAGACACGAAGTAAAAGGTTGAGACCCAGTTTATCTTTAATCTTCTGGGGTAAGCTATGAAACAAGCAGTCTGAAGAGTGAATACTCAGTGTCATGAGCGATGTGCATAAGTTTACAATAATAGGGGCACAGAATAGATTGTCGCCTTAGTACATTAGGGTCATCAGAGTTTTCTCATACCCATGCACTGTTATACCTACTTGCATGAATTTACCACAGGTTCATAGCAGACTTTGCCATTTAATGCTTACAGAGCCTAAAGCTTCCAAAATGCCTATCTGGCCTGTACATATTTCATTAAAAATAAACTCTATATAATAAATAAATATATAAAATAAATAAAATGTTGCCTTTGGAATTTCTATAAATAAATTTAACTTTTTTCCTTTTTTTTCTTTTTTTCTTTTTATCTTTTTTTTGGGTAACTAAGAGGTCTTTGCTTTAAGTTCACTGGGATGATACCAGTAAGAATTAACTGAAAAAGTCTTTTAAGTAAGACTGCACCTTCCATGCCTCCGAAAATGCAGTGTACCCTTGGCGCAGGCCTCCAGCCAGAAATCCTGATGAGTCGAAGTATGGCAGCTGTGCTGATGTAGGATGAAGTACAACTGATCAAAAATTTGAAAGCATGTCCATTTCCCAGCATGCATCAGGCCATCGAGTCTTGGAGATCACATCCCTCTCAGACTTCCCCTGCTACTCACACACTCACACACTCGCACCCCTCTCGCGCAGCCCCTCTCTTTCCTCCTTCCACAAGAAATCCAGCCGTGGCCCTAGGCAGGCCTCCAGGAGGACCGGCCTCTAAGTGCAGAGCAAAACCAGCATGTCCCCGTCCAAGCTCCCATCAGACATTATGCATGCGACAAAGTTTGGCAACAGTGGAGCTGAGGTGATGACACAGCTAATCAATAAGAACCCACCGAGTGAAACCATTTATAGTGGTTACTTTTTTAAGGGCTCAAGTGAAGAAATTTGTCTTTTGTCAACTTTGGCTTAGAATATCCTTATATAGTTCAGGTACTTTGTCTGGGTCGACAGGTCTAGGTAAAAAATGTGTGAATTTCTGGTGCCGTTTAGTCCTGGTCCCTTCTCTTGGAGTCCCGTCTTTATTTAATGCAACGTAATACCGCCTTCCAGTGTCCACATGTTTATACAGGTTCGATGAGTACGTGTTATACCAGTTTTCCTCAAACTGTTCTCTGAATACACACTCCTGGGTTAGCTTTTCCTGTTCAAAACAAACAAACAAAGGCAATAAGTATTTACAAGATTACTTTCTGAAGTAAAAGCAATATTACATTGTTACATAGTGCAATTGACTATTCCAGAGATCAGAGTATTTGAGATTTCATTTTCAGATTTTGAAATATTTGCATATACATAATAAAACATCTTGGGAACAGGAACCATGTCTAAACAACAAATTCATTTATGTCTCAAATAAGTCCACACACATAGTCTGAAGCTGATTTTATACAATATTTTTTTCATGAAAAAAGTTTCATGGAATGGAATTTCTCACTTGTGGTGTCCTGTGGGTACTCAGAATTTAAGTATTAAGAGACTTCTGTTTTTGGCACAATTCAGATTTCAGATTTCCAGATTAGAGATGCTTAATCAGTATAACCCTGGTGAGAAAATTCTATGCATTTTGTAAAAAATGCTTAACTCTATCAATGTAATGACATTCCAATTTATTTCCATAATAACTAAAACACAAAAAAAATGTAAATGCTTTGTACTGACCTTCTACTTGCCAGTTATCCTTCCCAAAGGATAATTAAGACACCGTCATTACTATCTTTACTACAGCAATTAGACAGCATCCTAGAAGGGGGTAATTTGGCAAAGCCAAGCATTCACACACTGCCTTATCTGTAATATATTTTGTGTACTTACTGTATAGACCAATGTTAGCAGTGTTACAAGTAACATCAGAGGTGGTTTTTCCCTGAGGCAGCAACATTTGCTTATTTCAGGCCTCAGTGTACAATGAAATCATCTGAGATGCTTTGCAAAATGCAAATTTCTGAACCTCAACCTTTCATGTTCTGATCCCAAACTTCTCAAAGCAGAGTTGTTGTTGTTTTTTTTTTTTTTTTTAAACAGGCTGCTTGGAAAATTCTAAAGCAGATAATCCTCCTCCATCCACATTTTAAGATATTTTGGTATCTTTGAAGAGTTGATTTTAAGATACCTCCCTGGCCCAGGATAACAAAATCCACCAAGACCTTCATAAAATATGATGTAGTATTTTGCATAGAACCTACATATATCATCCCATATACTTTAAGTCATCTCTAGAGGACTTATAATACCTAATACCAACTAAACAAATAGTTTTTATATTGCATTATTTGGATAGTAATTACAAGAAAAGTGTCTGCATGTGTATAATACAAATGTTAATTTTTTTCAATCCACTGTTGGTTCAGTCTGCACACGTACAACGCATGGACAGGAAGGATGGCTAGATGGCTGTCATGACTGAGTGAATCAGCTGCATAAAAGAAGCAGAAATGCACATTCTAGCCCTCATACTTCCTTCAATTTAGACACAGAAGAGCCCCCAACTTAAAAAGCTGCATGTTGAGGCACACAGATGCCAAGAGGAAAACTCCACTTACTCCTACATCCCAAAGCAAAAAAGGTTGCCTGCCCTCTCAAATGTTTTCCCATCTGCCTGAGCTGTAGGAAATCTAGGGTCCCACAACATGGTGCCCTGTGGTTGTGTTACTGGTGACGGAAAATGACCAGAAATAACATACACATCGCATCCCAAGTCTTGAAACAGGCCAGGCAGATGCACAAGTATTGAAACTAGAGAAGTAAGACAGGAGACACATTGGTCTGCCAGCTCCTATCACCACTCCACTGAAACTTCCCTAAATCAAAAGCTTCCTAGACGCTACTTAAAAAACAAACACTAAAATTACTCTTTAAACATATTTACTTTGTCCTGTCTACCCAACACTTCTACAAAGAATAAGAACACAAGTACCCCATCTCCACATGTGCTGCATCTATGGATTCCACCCACTTAAGATCAAAAATATTTAGACTAAAGATCATGTCAATACTTAACATGTATAGACCTTTTCCTTGTCGTTCCCACACAATACAATATAACAACTACGTTGCGTTTACATTGTGTTAGGTATTTTGAATTATCAAGAGACAACCTGAAGTCTCTGTGAGGAAAAGTAGAAGTGTTCTTTGCAAATTTTATAGAGAGGACCTGAGCACTGGAGTGTTAATATTTAAGGATGGGAGTATCTTGAAACCAACATCCAATGGGTACTGGGGGAGAACTATAATCAAATACAGAGAAGAGCGTTTCACAATTTTTTTTCTTTCTTTCTTTCTTTCTTTCTTTCTTTCTTCCTTCCTTCCTTCCTTCCTTTATCTTTTTTCTTCTTTCTTTTTTTTGACAGGATCTCACTCCATAGTCCAAGCTGGTCCTGAACTCACTATGTAGCCCAGGCTGGCCTCAAACTCATGGCAACCCTCCTGCCTCAGCCTCCCAAGTACTGAGATTATAGGAATGCGTCACCACACCCACTTTATATGGTGCTGGGGAATTGAATTCAAGGCCTTGTGTTTGCTAGACAAGTGCTATAACCACTGTGCTATTCCTCCAGCCCTCATATTCTTTCTTCTCTGTCAGTCAAATAGAGACAACTTTATATAGGTCAGCAAAATACAGATGCCTTTTTACATCCATATAGTTGAGAACACAATTTACTGAGTTCACAGACAACAACTGGGAAGAATCCTTCATGTCCAGCTTCTTGTAGTGTAACTCAAGACAGCGAAAGAAAGAAGACAGAAAATGAGACAACCCAATCAGCAGCCCAACCCAAGACAAGCTTTTCCAGTCTCTGCCTTAGCCCAAAGGTTGGCCGCACTCCCTGACACGGGCACCAGGCTGTGCAGTTGATGTAGTGCTATGTTGTTGTTTGGTGCCGGGGATCAAACCCAGGGCCTCATTGCATGCTGAGCAAACGCTCTACCAATAAGCCCCCGGGTTTTCAACAAAAGTTTAATTCACTGGACAAAGCTTTCCTATGGGAGTTGAAACAGGAAAAGCCAAATGAAAACCAATGTGTCAGGCAAGGCCAAACAAGACGAGGGATTCTCAGATGATGGTGATGCTGAGTTTGTAGGAATAAAATGAATTAACTGCAGAAATTTCCCACAGTTGTGCCCAGAGCTGGAGCACCTCATGAGGGAGCAGCCAGAAGAACTCAGCTCTGCGGGGCTATAGGGTACACAGTAAAGCAACCCTTGTTCCCCTCTGCATGTCACTCCAGAGGGCCATCTTCCAGGGTGATACAACCATTAAGGAAACGGTAAAGTGTGATCGCTTCTCTCTCCTGTCTACTAAAACTCATGAAGCAGAGAATGTGTTAAAAACATTAACAGCTATTTCAGTCTTTACTTCCATCTGCATAATAAGCAGTCTCTTCACAGGCAAGACTATTTCTGGCTAAATAGGGCTGGTTTTAGTTTGCTGTAATTAAGTAAATTTTCTAAGCAAAATGTGTGCATTTATTTTTTCATTAATAAAATAGACCAAAGTATGGAATTGGGATGTTGAGTCTTTAGTTCTAAAAAGGGCAAGAAAAACTGATTCAAATTAAGTTTTCTTTTTCTTAATAGGAATATCACCTGACAAATATTACAAAAATTAATCTTTATTTTCAAAATACAGAACAATTCTTCCCCCTTTGGGAGTTAGGCACTAGTTTGTACTTCCTTTGCCAACAAGCAAGATAAGCATGGTGGCCTTGCTGAGCAGAGTAGCAGAAGGCCACGAGTTCACACGGAGCCCAAGATGCCCCCTTGGTGGCAGTGGTCAAGCCTACAACCCCAGCACCCTGGGAGGCTGAGGCAGGGAGATCCAAGATCAAGCCAAGCCTATTCAGAGCAACTTAGGGACTTAGGGAGACTTTGTCAGAATAAAAAATTTTAAAGTAGCCCTGTGAAGATTCCAGGGTTCAATTCTTAGGATGGAAAAAAAAAAAACCTACACTAGTAACATCACCCTCCCCTTACTGGATAAACCTTTACAAACTATTTAAGTCACCCCAAAGTTTCAGGAGCCTTATCTTTGGAATGGACTAGGACAGATTAGTCATTCCTACTACAAAAATCCAAAAACCAAAATGCTCCAGGTTGCAAGACTTTTTGGGCATCAAGATGATACTCAAAAAGTTCTGGATTGTTTTGGTTTTTCTTTTTCAATGCTTAGCTGCTAAAATCTATGCAAATATTCTAACATCCAAACAATTTCAAAATCTGAAGCACAGCTGGTTCCAAGCATTCTGGATGAGGGATACTTAATCAGTAATAATTGTCTTGAGAAAGGATTATGACAAAAACGTAATCAGAGAACAGTGCTGAATACAGAAGCGCCCTCAATAAACCATGGAGCTGAGATACATTAACAACATAACCTCTTAGAAGTGGAACAAACCTAAAAACTTAGTGTGTGCAATTTTCCAGCTATGTACTTTGAGCAGTCAGGCCCTACTGGGAAGTGACTCGCCCTGGCCTATGCCATAAAATCTTGTTATTACGATAACGAAGCCACTAAAGCAAGAAGTTTCCAAGAGCACTAAACAGGCTGCTGCAGGATCAGAACCAGCTCTTTGCAGTAGCCACCCTTTGTGGCTACGTCCTGGGGTTCCTGCAGCCCAGCTCAGCCAGAAGCCCTAAGACGCTGATCTCACGGGCAGCCCTCATGCAAGGAAAAAACTAAAATTCACAGGCCAGGTACATGGGTTGGGTGCAGCAACTCTTCCCAGAGACCTAGGTGCTTCCTTTTGTTTTTATCCCAAAATACAGCTTAATGAAACACACACGCGCGTGCACACGCGCGCACGCACACACACACAGAGCTCATTTTGCAAGAGAGAAAAAGAAAACAAAGCACAAAAACCTGCAAGAGTAGAGGTATCTGCATCTAAAAATAGAAGGTGAATTAGTTTTGAGTGCTTAAGAAAAGATTCTCATTGTATGTATTTTTAAATATATACATGAAAATTTCCTTTTAAAAAAAAAGTGAATAAGCTAAGAAATAGAATTAACCTCTTCAGCGCCCAGCTCACCCTGAAAGGCTGCTTAAGCACCATTTCTACACACATAATGTAACTTTCTAGACAATCCTGGAAAAGAGAAAGTTATTCAATCATAAAACAGCACACTCTAGAGCCAGCATTTTTCATGATGGTCTCGTACACAGCAGAGTTGTATAAACAGTTAACTGATATTACAATGACATCAAATTGCAAAGCCACTGGTACATTTCAATTCTAGAAATTAGATCAGTTATGGCACTCTGATAAAAATTATAATTATAAAATTTTAAATTATCATTAAAAACTGTGTTACTGTCCTTTACCATAGGTATATTTAAAATAATTTTCCTTCTTATTTTTGGATTACTTCAATGTGTGACTTTTGTTTTAGGGAAGATTTACAGAATTAATATCTTTCTCAGCACATTTCAGTACTGAGTGATGAAATATTTAGTTGCACAGAATGGCATGCCTTTCTATTCCATATCTCTAAATTAAAAATAAGGAAATGAATATAAATTGAAACAGCAAAAAAGCACACATTAATCTGTATTTTTACAGATATACAGAAGAGAGTATCTGCCTTGAAATAAACTATACACTTTAGAATCATAGAACTCAGATGTTTTAAAGCTCACCACATGTTTCCAGTGCAGACAGTTTATAGAGTATTCCACTATAAAGTGATCAATTCTTGTTTTATTGTATTTCCATGTTTTAAATTTTTTAGATTATTTAACTGTAGCTGTTTATGGCATACCTATCTTTGAACTGTTGGATTATATCACTAGGCTTGGGTGGAGAATGTGGATTTAATTCAAAAGGTCTACTAAAGTCCATGCTCTGGAACAACATCTGGGGGATGTTAGCAACTATGGAAATCTCTTTTCATTTTATATCACCAAATTCTGAACAGTAGGAAAAACTGAAATTAAAACT
Organism: Ctenodactylus gundi; assembly: GCA_004027205.1. Taxonomy (NCBI): domain Eukaryota; kingdom Metazoa; phylum Chordata; class Mammalia; order Rodentia; family Ctenodactylidae; genus Ctenodactylus; species Ctenodactylus gundi. The sequence goes on from PVKB01000453.1 coordinate 236,559, forward strand.
TCAATACTTTTACTATTCCTGTTAATACCAAAATATGAGAGAATATTATAAAAATTATAGTACAGACCAGGAGAATGCTTAGGAATGTTACAAGCCATAAAACTTACATAAACACTAATTTAAAATGTTACGCAATTTAAAAATGGGTAATTCATGTGGGCATTCTCTTCTTTTTTCTTTTTTTTTCTTTTTTTTTTTTTTTTTTTTTTTTTTTTTTTTTTTTTTTTTTTTTTTTTTTTTTTTTTTTTTTTTTTGAGACAGGTTTCACTGCAGCCAAACTGGTCCTGAACTCATTAGGGAGCCCAGGCTGGCCTTGAATGCACAGCCATCCTCCTGCCTCAGCCTCCCGAATGCTGGGATTACAGGCGTGTGCCACCAGGCCAGGCTCTACGTGGTGCTGGGAATTAAGGTCAGGGCCCTGAGTGCTTTAGCTGCTGAGATGTTTCCCCACCCCCCATGTGGGCATTCTTATGCCCAGTTCAACTTACACCGATTTAGAAAATGAAGCCAAAATTCAAGACTCAGTAACAGTTCTCATTGCATACATATAGACTTGCATCATGCTGTTATTTTAAAGCCCAATCAGTTTTCATATTAGTAAATACATGATATACAGCTTTCAAAAAGGGAGAGGGGAAGGATTAGTAATTGTGATGCCATACGGATGTGCACAAGATACTCAAATTCTATGTAAACATTTTGTATCACATATATGCATATTAACAAAATGAAAAAAAAAGGCATAGCTTTCACAAAGCTATTCAAATGGCTGCATTTATCCAGGTCAGTGGGTTGCTTAAAGTACTTACTACCACAGCATAAATTTCTAAAACGCATAAATTCTTGATCAGTGAATACACAGACATCGATTTCATTGTAAGTTCCTGAACACTTTATAAGTTAATGACTTTGATGTAATCCTTCATTTTTATTTCCAGTGTTTATTACAGTCATGGTATTTAAACCTCCCTTAACCACAACTACTCACCCAGATGTACTCTTCCTCATTAATAATCTAGCAGTAAAGCCTTAATGGGAGTTGTTGCAAGGACCAGAGTGATTAAATATAATGACTAAAGGACCATTAATAAGAAGCCAGATCTTTTAACTCATCTCTCTTGGGAGAGGTCCCCAACTAGACAGAAAGCAGCAAACAGAGAGAAAAGGATGGCACCATTTCTTATTTTATTAGAAGTTCCATTCCAGATCCAGTCCCCTTGTTCCCTCAGCGCGCCTCACTTCGAGTCCCGCTCCTCAAACCCTCTTCTAATTCTCCACTGTTCCTCATGGTCTGCCATGGAACCCATGCTCCTGGGTCACCACAGCTGCCTCCGGAATTGCAGCAACGATGGAATCGACTGCATATGCGTCCACGTAAACAAAATGGAGCAAGTGGGCAGGCAGTTTTCCACTCCATCTCATCAAAATATAGGAAGCAGAGGCAGGAGGGGAAAGGGGGGGCTGGATGATGGGCACTAAGCTGAGTTAGGTAGCAGGAGGGAGGATGGTGTGCTAGCACACAAGAGGCGGCTGTGGACAGCAAGATGCATGGTATATTTCCACAATTTCGGAGGAAAGATTTTAATATTTTCAGCAAAAAGGATAAATGTTTGAAGAGATAGATATATTGAACCTGATTTAAACATTACACAAAGGGCTGGAGGTAGTTCAGTGGTAGAACATTTGCCTAACAGGAGCAAAGGCTCTGCACTCAATCTGTAGTACCACAAAATGAAAAAAAAGTAAATAATAAAATAAACATTGCATGGTATATGCATGTTGAAAACATTGCATGCTCCTCCGTGATTACATACAGCTTTTATATATTAATTAAAAATAAATTTAAGCCACTCTCAGTGGCTGAGGTGGGAAAAACTGCTTGAGCCCAGAAGTTTGAGACCAGTCTGGGCAAAATAGTGAGACTTAGTTTCAATAAATAAAATAAATATAAAATGTTAAAATTTTAAATGTATGTATTTTTAATTCTACAAAACATTAGCTATATGGAATGAAGAAATCCTATATCCTCTCTTTTCCTCCCCTACCTATAAAGTTAAAAATAAAGAGAAAAAGATACAAAACATTTCTCACCAAAGCCACTACTTCAGCCATTGGAAACTGGAAGGTGGAGGTTCTCACCTGAATCTAGGTATACACGCACCTCAAATACACACACATGTGGACCCACACACATGCACACACATGTGCGCACGTGCAAACACACTCGCACACATCTTCCATGTGGCAGGTTCATTAGCCATGTGACAATAAACAAGCGGCAAGAGCAGACCCTGGCAAATAGGACAAACGAGGCAACTTCGAGGCCTTCCGTGGAAGCTGCCTGTAGAAATGAATCTTTGTTTAGCATATTAGCTGAGAAACTTTCTATACATCCTCAGAAATGTATCCCCAAGTGGAAAATAAACCCTTGCTCCAGGTACAACTCACATGTGCCAAGTCCAGCACCGGCTTATACTAAAGCATAGCCAATGTACATGTCAACTTTCCATGCACACACAACTATAGGGCATGTTCATCAAGTTTCTTTTAAGATCTTAGAATAGAAAGTTCCAAAAAATCATGTCTCATTTTTCTACCACATCCTGTTACCTAAGGAGATTAGTAATGCCATTCGGTGGCCACCTAAAATGTATATTGCAGATATTCAAAAGCTGAAAATACCTCAGATTAAAATATTACTCAACAAAAACTGAGAGCAGAATGCCCTTGGAGGATCAGACTGGCATATAAAGAAGAAGTTAAAATGCTGAGGGGGAAAGTTAAGGAAATAAAGATTGAAGAAGGGCACCATTCAAAAACAGCTGAATCCAACTGCTCTGTTTCCATGATAATCACCAGATGCTTTGAAGGGCTGGAACCAAAAAAGAAAAATGTAGCATAGACTTTTCTATGACAAACAAAGCAGGCTAAATTCAGCACGAGATTGCAGAAATATTGAGAGAAATCAAAAGATTAACAAATATAATAACAGTATAAACCCAAAGATAAATTTCTGTAGTACTGAAAGACACACAGAATTTCCTTAGTAAAGGAATGCCAACCTTCCAGAAACAACACCATGAGGGTGAGCTAGCGAACATTTCCATGGGACTTTGAATTTCTCAAGCCTCAATTTCTCTGTAAAATGAGGGCAATGAACAAAGAGATTTCTATGGTAGGGAGGTTGGTTGTCTCATTTTTGTTTGTTTGTCTGTTTGTTTTTGTGCTAAAGATCAAACACAAGGCCTCTACAGCCCTGAGCCACCAGCAGCCCTCGAAGATCCCTTTGAGTTTAAGACTCCAGTGAGTTGATCTTGGAAACATCAAAACATGAAGAGCAAAGTCATTTACAATACCTAGGGAAGGACACATTGAAGAGGAAATAAAAAAAGAACCAAATAAAATATGCTGCATCTGTTGCCCACTGCAGGGCAGGGAAGGTAATGGATCAGAAAAGCAGACTGAAGCCACAGTCCCAGCAGCAGTCACAAGAATGAGGCTTACTGTGAGCAGAAAACAGGATGGGGAAGAAGGGAGCCACTTGGTCACAGGACCTCCAGTTTTGTCCCTGGGAGACCTTTCCAAGGATGCATCCATGTTACTGCTACTACTTCCTTGTACTTTGGGACCTGCCACGTCCTATTCCCAATGTTGGCCTTAATGCACATGGCTCATTCATGAGCCTTGTACCTGACCAATGAACTCTTCCTACGTCATGAGCTTCTCTGAGAGAATTTACTGGAAGAAGAACCAAGGCTACAAAAACAAACAAACAAGCAAACAAAAAACAGAGTTAGCAATGTGTAGGAAACTCAAGTCTGAGTGGCAAGTTGGAGGCACTGAAAGGTAGAGAAAATGCAACAGCAAAGAGAAGCAATCCCAGGGCTCCCAAGGTCACTATTTGGCATTTCCACGGGACTCTGAACTTCTCAAGCATCTTCAGCGGGTACTTGTGTCACATGGCACCCCTATGTTGAACCAACACCCACAGAGAAATCCTAAGTCAGACTGCAAGTCTCAGTCAGATGAAGCTTCCTCCTGGCCCTCTCCTCTACCCTCTGGGAACCAACTCACAGCTCCTATAGGCTCAGGCCAGCTCACACTCCTCCCAACCCCCTGTGACACAGCAGTGTCCCTTGCTCTCCTTGACAATGGCATGGATGCATCTAATTCTCTCAGGAACCCTCTGTCTGCTAGCGTGTAATGGCCTACTTTCAGTGGCTAATCAAGGCCATTCTGATCAATTAGTCTTTCTGTTCCTCCAAGACATGAAATGCACATATGGACAAAGGGCATTTTAAAAGTATGGCTTACCCCACAAGAACTGATTCCAGTGGTAGACATTCTGGGCACTGTGACAGCTGGTGAGTTTACCAACACGTGAACATAGAAGAAAGAAGGAAGATGAAGATGAAGATGAGGAAGAGGAGGAGGAGGAGGAGGAAGAAGAAGAAGAAGAAGAAGAAGAAGAAGAAGAAGAAGAAGAAGAGGAGGAGGAGGAGGAGGAGGAGGAGGAGGAGGAAGAGGAGGAGTACAGAGCAAATGAAATCACTAATAAAAGAAATTTATCTAGCCAAGTAGATAATAATGAGCTACATATAAGAATAAACTATGTGACAATCTTTAAAATTAGATTTTATGGTTGATATCTTAAAGTATAAGTCAATGAATGCTATATTTTGATCCACAGGATCATTCATTTCCAGAGACTCTGCCATGAATCCCAGCTCCGGAATTCAAACATGTAATAAACAATGTCAGGACTGGGGCCATAGCTCAGAGGTTGCACTGCTTGCCAAGCATGTTCAAGCCCACTTCCCAGCATCACATAAAAATGAGCAAGGTATAGTGGCACACGCCTGTAATCCCAGCACTGGGAGGCTGGGGCAGGAGGAGTGCCACGAGTTCATGGCCAGCCTAGGCCACACAGTGAGTTCAGGACCAGCCTGGACTACAGAATGAGACTCTGTGTCAAATAAATAAATAAATAAAGATGAAAAGAAGGAAAGACAGAGACAACATCAATGCTTCCTCAGATGGTGAGGACAATCAGGGGTTGCATAACAGGGCCCTTCCATCATAGGACAGTCGCCTATGAAGACTGCTGGCGAGGTGAGGCAGGACTGTGCCAGCCCCTCTCCAGGCATCCCAGCCACCAGTTCTCACAGTAGTGCTATAAAGTAGCTGTTGTCAGCCCATTTTCTGGCCTTAGCTCAGGAAGTTCAAGAAGACTGCGAAGGATCGCAGGGCTGGTGAGACAGAGCAGAGAGCCAACGCCTGGACTTCCACTGCTAGTGTCTCATCTCCACTCACATTCACAGTGAAGGGCAGGCTGCAATCTTTCATCAACACACAGTAAGTTCAAAAGCAGCTTGAAAGAAAAGGAAAAGAATTATGGAAAATAAATAAAAAGGAAAAAGGAGGGCGAGAGGACGTGGGCAGGCTCAAGCTTCAGGAGGTTAGGTGAGTGTTCCTACAATGTGTCAAGTAAACAGGCAAAAATAATTAATGCTACAGCAAAGCAGTGGCATTCTGCACCCAGGAGAGGGTGACACCGGCATGACCTGTGGCTTTGAGCTTTAGGTACTTCGTTATAAAGGAAAAGCGAACTTCAGTGGAGATTTCAATGCATAACTACAAAAGAAATAAAGAAAGGAAGAATGACAGGAATGAGGGAGGGGGGAAGGAGAAAAAGAAGGAAGAACAAGAGGGAGGGAGAGGAAACAAACCAAACGTATGGTAGGATGGCCCCAGCAGGCTCTCACACTTCACGCCATCACCTTCCCCCACTGGGGCCTCTGCAGCAGGGGTGTGCAGACCCACTTGGCCATCGCCTTCTCCCCCTGGGGGCTTCTGTGGCAGGGCTGTGCAGCACGCAGGCTGTCTACTCAGTCAGTTGTCAAGATGCTGCTAAGGCACCGCAGGCCAGCAGGGTGACAAATGATGATCCCACACGAGTTCAAGGCAGGCCGCAGTGTGGGGAAAACAGGAGGCACGATGTGCAAGGTGGCCTGACCCCGACTGCAGCTACCCGGGGTAATGGCTCCCACTGGACTCCAGGAAGACTAGCTGCATCGTGCATCTCAAAGGTACTCCCCATGTGAAGCTACAGAGCAACACAGTGGCAAGGTGCCCGGAGTAACTGACGATGTTGGCAGGGAGGACCCTACAAATGTCAACGAAGAAGCCTCTAGTAGCAGCTGGGATAAACAGAGCGGAGACAAGATGAATTGGGTACATCTAGCAGCCACCAGCCCTCCAAGCTGCAGCAAGCTGCCTGCTCTGCAGACAAGGCTCCTCCTCTGCTGAGACCACCTGCCCACCTCCATCTCCTCCCATGGACGACGATGACATTCTCTCCAGCCCCTCCAACTAAGCAAGTGTTCTGAGCCCTTTATGGGCATAATTCTATTACAACATTTATTGTACCAAATTATAATTCCTGGTTTACATGTCTGACTCCCCCAGCAAAGCTGCAAGATCTTCTGGGATCAGTTCTAAGATTACTCACAAGAGGAAGTATATCTGCATTTGTAGGACCAGTTGATTCTCATTAACCATGGTAGTTAAATTCCCTAACATCTCCCAGAATACCAAACCACTGCTGTTGCTTCTGGGGGAAATATACAGTGAGATTCCTGGGAGCCTCTAGTTCTAACAGTTTTGTCAGCCTATCAACACATAATCTTGCTCTATGTGTGTTTCTGTTTAAAGGCAACTTATTTAGCATGCACTGTTAAACTCATTAACATCAGAGACAGCCAACATCACCATAACTCTGGACTGAACCAAGCTACACACACACCTGCTCCCTAAGTAACACCAGGGCCTCTTCGTATTTCTAGAGATGCTTTCTACAGCAAAATCATCAACAAATGGCATATATGAAACACATACCCCTGAAGAAACCCCTAGGAGGACCCTGTTCTCAGGATGAGACCTAAGACACGAGGACAAGGCCTGCCATCTTTGACCTCAGCTGGAGCTGGACATGAGGCATGAAGCAGACACTTGTTTTCTGTTTCTCTGCACATGTCTGCAAATAACCACCAAAATGAGACAAGTATTGGCTTTGGGGTCAGAAGCAAACTCCATCAAGTAAGCAAACTGACAAACACAGACTGCAAGTCTTGAGGAGTGACTCCATTTCCAGTACCTAGTAAGGTCTCTGGCTTGTGTTAGTGACAGGTGAGTAATGATGCTTGCTGACTTTGTAAAAGAAAGCAAGAAGGTGGGAGTATAGGAGCAGGTGAGTGCACAAAAGTAGGAAGAATGAATGTGCGAGTGAGTGAGCACGTGAGTGGTGCTGGGGATCGAGAGAGAAGGAAGCAGAAGGAAGGCAGTATACGGACAGAGGGATGAGTGAGTGAGTGAGTGAGGATGTAGCTTCCAGCCTGAGCCCCGCCTTCAGAACTGGGCTGCCCGGGCATCAGTTTAAAACCTAAGCAGGACACTTAGCAATCAACAGTCCTTACAGAAGCTGAGGCTCCAGCTAAAGAGGCGCTCGGGGCTCTGCACACCTGTCCTCATCAACAAGGTGCTGCTGGAGAAGGGCAGTGAAGGACAGTGTGCCCCAAGAATGGCAAGGAGCACCTGGACTTAGAAGGCAGGTGGAGCAGAGTAAGCAGGAGCAGCTGGGAGGCCGCCATGGGCTAGTGGACGTGTCATCCCAGCACTCTTGTCACCTGGTCAGACTCAGAGTCCTGACATCACACAAACGGGACTTGCCCCATGTGCAGCGAGGCTCTGGACTCAGCTCTGCCAGTAAGCCACAGAAGCACAACCACCCATCACACAGACCTCTGCACTTCCCACATGGGTATCAGTAATAAATTTAGTTCATATGTTCATGAACCTGTAGGAGTTGCCATTTTTATCATCAAAAGACACAAGCACAATTACTAGTACATGGGTTCACAGATGCTTTTACCCAAAAGAGACTTTCACATTCAAAACAGACAAGAGCCACAAGTCTGCCAGTTCTGCCAGCTCTCACATGCGTACTCATAAATTGGACACTTGCAAACCAGAATCTGCTTGGTTTTCTCTGTAGGAAAAAAAGAGAAGAAAGGAAGAAGAAAGGAAGAAGGAGGAGGAGGAGGAGGAGGAGGAGCAGGAGGAGGAGGAGCAGGAGCAGGAGTAGGAGCTGAGGAACTGAGGAATAGCACTGTAGCTACAGTGCTTGCCTAGCAAGTGTAAGGCCCTAGGTTCAACTCCCCAGTACCACATAAGCTAGGCATGGTGATGCACACGTGTAATCCCAGCACCAAGGAAGCTGAGGCAGGAGGTTTGCCACAAGTTCTAGCCCAGCCTGGGCTAGAGAGTGGTGAGCTCAAGACCAGCCTGGACTACAGAGCTAGACTCTGCCTCCAAAAAGCAAATAAATAAAAATAAAGGAAAGTAGGAATGATTTAGAATTCCACTAACCATCCATTCATCCATTCCATATTTATTAAGGCTCAAATGCATGTGAGAGTGGCTTAAGTACTGGCATTAGCTTGAGAAGCTGACATAACTCAGCTGCTGCCTTTAGGAAAGGGATACTTGTAACAGGGACTTGACTCAGGGCTTCCCCAAAACCCCTCTCTCAAGCCTTCCCCAGAAGGCATTTCCAGCAGAATTGAGCAGAGACTCCTGAATATGCAGTAGCTTGGAGCAGGGAACAGAGTGGCAGCCAAGACAGCAGAGAGGATTGGATCAGATGCAAACGTTGCACCTATCACAAAAAAAGATTCCGTTGTAGAATATGAGCTGAAGAAAGACCATTCCTGAGCATGTTACCTAAGATTCTGAGCCATTCTTCTCCAGCCTCTCATGAGCAACGTATAATTAAAAGTAAAGCCTTCCTAGGACTGGGGTAGAGTTCAGTGGTAGAGCACCAGTGTGCCCGGTACCAGGCTGTGTGTTTTGTCTCCAGCAACACAGGATGGGGGAAAGAAGGAAAGGAAGAAGGACAGAAAGGGGGAGGAAGGGAAGGAGAGGAAGGAAGCCAAAAGCTTCTCAACACCTTCAACATCAACAGATCACGGCTCTATGAACTTGGCCATACTAACTTGGTATGTGTTAAGTATGCCTCAGTTGGCCAATGTTGCTATCCTGTTTTAACCACATAAACCTAACTAAAATTATATTAACAAATACATTGTTAAATGTCGATTTGCCACTTACTATCTATGTGTGACCTTAAGTAAGCCACTAAGCTGTTAAAGATTCACTCTTTTCCCCTCTAAAACAAGGACACTGTGTGAACTAAATTAAACAGAAGATGCTCTTCTGATGTGCTGCTCCATCACCTAATTATTATCCAATCCTTTGAAAATCAGTCATACACTCATGACATAGAAGGTGATGCTCTATTGTCCAGAATATCTGTTGAAAATCAGTCAAGGTTAGAGCACGCCTGACATCAGATTGGACTACAGCAAGTGGGCCTTTTCATTACTATCATGTACATTGCATTTTTGGAGACTCTGTACAGACATGTGCAAATATCTCCCATCTGAACTGAGCTACTACAACGACAAATTAATAAGTTCAATGATGCTTCACCATTTGGTAGGGTTTCCTGTTCCATGAACACTAAAAGCTGTTCTGCTAATTCGAGTTACTCAGGATCACCCCTGAAGACAGGTGTCCAGGTAGAGCTCCTAGCCCAACATGGCTGACTGCCCTTGCCACCCAGGTCTCTACCACTAACTATGTATCCTTGCTTCCTATGCTGGCATCTGTAGATCCCTAAGACATGAAGTATATAAACTGAGGGGTCACAATTTCTCTACAAAAAAAAAAATATTTTCACTGTATCTTTTCATTTCAGTTAAAAAGGAAACGAATTGATTGCAGAATATTCAGGATCTTCCCTCCAGACACCTACCACCCCACCACAGTCTGCTACCCGAGAATGTACAGGCAGCCCTCTGTACCCATGGCTTCCACATCTGTAGATTATACCAACCATGGAGCAAAAATATTCAGAAAAAAATGGATTTATAATGAACACATATAGACTTTTCTCTTGTATTTTTATGCAAATGTCATGCCACTTTAAAAGACTTGATCATACCAAAGATTCTGGAGTACAATGGGGTCCTGGAACTAAGCCCCTCTCCTCAATTGAACAAATAGGGGTAGCTGTACTAACAGGCACATTTGGCCCATCAGTGATGGGCTTGAGACCTATGAAGGTTAAGTCTCCCATAGCACTTGGCCTCCCAGCAAGTCAAAGGGGAGGAAACTGGGGACAGAGGTGAGTTCTTTCCAGGTGCCCTGAAGAATACATCCACAGAGCTGAAGCAAGGCTCAGCCACACCTGTTCGGGCCAATTTACAAGGCAGCATCCTGTGTACGGACACATGACATCATTCACTACACTGATTGTGCCACTAGATTAAATATACCTTTTGCTGGGTTTGATTTCAAATAAACATGTTTTGAATTATAGTTGTCAAAGAGGTGTGAATATAAGGAATTCATATCTACTTTTATGGTTATATGTATTTAAATAATACTGAAGAAATAATGTAAGTCGATATGGGATCCTAAGCATCTGAGATAAAATCAGCCCTCCCTAATCACAAGTTCTGTATCCACAAATTAAACCAAACACAAATAAAAATTTTTTGAAAAATATTTCACCTGAACTGAACATATACAGATTTTTTCTTATCATTTTCTAACAACAATGACGTATATAATGTTCACACTTAGCCAGACACCCTAAGTTATCTGGAGGTGAGTTTAAACCTACTACAGAGTATGCACAGATTCGATGCCAATACTGTCCCACTTTATAAAAGGGGTCTGAACACTCAGAATTTGGTATCCATGGGGCTTCCTAGAATCAATGCCCTCAGATACCAAGAGGCAACTGTATTTCACTTTTTCCAAAGGGGGAAATATTCCTCAGTTCCGGGATTAATAGTTCTACAGGCCCCTCCCACCACCCCCACCACACAAAACTCCATGCAAAGAACCTCTTTTACCCATACCAGGAGGTCAGCTGCCTGACTAATTATGTGCATTAGATACGAGGCTGAAACCCATCCCATCTTGGCTACTGATCACATGAATGAATAAATAATGACCAGGGTCCAATAGTATCCCTGGACACATGAGCACACCTACCAGTGAGCTTCGGTTCTAACAAGCACCAAGGCAGGCTGATGGCGGCATGGCCCCAAGGCACCGGTCTGGGGCTGCAAGTACTAAGCCCGGGCCTTACCGCCAAGTTCTGCACCTACAAGTTCTAGGTTGTTGTGCACGTCACACAACATCTCTCATGTTCAGGCCAAGCCAAGACTCCAGTGAGATAATGCCCATGAAAATCACTGGACTTCATGAGTGGACAGCTGTAGAAGACACAGCACTATTGCTGCACAAGATGCTCAGATGGCTACAGGGCTCAGGGCTGGCTGAGGAAGTGGGTCAATGAACATTTACCACGTGCCAACTGCAAATACATGGCCGAGCCTCGGGGGAAGCAGATTTGAGAGAGACTCCGCCTCCCAAATCTTGCTCCAGTGGAGGCTCCAGTAAACACTAAAGAATAAAGCACATGTCCTAAGATGACACAGCCAGAAGCACTGGCATGTCCCTACTGAGCTCTGGCAGGGATGTCACACACATGCACATCACTTTGCACCTTCCCACACCACCACACTTGTACTGACTACATCTGTTTGGGTGTTTCCAGACGCAGAATTTACAGAAAGTGTAACAAAAAGGATCTATTCAGAAGGCTTATAAATCTGAGGAAAGAGATAGTCCAAGATGGCAGCCTACATGTGCAAGAGCTGGAGTGTCCGATGGCTGCTCAGCCAGGAAGAAGATCTCCAGATCTCCAGTCCGGGACTGCAGGACAGCCAGTGAGGTGAGAGTCTGACGCAGATCACGGTTGTTTGAAGAACAATGGCGAAGACCAGAGACTGAAGATCAGTGATTGAAGATCAGCAATGGACAGACAGGCACAAGTCTAGACTGGAGCAAATCTGTGAGGAAGATCTGTGGCGTGTGGCAAGTCGGTGCCTTCACAATTGGGAAGGTGAGAGCTTTCCCAGAGGAAGAAGCTGTAATAGCCTTTCCTCTTCCTTCCTTTTGTACAATTCCCGTTCCAAGTTGGGCCTCCCACATCTGGGTGGGTGCTCTTCCCTCATTCGCTGGCCCACAAGTCATGCACATTTTAATCCAGGCTGATTTTCAATTCCGAATCTAAGCATGGTTCCCAAACCCTAATCCAGGTGTGGCTCCTGCTGGCCTCAGGTTGACATAACCTCGCCAACGGTCACATTGACTATGCTGCTTGTCTCAAATGATCAAATTCTTCTTGAGGGAGATGCTTATTGCTTTTCATGGTATTCCTTTCAAATGAGGTATTTATTACAGCCAGTTATTCTTGATCAGGAATATTGATAATACTTAGACAATTTAGATTAAGCCCCTAAAGTAATTACCTGAGCCATAGCCGTATCCAAAGTCTCTTAGGTAAGAACAAAAGTTGCAAATGCAACTGATTTCTAATTCTAAGGTAATGAGTGTGTATACATACACTCTAAAATCCTGCCTAAATTTCAACCAGATGAAGATGTGTTCTGACATTTACGTTTGAAGGGTTCTGTGCCCTAACTTGTATGCTTTGCTTTTAACAAAACTCCTATTCATCCCTCAAGACCCACTTTTATTGTTATCACTGCTTGTTCCAAGCAGGTCTTTTAACGTTTCCCTGGGCCCTCAAGACATTTGTACATTCCTCAACTTTTAGTAAATTCCACATTGCACTGAATTATTTATAAGCTGTTTCTCCTACCAGATTTTGAGATATCTGTTTCACGGTTATGCACATACCACTGTGCTAGACACACTGTAGATATGTCTATGAAGTAAACGAATGGGCAGATGAATGACTAAACACATGGATAAATTAATGCAGGAACACAACAACCAAACTTGGTCCCAGACTTAGCATTATTTACATACTCCTTCAAATTAAACCATGAGACATTTTAGCAATACAGTTTTTTCCTACTTCCACATTCCAATGGCCCATAAGAATTTTTTGTCAGTATTTCCTATTCACTTCTTTCCTTTCCTATGGACTTTCAACATGAACTCGGAGGCAAAAAAAAAAAAAAAACTTACATGTATTAAAAAAAAACCAAATAAATTTCCAAAAACGTAAAAGTAGATCTTAAGTGAATTTTTCCTATAGGTATCCCTCAGCTGGTTTTATATAAGTGACTCCCATTTTCCCAAATATCTTCTTAATCTTCTTTTATAGTTGGGTAGTCTTTTCAAGATGTTTCTAATATTTATAAGTGAGTCCTCAGCTTGGTATGCTGTCTTTCATGCAATGTCATGCAGGTAAGGACCGTCAAGTCCACAGTGTGCTATATTTAGTGATGGAATCATCACTTTTTTCTTTTCTTTCCTTCTCTAACTCTCAATCAAAGTGTCAAATGAGACACTTTGGTCACTCCTCATTCCCAAAGCCATCCCACTCACAACAACCATAAATCCAGTGGAAAATGTGAGATTCTGGCCCAGGAGCACCGCCCCCCCCAACCCGCCCTCGTCATCAGCATGAAGTGTAGACCAAAGGGAAACACCTCCTGTCCAAGGAGCTCCCTCCCAGCTCTGCACAGAGAGGCAAAAGGATCTCACTGCAGAAACACTGTGTGCACAGACAGCAACACAGGTGAGGTGGGCAAGTGTGAGCGCCCCACAACTCTGTCCCCATAATCCTTACACTCTGCCCAGAGCAGGGAGTCACATCTCACGTCTCCAATGTACGCTTTTCATCTCAGAGATGCAAGCGAGGGCCCAGGGCCCGCTTAGGTGCAGATACAACGAGAGCTCTGCAGTGCTCTCCCCACGACACTATCTTCTCTGCAGCCTCAGCCATATCCACCTCAGGCTGCGTACACAAGGGACAGCACAGACACACAGTCTAATGAAGCATAGGAATAGAAGGCAGTGAGTCTGCTTTCAACTACCATCCTGAATGCACATTGACCATATAAGCGAGATGCTGCAGGACCAGGCCTAAGTATCTAATGAAGAGAATAGAGATAAATCATAATTTTTAATTCAGTTCAGTCCAATGAGCACCTACCAAGTACAAAAGCCATCACTATATAGTAGGCAACATTAGAAAGAAAAATTCAGTCCATGGCCTTTTGACCCATTAGGTCATACCAAAATATATCTGTTCATCCTACAAATTGTACTGCTGCCAATGTAACTGCGGAACTAGAAATAAAGTTATTCATGGAGCCCAGAGGAAAACACAAGAAATGCTAAATAGAATAGCTAGGGCTAGAGTTCAGGAGGTAATGAAGGCTTTGCAAAATGGAAATATTTTCATTGGATCTATGAAATAAAGAGTGCTGCCTCGTCAGGTCAAAAAGAGAAGAGCAAGGCATTCTAGAGAGAGAAAATAACCTGGCCATGTGCACAAGTCAGACAGCTCAGCATGCTTGGAGAATGGTAAACGGACAGAATGGAATTATGTGGGGAAACAGGTACAAAAGACGATGCCAGCAGCGCAGATCAAGGCAAAGTGGTCTGTGAAAAGCACTGACTGCATTGCCAAAGAATGCATGCGCCGGCCTTCCCAGGCAAGGGTCTGGAGGGACTCAGTGGAGGAGCAGCTCTCACTCGTATCCGGGCATGAAGGTAATTCTCCCAGCACTATGGAGAGTGCATGGCAGACAGGAGTCACTGGGTGCAGAGAAGCAGCCGAAGGTGGTGCTTCCACAACAAAGTCACATGTGGAAAACATCTCTCCTAGCATCATCTCACCAGATCAATCTCCAAGCCTGAAGACACTCTTCACAGGACAAGGCCTACACTTCTCTAGCACAAGAAGAAGAGTCATCATGCCTTTTCTTGTGCTTCTCTTGTGCTGGCTGCCACTAGGAACGTGGCTGCTTGGTAGGGCAAGAGAGAGTCCCTGTCTAATCTCCTAAACTCTGTGTGTGTTCGGAAAACCCTACAGGAGGCAGTCGGGATTCACAGAAAGCACACGACAGTGTGTTTCCCCAGACAGCACGCAAGACGGGGCCCGGCAGCTTTCACCGCCTGCTGCCACTTACCGCGGTACTATCACTGCTGTTCACTGGCAGTCACCTTGCTATAAACAAGGCTGCTGAGGGCGGGGAAGGACGACTCAGGGAGCCGGACAGAGAGATAATAGCAATCCAGACAGAGAGGAAGCTCACCCAATCACAATCCCACAGGTGATTTTCCTAGTCATAAAATGAGAAGCGACCCCTTTGTCACCCACTACGCCACAGGTGTCTGAGTCATGCTGACAATTCCCTCTGACAGCCTGGACCTCTCTCAGGTGGGAAGAGCCCTCCAGAGGGTCACACGGGGCAAGGGAATAAGGGAATAAGGGGCAAGCAGCAGGGCCTCCGCTTGGGTTTACACTGTCATCACACCTTCTCAAAATGTTCACATTGATGCATGTTTCATGGAATAATCTACATGAACTATGTTTCATATGTGTAATTCAAAGTAATTTAACATGCATATGTTGATATGCATGCTCAAAGAAAATCTCTTTTGGTGGGGCACATGATGAGAAATGTTTAGAGACCGTGGAGCTATGTCCAGCCCCTTTTTCTCACTTGAGAACATGACCTGTGCTCCCCACAGAAGAGCCCTTCATTAAAGAGTTCAATGGG
Source organism: Ctenodactylus gundi (assembly GCA_004027205.1). Taxonomy (NCBI): domain Eukaryota; kingdom Metazoa; phylum Chordata; class Mammalia; order Rodentia; family Ctenodactylidae; genus Ctenodactylus; species Ctenodactylus gundi. The sequence goes on from PVKB01000453.1 coordinate 252,242, forward strand.
AATCAATTTAAGTAAAGTAATATTACATACTTTACAATGAAGAATCTGAGGGCTATGACAAAAAAGTCATAATTTTTTTTTATTCTAAGAGCTTTGCTCACATTATATCTTACATAGATTATTTGCACTTAAAAATTGTTGGCAAGTCATTTAGGAAAATCACAACTTACCCTAAGCTAAGAGCTGTGTATAGTTAAATTCAATTCTACACTTAAGAAGCACATTTTACATCACTTATTCTTGCAAAACTAAAAGTACTTTTAAAGAAATATATAAATATCTAAGGTAGGTATGTCCACTCTGCAGTGTAAGCTGGATTTTTTTCCCTTGCTTTTCCTAGTGAAGATAAACTACCTTGGGTCACATATAAAATATGTAATATATAGCAGTTACTGTACATAAGTAATAAAACTTCTCTCTTAAAATTTTTTATTATAATATGTAAAAGACAAGGACAAAAGCATGGAGGGCTACAAGTTGGACACACCACGTCTAAACCAATGAGTCTATAATTTAAAATGTTTCCAAGGTTGAAAAATTACACCTTGCCGCCATTAAAAAATAATGTGTCATATTCAAATTACACAAGCCATAATCTCTTATTTTCTATAATATTGGAGTAAAATTCTAACACTATCTATTGCTTTTTTGCATTACATATACAAGAATATACATATGTACATTTTTAACTAATATATAAGTAAGAAAGAAGTACATCTAGAAAAATTCTTGCCCTTCATTTCTGCCAACTGAGGACTCCAACACTTTTCATAGTCTGAACTTCTTCTAATTTTCAACTGTATAGATGCTCTAAACCAAACCATATTTCAGATGATATGGATTAAATCTCATTTGACCACCAATAATTATAATAAAAAACTAAAGATTAATTTCATCACAAATTTTAATGTTAGAGCTCCATTAATATAAAGTAATAATCTATTTATTCATATTCATACATTTACTTTTATCGAAAATCATACCCAGCCACAGAGCATATACTGTGCTTTATATACTGTACTAGGAGGAATAAAGAAATGCAAAGATGAAAAGTTAGTCTGCCCTAAAAAGCAGAAATAGCAATTTTGCCTCATCCACAACTACACCCCAGCACCTAGCACGGTGCCTGGCATCTTACAGAACATTATAAATATCTCATCGCTGCCTCCCCCAAGGACCTTCCAGTCTAGTGGGTGTAGAAAGTGAGGCCAGAGATGGGGGGAAAAAAACTCATACACTTGCAAAGAATGATAGTGTTGTTATATTCCAGCTCACATACAAGATATCTGACAATAATTTCCATCTCCCCTGCATAATTAAAATCATGTCATGCATTGTCTAGTTCTAGTTTTAATTACAATACTTGTCAAAGCCTGGAAGGTCATTGCAATTCATCTCAAAAGTAACTCCCATTCAATACAAAAAATGCGGTTTTTCACACTGTGAATTTTTTTTTCTTTTCTTGATAAATAAGCCAGTTTCGCATACAAATAAAGCTTAACAACTTAGGTCTAATGAAGATGCTGAGTTGATGCTCTATTAATAAACACGAAGTGGCAGCCATGTGTGTTGGTACAGGCCTATAATTTTAGCACCTGGGAGAATGAGGCAAGTGGACCACAAGTTCAAGCCCAGTCTGGGCAACTATCTCAAAAAGTATTATTTTTTAATAGAGCTGGAAAGGCAGTAAAGACCCTGAGTTCTAGGATCAGTCCCCAGTACCAAATACAATGGTGGGACCTGCCCCCAAAAGTAAAACCCAACACCTTTCCAATGAATCACTCATATCCAATATCTTTTGAAGCTAAAGAAAAATGCATCTAAATTAAACATGTGACAGAGACATTTAACAAAGTGCCCCTGGTACTTACTGATCCGTACAGCTCCCCCTTCTCATTCATCCCGAGGTAGAGTCCACTGTCCACACCACGAATGCTGACAAGGCCCACTGCTATGCTGATAAATTCCAGAATGCCTATGAGACAGACACCAGAGGACAGAAGATAGGTTAGAACACAGGTCATGTCCTCTGAGTCCCAACATTCCCTGGAGCTTGGAGGGAAAGGTAAACCCAATTCTCAGCATGGATAGCTTTGTATAAGTGAATCTCTTTTGAAACCACTGCCAACTCAAGCCTATCTTATATTGATACAAAAATATTGATGAACTTGCACGAAGTACAGGAGTACCATGCTTATAGTCCAGGCTACTCAGGATGCTGAGGCAGAAAGATTGTTTGAGCCCAAGAATTTCAGGCCAACTGGGCAACAGGTGAGACCTGTCTCAAAAAAAAAAAAAAAAATTCGAACAAAATACTCATCAACATGGTTTACATAATAACCAAACGTTCCCAATATTTTCAAAAAGCTAGCATCACACTAAGCCAAACATACAAATAATAGGATGAACCAACCAAAGTACATATTTTATTAAAACTAAAAGAGTATAAAACTTGAAGAGAGTAACAGTCTACTTCCACTTTTCACATCAATGTGCATTTAAGTCTCTGTATATGGGTATCTGGACCTTGGAATTCCCATCCTCTAGAATTGTGGGAAATAAACATTTATTGTTTAAGCTAAAGTAAACATATGTGTCTACAGACACACATCATTTTTTTAAAAAAACTATTCGGAGACTGGCTTCATGGCTCTTAAAGTAAGAATATGAAGTGATAACTAAAGCTTTGATTGGCTTACAGAAAATTCTCTAGTTTTCTACTGTCTAACTTTATTGAGCCCCAACTAAAAAGAGGTTTAAAACCTAGGCCACCCACACACATCCCAAGCATCTCTCCTTAAACAAAATACAGATTTTTTTTTGCTGTGCTTATCTAAACTTCAAAGAGATAGTTAAGCAATCGAGATAGCATCATATTCTGGTGGAGGAAAATCCAAAGTTTGAAAAATTGTTCTCAATTTAAAATAGGCATGGAACATTATATATCAAAGTCCAATCAACAGAATGATCTTCTATTATTTCCTCCTTTCCTTTGCTTACCTCACTAAGAATAACAACACCTAAGCTGGGCATAAATCCAAAACTTTACGGCCATGCGCCAGCAGCTTCAATTTCTCTAACTATACTATTATTTAAAGATGATTGTTCCACAATATATCCAGGCACTATTAACATTCCTGTGTTCAAGTATTTTCCCACTTTTGTTACAAAGTATTATACTTTGTGTAGACCTTGTACCAATGCATACCAAATACTGAGCTCTTGTTTTTAAAATATCTTCAGATATTAAAAAATTATTTAATCTGAGTTTAGAAAAAAAAGGTAACATTGTTCTGCAGTAAGTCCCATGTGAGTAATAAAAAAGCACTTATGTGGAGTTTTAAACACTTAATTTTGCAATTGTCACAAAATAAATTGTGCTGCAATCAGATGAAGACATGAGCTATGTAGATCTAACCACACAGACGACTAACTCAGAGGGAAACTCTGATCAAAGGTGATGCAAAAAAATAGAAGAGATATTTCTTCTAAAACATCGTTCTTTCTTTGTTTTTTAAAGACAGGGTCCCACTCCACTCCTGATTCTTTAATAAGCAAAAAAATGTTACAAATTATCTCATGCATATGGTTCACAGAGTTTCTGCACTGTGCAAACTATTTCTTTTAATAGAATATAATATAGTGTTATGAAAAGGGTATTAAGAAAAATTACAGCTTGAATCTAATAACCTACAACTCTCTTTTCGTAAGAGAGTTGAGACATCAAAAACAAGTTAATATATAGGTAGTCTTTCCTATTCTCCAAAGCAATGAGAAGATAAATGAGGCAATATTCCTAGAAGATGCAGTCCATATGAGATGCACTCTTTTGTGATGCAATTATTCTATTTCATGGGACCATTTCTAACTCTTAAGATGCAAAATGAATAATCAAAATTGTAGCCATTATTATTATTGGCAGACTGAAATACAGAATCTCTTCCTCAACCCTAAAAGCACCCTCATCCTGAAATCAGCATAAGGAGTCAATTCACACTCAGTTGTCATTATAACATGACAAACAGGAAACCTTTGGCCCCCTGGGAGGCCCAATTGACCTAAGCCACCAGGTCAGTGAGGAAATGGTTAACCATAAAACTACATGACCCTGGCACCCTCTAAGAGCACCTATGGTGATCTTTCTGCTTCCCCTGGATATGAGGCAGCTCTGAGGCACAATCATTAGTATTAGAACATGATCTCACAAAACGAGTGGGCCATGCCCTGCTGGTCTGCAGGGAAGAAAGGATACCGGTCATCAGCCATCCCTATAGTTGAAGTACTTAAGCATTTAAGTATTAGGCCAATGGAGAAGACATCTCTCAATCCTCAGGACAACCCTAAGCGTGAGCCACGTTTTAATCCACAGCATGCAAACAGGAACTGGTATTTCATCAGGGTAAGTAATTTCCTTAACTACTGTGTTTGAGTATTAAGTTTATTATGTATTATTGTGTATTATGCATTATTATTATGCATCTATTATGTTTGTTATGTGTTATTTTACCTTTTTATGTATGTGTTATTTCAATACCATTCTCATACAAAGTTCTAAAATTATAATTACTACATAATTTGAAAATGGATGCATTAAGATATCTATATTGGTTCTTTCCTGGTTTTTACAAGATAGTGGAAATTCACCTGAATTCAGTTATTCATTCAACAAACCATTATTGAGGGACTAGTATAAACCAAGTACCACTCCATTTATTGAGTGTATTCAGATAAATCAGCCTGGCATGGCCCATAGCTCTCAAGCTGCTCACCAGCTAAAGCAGTTTCTCCTTATCTGTGGGAGGTACATTCCTCGGATGTCTGAAACCACAGAAAGTACCAAACCCTATATATGTTTTTCCTATATATGCATACCTATGATAAAGGTTAACTTATAAATTAGGCACACTATGAGATTAACAATAATAACTAATAAAATAGAACTGCAATAATACACTATAATTAAAGTTACTCAAAACTCATGAATTATTTATTTCTGGAACTTTCCTCTTAATAGTTTCAAGGTACAACTAACCACCAGTAACTGAAACTGCAGGTGGGGAACTGCTGTAGTAGGGAGAACAAACAGCCAGGTAACAACAGTAAAATGCTGTGAGTGGAGGGAGAGGGAGGCAGCTTAAATGCTTAGGCTTGACAATAGCCACAGAGGGGTAGTGTATTCAGTTTTGATGAGGAAAGTCACAGTTGATTTCCTGAAAAACTGCTTGAGATAGGCTCTAAGGAGCTGTCCAAGACAAGAAGAAATCATCTATGACCCCAAGTGGGAACACTGTCACCACTTCAAACCCTCCTCCATACCTCTGCAGCTCCTTGAAAAACAGAGACCTCAAAAGGACAGCCCAAATTCTTATGAGGTAACCTCAGTGATCCAAAGGCCAACCAAACACCAGTGCGTGTGAGTCACAGCTATCTTCCACACCCAGAGTCAATGAGGTAAGGTCAGGGAGACCTGGCAAGCTCATGATAGGATCCCACCCCAGGCCAACTGAAATCCTTATCATTCCTGGTTCTATCTTGTCCACAATAAACTCTATCACCTCAACCAGGTCAATGGAGCCCTGGCTAGGCCAGAGCTGGTACCAAGTGAATGCCCCCACAGTCCATGCTTGTGCAAAAGCAAGCCTGCAAACCTGAGTAAGCCCACATGCAGACTGAACATGCCAGATCCAGTCCAGTTTAGGAGAAGGCTCTCCTGGAAAGGCACCTGAACAGAAGAGTGAGGGGAGAGAAAAAAAAAGAAAGAAAGAAAGAAAGGGAGGGAACAAAGGAATTATGTCTGCAATCAAAACTGTAGACCTGGCCAAGAGTATCATGGCAGCTGTCTCTCCCAGAAGACACACCTAGACCTCCCCCACCTAGAAGAGCTTCACTTGGGTCATACAGGTCATACACAGTTGGTGACTAGTGTCATTTCTCTAGTCTCTTCCCCAACAGTCAACAGTTCCAATGCAGATCCATTTATTGGGCTGGTCTTGTCATTGTCCTTGACACACATGAGAACAAGTCCATGCCTACGCTGCATCAAGAAAATGGCCACATTAGACCTTCCTCCTCCCAGTCTCCCTAGCAATCACTGATCAGCCCAGGCCTGATGGGGCTTTCCTGGCCCAGCCACAGTGCAAGTAAAACTCCAAGCTAGAGTGCGCTAGGGCCTTACCTCTGAGGTTAGAACAAGGGCAGCCTTGGGCAGTGCAAAGGCTGTTGCACTCCCCACAGGAACAATCCACTAACCCAAGTGTTCTGGGCCATTTGGCCACTACAGAGTGTGTGGGTGGGTGGGTGTGATATAGACAATTGTATGGCACAGAGAGAAGCATGACTGAAACTGTCAAAAGTTAATTAGCTTCCTTATCTGCAGAGCTTCCTGCTCCCTTGGGGAAGCCATGCCATGGATCCAGGCTGACCACTTCTGGGCCATGCTAGGGACCCAGGCCAGCCACCTATGAACCAGTACCTCATAAGTTGAGATCCACAGCAACTTGAGCAAACCTAAATCTACTCAGGAAATGAATAACTGAACAGAATGTCCACCACCACGAAGATTTCTAAAATCAGAAGCAACTCTAAAAGTAGAAACTTAAAAAAAAAAGTAGAAACTTAGATAAGCAGTATTCCCCTTGCAAGATGCCCAAAAGTAAGATACAAAAAATACAAAAATGTAAAGGACAAACCCTGTAAGTGAGGTTTTTAAAGTGTTTTGTTTATTTATTTTTGTAAACAACACCGTCCTGTTTCTACTGTCTCCTGCAAACTCGACCCAACTCCCTCTGCATCAGCAGCTCCAGTTTGGAAGCTGATCTGGGTCCCTGCTTAAGTGTACAGCCGGCCCAGCCACAGCGTGACCCTGTGGGTCACCTCAGGCCCGGTGCGCACTTTTCACTACATGGCTCCACATTACCATGGCCCAACGAAATTCCCCACCTGCTTTTTTCTGTGTAGCAAGGCTGGAGTGCTTTAGAGTGAAAATACACACATGAAACACATGAAATCGAACACCTCGTCCACCCTCCCCTGACTGCCACCCACAGACAGAATCTCTGGCTCCTCTTGCTCAGCCTCCCCTCGGCACCACAGCTCCCACGGGAAAAGACAAAGGGAGCCCTCCAGGTCCTACCTAAGCCACCCCGCACAGGCCCTGCGGGGCCAGGGCCCGGCCTCCCCGCACCCGAGTCCTCTGCGCTAGCTGCCATGTCACCCCAGCTCCCGGCAGCTGCAGCACCTGCAGCTGCTTGGGGGCGGCAGAAATCATTTTTCCAGCACGCGTCCTTCTGCTGTTCCATTTCAGGTAGAAAATGCACCTTCTATTTTAATCAAGGTGTAAACCCAACCCACCCGCACCCACAGCTACTCTCTAAAACTGGGGGTGAAGACGAAGCCCCCAGAGAGGTGTCAGCGGGGAGCAGAAGGAGGGCGGAGGTGAGGCCCAAGCCCTGGCGGCGCCAGGTGCAGGAGACGCCGCAGCCCCGCGCCCTTCCCAAGGACCCCTCGCTGCCTCCACTCTCGGCGCTTGCGCCGCCAGGTCCTAGCGCCGACGAGTCTCCTTGCCAGGCGGGGCTGAGAGGCAGGGGTAGGAGGCTCCCGACACCAGGCGCTGCAGAGGTTGCTAATATTGGGACCTGCCGCAGAGGCAGCAGCCGGAGATCGCGGCACTGCTGTCACTCCGGCAGGGGGTGGGGAAGGGGGGCGCTTCTCACTGCAACCGGATGAAAGACTTAAATAACCCTCCTGACGCCTCCCGCTCCTTCCCAACCCCCACTGCGCACAGCCACCCACTCAGCTCCATCCGAACGCGGGTGAGTGGCACGACCAAGGGCCCGGCACGCCCTTCCCCCGCTGCCCGGGAGGGCTGATCGGCTATCTCCGCGCTCCCGGTCTCCCGGTCCCCAGCCCGGGCCTGGCTTCCGCCCCCTCCTGCAAAACTCTGCCCCCAGCACACACACACGGAGTGCAGAGCGGGTCTCGGGAGCGGAAATGTCACTTCCTTGTCGACACCTTTCTCCGGCCTTCAGGGCTGAGGAGCGGAGACCCGGCTTTTTGTTTGACGGTCTCTGTTCAATGGCTGTACCTGCGGTCCTCGCGCACCTCTCCCGCCCGCTCTCCCCGCCCTGTTTTCTTGCTCCCCTCGGTGGTAGTCACTGAATTTCTGACGACCAGATCGCGTGTAGCGAGCACCCTATCCTAACGGTGCGGTGAAGGTGCAGGCGGGGCCCTAACGGAGCAGCCGTCACCTCTTCGCAGCTGGGTCCAGGCCGGCTGGACCCAGGGTTATTCACCCCGGGAGGCTGGCTCGGCCCTCCCGGGCGCCCCAGCCGAGCCCCCCAGGCGCCACCGCGGAGAAGCCGGCCTGCGGGCCGAGCCCCGCTCTCCGAGCCGGCTAACAATAGCACGCCGCCCCCTCCGCCCGCCTCCGCGGCCCTTTGTCCCCCACCCCCACCCCCACCCTGCTCCCTGCAGCTCGGGCCTGCCCAGCCGGGGCCCCGACCCACCTCCCGGCGCCGCCGAACGCGGCAGCTCTCCCTCCACAGCCGGCGGCGTGCTTCAGGAGGGGGATCGAGGCTCGGGAGAGCGGAGGGGTCCGACCTCCTGCGGGTCCTCGGTCCCGCCACCACCGACGCTCCCGCAGCGGCGCGCGCCTCCAGCCGGTCCCACCACTCAAACCCCCGCGGCGCCCGCGGCGCCCGCTGTCAGCCTCGCCGGCCACGCTCACACACAAAGAGAAAGCGAAGGGGCTAGGCTCGGGCAAGAATGAAAAGCCGGGTTCCCTAAACGCGCCTGGAAGTGTTCCCAGCCCTGCCCGTCGCCCTCACACCTACCCCCACCCCACACCAGGCGTCGCCGTGGCCCCGAAGGGCGCAGCCGGACCCGTTGGAAAAAAAGAGTCAGGAGACGAGCGCGCTTAGGACCGCGCGGAGCTGCCCGGGCGCCGCCCAGAGCGCCGCGGGGCCTGGCGGCCCAGCCCGCACCTGCCGGGCCCGCGCGGGAGGTCCCGGCTCCCGCGGCCCGCGCACCGAGGCCGCGCCCCGCCGCCGCCGCAGCCCGCGGTGTGTGCGGAACGCCGGTTCGCCCGCCGCCCTTGAAGCGGCCGCGGAGAGATCACTTTCAGCAAAGTTTTGCCTGCTTCGCAGCAAGCAGAAGCGACCGCACTCCCGGGCGGGGACGGAGCCGCCGCAGCTGGGCGCCGCGCGGGGAGCGGCTGCAACTTCAGTTTTTTTTTGTTTTTGTTTTTGTTTTTTCCTTTCAGCGGCACGAGGAGCCGGCCAGAAGGTGCGCTTGGTTCTGATCGGGGCTCGGGCTCCTAGGAGGCAGGAGGCGAAGGTCGCGGGCCTGCAGTGGGGTCCGGGGCTCCCCTCGCCTCCGCAGCCCCGCCGCGCGAGGCATGGAGTTCAGATTGCGTCCGACATCTGGCACCGGAGCACGAGGAAGCGAAGGCACGGCAGGACCGCGCTTTTACGACCTAGCTTAAGTGCTGTCAGGTGGGCGCACCCGGGAGTTTGCTCCATCCCACAGCCTGGTTGCCCTAACGGGCGCTTTTGTTAATATGGGGGGACCCCTGGATTCCCCCCACACCAGCAAGACCGTGCTGCTGGCTTCGTGCCGAGGCCGCGTGCAGGTACTACAGTGGGGACAGTCGCCACGCTGGAGCCTGAAGCCGTCAGTGCTGAGTCACAAATACCCTCCTCGGAAGGCGAGAGCCTCGGAATGCCCTTTAAAATTACCTCGCAGGTTTTGCCCGTGCACGCTCACAGTCACAGCAGAGGGCCGCCTGGGAAACCCACACAGGGCTGCACACTATGGAAAATTTTTAAAGCGAGGTTATAACTTGAGGGCTGGAAGGACAAACTCGCCTGCCCAGCGTTCCGCCCCTGCCCAAGCCGTTCCCCCCAGCGCGCCGGCCCAGCTGCTCCCCAAGTCTGACCTCGACTCGTGTCCACCTCGCCACAGGACAGTCAGCCAGCAAGCTTGTCCTGCGCTGCTCTCAGACCCGCGTGGGGTGGGCTGGGGTGAACAATACGATTAATTTATAATTCAGGCAGAATAGTTACTAGGGGAAAAGATTTTAATCTAGGCACGAGACACCCACTGTCTCAGAGAAACTGAATGCATTATTAAGTTCTCGGTAGTTAATGATTAAAGCTTTAAACTCGTGGAATCAATCCATTCAAAAGAAACTTTCTGAACCCCATACTCCAGCGCACATGGTGTAAATGAACTACAGTTTCGTGCTATATTCATAAATTATACACCCCCTTAAAAAATAGCCTGTCCATGCAGACTTGCATCACTGCCAGCGGCAGATCTGCAATTCCGGAGGCTCTTTTTCCCCTTGAGCTGGCAAGACACACACACACACACACACACACAGAGAGAGAGAGAGAGAGAGAGAGAGAGAGAGAGAGAGGAAGAGGCGAGAGATCCCGCATCGCCGCCTGGCCACCACCTCCTAGGTAGCCACCTTCTGCACGCGCCACCTCATGGACACTAAAGGGTTAACGGTATACCTACCGAAGCGGCTGTGGTCTTTCCTGGTTCCCTGGATAGTGCCATTGGGGAAGATTTCCAAGTGAAATCCAGTCCTGCAGTAGAGCTGCCTCCGCCTGAGAATCCCCTTTAAGTGGTCCAAGTCCGTGACCGCAGGTCCCCTGGGGAGCCCCCCTGCTTCAGATTGACCCAGGTGGTCACCTAACAAAACCGGGCTGTCCACCGGCAACACGGGCACATTCCCAAACGGTACCGCATCCTGCACACCGAAATAGTTCCCAACTTCACCTAAGGGAGCCATCAGACGACTGGGCTTTCGGAGCGCTAGAATAAACAATAATGACGGTGTCGACCCAGGAGATGTTAGGCGAGGTATATCCAACTCCCTCCCTACTGCAGCTGCAGCGAGAGACCGAGAGAAAGAAAAAAAAAAAGGGTTCTGTTCTTCAATCCATTAAATGCATAAATAAAAGTAATCTGCTGTTTCCCTGGCACAGGTTCAAGGTCAAACGGCTGACGGTCTAAGAAACCACCACTTTATACTCACACACTGACATAATGACAAACATATCTATGTATCTCTGCGGGCAGATCCCCAGCGCTCAGCAGGCAGGAAGGTCTTCATCCCATCCGACCGGAATAAGGGGAAAAAATCCGTAGTTTCTCCATTTGCTCTGAGATCGGAATGCCCATAGCAACTTAGATGCCTAGGCGTTATTATAGGGGCTCCAAGCGGCACGGACGGCTACGTCAGAATTTACGGATCCCGACTCCTGGAAGGCATGCGCCGTTTTTACTTTCTGACCGACTCTGCAGACATCAGCATGAATCCTTCAAGGGGAAAAACCCTCACGTTGGTGGCGGCGACAAGTCTCCCCTCCTAATCCCCCCTCTAAAAAATAATAATCATAAAAAGAGGAAAAAACTTTCGGCGTCCAAAGCTAGTATCCAGAAGCCTCCAGGGGCCGCCGAGGTCCGCTGCCGAGCCCCGGCGGCGAGCGGCTGCGCGGAGAGCGGCGACGGAGCTCGCGTGCCGCCGGCAGTGGCGAACAGGTGTCGCCGCGCCGGCTCGCGAGCGGTGCAGCCGGGCGGAGCGCTCCTCCTGCGCAGCCCCCGCCGGCGCGCAGAGTGGCGCAGGCACGGGCATTGGGCTGGGTTTAAGGTAGCGCCGCGCCGCCCGGCTCCCCGCGGTCCTAGCGCCCGACGCCTGACCCCGCGGCGCTGCGGCAGGCCGGGCGCGGCGCGGCGGAGCGCGGCACTGCTTGGGTCCACGGCAGAGGAGCCCTTGCTCCATAAAGAGAAGCAAGCGGAGATTCACTGCCAGAGGCCAGAGGGGGGAGAATCCTGAGATTCGAAGTTCTGCAGCACAGAAGCTGGTAACTTAAATCCGAGCTCACGCGTGAACGCAGGTTCCGAGGGAAACTGGGAACTAGTTTTCACGCGTGCTCCTTAACCTGATATGGTTAGAAAACACGACCGAATTCAGAGAGTTTAAGGGAAGGAGGTGGCTTAATCACGGGCTTGGATGGACAAGGCGTTGCGTTGCTTGTCCAGGCACAGAAGCGTAAACTCCATTGCAGGTAGGACAGTTCCGTGTGAGTCAGACGGCAGCACACAGCACACTCACGCACACGCGCAGGCACGAACGCAGAGCGGCCACCGTCTCAGTTCCGGGCGGCCTGCGGGGCCGCTGGGATGGAGGCCAGGCTGCGGTCCCGCCCAGACGCCCGGGTCGGCGAGGCTGCGGCGCGGTGGGCAGGGGGGCGCCAGAGACCCGCCGCAGGCCCCCAGTTCAGCCTGCGCCCAGCCTTGCTCGCGCGTCTTCGGGGAGTCGTGCGGAGGAGAGCGCTCCAGCGGTCACCTCGCGTCCCCAAAACACGCTGTTTAGGACAAGCGGTGCCACCCTGAGCCTTGACGGGGCTCCTGGGGGCGAAAGGCGAGTTTCAGCGACTCTTTGGCCCGAGCCCGCCGCGGCGCCTGGAGAGCTGGGTGCGGGCGGCAGCGGGACGCGGGGCCGTGGACGCCCCTTCCTGCTTTGTCCCGCGGGTTCGAGCGTGGAAGCTGGAGTCCCAGCCCCGGGCGCGGGCGTTCACCTGCGACAAGCGGCCTTGATGCCCAGCCGGAGGCAGGGACAAAGAAACTCGCGGCCCAGGACCGCAAGGGGCCCCGCGGGGCCGACCGGCCAGAAAGCCCCGAGCCACCGCCCGCGCAGGATCCGGGTGGCTGCGGGCGCCGGCGCGGCGTCCCCGCACACAGCGCTCGCCCCGCGGCCCGTCTGTGGTCCCTTGTCTCTTTTCTCCGTTCCTCTTTGTTCACATTGTCTTAGATATGGCCCGACTGGGGTCAAGATGGAGAAAGTTGCCGGGACTTAAGCGCGGCTCAAGGAGGCTAGTGAGTGAGAAGCGAAGCGCACAGCGGAGACAGGACCCCGCGGCGGGGGCGTGAATCACAGCCCTTTTACCGGGCAGACGTCAGATCCGCCTGGGAAATCAGCTCAAGGCCGGAGGTGCAGGACGGGGCAGGGTCCCCATTCTGGACAGCGGGGCTTCGCCAGAACACGAAACAGAGCGATGAGTGCGCAGATTTCGCGGGCGCGGGAGGTGTGGGCGACCCGGAGCGACCTTCCTCTTCCCCGCCCCCATTCTCGGGCGACAAGCGCGCTCCAGAGAGGCCAGCAAGGAGAAAGGGGCCGGGTGATCCTCGCCCTCTCCCCGCGCCCACGCCCCTCTGCCGCAGTCCAGGGCCACGGGGTGTCCAGGCACTGGCGCGGCCGCCGCGCTCCGAGTTTCTGAGGGAGGAGAGCCCTGCCCGGCGGTTTACTGCAGTCACCTCCGCGGCGGTGCGCAGCCGGCTTTGACCTGCTGGGCAGATGCAGGAAGCTGGGGAGGAGGAAGTGCCGCTTCTCATAAACTACTGGAGTAGCTCTTGTTAATCACTGAGGCAGCGGACAGCGCAGAATTAGGCAGGGGTGTTCCTCGACCACTTGGGTACAATGCACCAGGCTGGTTATCCAAAAAAAAAAAAAAAGTAATGAAAGACAAGCAGAGAGTGAGAGATGGAGACAGGGTACGCTTGGAAAGGGGGAGCACGTGGGCATTTCCACTGAGGGAGGACTGGGACTGTTTCCAGCAGCTGTCTCCAACCACATTCTTTTGGTCTGAAGTTAGACTGTCGCGCAGTGAGAAAAGCCCATTTCTGCTGCTTCCGACTCCTTCGGCGTCCTTGTCACGGTAACAGCGATGCAGCAGTGACGAGAGAGCGAAGTAGCTGATGGAGCACTTTTCCGGGTAGACGCAGCCTTCTGCGTCTGCCCCTCCTCCTCGGGCATCGCTTGCACTGCAGTTGGTTTCATCCACGTTTCAGCCGCATCCCAGCTCCACTGCAGGCAGCTTTCCGGTCTCCTTGACCCTTTGCCCGGCCCTGCGGACTCTCAAGTTTCTCCTAGGGCTGCCACCCTCAAAGCTCCTTCATAGATTTACCTCCATGAATTACTGCATGCAGGTCCACAACTATTGGCACACATTGGCAGTGAGTGCATGGATGTTAAGCCTGAGTAAGCCAGTGGCCTGGCTTTGTGGAATCGCCTGGTATAACTGGCTAGCAACAACTGCCTCCAAGGCTGGTGATGGGGGAAAGTGGGAAAGAACGCATATTAAACAGACAGCACACCACAGACACGCAAGACCCAGCTGCTCCCATTAGACTATTCCTATGTGGTGCCCAGGAGCGTATTCAGCAGATACTATTATTATTTTTCCTAATCCCACAGCTCTCTTACCATCTCTTCTCAAAACGTTTCAATCCCTATGGGTTTACCTTTTCCACCGTACCTAGGTTTCCTATCATATTTTTCATCTCTTTCCTGCTGTCCAGTTAGTACTTGGACCTACACAGGAATAAATGATAAAAGAAGTCAGGAGGACTATGGAAAGAAAAAGCACTGGAATGGGAGTGCACAGATTGGGACCAAGTCACCAACCCCATCCTACTCCTTGAGTGAGTGATTGCAGGTCCCAGTGACTTGCTGTGAGAACCGGTTTAGATCCACATATGTAAGGTGGCCTGAGATCAGTAAGGACCCCTACAAATGTATGGTGACTATCTGGGGAATAATGCTCTGTCCATCTCCCTACCTGGCCTTGTTCTTTAACTTGTGCCTCCTCAGGATCAGAATCTCCCTCCCCTCATGATAAATGTGCGCGAGGCCACTACCTTTCATCTGTTCTCCTCCCGCCCTCCACCAGGAGGTCTGTTTAGGATTTGTGGTGAGGAACTGATATGTGAGGAGCATGGAGGAGAGGAGGTAGCTTGGGCAGAAGTCTGTTTCCAGTCAGAACCCTCAGGCTAGGCTTCATCTAGGAGCTAAGATCCAACCACCATAGACTGCACTTACTGTCTCCTATGTTCCAGACACTCTGCTAAGTACTTTAGTGCTTTATCTTTTGAACCTCCAAACTACCTTGTGAAGTAAATACTACTTTATTCCATTTTACAAAAGAGGAAACTGGTTGTCTTAGTTACTTATTCATTGCTGGGACAAAACACCCAACGTCCAAAATTCATGGAAGCAAAGATTTATTTAACTCACAGTTTCACACAGTCCATTCATGAGCAGTGGACAATGGTGGAGCACATGGCAGAGGATGGAGAGCTGCTTCATAGTATTGTAGACAGAAGTCAGGTAAAGCAGGAATGACTGGATGTCTGCAGACACAGGTAAAGCTAGGGCCTTCCCAGGAATAAGCTGTAACAATGTTTCTTCTTCCTTCCTTTACTTAGTTTAAGCTGCCACTTGGGTGGCCCATACCCAGGATGGGCACCCCTCCATTACTTCCTCTAAGACAAGTCAACACACATCTGAAAGCTGTGCGCTGGGCAACTCCCAATCTAAACAATTTGACACAATTCCTACAG
Source organism: Ctenodactylus gundi (assembly GCA_004027205.1). Taxonomy (NCBI): domain Eukaryota; kingdom Metazoa; phylum Chordata; class Mammalia; order Rodentia; family Ctenodactylidae; genus Ctenodactylus; species Ctenodactylus gundi. The sequence goes on from PVKB01000453.1 coordinate 267,653, forward strand.
ATTAAACCCCAGGCCTTACCTCCCAACAGCACAGGATTCCAAATAAAGAGGGCTTTTGGGGGACACTCCAAATGCAAATCACAGCACTGGTTTATGAACATTAAGTAACAGGTGTATTGCCACCTGGCTAATAAATGCTAAAGCCAAGTTTATGAACCTCAAATTCCCACTGTGCAACAATGCCTAATATTACTATAAACTTATGCCTTTAAACTTTTCAATAACATGCTTTTGTAAAATAGAAATACAGAAATAAATAATGAGCAAATATATATATGGGGAGGGGTGGGTTCAACTACCAGTTATATTGAGTACACATAAATAACCAACAGTTAGGTTAAAGATGCTGTCTGAAGATGGCAGCGGAGTAACAGAGCTGCACAATGTCTCCTCATCGACCCACTTAAAAAGTCAAGAATTTAGTTAGAAAAAGTGTGTTTGGTGTAGCTAGGAAAGAGAGGAGCATCGCCAACAACTGAAAGGAGGACAGGGGAAGGTCAGAAATTCTGAAGCATCATCAAAAGTAGAGAAAAAAAAAATCCCCGTGGCCCAGGAAGCCGCTGCAGCTGGCTGCAAATGGCTGGAGCCAAAGGCAGCAGTGGAGAGTGGAAAGCTCGCGTGGGCCCGGAAATCTGGTGGAGCTGGGAGAGGACGGAGCACCCAACAACGGACAGGAGACTGCGGGCGGCTCAGAAATCCTGAAGTCACATCGGAAGAGGAGGAAAAGATCAGCCGACTTGGTGTGGCCCTGAGCTGCCGGCTCCCACAGACCAGATGGAGGAAACTTCGGAGCCAGAATCTTAGCCTGAGGTCAGCACTGATGTGGAAAAGTGAGAATTGTCAGTAGCTGGCGGCCCCAGCCTCTGAAACACCAACCTGCAGGTGTATGTACTACAAACGCAGCATGCGTTCCCCCTAGAAAAGGCCCCGGGATCCCATATCAGAAACAGGGCTCAGCAGCCATCACAGGCAGTGACGTCAGTCAGCAAGAGCCATTTTAATAAGAAGAAAAAAAGATCCCAACACTGAATGCTTTAGAGTAAAAGAAAGCTCAGAAGAGCACAACAGGGCTTTGGGGGTCACCCTTAAACAGTGCCTAGGAAGAAACTGGCACAAGTGGCAGAGAGGAAAAAAGAGGGGGGAAAGGCTGCTGATTCCCTGAATGGCTCAGGGGCACCTCTACTCTGAGGGTGGAGAGCCCTGCTCTGGGGAAGGGAAGCCAGGACAGATGGAGAGCTGTACTGAGTGGACCGGGGGGAACAAGACACCTCAAAAGAGAGATCATCGCCCCGTTCCTCTGGCATGCACCAGGGGCTTCCAGGTCACAGCTGCTCTGCATACCAGAGGCATCTAGGACCAGGAAGTCCATTATCCATCGATCCCGTGAGTCAGAGGCATCCAGAGGCTTCCAGGGAATTACATCACCCTGTCAATCCTGAGCCCCAGAGGCTTCCAGAGACAACTAGGACCGGGATTCCATCGCCCCGTCTGTCCCTTGGTCCAGACAATTCCAGAGGCATCTAGGACTGGGCCTTCACCAAACCCTTCTTTTCCTTCGCACCAGAGACAGCTAGAGGTAGCAGAACCATGGGGAAATGTGGTAACAAATCTCCTACAAAAAGACCTGACACCCCAGAAGATGATACCAGGGATTCTGAAATTGCAGAATCCAAGGATGAAAATGGCAAAAATGATGGTAACTTCTGGGTCCAGATATTCAGTGAATTAAAGCAGGAAATAAAACAGATAGCGCAAGAGCTACACCAACACATAGCTAAGCTAAAAGCAAGCCTTGAAAAGCAAACAGAGGAGACCAGAGAAGAAATATACCAGAAGATAATGAAGACAATATAAGAAATTAGATGAGAACACAACAGAGATATAGAAAAATTGAATGCAGATATTCAGGAAGTGAAAAACAAACAGGAAATAATAAGCAACCACTTTGAACATATTTAGAATAGAATATCAGACCTAGGAAAATAAAGTGACTGAGCTGCAACATACGGGTCGTGAAGAACACAAAGTAAATAGGAAAGAAAGTGAATCATTACAATGCTGATAGATGATTCAAGGAGAAACAACCTCAGAATTATGGGAGTCCAGGAGAAGACTGAGGACCCACATGAAATTACAGAAGAATATTTCCCAAATCTAAGAAGAGAAATGAACATGGAACTATTGCAGGCATATAGAACACCAAACAACTTTGATCAGAAGAGACCCTCATCACGACACATCATAATTAAAATTCTAGAAACCCAACACAAAGAGAAAATACTAAAAGCGGTAAGAGAAAAACAGAGGGTGACCTACAAAGATAAGCCCATCAGGATAACTGCAGACTTCTCAATCCAGACTCTAAAAGTCAGGAGATCATGGAGCAATGTCATCCAAGCACTAAGAGGACATAAATGCCAACCAAGACTGATATATCCAGCAAAATTATCTTTTAATTTAAAGGGAGAACTTAAAACTTTCCATGACAGAGACAGCTTAAAGGAATTTGCAGCAACTGAGCCAGTATTGCAGAGAATACTTAAAGGAAACTTAGAAAGTGAAAGGGAAGCCAGTGACACCAATGACCTCAGAGGAAAAGCGACAACAGCTAGAGGAGAATGAGCTGTGAAAAAAAGTATGTTGGTGTTGTGGTTAGGATCTGGAGTGTCCCCCAAAAGTCTCGTGTATTTTAATGGAACCATGTGATGTCGGTGGATTGGGGTCTGGTCTGGAGGGGAGGGTTGCAGTTAAGTTAGGATTAATGGTGTGTAGTGGCCACACCTGGATGCAGGAGGGACTAATTACTGGGCGGAGGCCTGAAAGGATACATAAGCTGCACCTGCCTTCCTGGAGGACAGGAACTAGTCTCAACTAGCCTCAGCCTTCCTGTTTGTGATGTCCAGAGAAGCTGCCTCCACCTCTCTCTCTGCCATGTACTTCGATTGTTGCCGGCCGCCCCTGAATGGACTGTGACCTTCGAGACTGTGAGCTAAAATAAACCTTTCCTTTCCTAAGTTTGTGGGTGTCAGGTGTTGAGTCACAGCAACAAAAAAGTAACTAAGACAGTCAGTAATCAGTGAAATATGAGTAAATAAGTTATGAAAGTTAAAAATTCTGAAATAACTAAATTTGCCTTCATATCTGTTACTTTAAGTATATTTATGTGGTATAGATTTAAGTTCATGTAATGTAGCAGTATGGTATAGTTTTAACTTTATTTTATTGTAGCAATTCACTTATTAGGTCACTGATGAAAATTTATCCTAAGAAAACTGATTGATGTAAAGATAACCCTGTGAATGTACAAGTATGTACCTTCCAGTATTCAGCTAAGGCATTCGAAATTTAACTTTTTTTTCTTCTTTCCCAAATTTACTAGTCTTTTGAACTACATGCTTGTAGTTATTTTCTAATGTGAACTGGTAGATAAGGCCAGGTTTAAGAATAACAACAAAGATATAGCAAAATATAGAAAAAAAACTTTAGGTAAATATCCCAATAAAGGGATTGGTTGGATCCAGAGAAGAGGCATCAAGATTTAACTACTGCGAATCCATTCGAGGAATAGGAAGCTGAGTTACAGTGGTGACTTAAGTGAAATGATTTAGGTGTGAAAGATTAAAATGTTAAGTACTGTATAGTTTCTCTGACTTGGAAAACCCAGAACACAGACATTCTATAGAACCACACGAAGTGGTAGCCGGAGTTAGGGGAAGGAATAGGGAAAGGGTGGGAGGGTCAAAATGGGAAGGGATATTAAAGTTGATATAATATATATGTACATGAAATATCCAAATTCATTGTAAATACTATGTATTACATATGTATATTAAAAATAGTGGGAAAAACAACCAACAGATAAAAGACATAATAAACATAAAAACCCCATTTACAACAGGGAATAAAAATAAGAAAAATAAAATCTGTATGAATACAATTGACAAAAAATGTTAAAACCTATATGAATGAATATTTTTAAATCTCTCTTGGGACACAAAATAAAACCTGAATAAATTAAAATGCAGGTAGTGTTCATAGATAGAAAAACTCAATTTTAGAAATATATAGTCCTTCCTAAGTGTACCTAAAATGTTAACATGATCACAATAAAAATATCAGTAAGATTTTTAATTATATACATTAATACTAAATATAGAAAGGGAAATTAAAATTGACAATTTTGACAAGAAAAATGAAACAATTAGCCTATAATACTTTTAAATACTTAAGAGCTTCACCAAATAAAGTGGCATTGTTATGCAAATTATTCATATTACTGATATATAACTAAACAGATAAAAGATAAACACAGAATAAGGATTACAAAATAGATCCAAATGCATATTAAAATTTAATATATAACAACTAGTAGAGAATGGTGAACTATTAGCAAATTATAATTATTTGAAAGAGCTGCATAGCCAACTTGAAAAAATATAATATTCTTCAGACTTCAATTGAGGAAACCCACATGGAACAAATATTTAAACATTATAAATAAAATTATTGAAAGCACTAAATTAAACAATGAAAGAAGCCTTTAAAGTTTAACTTGTAAAGACCTTTTTAATTGTATCACATAATACAAATGCCTGAAAGAGAATATTGATATATGCAACTACACATAAAACATCCTTTCAACTGTATGGGAGTAAAGCACAGATTCAGAAGATAAACAGTAAAGTGGACAAAATGCACATCCACTAATTTTCTTCATAAGTAAATACTGCTGAAAATTTGTAAGAAAACTACAACTTTTGATATGTGGCATGTAAGGAGCTCAGAAGTCACCACTCCTATCTACACAAAAATAGCTGAACAAACTGAGACGAACAGGCATTAGATTCTTCAAAGAATTGAGGTTATAGGACAGTCTGCTGCCCTGAAAGCTAAAGAGGCCAGCAGAAACACAGTCACAGCTCACTGAAGCAGAGGAGCAGAGACCAGAGCTGAGGCCACTAAATAGGAACACTGCAGGGCTAAGGGTGTGGCTCCGCAGCAGTGCGGACAAGCTGGATGGTTGAAAATCCATACAGGGCCTCATAGTAAGAGAACTCCCAAACTCACCTGCCTTGTGCATCCAGGAGCCTACCAGATTTCTACAGTGAAGTTTCTACAGTGAGAAAAACTTCCTCTTACTTTCTTCATGAAAAGGAGAACATAATCATTTTTTAAACATACCCAGAGCTCTGGGGTTTTTGTTGTTGTTGTTGTTGTTGTTGTTGTTATTGTTGTTGTTGTTGTTTTGTTTTGTTTTTGACAAGGCTGCCCTCAAAGAAACCTATATTACCAGAACCTACCAAACCTGGGAAAGAGAAATAGCCAACTCTAGCCTCCTCTTGCCCTCAGATAGGGTAGAAGACAGACCTGAATCAGGTTAGGACACCTAGTCATAGTTTGACCCACATGAATACCCTCTTTTCCAGGGCTTACCACATTACCAATAGTGTTCTTGTATAGCACAGACGAGCACTAAAAGAAGTACTATAAATTCATACCATGCTGTGTGTGGTGGTACACACTTAAAATTACAGCTTCTTAGGAGGCTGAGGCAGGAGGATCACAAGTTTAAGGTCAGGGTGGTCAATTTAATGGGACCATGTCCAAAAATAATGTTGAAAGGGGGCTGGGATATAGCTTAGTTGTACAGTGCTTGCCTAGCATGTGCTCAACTTCTGAGCACTGGAGGGAAGGAAGGAAGGAAGGAAGGAAGGAAGGAAGGAAGGAAGGAAGGAAGGAAGGAAGGAAGGAAAGAAGGAAGTTACACCCTATCTAAGTAATCTCTAGGAAATCCCAAAAACATTTTAGTCTCTGGCACCCTGAAGGTATGGCAAATGTATTTTCAGCATAACCCATAGACAGATAAATATGCAACCACATTCTCAGGGCCTCTCTATCTCAGTACTTGTAATTTACTATATCCAGTCTAGCTTACACCAACAAAAAAGGCATGTAAAAAGACAAAAAAAAAAAAAAACTTTCTGAAGAGATGAAGCAAAGCAAGATGCAAACTCCATTATGGCAGAGATCTTGGAATTAACACGATGAAAATCTGAATTGGCAAAAGTGTGCATATATCTGCACTGGAAACGGTGGATCACACACAAGAATAGCTGATCATGGAAGAAGAAAGGTGAATTGAAAACTAAAAACAAGAATCTAAAGGAAGTGCTAGAAATCAAATATACCATAACAGAAATAAAGGATGCCTCTGACAGGGGCTCATCAGCCACCTCGACATGCTGAGGAAAGACTCAATGATCTTAAAGGTACAGCAAAAGAACTCCTCAGGCTGAAATAAAAATAAACAGAAAATGACTGAAGAAGTGGGTCAGAATATAAAAGAACTGGAGGACACTTATAAGAAGGGTAACTTGTATAATATACCAGAAGAAGAAAGAAACAGAATAAAATGTGGAGTTACAACAGTTGAAATGGTTAAAACCCAAATTTAATAGGAGATTCCAAACCAGGAAGCTCAGAGAATACTAAATAAGGCAAATACTAAAAACTCTACAACTAAACCTGTCACACTATGATTGTAGATAATTGAAGACAGACTTTCTTCAGAATTGCTGTGGATGGAGGGCATCTCTCCCACATAGGAACAAGAGTAAGATTCATATTAAACTTCCCTTCTAAAACCATGCAAGCAAGAAGACAGTGGGATGAAATACCGAAGTTTAGAAGAAAAAAATAAAAGGAAATACAAATGGTTCTTAAACACTAGTAAATATGCTCAACTCCAAACATAGTAAAAGAAAACACAAAATACAGCTATGCCAACACACCATTTTTAATCATAAATTTGACAAATAGTAAAATGTTAGATAAAACACTGTATAAAGATTAGGCATGCAATTCAGTGATAGAGTGTTTGCCTGGTATGTGCCAAGCCATCCACGGGTTCAGTCACCAGCAAAGGAAGGAAAGAAGGAAGGAAGGAGAGAAATATAAGAAAGGGAGAGAGAAATGCTGAGTGTTAGTATTAGAAAGTCAGGCACTCTCATAAGTTACTAGTACAGATAAAATTGATATAACATTTATGAAGGGCACTTTGGTAATATGTGTTAAAATCCAAATTTACAGACTTTTGGAGTCAACAATCTCCTATGAATTTATCTTTTTTATCTATGCACATATGTGTGAGCTTCTGCTTACAATGTGGTACACTGCACTTACAGTGTGCTACACTGTGGTACTCTTTATATTAGCAAAAGATTGGAAAAATCCAGACAACCATCAAGAATGATTTGTGAAGCCCCATTTAATGACACAAACATGTCAGCTTAGCACTTAGGAAGCAGATGCAAGGCCAATCTGAAAGACTATATTTTAAAAAAAGAATAACTGGTTAAATTCATGCTTGTAATTCATAAAATCCCATGTAGCTTGATAAAGTAAGGAAGTTTCTTGAATACTGGTATGGACTAATCTCCAAAGAATACTGTCAAGAAAAAAATAAAATAAAATCTATTGTACACCATATGCTATTATTTGTGTCCTAGAGGGAAACCTTTTTTGGTATATATAGTTGCAGATATTGATATACAGGGTATCCTCCAAATCTTCAGATGCATATGTATACACACATATGTATGTGTGTGTTACTTTGCTATGTATGGCAAGTTTGGAGACACCATTACACATGAGTAATATCTCTAGGAATGTATAGAAGGAACAAATGTATATTAACATCAGTTGTCTTTGAAAAAACATTGCATAGCTATGGGATTAAGGCTGAAAGGGAAATTTTCACTATGTACACACTTTCTTGGATATAGCATTTCTTTACAAAAAAACCTTTAATTTTTTACATAATTACATATTTCTGCTTGAAAGTGCTGGATGCAAAGTTCTTGTGACCAACTGCAGAAATTATAGAGCACTTTCCCCCACAGGCCCAAGCTGCACACATTGGTACACTTCTGAAAATGTGTGATTTCAAGCTCAAGACCTGCAGGAAGTTTGGCAAGATGCAATGGCTTCTCATCTCTCCCTTTATCACCCTTGTTTCTCCTCAGCCATGTCCAACTTCCATCCTGTCCATTTTACCTTCTGCCTCTTCCTGTTTCTTCAAGCACAAAATGTAGCTGACAACGCCTTGAGATTTTCTTTGCCTGTCACTGTCCCAGTATCACAGCACAAACTAGCTCAGAATACCCCTGCTCCCACCCTGAGTCAATCACCCTTCGCTGCCCACAAAGCCGCCCAGCCTTGTTCTCCTTCCTTCTTGGGTCACTCCAGCATGACCTATTTCAAGTCAGTAAACAAGAGGATTCTAGATAGGAATGGGTGTAGTCAGAAAAATGCAACAGTCCTGTGGAAGTGAAGGGAGCCCTTTCTAAGGAAATGACATGTAAACTGGGACCTGACAAAGAGCTGAGTAAAGGGAAGCCAGGTGGAGGGACACAGCCAGCACGAAGGCCAGGGGCAGGAGTGAGCTTGAAATGATTGGGAAATGGAAGGGAGGCTACAGGAAAGGGCGAATAAGAAGAGACACTATGTGGAATGAAGGGAGAGAGGCGGACAAGGGCCAGGTCCTGCAGAACCTATGAAGCCTCCTTAAGAAGCAGCCACTGTTCTAAGTGTGACCAGCAACCAGTGGGACCAATAACAATTCTCTCAAAAGGATCCACAGGAACTAAAGTTTATCTAAAAGAAGAATAGAGTAAGAGCTACCAGAGTGTAGGAAAGGGAGAGGAACAGAGAAGGTGGCCAACGTGCACAGGGATGCAAATCAGTTCAAACTCGTAATGTTTTACAGCACAGGAGGGTAACTCACGAGTGTGAGGGGAATATTTCAAAATAACTGGTGGGAAGAATTCTGAGTGTTCTCAACACCAAGAAGCACTGTATATCTGAAGCAATGGATGTGCCAATCTGATCACTAAATGGATGTATTAAAATGCTATACTGTGCCCTAAAAATTGTAATTACTATAATTACTATGTCTCAATTAAAAATGCATATCCTAGTAATAAAAACACAGAACCCACAGGCTTTACAATGCAGTTACTTCACTTTTAAAGCATAGCAAATGTTAAGCAGAGTGTCATAACAACCATGAAAATTCCCTGCCTGGAATTTTAGAGCTCCCACCAAAATGACAGAGGACCTTTCCTAACGCTTTTTAATTATTCCTCTCCAGCACTCTGCCCCTTCCATTTCCTCCACTTTTACCCTTCCTCATCTTAAGTCTACTTCCTGATTCTGAATTCATCTCTCCTTCACGCCATGTTCCTTCTCCTTGCTTTCCTCTTACATTCCCGGTTTCCATTTCTGCTTGGGTCACTATCAGCAGTGATGACACTGGGCTTCATGAGGAGCTGTCTATGTCCTTTCCTCTAGTCCTAGGATTTTCAGGGATTCAGTGTGTACATGACAATAGGTTACCATTTCACAGTAATCAGACAGGGCCTACGAATTAACATAGATGAAGAGAAAAATCCTGGAAGCATAGTCATTTCAAGGAGAACAGAATAATATGAGAAGTATGACAAATGTATACAAGTAACATATCAAATGTGGAAAAGAGTGAATCTAAGATAGTACAGAACATAAATACTTCCTTAATAAGAATATCTAAAAACTCGCTTTAGTAATAGCTTTCTGATTAGATCAGAGTCTTTTAGAATAGAAGAACATTTCCAGAAAAAAATGTATTGAGCATCTACTTTGCAGAAGACACTGTACTACAGTTTGCTTGGGACAGGCAGTCACAAGATGTGGCTCCACATCTCATCTTTGATTTCTGTGCAACTTACATTCATTCATATTTTAGTGTTTCCTCTTCCATTCCCATTTCCATGTGGAACCATTTTTTCTTCTCTATAGGTACTTTCATTTGTTTATTTTTTTTTTTCAATGAGGCCTACTGGCCACGAACTCCATTTGTTTGTTGGTTGTTTTATTGTTTATTTTTTGCTTTTTATCTGAAATGAATTCATTTCACTTTTTCCATTTTATCTATATGTATATGTGAAATACATAATGTTTACATTGAGCTTCAGTATTTTGTGCACATCTATATCACAACAGAGTCATTTCACTTTTTAATAATATTTAAGCTAGGTATAGGGCTTTTGGCCGGCAGCTTAGTCTATCCTCTAATTCTGAGATAATTATCAACAATTTCAAGTTAATTGGGCCCACAGTTCTGGATGCCAAGAAGTCCAAAAGAACACCTCTGTCACCTGATAAGTCCTTTCTTGCTGTGCAATAACATGGCAAAGGTCCAAGCAAGGACATAACAGAGCACATGAGAAAGTAAAAAAGGAGCTACACTTCTCCCTTTCGATGGAGACCTAGAGAGTATCTGTAGTTTTCCTCAATCTTGAACAATTGGGAGAAATCTATCCCTAATCTTCAGAGAGTTTAAAATCAGGTAAGTCTCTAGCCTCCTGGCCTAACCAAGATTCAAAATCTAGCGAAGATCTAAAAGAGGAGAAGAAACATGCTTGACACAGGCTCTGTCCCCTTAGAGATTCTCATTTCTTAAGCCTGTGAGCTGTTTCACTTACGTTCAAAAATTATTAGACTGATTTTGAAGTGTCATCTTCTCTTATTCTATGCAACAACAAACCATTTCTTGATTGGGTCGCCTCTGCTTTTTCATGACACATTTGAACTACGATAAGAAAATCACTCAAATTTGATTTTTGTTTTACATTGTTTCCACAGTCTAAAATAAATACAAAATAAACAGCAAAAAATTTTATCAGACTCAGTATCCTGTGAAGTCCAAGAACTCAGCAATCATCTACTATTGAGTTTAAAATACCCAAAGCTTCCAATTCATCCCACTAGCCCTACACTGGGTAAAGGTTTGCTGCTGTCCTTTTCCTCAAGGACAAGGACCCCTCACCCCCACCTGCACACACTAAGTCCAATCTCCACCCTGCGTCCAGAATCAGTAAGTTCCCCTCAGGCCAAACCAAAGCTGAGCATCATCACCTCCCCTGAAATGGTTTTCTCTTCTCTGTAAGTTTAGTTCTTCTAGTACTCATTTCTTCCACATTCACTGATGTCTCTAAAACCATGATTGCTGTAATTACTCCGGTTGCTCCTCATTGCTGCAGCAGGTCTTACTGGCCCGCCTCAACCAGCTACATTCTATCCAAATGCAGAAATACTGTATTTCATTTTGAAAATGAGAAGTATCAGATAAAGGATTCTATATTATATTTCATAATTTTTAAACTAATTTTCTTTTAAACTGATATAAACATAAAATTATATACATTGATGTCATAACAAGTAATGATCAGACCAGGTTAAACACAGCTATCTCCTCAAATATTGGTCATTTCTTTACACTAAACACTCAAATCCCTTGATGATGAGTATATATCTCAGCGATACAGCACTAACCTTAGCATGCATGAAGCCCTGAGTCCATCTCAAGCACCAAAACAAGGCAAAACAGAAGAAAGAACAAAAATAAAAACACCTCACCTTCCAAAATCTTTTCTTCTAGCTTTTTGAAGTGCACAATACCTCATTTTATCAATAGTTACCCCACTGTACATTTCATAGTGTTTTATAGCTTTTAAACGTTTCATACACATTCACCGTCTCAATTGGATCTGTTACCACATATGTGATATAGGTGAACCAGGGTCCCAGGGTGCCTGAGCCAGCAGGATATCTCAGAAGTTACACCACTGAGCAAAATTGTCCATGAGAAAGATCTCAAGGGCTTCTCTGAGTTCTTGAGAGATCTAAATTATCTACATTCTTTCTAATTTAAAGACATAAAAATAAGTAGATTTTTCAGCAGGCCACACAATTTGCACATACTAGTCTTTGTTTATAAGACTACCTGAGTGCAGATTCAAACTGAAATTTAAAGTTTTTACTGAATCAGCTTTTTAGGTTCTGACAAAGGTAAATTTATACCACTGAGAAGCAATCACACCAGGCACCATTTTCTGCCATGTTACTGACTGCAGAAAACATAAAATCAAAACTAGCATTTCAAATTTTCCAAAGTCTGTATCACAGTAAAATTGTACTCTACATGTGTATCACAGTACATCAAATTCTATGAACCATACTGGTACATAGACTCAACTGTAGCTCCTTCTCACAGCTTTTTAGTATTGTACAACTAGAGAGTTTTATCAAGCTAGCCTTTCAAAGAAGAGAACATGCAATATTGTCAGATATCTCCTTTCAGATGGCTTTTAAGTCAACAGTCTTTTTTTCCCCAGGGAAAAGCAACTGTTACTTGTTTGAGTTGGCCTTCCACACAGTGGTCACCAACATGAGAAGTATCCCTGAAGGAGATCCAGAAAGACCTGAGGTCCTAAACTTCTCCCTCAGCTATAAATTTTTTGTAAAAATCATATTGAAGAAGATGATAAATCTAATTAATGAACTAGCTATACCCAGATCCCTAATATCGAGTTAAATATAAGCATTTACTCAGGAATAATTGAATTGTCTGGGCTCAGAGAAAAGGAGGAAATGGTCATAGCCAGCATCTTCCTCACAATCTACAGTTACTCATGGTGTGACATTTTTTATTTGTAAAATAAAAAAGGTATTGGAAAGTTAAGGAAGTGAAGTTTTGTTTAAAAATTCCAATAACAGTGATGCTGCCTTCACAATGCTGAGTTTAATCCTGTGTGTATTTTAATTGGTCAGTCATATTTGGGATTATTTATTGGAGGGTTGTATAATTTGCTTTAACATGTTGAACACACAATGAAAGAGCAATGAAAATTCTTAATACCTCTTTAAATAAATCCAAATTCACAAAGAATTTGGCATCTAGATTAGTCACTACTAAGAAACTAGCAAAGCGGTCAACTGACAATGCCCATTATTAAACCTGGAACATTTCTTTAATAATATCAGAAATTTTTATTTACTTTTTGTCCCTCCACCTGAGTTGAATGACCATTTGGTACTTCTGGCTGCTCCAAGTGATAGGTAATCACATAGATTACAAATCATACAGTAACTAATGACCAACCTCACACTTAAAAATTCCATGACATTATCCTCAAAAAATATTAAAATGTAAACTCAATTTGAAAACATGAACAGGAATAAATCACCAATCATTATGCATCTAAAAGAAAAAGGCATGCTTCGTTGTGCTGATTTCAAAGCAAAGCAAGTATACTAGATGGTGAAATGTGTAATCAGATGTTGAGTCTTTGTACATATTCTTTTAAATAGAATGAGACAAAAGGGAAATCTATAGATTTCTCATCCTCATAGAACACAGCACATAAAATAAGCAAAAAGAGGCAGGATAGTAACGTAGAAAGACCATATTCACCAAAGTTCTTCTTTCGATAATCTCCTTTCTTCAACAATCCCATGACTAGGGCTGGGGGTGTAGCTCAGTGCTAGAGCACTTGCCTAGCATATGCAAAGCCATGGGTTCCCTCCCAATCACTGCAAATTTTTTTTTAATTCCAATACCAATGTCCCCATCTGTACAGGAGGAATGATAATGACCTGGCACATACTTGTTTTGAAAATAAGAAAATAAACCACACACAAAGTATCATTCAGTGCCTGATACCCAAGAATGACTCAGTAAAGGTGCATCTTACAAATGAGCATAAATTACTTTTAACCAAACAGCAAACTATTTCCAACATGAAAAAGGAGAGAAAAACATTTTAATGAAGACTAAGTAGTAACAGGGGAAAAAACCAAAAAATAATGATAACTTTAATATAACAGAAGTAGTACTATACAAGGAACATATGCATAGGATGAGGGTTAGGAGGAAAAACTGAAAAAAATACACCAAAATGCTAGCACTAATTGTGTTAGAACCATGAAGTTACTGATATTTTGTCCTCTGTTGTCCAGATTTTCAGAAATGTGATTTTATCACTTGCATAACGAAATATTTTTGTTGTGAAAGCTAAATGATGTTCTCTTTCATAATAAGTTGCCTATTTCCTATCAGAAACATTCAAGATATTGTTTTATTTCCTCCAGAGCTATTTGCAATGATTGCTAACAAAGATTTCATTCATTTCATCATTTATTGAAAGTCCTGGGCCAGCCTCCAGGAGGAAACAAAATAAACGAGATAGGGTTCTGTCCTCATTATGTCCCTGGATGATCACAACATGGTCCTCCTCTGCTGGAAATCAGTCTGAGCATTAAGGGTTACTGTGCCAGAAAGGATTCCTCCAGGGAAACAGAGGAGGAGGAGGAGGAGGGAGGAAGGGAAGGAAGAGAGAAAGAGAGGGGAGACGTAAAGAGATTTATTGAAAGGAACCGACTGACTCCACAATGAGGCCTGGCTAGGCAAATCTGAAATCTGTAGACCCACATACAGGCTCAGAATTCGGGGTCAGAAGGAATTATTTCCACAGGTGGAATTTTTTTCTTCCTCGGAGAAACCTCAGTTCTGCTTTTAAGGCCATTCAACTCACTGGATGTAGCCACACAGAATATCTAGAATAATTTCCCCTACTTAAAACCAAACACTGGCAAATGTTAGTCCTGCCCACAAAGGAGATCGTTTGGTTAAGTGACTGGGGATCGAGCCTTTTCCCAGATACACATCAAACATGGCCTCATGGTCACTTCACTTTTCTCTTTTTCTCCTTCTTCTGACTTTATCTAAAGTTATGAGTATCTCAGTTCATTTCAGAGTCCACCAAATCCAGGCTGCCTAGGAGACACAATGCTTGAGAAAGCATGAGTCTGACCCGCTTCCCCAGGCCAGCTGGACACATTGTCCCATCACAGAAAACACCCTAACAAGATCACAGGGGACACTTAATGAGCAGGGTCAGTGTTTTGATTCGGGTTAGGTGTTTGCTTTAATCCTGGTAAAATCCATGGTAGAGTGGCATTGAAAAAAAAATCAATAAAAAGCAAAGTGTGCTTCCTATTTACCATAATGTTAAGCACAGGGAGGCAAGGGATAGCGAGCAGCTCTGTTTATCCACTACAGACTCCAGATATTCTGTGACTGATTCCCTTTATTAAAACTGTATTTTTTAAAAATTTTTTCTGAGGCAGGGTCTCAGAAGTCAAGGCTGCTCCTAAACTCACTATGGACCCAGGCTGACCTTAGATTCATGGCAATCCTCCTGCCTCAGCCTCCGAGGGCTAGGATTACAGGTGTGCGCCACCACGCCCAGTTTATGTGGTGCTGGGAAATCAAACTCAAGGACTTAGTGCTTGACTTAATGCTTGCTAAGCAAGCTCTTTAATCACCGAGCCATTCCTCCAGCCCCTAAACTGTGTTTTTTATTGGACAATCTATTACTTAAGTTTATTTTAGGCTACAGCCCCTTGCTAATTTACATAACTGGACTTTTTCATGCCATATGCATATATATACCAGTGGTTCTTAACTGCGGCAGTTTTCCCCCTGAGGAACTGTAGGCAATGTCTAGAAGCAAGTTTGTCCATTATTACTGAAGGATATCAAGAGAGTAGAGTCAGGGGTGATGCTGAACGCCATACAATGTACAGGACAGACACAACCCAGAATGTCACACTGCCAACACTGAGACAGCAAGGTTTAGATCATACTAGAATGAGTAGCATCACAAATCTCAAGATAATAATAAAAAGAAAGTTTGAAAGTAATAATAAAAAGATTGAAAATCATGTTTTACTGGCTTATTATATTAACCAGTGCTCTCCAGAGAAATAAAATTCATGGCAGATACATATGTGAGCACAGACAGATATAGAAATATGTAGCTTCACAGATATAGATAGATATAAAGAGATTCAATATAAGGAACAGGCTCACAGTCATGGAGGCTGGCAAATTCCAAATCTGCAGAGATGATACCCTAGTTCAAGTCCAAAGGGCAGAAGCCACAATCAAACAAGACATAGGTCTGAATCCAAAGGTCAATGGACAGGACACTCCTTACTGTGGATGGGCAGTCTGTTGTGATACTCAGGCTTTCAGCTCATCAGATAAGCCTCACCCATGTG
Source organism: Ctenodactylus gundi (assembly GCA_004027205.1). Classification (NCBI taxonomy): domain Eukaryota; kingdom Metazoa; phylum Chordata; class Mammalia; order Rodentia; family Ctenodactylidae; genus Ctenodactylus; species Ctenodactylus gundi. Next base: position 283,598 of record PVKB01000453.1, read on the forward strand.
AGGAAGGAAAATCCGTTTACTGACTTAAATGTTAATTTTATTTTTTAAAAAGAAAACTCTCAGAAATAGCCAGAATAATGTTTGACTAAATATCTGGGCATCAAATGGACTGGTCAAGTTGATACATGCAGTTAACCATCACACCCACTAAAAGAAAAAATTTACCAGAAAAAGAAAAGAAAAACTGGAAATTAATACTCAACATGGAATCAGTTAAGCAGTCTAATTCTAACATACATTAATATACTGTAAGTTATTTAGGTTTTGTTAGCATTGTAGAAGATAAACAGTGCCACAGAAATGTTTCTTAAATACCACAGGCCTGGACTCTACCACCATATGCATGACTTCTTACAGAACCCTGAGGTACATCTCATTCTAGCCCAGAAATCCAAATCTATTTGTGCTCAGGGCCTCCTTACAAGAGCCATAAAACAGAATCATATGGTTGAAAGAAAATTTTGTGATCTTCCGACTCAATCCCCTCCTAAGTGTGAATTAAAGTAAAGAGCTAGATATGGTGGTTCATGCCTATAATCTCAACACTCTGGGAGGCTAAGGCAGGAAGATCACAAATTTGAGTCCATCTTTGATAACTTAGTGACTAAGTGGGAGTTTGTCTTAAATTTCTTTAAATTTTTTTTTCAAAGGCTGAAGATGTAGCCCAGTGGAAAGGCTGTGGGTTCCTTCCCAATTCCCACCCAAAGAAAGGAAGGAAGAAGAGAAAACAAAGAAAGACAGCAATTTAGGATTTATCTTAAATTACTGATGGAATCTAATGTCAAACACTTAAAATCACAGCATTTAAATATCAACCAGGATTTGATGTTGGCTAATCAAATAAATGAGCAAAGTACAAACCTATGTTTATAAAATAATGTTTCACTATTACTATTTTTGCTGAAAGTCAAGATTGCATAGGAGAGACTAACGGGCACGCTGCAGCCCATGGTATTGTGACCATCGAAGGAATCTCAGGAAAGCGTACGGGTTCTGGTTATGCCTCAGGACAGTTATGTGGGCCTCTTCTCAGATTTACTGATAGGATTTTCCTCCCCTGCCATTGAGAAAGTGGATTGAGAATGTTACTTAAAATTTTAACTTTACTTCATCTAGATATGTCACAAGCAAAAAGATTACTTTTAAAAAATGCTGGATATCAAAGCAAGACCCGGTCTCAGAAAAAAAAAAAAAAAGTACTGGCTACACAAATTTTGATTTAAATTTAAAACAGGCTTAAAATTCAGAAGCAAAGTTTTCAGAACTACTTTTTTTACCTTTAAAATAAAGTCTTGGATCAGAGAGTCTTCCTGAAGCTAATTACTAAAAAGTAAAAAGACAGAATATTGATTTCAATTTGATCAATGTCTGACTGATCAAACCAGACTTTCAAAATTAAGCTATGAGTTTACAATCCATTTACAATCTGTTAATAATACTTAAACATTTCAATGCCACCTCATTAGACCTTAATGCTGTAATACTGAAATCAAAAATACATTTCTTCTACCACATGGTGGGTGTGAGCTGCAGCCAAGTCTGGAGACCTACTGCTTCTTCCTTCTGTCACATGACCTATCTCTGCTCCTCGTGTCCTGAGAGCGAAGACAGTACAAATGCAGCATGTGAAAAGAATGCCTATAAAATACATTAAGATGTTTAGATCAAAGATACTTTTTCATCCAGCCATGCATCAAGCACACTGAAGCTATAGCATTGTTTTACCTACAGCAATCAGTAGCAATGGAAAATATTTATTTAGTTTTGGTTTTTAGCATTCTTAATTTCCTTAGTTTTCTTTAGCAAAATCAGTCACTGAAATAGACTACCTTTACTGGGAAGCTATAAGAATTAATTCTTCTTAAAATGCTTTATCAAAGCACTCTGCTTTGACATGTGTGTTACACTGTGTTATTTCTATATCTTGAACACTAGAATTTTCATCTGAGATTTCCAAAAGAAATAAAACAAGATTCAGACAAACGTCAAGTACGTCTTTGCACATAGAATTAATAATTCTTAATGATTAAGAACGAATTGGGTGACAGTAGAAATGTTCAATAGCCACAAATGAGTCACAGCCCCAAAAGGTCTTACAGAATGTGAGATGACTTGTGAGGCAATTCAGGGAAAAGTAATCTGATTATAATCGGTTAACAACTTAAGTCCAATATAAACATCTCTTCCTTTCTCAATGTAATGTGAAAGAAATATGCCGAAATGTTAGTGATTACATTAATTTTCTCCCTTGTGCTATGTCTTCCACGGTAGTGACGTTTTTGTTTGCTTTTCAAAGAGGAGGGGGAGAAGGAGGAGGATCTTCCTTTCTGCCACAGACTGTCCCATACTACTGCTACCAAGTAAAGAAGATGCTACTGAATCACTGTGCACAGACAAGAACTGCTAGAACTTTCCCTGGAATTCACCTTATTCATTCACCGGCAATTTGCTTTTATTTACAATGTATATTCCCCAGATGACTATGTTTTACAACTACATAGTTTATTATATATTTTATAAAGTTTTATTACATATCTTCATAAGAATTCAAAGATTCCCAACAGAGGGCTAGGGGAGAGACTCTGCTGTACGCCGAGTCCATTCCCCAGCACCACATAAGCCGGGTGTGGTGGTGCATGCCTGTAATCCCAGCACCGGGAGGCTGAGAGAGGAGGACTGCTGTGAGTCCAACGCCAGCCTCCGCTCCATAGTGAGTTCAGCACCAGCCTAGACTATAGAGCGAGATCCTGTCTCCAAACAAACAAACAAACAAGCAAAGAAACAACAACAACAAAAAATTCCCAATAAAAAAAGATGAATGCCTGGTTTTACTATGATGTGATCAATACATTGTATACACTTATTCTTATTGAATTATCACACTGCACCTCATATATGTACGATTTTTGCCAATTAAAATTTTAACCTTTTTGAAAACACTAAAAAATATGCACATCCTGAAATCAATCCCATAGAGATTCCAATTCAACATGTCTAAGGTGGAGCCCTGGTTTTTTCATACGGATCTCAAGAGCTTGTGAGTGGTGGTGAGGAACGCATTTGGAGAGACCCTTCCATAGTTTAGCCTTTGACTTGTTTCACCTGTCTTGACTCCCACAGGTTGGTTTTCCTTCTCTTACGTAGTTTCTTTCTTAATCAGGAACTTGCAAATTCTACCAAACACTGGAATCATTTGGGAGCCAGGACCTACTCTCAAGGATTTTAAACTTGGTCCACATTCTCTGTGGGCTTTCTTAAAGCTCCCCAGGTGAGAGTCCAGTTTTTGGATGTCGTCAATAATCTACAAACAAACCGGAAGTGGCCAGGTGGCCTGTCCAGCCAGTTTCATAACCAAGTTGTGAGTACCTAAGTTAAATGCCTCTTACGAGTGCCTACTGCCAAAGAACTTTCGTGACAAGCAATAAAGAAGTCTTTCTGAACAGAAGCTTGCCTAACCTAGACGCAAGCTCAGAGAGGCTCATTGGAGATTCTGTCTCTTACTCCCCATCAATAATAATGTTAATAAAATATAAGAAAAAATAAAGTTCTCCCATCCTCTCACTACCACTCACTAGTACTTGATATGTATCTTTTCCAGACCTTTCTCTAAGTATCAACATACAGAAGGTTCTTTGTTTAAATGAGAACAAATTATTCATATATAAATAAAGGCAACTTGCTTTTTTGTGGTACTGGACATAGAACCCAGGGTCTTCACACTGAGCTACATACCCAGCCCCCTCCCTTTTTTTCTTGTAACATGGTCTTGCTAAGTCCCTACATTGCCTAGCCTGGACTGAAACTTGGAATCCTCCTGCCTCAGCTTCCCAGAGTACTGGGATGACAGGCATATACCAGCACATTTGGCTGATATGTAACTTGTTTTTTAAAAATCATTATTCTACCCTGGATATCACCCTCTGTCAGAACCCTCATTTCTTGTTAGTGACAACTTTATTTTGCATGGGACCAAATGTACCATAATTTTATAACAATTTTCTCCTATTGGTGGGTATCTGGATTGCCAACAGTCACTCACTCTTGTACACAGTGAATGTCCTTTGAAACTGAGCACAGTCTCTTCCTAAAGTCAGTACCCTTCTTTGCACCATAGCACATAATGGGGCTCAGAGAAGGCAAAAAATCTACTCTTGAGTTGAGCCAAAAAAAAAAAAAAATCCTGCCCCAAATACTAGCTTTTTTTTAGCACAGCTGATACCTTTGAAATTCTTCCTAAGAAGACTTCCTACCTGTTCATAATATTCACTTCAGACCAATAAACATGGAGTACATTTCTACTCAGCACTCAATCCTTTCTTTAAGTATCAACATACTAGATGCCAGGGATCCAGCACCCCACTGGGTGTAGTCCCTGTCCTCAAGGACCTTAGCAGTGTGCTGTGTGTCAAGGGCCAATCTAGTAACAGTAACAAAGTGCAAGAGGAGAACAAGATGGCCTTGCCAGCCCTGATGTGGGCCTGTGCTTAATACGTTATAATTCTGTCCCCAGTCTAATTTAGCTGTTATCTCAGTACCTGTATAACTTCTAGAGATGGAATCACTCAAAGGACATTCCAAATATTTCTCTTCTGAAGGATACATCATATATCTTGGGAAAATAATACATTTATAATGTATTATACACACAAATATTATACACACATATATAAAGCATGTGTGTGTGCATGAGTGCTGAGCATCCATAATCTGAAAACATGAAACCCAAATGCTCCAAATTCAGAAATTTATTGCTAACACAGTGCTACAAATGGAAAATCCCAAACCATGAAAATTTCTTTCTTGCAAAACTTTATTACAGATTTCATAAAATAACCAAGCTTCAAGTTATTTACATAAGGTTAAGACAAAGCACGGGAATTGGCGTTCACACTGTGGTCCCATTCCCGAAGCATCTCATTATGTATATGCACATGTTCCAAATCTGAAACACTTCTGGTCCCCAGCATTTTGGATAAGGGATACTCAGCCTGTATTCAGGAAAGAACACTACTTGTAACCTCTCTCACTGTCTTTCCTTCCACTGACATTGCATTCTAGTTCTCATTGTTATGTTCCCACTGCTTGAGTTTAGATTTCTTAGTCACTTCAACCATCACTGGGAAGAAATACCTGATAGCCACAACTTAAACAAGAAGACGTTTATTTTGGCTCATGATTTTTACAGGATTGAGTCTATAGTTAGCTGCTCCAAGACAAAAGGGGTAAAGTAGAAGGACGGCTGCCCATCCACAGTAGCCAGGAAGCAGAGAGAGAAAGGAGGATCTGTCCTTCTCTTGTAGAAAGGCTATAAGAATATACCCCCTCAGGTCACACCCCCTGCCACCTAGCTCTTCAAGCCAGGTCCTACCTCTCACCAACCCAGCCTTCAAATACATGACGCTTTTAGAGAAAATTTTAGATCTAAACCATAGCAATCCACCCCAGCCCACAAAGACCAATGCCTAAAACAGTATGCCAAATGCATTTGGCTATTTCTAAGAGTCTTAACCAGTACCAGCACTGCTGAAAAATCCAAGTCCAAAGTCTCCTTAGAGACTCGAGGAAGGCTCCTATCTGTGAGTCCCTATAAAAATCAAAAAGAAACCTTAAACACTTCCAACACACAATGACACAAGGTAAACATTCTCATTCCAAAAGAAAGAGATAAGAGGATAGAAAAAAAAATAGAACTGTAGCAAATCCAAAACCTAGGAGGGCAAACATTAAATCCTGTAGCTCGGTAGCACCTCGGACAAAATGGGGTGAGATGTGAGCTCTAAAGTGCTTGGGCAGCCTCCCTTCTACAGTATTGCCAGCTGCAGCCCTCTACCTTCTCTCAGAGTGGCTCTGTTTACCACCTGTGGCTTTCCCTCAGAAGATGTTCTGTATTCCTGGAATCTTCAACTTCCTGGAACCTCCAAATGCACTTCTGTCTCCACCCTCATGACTTCACACACTGCCTGGATTCTCAGGCCTTCTGGAATCTGGAAAAAAGCTTTCATAACCCCATAACTCTTGTATTCAGCATACCTGTAAAACCAGCACCACATGGATGATGGCGGATGATGACAAGGGCTTCTGCCAGCTCAAGTAGTGGCAGGGATCATAGCTGCAGAGGCCTCTGAGAGACTCAATGGCTGGGCACTGTGCAAAGAATACAAGGAAACCAATTCCCTAGATGTTTCTTCTTGAACAAGGGTCTCAAGGACTCCCTTCTTGAACAAAAGCTTGATAGTTTTTGTATCCTTGAGCCTGCTAAGGGTGGGATCAGGTTATCTTTCCCAATGTCCTGATGCAAATATTTGGCTAACCTTTTTAGCAACCATGCTTTTCATGGCCCCAATTTTGCATATGCTTTCTTCCTAATGAAACTGAAAACTTTTTACATCTACTTTTTGTTTCTAATTGTCACTGTAGATCTAGCTAAAATCAGCCAGCACTACCCATGCCACAGCTTAAATGCTCGGCTGCTTTGAAATTTTTTCTGTCAGATTAATTACTCTACCATCATTAATCTGAATCTCCCACAATGTCTCAGGACATGGACTAAATGGTGACAAATCTTCTGTCAGAGTGTAACACGTGTGGCCTTTATCCCAACTGCCAAAGGAGTCTGTTCAAAAACCTCTGAGCCTGGCCTTTACTGTGTCAGTTCCTTTCAACACTCTGGTCTTCTCAGCTCTGATCAGTACCATTATGAAGCACTACTCACAGCATTCTAGGGCTTCTCTAGCCTGACTCTCCAAACCTTTCCAAACTTCTCCCATAAATCACTTCCTAAAGGAGGACACGTTTATTTGGCCAACAGTTTCCACTGGGTTCAGCCCAAAGTTGGCTGGCTTCAAGGCAGAGACACACGGCACAATGGCATGGCAAAGGAAAAAAGTTCATCATATATAATCCAGAAAGCAGAGAGAAAAGAGGAGTCGATGACAAGAGTACACTGTTCCTGGTCACATTCCCACTTACCCACATCTTTCAACCCAGTCCCACATCAAGCCAGGCTCCACTTGCACTTGAGATTTGGGTAGAAGGGCATTTTATTTATTTATTTATAATTTATTTATTTGAGACAGGGTCTCGCTTTGTAGCCCAGGATGGTCCTGAACTCACTATGAAGCTCAGGCTGTCCTTGTACTTATGGCAATTCTCCTGTTTAGCTTCCCAAGTGCTAGAATTACAGGCATGCACCAACATGCCCAGCTTGTGTGACGCTGGGGTATTGAACTCAAGTACTTAGTGCTTCCTAGGCAAGTGCTTTAACTTCTGAGCCGTTCCTCCAGCCCCCAGGAGGGCAATTTAAATCTAAATAATGAGATCCTTCCTAGCATTTGGCTTGGTTCATTTTTTTTACTACTCTCAGTGATGGTCACCAAGATTATAGCTTTATATAGATTCAAATACCATCAGTAAATCTCATTTCAACTACGTCTTGCAAGCAAAGTAAGACTGGTATTCTTATTTCCTTTCCTTCACTTTTCAACCCCACGTTATATTTCAATTTTCTATAACTTCCTACTCAATAGGATATGCTCCCAAATATGATTCAAGAGTAAACCTTACCAAAGCTGGACCTTTTGTCCTGTTCACTGACACAACAAGTGCTCAGTAAAGATGTGCTGACTCAATAGAATGGTGTTCCAGATCTGATTGCACCTGACAAATGCACTTAGGTTATAAGCTAAAAAATTAAATTCTCCTCTCCCGATCATAACTGGTCTATTCATCACAATGTTTGATTACCTTGTAGCTATCTGCTAAAATATAAGGTGAGAAGTTTCCAAGATCTATAAAACAACTCGCTTAGCTTCTTTACAAAATATTCTCACTCACTCAAGCATTTTATATACAGGAGCTTTGGTAATATAGCAATAACTCTGCCTTCAAACATATCTTATTTTTGGTTTCTAAAAAGCAGCGCAATGTTCTTGTGCCAAGTCTCAGCTGCACCATTCTTGATGAGTAAGCATATTATTGGGTATTATAGGTCAATGACTACTGAGACTTGGATCAAAAATCTATCCGTGAATTAAAGGCTAATACTAACATTTTTATTTTCCTTTAAGAGTAATTATCCTGTATTCGACTTTTCTGATGCTGAATTATGATTTCTAGAAGAATGTTCTGGGCTTAGAAAAGCTGGAGTAGATCAAATTTCAGTTAAAATAAGTTATCTCTTTCACTTTTCCTTTATTCTAGGTAAGTGTGCTGTTTTTCCTTAGATCATGCTAAAAACCTAAAAGAAGAATCTGAAAAACTATGAAGGCTCCATTAGACCTTGGCAGGGGCCCAGAGAGACCACCAAGCTTGTTCATAAATGTGTACTGTCTAATAAAAATGTGATGATGATTATTATTAAATGCTTAATGAGCAGCAAAAATGCACTAAATTAAAAAATGTATGCACTCCACTTTTCCTATCTCCTAATGGGGGTGTAGAAACTGAATGTTGAAGGCTGTTTCTTTGCCTCAGTAGTTGGCATGTTGTCCCCACAGCCTGATGACTGCCAGCAATCATCATCCTGCTCACGTGCTTGAAGTTTTCTGTGGACCAAGGATCACATCTCACCAGACACCTCACATCAGCACCACAAAATTATGGATCAAGTTCTTTTCTATGGATTGTATCAATGTGGCATAAATATGCTTACCAAATCCAGTAAATTATTTTCTATTTCTCCAAAAGAAAGAGGTTCAGTTGAGGTTTCAAGAAAGGAACTTGCTTCTTATGTCTAAGATCACACACAAAGAGTGACTTTGTTTCCTATATCTGCTTCTGACTTAGAAATCATCACAGGTAACCGCTATCTTAATCAAACTTTCATGCTATTTAGAGAATATAATAAAAAAATAGTTTCACAAATAACTTCAAAATCTCCTCCAACAATCAATATTTTAAGCACATCACCAATTTTTTAATTGTCTTAACAATAGAGCAAATGTTTAATGAATCCATATTTTAGCCCAGACATGAGTGATGTGTAAACTGCTTGCTATCTCTAAATTCTGAAGTCAAAATAGTAATACGCAGTCAGCAGGATGCTCTCCCTTAACTAAGGTGGGTGCTCTTTCCTCCGTGCCTCCTCCTCTTTAAAGTTACGTGATGAAAGGAACTTAGCCAAAGCCAAGAGCTAATGCTACAGGATCCAGCTCGACTGGGCAGCGTCACTCCAAAATACCTAAGGCCAATAGCCTCCTTTTTTGCCCTACAATTATTTTCATGCACAAATAGTATTTGTTAAATTGGTCATTAGTGAGGTGCATTGAGCACTGGCTCCTCATTTTGATCAAAGGACGCATTTCCTAGTGAAATTATATTTTATAATCAATTTTTGTGTCTGCATGCTATGGGTAAGAGAAACGACTCTAAACATGACAACAAGAACAGTCTTTAAAACTTAGGGTACTCGGGTTGGGGTGTGACTCAGTGGTAGAGTGTTGGCCTGATATGCACAAGGCCCTAGCTGCCATCCTCAGCACTGCATGGAAAAAGAAAAAAGAAAAAAGAAAAAGAAAGGAAGAAAAGAAAGAAAAAAATGAAGAGAGGAATATTTTTAGTCTGTTCCTATCTTCTTCCATCCTCACTCACCCAAATGATGACAAAGAAATAGCAATCATATGTATACAAATTCAGAAAATTTGAAATTTCTTACTTCTCTTTCCAATCAGAAATAGTAAGATTTGAACTGAGCAGTTATGCTAAAGAAACAAGATTATGGAGAAAAGAAACTTAGCCTTGTGTTCTGAAGGGGCAGTTTTCTTAAAAGTACAATTTTAACATTTAAAAATAAAGACCCTAGCTTATCTTTGAATGAACCCATCTGTATTAAATATGATTTCCCTGTGTTGTTTTTAGATTCAGAAATAGTTAATGGTATAGCACTTGCCTAGCAAGAGGCAAGAGGACCTGGACCTAACACCCCACACCAGAAAATATATACATATATGGTTTTCACTTCATGCAAAACCTATACCTTTCCACACGGAACATGGTTTATGTGCCCATATCACACAAATTTAGCAAGATATTAAATTCAGTGAGAATAAATTTATTATATCATTTACAGACAGAGTTCTCACGATTAAAAGATAACAGTTCTTCTCAGGGCCAAGACTAGGATGAGGCAGTGAGAGGCCTCACACACAGGACTTAGGAGGTGCTCTTTCTTGTGAGCTGAGCTGTGCAAGTGTCACCCTGACAGGGAGCCCTGGGCCCTCTGCACTGGGGGGAAGGGGTGTCTCTGGTCACCTATATTCATGCCCTTCTGTGGTCCAGCCAGTGATGCCATGATTGGCAAAACTGGTCATTCTAACGCAGGAGAGGAAACCAAACACTGTCCCTATGGGTCGCCTGGAGCCCTCCAGGCAGAAGCAGGCACTACCTAGGCTGTCAAACTTCTATTAAAACTTGTGATGGCAAACTGGTTTCATTATTATTTTAACATAATTTTATTTTTCATTAGCACATGGAAATATATATATATATATATATATATATATATATATATATATTATGGGTACTGTGATATTTCATTACATGCATATGATGTACAATGAATCAAATTAGGGTGAATGGCAAACCCAACACCACCTTAAGATTTTATTTTATCTTATCTTATTTTTCTGTCAGTATTAAGGATGGAACTAAGAGATCTGAAGGCTGCTGGGCAAGTGCTCAATGCTAAATTGTTAACTCCGCAAATTATCTTTATGTAGCACTGCATAGCTCTTACCCCTAGAGTAGTTTCCCACCAGGAGAACCCCTTGTGTCTTTTGTCCCTCCTCTTTCCTCCTCCAGGGTTCTCTGCTTGTTACTGTGGAGCCAGAGGCCTAGGGCGGGCCACAGGTCAGACTTCTTCCAGACTTCTGCTGTGCCTTTGTGCAGAACAGGGCCTTCCACACAAAAGACTGGGAGGACCACAAATAAGCTTGCACTGCTCTCTGCCTCTGTTTTCCTGGGCTCCTCAACCTCTATGAGATGTGAAAGCCACTGCTAGCCAAGGGCCCTGAAGGGCTGGCCACTGCGCCGACATGGCTGCAGGTGAGTGGACGCTGTGGCAGGCCTGTCGTTGCTCAATGAGATTAGCCTCTAACTGATGCACACGGGCCTTATTGAAAAGGCCACTCTGTAATTGGTGCCATTAGCCCGGCTGCCATTAAGAGGTTGCCTAAAACTTCCTGGAGGGACTTGCGGGAGGCTCCTGCAGCCTCGGTTCACTCATGTAGAACAGCAGGCACTGCGCTAATTTCCAGGCTCCCACCCATTAGGGGAGAGAAGCAACTCATTAAAGGTCCTACCCTCTCAACGCCAATTACCCCAGGATAATGACCAAACGTGGAGCGCACTAGAAACTTTCAGGGCTTCCCCACATCCCTCTCATTCGTGATCTCTGCTGATTACAACCACGGAAACAAACACTGGAGCCTCAAATCTTCTCACAGCCAGGCTTGCTACATAATCAGCCACGTGAACGCTGGGTCACGTTAATTTAAGGGCTGAGCATTTTGAGCTACGTCTAACATTTTTAGAGAAAATGCTGAACCACCACAGCCTAGTGTAAAAGTTTTGTTTCATTTTTTCCAATTCTTCTCCTGCCAGGAAAGAGATTTTGCAGCAGGGTGAAGCAAAGTTATTTGTCTACAGAGTTTTATCACCATATTACTAATCTTGGCAGATTTTTAACTCTAACTTGGAGGTCCTCTCTCCTGATGTCCCATTCATTTGGGAGCAAAGAAGTTTTGGGAGGACAGGCGAAGAGGCTGCGAGAAATAGGATTTCCCCAAAAAAGCAGAAAGTAAAATAAATAAATAAACCTGCTCTAGAAAATACCTTTGCGCGTTAACGTATTGTGTTACTAAGCATTTTAGGGCCCAAAGCCCAAGGACAGGCTATGAAATATTTTTTGTCCAGTGCCATTAAAATATCAGTTTGGCTTCCTGCTCTTTTTCTACCCACTTGACTATTTATTGTGCAATTTCATAAACCATAGTTGTCTGGCTTCCAAGTTTCTCACACACCTTTATCTGTGTCATGCCCCCCTGTGATAGTCCCTTTCTTATTCCTGGGTGCCATCTGCAAAGGCACCTGTCTGAGCTTGTTCATGGCAATGTCTCCACAGTGCTGTAATAAGAAAATGTATCATTCAATTGTTTCACGACTAAATGAATCAACCAGTTGTTTTTTGTGTTATGTAAATATTCTTTCAAATATGCGAAAGCATATTTTGGAGATGACTGCTGACAGATCTTGTTCATAGGCACTAATGAAGAAGATATCTTTACAGATAACACAAACAGCATAAAGCTCATATGTTGTGAAGATGGTGTTAGCAGAAACATAGCTCATTTGTCTAATGTTTTGCTAACCTTGCATTCCAAAAATCCCAAAGAAAAAAGCTGTAACTTTTAATGTAACAGAGCTGTCAAAACTACATAAAATTAGCTCCATTAAAAAAGCAAAATATAAGTAACTTCTATTTAATTTGTGGCAGAATGAATACATAAATTGTTGCTTCCAGATAGAAAAGAAAAACAAGGAATATAGGTGCCCTCTTGTGGAAAGGACCAGAACTGTCCCTTCCAAATATCGAGCTTTCTCCAAAACACTGTCCCAAATCCTGGGTACATTCCAAGGGACATTCACCCTCCTAATTATTGTGCAAGAAACCATTATTCCTGCTAGCTAAAAATGTCCTCATTTCATTGTCTCTATAATCAGAGGCCTTGCCTCCCAATTTCAAGTTCTTGAATTAATTTAGCAGACGTACCTCTAAACTAGTCCCACCTCTAAGCTACTCTTGCCCTGTGGAGTCCCTAAGATTATACCCAGTACTTCTTCTGCTGGAATTTTAGAAAGGTGGAACCCTCCGCCTTGTAGGAACTCCTGCTGGGCTCCCTTTGTGTCTTGCCCCTTTCAGGGTACACTGAAACCATCACTGCCTTATTACCATACACCTAATGAATTAGCCCTTCCCTTTTTTAATCACATGAATTCTATAGGAAAGAAACCCTGCTGTGCACAAATCTAGTGATTATTGTCCTCAAAGCAATCATAATATTGTTTCTGTGTTTGCAAAACATGCTAGGGCACGAGCTCTTCTAAAGAATTTATTATGATATGTTTGAATTGATTCACTGCTTGTCTATGTGACTTTTGACTAAAAGCTCTGAAGATAGCAACAATCTCTTCGTTCAACTATGGCACTCTTGGGGTCTCGTACAGTGCCTGACATGTTGGTGAGGTGCCTCCAATGAGGTGTTGCACAAAGCAGTCCCACTGTAATATGCAAATGTGGCTTGTTAAACTCAGCAACCAAGACAGCCTCGCAGTTATTAGTGTACATATGGAACAATGAATGGCAAGAAGAAGGGTGGTTTTGATTCCAAGAGGCTCCCCTTGGCCAGATGAGGGAGATCTGAGGACCCAGAGGGAGAGGACAGGGGTGGCCAAATCACTCAGGATGCACTATAGCACATTCACCTAACAGCCACAGCCAATCTTCAGTGGGCAGCAGACTCCCCTGGAGGGCTTGTTAAGTAGGCCGCCAGGCCCCATCTGGGAGTCTAATTCAGTAGGTCTGACCTGGAGCTCAAGAATTTCATCTCTACCAAACTACTAGGTAGCATTCATGTCACTGGCCTAAAGACCACACTTTGAGAGCCAGTGATATACAGCAATTTTCACTCTGGTTACAAAATATAACCACGTGGAGATTTCTGAATATGTCAGTAGCCCTGGTCACATTCAAGGCAACAGCATCAGAAACTATACAGTGGACCCTAGACAGTAGCAGTTATAAAGATTCTGCTCACCCACCCTATGTCACAGAAGACTTTGTAAGTAGAAAGGCTTTTCCAAAGTCGGGGCAGGGAAATTAAGCCTGACTCGATGTCAATGACAGAAATATACAATAATAATATATCTCCAGACAACAAAGGTTTCCCCTCTGTTGGGTTATGTGAACCTCAAACAATTCAGAGACAATTCTGAAGCAACTTAACACACTTTTAGAAAAGAAACAGCAGAGACTTCCAGTCAAGACGGTGGCTGAGTAACAGTGCTGCACAATGTCTCCTCCTTGACCCACTTAAAAAGTCGAGAATTTAGTTAGAAAAAGTGTGCTTAGTGTATCTAGGAAAGAGAGGAGCATCCCCAACAACTGAAAGGAGGGCAGGGGAAGGTAATAAATTTCAAAGGATCATCAAAAGCAGAGGAAAAAAATCTCAGCAGCTCAGGAAGCCGCCACAGGTTTGCTACAGACAGCCGGAGCCACAGGCAGCTGCAGGTGGAGGAGAGCTCGTGTGGGTCTGGAACATCTGAAGGAGCTGGGAGAGGATAGAGCACCCCAACAACAGACAGGAGGCCACAGAAAGATCAGAAATCCTGAAGTCATATTGGAAGTGGAGGAAAAAAGCAGCCGACTCGGCGCAACCCCGAGCTGCTGGCATCCATAGATCACAGCTGGAGGAAAGTGCAGAGACAGAACCTCAGTCTGAGGTAAGGACGGATCCGGAGAAGTAGGAATAGTCGGCCTCCGAAAAACCAACCCATGGGTATTATGTACTACAAACACAATGTGCGCTCTCCCTAGAAAATGCCCCAGGAGTCCAAATCAGAAACAGGGCTCAGCAGCCTTCACAGGCAATGACATAAGCAGGAGCCATTTTAAAAAGAAGGAAAAAATAAATAAATAAAAGCCCAAGACTGAACATTTTAGAGTAAAAGAAAGCTCAGAAGAGCACATCAGGTCTTTGGAGTCACTCTTAAACAATGTCTAGGAAGAAACTGGCACAAGAGGCAGAGAGAGGAGAAAAGAAGTGGGGGTGGAGGCTGTCGATGCCCTGAATGGCTCAGGGTAGGGTACACACCTCTGACGGTAGAGAGCCCACCATGGGGGAAGAAAGCTAGGACAGGCAAGAGTGCTTTGCCTAGAGGGCCAAGGTGAAAAAGTTACCATAAAAGGGAGACCATCACCCTGTGCCTCCAGCATGAGCCAGAGGCTTTCAGGTCACCACTGCCATGCAAGCCAGAGGCATCTACTACCTGGAAGTCCACTGCACACCCATCCAGTGAGCCAGAGGATTTTAGAGGCTGCCAGAGAATTTCATTATCCTGTCGATTCTGAGCCACAGAGGCTTCCAGAAGCATCTAGGACCAGGAATTCCATCACCCTGTCTATTCCTTTGGCCACAGGTTTCCAGAGACATCTAGGACTGGGCCATCGCCAAACCCTTCTTTCCTGTGCACAAGAGACAGCCAGAGATAGCCAGAGACAGCAGGACCATGAGGAAACATGGTAATAAATCTCCTACAAAAAGTCCTGACACCACAGAAGATGATACCAGGGACAGTGAAATTGCAGAATCCAAAGATGAAAATGACAGCAATTTCTGGGCCAGAAATACATTGAATTAAAGCAGGAAATGAAGCAGGAAATGAAAGTGATAAAGCAAGAGCTACAACAAGAAATAGCTAAGTTAAAAGCAAGCCTTGAAAAGCAATAAGAGGAGATCAAAGTAGAAATAAACCAGAAGATAATGAAGACAGTACAAGAAACGAGAGAAGAACACAACAGAGACATAAAAAAATAAATACAGATATCCAGGAAGAGAAAAACACACAAGAAATAATAAAAAAAAATTTCAAACATATTTAGAATAGAAAATCAGACCTAGAAGACAAAATGAGAGAAAGGGAAAAGAAAGACCATAAAGAACACACAGTAAAAACAGAAGAAAGTGAATCATTACAATGGCTGATAGATGATTCAAAGGGAAACAACCTCAGAATTACGGGAGTCCAAGAGAAGAATGAGGACAAAACAAAAGGCCTAAAAGTCATGTTATGGAAGAAAATATCCCAAATCTAAGAAGAGAAATGAACATGGAAATATTGCAGGCATATACAACACCAAACAATATTGATCAGAAGAGAACCTCATCCCAACACATCATAATTAAAGTATTAGAAACCCAACACAAAGAGAGAATACTGAAAGCGGGAAGAGAAAAGCAGAAGGTGACTTACAAAGATAAGCCTATCAGGATAACTTCAAACTTGTCAACCCAGACTCTAAAAGCCAGGAGATCATCATGGAGCAATGTAATTCAAAAACTAAAAGAACACAAATGCCAACCAATACTACTATACCAGCAAAACTATCTTTTAAACTAGAGGGAGAAATTAAAACTTTCATGATATAGAAAGCTTTAAAAAATTGCAGCCATTAAGCCAGGACTGCAGAACATTCTTAAAGAAAACTTGGATAGTGAAAGAGAGGCCAATGACACTAGTGACCCCAGAGAAAAAGAGAAAACAGCTAGAGGGGAAAGAGCTGAGAAAAAAGTAAAGCCAGTAAACAACGTCGAAAAACTACAGCAATGGTGGGATATACCAAACATACCTCAATAATTACTCTAAACATGAATAGCCTCAACTCACCTATTAAAAGACGCAGATTAGCTAACTGAATCAAAAAACAGAAACCCACAATTTGCTGCCTACAAGAGACATACTTCACCCACAAGGAAACTCATAGACTGAAAATAAAAGGATGAAACTCAATATTTCATGCAACAGGTCCCAGGAAACAAGCAGGGGTAGCTATATTAGTCTCAGACTCATCAGATTTCAAAAAAAAAAAAAAAAAAAGGTAAAAAGAGACAAAGATGACCACTATATACTGGTTAAAGGAACACCAAAACAAGAAGAAATTACAGTTATCAATATATATGCCTCCAACTCTAGAGCACCCAATTATGTAACCCAAAATTTATTAGACCTGAAAGCACACATAAGCCCCAATAAAATGATAGCAGGGGACTTTAATACTCCGCTATTACAGATAGATAGATCAACCAGACAAAAAATCCACAAAGATATACAACTGCTGAACGATACTATAGAAAACTTGGACATTAACAGATGTTTTCAGAGTTTTCTACCCAACATCAACTGATTACACGTTCTTCTCAGCAGCACATGGAACGTTTTCTAAAATAGACCATGTCCTCAGACATACGTCATGCTTAATCAAGTACCAAGGGATAGAAATAATTCCCTGAATACTCTCCAACCATAGTGGAATAAGACTGGAACTTAACATCAGCAGAAACAGAAGAAAATACACAAATACATGGAGACATAACAATATACTAAACACCAAACAATGGATTATGGAAGATTATCAGAGAAGAAATGAAAAACTTCACAGAGTTAAATGATGATGGAAGTACATCATATCAAAATCTGTGGGACACAATGATAGCAGTACTCGGAGGAAAATTCATAACCATAAATGCACACACCAAAGAAGAAAACAGTCACAAATAAAAATGTTAATGATGCACCTTAAAGAGCGGGAGAAACAAGAACAACTTAAACCAAAAGGCAGTAGAAGAGAAAAAATTATAAAGATCAGATCTGAAATTAATGAAATTGAAATTTAAAAAATAAAAGATTTATGAGTCAAAGAACTGCTTCTTTGAAAGAATTAACAAAATTGACAAAACTCTTGCTAAACTCACCAAGAAAAGGAAAGAAAAGGCACAGATTAGCGCACTTAGAAACAAAAAGGTGAAATTATAACAGACTCTGCAGAAATTCAGAATATTGTAAGAAAACACTTTGAGCACCTATATTCTAACAAGTTAGAGAATTGGGAAGAAATGGATGACTTCCTAGATAAATGTAAAATACCAAAATTAAATAAGGAAGACATAAAAATCTTGCACAACCCCATCATGCACACAGAAATTAACGCAGCAATAAAAGCTCTACCTACAAATAAAAGTCCAGGCCCATAGGGATTCACAGCAGAATTTCTTCAGTACTTTAGGGAAAAATTAACTCCAACCCTCCTCAAACTGTTTCATAAAGTAGACAAGTTTCTTCAAAGAACTTGAAACAATAATTCTTAAATTCGTATGGAACCAAAAGAGACCAAGAATAACTAAAGCAATTCTGAGCAACAAGACCAAGGCAGGAGGCTTTACAATTCCAGACAACAGGCTGTACTATAAAGCAATAGTTGTAAAAACAATTTGGCACTGGCACAAAAACAGACAGATAGACCAGTGGAACAGAATTGAAGATGCAGAGACAAACCCAAATACCCTCAATTACTTAATCTTCGACAAAGGAGCCAAATACATATACTAAAAAAAGGACAGCCTGTTCAACAAATGGTGCTGGGAAAACCTGCCATCCACATGCAAAAGAATGAATCTAGTCACACACCTATCACCATGCAACAAAATCAAATCAAAGTGGATCAAAGACCTAGACATTAAAGTGAAACACTGAACCTCCTAGAAGACAAATTAGGCAAATATCTAAAAGACATAGGAGTAGGCAAAGACTTAAACACTTGTTTCCTCTCTTTAACCTGGTCCTCTGCTGTCAAAGCTATTTGTCTTCCTACTGGCCCGCTGTTAAAAAAAACCACAGAAGATCACAAACACACACATTAGTTATGTCAACACCACTTCTGTGATCAAAGTTGGACCTTTTCCCATTAGACACTGCTGTTTTTGCTGTCATCACCCTAGACACCATCAAATCCAGTGACAACATCCATCCAGGCGCTGAAGATGGGGCAATGATCTGTTTGAGGACCTGCTTAGAGAAGGCCAAAGAAGCGATGCTACCCCTTGAATAAAGTGAACACAGGCATGAGGTATACAGTAGCCCTCCAAATTCTGTTACCATGTCATGATGCAGCTGGCAAAAGCTCTGACCTCTGACTTCCAATAGAATATTCAAGAGGTAAAACATTTTCTGAAGACATTTTCAAGGGACATTTTTATAACACTGTTCTTGTCAAGCAAACCAGCAGACTCAGCAAATGTGGTACCACAGATCTGTAATCCTAGCTACTTGGGAGGCTGAGACAAGAGGATCACAAGTTCAAGGACAGCATGGGCAACTTAGCAAGACACTGTCTCCAAAAAAAAACATTTTTTTAAAGGCTGGAGACACCATTCAGTAGCAGAGCACCTGCCTGGTAGGCACAAGGCCCTCAGTAGGCTCATTTTCTGGTCATGTTCCATTTACAGAAAATGGACGCACACCACGAAGGCCTGTAATCCCACCACTCTCAGAGGCTGAGGCAAGAGGAACACAAGTTCAAGCCCAAGCTAGGCAATGTTCTCTCTCTCTCCGCCTCTCTCTCTCTCAATCTCTCTCTCTCACACAGAAAATAAATTTTAAAATACACAATAAAGCAAAACTAAGAAAAAATTAATTAATAAATATAAGAGTGCAGAAAGTGTAGCTCTGGATTTGGTAAGAGCAGCAAGACTAATAATTAGCAACCTAACATGACAGACTGTTTTTACTAGTCTTTCTTATAGAATGCTAAATTATTGAAGCCTAATAACAAGGTGGTACTTTTTAAAAGCCAATGGAACCCATTATTCTGTATAATTAATAATCTGCTAATAAAATATAATGCTGGTTAATTGTAGTAGTAAAATATATTTTAAATTTTTAAAAAGGTAAAATCTTTAACTAGAAGGAAATATTTAAGTAGGAGTCAGTCAACCTGCATTCATTGATGCATCCAATACCAAAACTTCCCATGTCTGAATTTTCTTCCTTTGTAAAATTAAAGCTAACACGTAATTGTAAAGTTTTACTTTAGAAAGGGATTGAGTTAAAAAAGAAATTCCACACTTTACCAAATTACACACTTTTCCACACTTTATTATCTCACTGAGCATATATTAGTGGGGCGAAGACTGGATTTTTAAGAGAGCCCTGTAGAAACCACATCGTTCAGTAACTTCCTCCCTGAGAGGTAGCACAATGTTTTTGTTATTCAGTATTTCATAAATTTGCAGAATCCCAAACCAAAATTTTTCATGAAGAAAAGTATTTTGAAATTCTGAGGTCAAATAATTATTCAAAAAGAAAATTAACTTCTAGAGAATTTAAACATTTATATGATGCTGTATAAAACAGCAATAAGTAGTTCTTTCTTATCATTAGTACAATATTACAATAATAATGCTTTTTCCTCTATTCATGTAGCACTTTTCTTCAAAAGAGTTTGTTGTATTTTTGATAAGTTTTTCTTCAGCTATCTTGGCTACAGAAAATAACCCAGTTAAAATAGGACATGTTTTGTAGGAAATAATAATTATGCTGTAGTTTTACAGTCTTAATTTATTGAGAGGAAAAATGATAAAAACTCTGTCATCTTCAATATTATTTTTAAAAGCATCACATTTTGATATACTTTCCTATTAATTATTATGAATAATAATAATTATTATTATAATAATCAGCTCTTGGCAGCCTCTCACACAAAAAAACTAGAGTCTCAATAAGCTTCTCTAAGTTTAGCATTTTCACATAACATATAATTTTAAAACACCCAAAATAGATTTAAAGACTTTGTAATTCTGTATTTTTTCTTAATAGTGTTGTGATGTAACAGGTTTCTTTCTTATTGAACTTGTTTCTTCCATCAACTGCAGATACAGCAATTATTCAAATCTCTGTAACTAACTCAGACAGAAAGAGCGAGATCCTAATAAACCTTACAAGAGTCTGAAGAAAAATATATCAATTAACTTTGCTAATCCCGAGAGTTGTATTGGGTTTTTTAGTTCAGCTGATTTCAGTGGACAGAAAAACTTCTATATTATAACATCAAGAAAAACTGATAAAAGTAACAAAACTAATCATTTTAACAAGAATTAAAAAGAACTAATTCTACTAGTGTTACATACATATCCTAAACCTTTTAGAATTAATAACTTTACCTAAATACTATGAATATTTACCAGAAAAGAATCTAAAAATCCTCAATATTTTCAAAGAATTTAGAGGTGAGTGATAACATGTGTGTCTTATAAACTGTTACAAACATCATTTACTTTCTCCAGTCCTATTTGATCCATGTTTTTCTAAATTCTGTCCCTTAGATTCATACACGGTACTCTGAGATATCTTTATCTAAAGGCATATCCACTATATCCCATTTCATTAAATTTAAAGAAAGTGAGTACAATTGAATAGCATCTCCTTATTCCTTGATTCTCATTTAAAAAGTCATCAACTAAATTTTTTATCTTTTGTGATACACAACAACTGCATTTAGAGAAGTACAAATTGAAAAAAAAAAACCTGCAATTTTATCCAGCAAGAACAGCTATCATGAAAAACTCAAAAAAAATGAATGTCTGTGGGGACAAAAGAAACTTGCTACACTATTTCTGAGAATGTAAATTGGTACAACTACTATGGAAATCAGTGTGGAGATCTCTTTTTAAAAAAATCCTAAAACTAAGCATTCCATTCAATCCAGCTATTCATCTTCTGAGCCTCTTCCCAAGAGTTAGACATCATATTGGAGGGTGCATGCATTCCCATCTTTGTAGCAACACAACTCACCATAGCCAAATCTTGGAAATGGCCAATCTGCCCACCAACAGGCGAATGGATTAAGCAATCATGGTATATATCCACAATGGAGTACTTTGCAGCCATAAAAGAATCAATGTAAGTAATCTGCTGCAAAATAGATGCACCTTGAGACTATAATGCTAAGCAAATTAAATAAAACATAGACAGCTAAATATAGAATGGTTTCTCTTATATGAGAAACATAAACTATTTAAAAAATAGAAAATATAAATGATAGAAAACAGAGAAGTAGACTCTGTGAAGACGGAAAGGGAAAGGAATGGGGAGGAGACAGGAGGGAAGAGAAGGGAAAGGAAAAATGATTAAGATGTGGTGTGTACTCTTCCCAGAGCAAGGTCTTTTGCCTTTGCAACCCTTTATTAGTAAATAATGGGATCTTGATAATTACTGAAACAACCTAAGTGAATATTTTTCAAAATCCTGCTTCCAAGTGTTTGGCTTCTTTTTAATGCTAGTATCTTTAACATCTTGTGCTCTTCTGCCCCATGTTTGAAGCTCCTTCCAGTCTTGCATAACTACAGACTTTTCACACCTTTTTCTCTCAGCTATTTTTCCCTATTTTTCAGTGCACAGCTGACTATCAACTAGTGACCATGTGACAGTATAGACAAAGAGCTGCTTTGAGATTTCTTTCATCAGCTTATGTAGTCCATTGCCCTTAATTTCAGTTTCAGCTGAAGTCTCTGGACAAAGGAAAAATGTCAACCCACTTTTTGCCATAGCATAGCAAGTGTGGTTTTGAGACCAACTGCCAATATAGATATTTTCATCTGAAACTTTTTGAGCCTGCCCTTTATCCACATGTCTATTAGCATTGTGGTCTTCTGAGTACAACCAGAATCTCCCATAAAGCTTGGCACAGAAACCTCCATGGCTTCTCCCGCTGGCCCCTTCAGACCTTTCCAAACCCATCCTGCAAACCAGTTCCATAGGCTTTCAAATCACATGGTCAGATAAAGTCACAGTAATAATAACCTCACCTCTCTGGTACCAATTTCTGTAGTAGTTACTTTCTTACTGTTGTGACAAAATACCTGACATCAACAAATTAAGGGAGGAAAGATTTATTTAGCTCACAGTTCAGAAGGTCTCACACAGTCCATTCATTGGGCAGCCAAACACAGTGAAGGCTCATGGCAGAGCCACAGACATGAGAGCTACTGACCCCCACGCAGACAGAAGCCATATCCAAGCAGGAGCAAAGTGAGACTGCAGACTCAGACAAGGCCGGAGCTTTCCCAGGAAAAGGCTGTAACAATGTTTCTTCTTCCTCTCTTTACTTAACTCAAGATGTCAGTTGGGCAACCAGACTCCAGGGTGGGTGCCCCTCCATCACTTCCTGGCCCACAAGTCAACAACATATATGGGAAAGCCCTGCCCTAGGCACCCCCAATCCCAACAAACTGACACAATCTTTCCAGGTCAAACATCAAGCATCTGCCCCATCCAGCCAGGCTTTACCTCCCAATAACACACACTTCCAAATACATGAGGCTTTTGGAGGACACTCAAGACCCAAACCATAGCAGAAAACTAGTTATACACATGCAAAAGAATGAAATAAACCCATGTTTTCCATCCTATATTAAAATAAAATTAAAATGAACCAAAGATCTAGAAATTACAATAGAAACACCGACTCTGTCAGAAGATACAATAGGTAAAACACTTGAAGACATAGGCATTGAAAAGATCTTATGAATAGAACCCCAATTGCACAAGAATTAACACCAGGAATCAATCAATGGAATTATATAAAATTAAAGGCTCTGCACAGCGAATGAAACAAAATAAAGAGGCAACACATAGAGTAGGGGAAAAAATTCCAGCTATTCCTATAACAGAAGACTATTATCTAGAACACATGAAGAACTAAAATCAGACTCTCCCCAAGTAAAAGGCCCAATCTGTAAAATTAGCAACAGAAATGAAGAAATTTCTCAAAAGAACTACAAATGGTAAGTAAGTATATGAAAAAAAGTGTTCAGTATCTGTTGATTTACATCTGGAATGGCCCCCAAAAGCCTCATGTATCAGGATGTAGTTAGATACCCGTGGAACCATGTGCTAGTTGGGAAGTGAGGCCTGGCTGGAAGGGGCAGATGCTTGGGCCTTGACCTGGAGGGATTGTGTCAACTTGTAGAGATTAGGAAAACCTGAGCAAAGCTCTCAGGTGTGTGTGATTAAGCTGTGGGCCAGAAAGAGACAACACCCACCCTGGTATGAGTAGCTCAACTGGTAGCTTGAACAAAGTAAAGGAAAAAAAGAAACAGTGTTGTAGCCTCTTTCTGGGATAGCTAGAGCCTTTTCCTGAGTATCCAGACATCAACTTGCTCCTCCTTCACTTATCTGTCTGCCATGCTGTGAATAGCTTTTTCTCCAACTACACGTCCAACCATACATTTCCATCACTGCTGGCCACCACCCATGAATGGACCGTGTGACAAATTCTGAAACAATAATCTAAAATAAATCTTTCTTACCTTAAATTGTGGGTGTTGGGTGTTCTGCCCTAGTAATGAATAAGTAACTAAGATACTAAGATAGCATCAATTACATTTTTTAACCGAAGTAGTGACACCTATTAGTTCTCAAACTGTATCAATAAATGAAGTGAATCAGAAGCCAAAGGTGAGATTTTGAATGGTTTCCATGATATAAGAAACTCAGATCACAATTATTTCATAGAACTTTTTGTGGGAAATAATGGGAACTGCAGGGAAGGAGGAGGGAGAAGAAGGGTCACAAAAGGAAGGGAGAAAATATTGTAATTTTGCCATGATATGTATATGTATAAAAAACTCAAGATCAATGTAAACTTTATGTATTGCACTTATCAATTAAATGGAAAAAATGATAATGGAATTTCTGATCTAGCAAATTAACAGGTTAGATAAATTCTGCACAAAATACAATTATTGCTGCATGTGCATAGAGCGCACAGGTGTGGCTTACTGGGTTTATTAGGTGCAGCAGTCATTACTGGGGCTCACCAATATCCACTTCTTTTCTTCTTGGGCATATGAAAGATGACTTCTCAATTCTTCTGTTCCTAGGGGAAATATTAGATTGGTGCAAAGGTAATTGCAGATTGTGAATTTTTAAATCAATTATATTATAACTAAGCTCAAACACTTACTTATTAATCAAAATAGGAACAACACAATTAACAGATTTTTGCCATCAAGAAACAAGTTTATTCATTCCTGTAGAATAAATATCCATGCTTCAGAATTTGCCAAACTCTTGGAAAACACTTTCTGCATTCTGATGGTTGTGAAAGTATTATCTCTGCAAAAAGCTAATCAAGACGACTGAAGAAGTGATAGTCAATTGGTGAGAAGATAGGTGAGTGCGGCAAATGATGCAGAACTTCGCAGCTCAATTCATTCAACTCTTGAAGCTTTGGTTGTATGGTATGCAGTCAGGGATTGCTGTGGAGAAGGACGAGGCCGTGTGTTGAGTGATGCCAACTGCAGGCATTGCACTTTTCAGTACATCTCATCAATTTGCTGAGCATGCTTCTCAGATGTAATAGATTTAGAAAGCTGTAGAGGATCCAACCTTTAGCAGACCACCAAAGAGTGACTGTGGCCTTTTTCTCATGCAAGTTTGGCTTCAAAAATTGCTTTGGAGATTCTTCTTGGTCCTATCACAGACCTGGTCATTGCCTGTGAAATAAAATCCACTTTTCATAGCACATAAAAATCCAAATAAGAAATGGCTCATTGTTAGTGCACAGAATAAGATGACACTCTCAGATGGCATGTTTTTTTTTTTTTCAGTCATTTGATGAGACACCCATTTATTGAGCTTTTTCACCTTTCCAATTTACTTCAAATGTTGAATGACAATAGAACAGTCAATGCTAAGTTCTTTGGCAGTTTCTTGGGTAGTTGAGAGAAGATTGGCTTCAATGATTACTGTCAGTTGGTAGGTACTAACTTGCAATGAAGTGCCAGCCTCTATGTAGTTCATCTTCAAGGCTGTCATGTCTTTTGCAAGGCTTTATGACCCAACACTGCACGATATGTTCTTTAGCAGTTCTGAGCCAAATGGGTCGTTGAGGGTACAAGTTGTCCCGCTTCTTTATAACCCATTTTGAATTCAAATAAGAAAACTGTTAAAATTTGCTTTTTGTCTAACATCATTGCCACAGTCTAAAATAATATAAAATAAAAATCAACTAATAAATCATTAGCAAAAAAAATAAAGTGACAAAGGCACATTAAAATGATAGATAATATACCATAGTCAAGAATGTATTCCAGAGGACTTCCAGTCAAGATGGCAGCTGAGTAACAGAGCTGCACAAGGGCTCCTCATCGACCCACTTAAAAAGTCGAGAATTTAGTCAAAAAAAAGTATGTTCAGTGTAGCTAGGAAAGAGAGGAGCATCCCTAACAACTGAAACGAGGTCAGGGAAAGGCCAGAAATTTTGAAGGAACCTCGAAAGCAGAGCAAAATAAAGCCCAGGAAACCACTGCAGGCCGGCTGCAAATGGCTGGAGCCACTGGTAGCTGCGGACAGAGGAAAGCTCGCATGGGCTAGGAACATCTGAGGGAGCTGGGAGAGGACAGAGCAACCCAACAACAGGCAGGAGACTGCGGGAAGGTCAGAAATCCTGAAGTCATATTGGAAGAGGAGGGAAAAAGCAGCCAACTCAGAGCGGTCCTGAACTGCAGGCATCCACAAACCACAGACAGAGGAAAGTCCAGAGGCCAGACCCTCAGTCTGAGGTAAGCAATGATCTGAAGAAGTGGGAATTGTTGGCAGCTGGAAGCACCAGCCTCTGAAAAATGAACCTGCAGGTAGTGTGTACTACAAACTTAATATGTGCTTCCCCTAGAAAATGCCCCGGGAGTGCAGACCGGAAGCAGTGCTCAGCAGCCATAACAGGCAGTGACGTCAGCAGGAAGCCATTTTAAAAAGAAGGGGAAAAACATCCCAAGACTGAACCATTTAGAGTAAAAGAAAGCTCAGAAGAGCACGCCATGGCTTTGGGGGTCACCCTTAAACAGTGCCTAGGAAGAAACTGGCACAAGCGGCAGAGAGAGGAAAAAGAGGAGAAAAAGGCTGCTGATCCCCTGAACGGCTCAGGGGCACCTCCAAGGGTGGAGAGCCCCGCTCTGGGGGAGGGAAGCCAGAACAGATGGAGAGCGTTGCTGAGTGGACCAGGGGGAACAAGACACCTCAAAAGAGGGATCATCATCCTGTTCCTCCGGCATGCACCAGAGGCTTCTGGGTCCCCACTGTCCTGCGCACCAGAGGCATCTAGGACGGAGAAGTCCATCGTCTGCTTATCCTGTGAGCCAGAGGCTTCCAGGGAATTATATTACCCTTTCAATCCTGAGCCCCAGAGGCTTCCAGAGAAATCTAGGACTAGGAATTCCATCACCCTGTCTGTCCCTTGGGCCAGAGGATTTGAGAGGCATCTAGGACTGGGCCTTCACCAAACCCTTCTTTCCTGCACACCAGAGACACCCAGACGTAGCAGAACCATGGGGAAACGTGGTAACAAATCTTCTACAAAAAGACCTGGCACCCCAGAAGATGATACCAGGGACACTGAAATTGCAGAATCCAAAGATGAAAATGGCAAAAATGATAGTAACTTCTGGGCCCAGAAATTCATTGAATTAAAGCAGGAAATGAAACAGATAGCACAAGAGCTACAAGACATACCTAGGCTAAAAGCAAGACTTGAAAAGCAAATAGAGGAAACCAAAGAAGAAATATACCAGAAGATAATGAAGGCAATACAAAAAATTAGATAAGAACACAACAGAGATATCAAAAAATGGAATGCAGATATTCAGGAAATGAAAAACACACAGGAAATAATAAGCAACCACTTTGAACATCTTTAGAATAGGATAACTGACATAGAAGATAAAGTGACTGAGCTGCAACATATAGGCCATGAAGAACACAAAGTAAATAAGAAAGAAAGCGAATCATTATAACAGCTGATAGATGATTCAAAAAGAAACAACCCCAGAATTATTGTAGTCCAAGAGAAGACTGAGGACAAAACAAAAGGCTTAAAGGGCATGTTCAATGAAATTATGGAAGAAAATTTCCCAAATCTAAGAAAAGAAATGAACATGGAACTACTGCAGGCATATAGAACACCAGAAAACTTTGATCAGAAGAGATCCTCAACACGACACATCATAATTAAAATTCTAGAAACCCAACACAAAGAAAAAATACTAAAAGCTGTAAGAGAAAAACAGAAGGTGACCTACAAAGATAAGACCATCAGGATAACTGCAGACTTCTCGATCCAGACTCTAAAAACCAGGAGATCATGGAGCAATGTCATCCAAGCACTAAAAGAACATAAATGCCAACCAAGACTACTATATCCAGCAAAATTATCTTTTAAATTAGAGGGAGAAATTAAAACATTCCATGATATAGAAAGCTTAAAGGAATTTGCAGCCACTAAGCCAGCATTGCAGAGAATACTTAAAGGAAACTTAGAAAGTGAAAGAGAGGCCAATGATACCAATGACCTCAGAGAAAGAGCAACAACAGATAGAGAATGAGTTGAGAAAAAAGTAAGGCTATATATGAAATTAGGGATGAAATGATAGGTAAAAGGAAAAACCAAATATGGCAAAATGGTAATAATTACTGAAATATGAGTAAACATTTATGAAAGTCAAAAAATCTGAAATAAATATAGCTATTTATCTATTGCTTTAACTCTAGTATACTTACGTGATACAGATTTAAGTCCATTTTCCGTAGCAAACTGATAAAGTCTTAAGCTTGTTGAATGAAGTAATTCACTTTTTTGATGTTGAATGTGAGTTATCCTCTTTGAGAGGCAGAAACATAAGCAGCATCAAAACAGCTTGGAGGAAAGGTAATATCTAAAGAGAAAATGTATTAAAAAATAGATTGGTAATTAAATCATGTGATTGATATACTTTTCAAACACTACCAGCTGTTGTATAAAATCTGGGAAATCTCCCCACATCATTTTATTAGCAATAGTACAGTAGTGTGCAAAGTAGAATAATTAATAATTAATAATAAAACATGGGGAATTGACATCAAATGCATGAATATATATTGATGGATAGACAGATAAAATTATAAAACAAATCTAACAGAATGTTAATAATCAGTGAAATGTGAGTTAATAAGTTATGAAAGTTAAAAAATTCTGAAATAACTAAATTTGCCTTCATATATTCATATACTTTAAGTATATTTGTGTGATATAGCTTTTAGTTTATTTAATGTAGCAATGTGATATGTTTTAACTTTGTTTTAGTGTAGCAATTCACTTATCAGGTCATTGATGAAAATTTATCCTAAGAAAACTGATTGATATAAAGATCGCCCTGTGAATGTACAAACATGTAGCTTCCAGTATTCAGCTAAGGCATCTGAAATTTAACTTTTTTCTTCTTTTTTTCCCATATTAACTACTATTTTGAATTACATGCTTGTAGTTATTTTCTAATGTGAACTGGTGGGTAATGCCAGGTTTAAGAATCTCAACAAAGATACAGCACAATATAGGGAAAAAAAAAACTTTTGGGAAATATCCCAATAAAGGGATTGGTTGGATTCAAAGAAGAGGCATCAAGATTTGACTACTGCGACCCATTGGAGGAATAGGAAGTTGAGTTAGACTGGTGACTTAAGTGAAATGATTTAGATGCAGAAGATTAAATATGTTAAGTACTGTATAGTTTCTCTGACTTGGAAAACACAGAACACAGACATTCTATAGAACCACATGAAGTGATAGCCGAAGTTGGGGGAGAGGATAGGGAGGGTGTGGGAGTGTCAAAAATGGGAAGGGATTGTAAAGTTGATATGATATATATGTACACAAAATACCCAAATTCATTGTAAACACTATGTATTGCATATGTATATTAATAAAAAAAAATAGTGGGAAAAAAACAAACAAAAAAGAATGTATTCCCATATCTATGGCAAATTTCACCAGTGCAAAAAACACAATTCCTTTTGCACCAACTTAACAACACAACTAGTTCTAATGACATTAATATGAGCAAGACAATAAAGATCATTTTTTAACTCAATGAGTCAAGGTTTCACATATAATCCTCAAATCTCTTCCCTTTATGTCCTAAAAGCTGAGATCTCACATTGAAATAGTAAAGCCAGAAGTATAAAGTAACTTACACAGCTTAATCCTAGCATGGAGGGCAGATGCATTCAGGTACCTTGGTGGTAGCAGGCTTTGCATGGGTGAAGTCAACACTGGCTGTTTAAGTCATCAAGAATTTTGTAATTACCTATTAAA
Source organism: Ctenodactylus gundi (assembly GCA_004027205.1). Lineage (NCBI taxonomy): Eukaryota > Metazoa > Chordata > Mammalia > Rodentia > Ctenodactylidae > Ctenodactylus > Ctenodactylus gundi. The sequence goes on from PVKB01000453.1 coordinate 313,329, forward strand.
ACAATGTAGTTTAGCCTATCTTAATTGATTTGTAATAGAATCAATGAGGAGAAAAAAATAAGCAGTGTGATATGAGCACCAAAAAGGGGCACCACTGCCCTGAGGATAAATGTTAACACTAACCTAGTCATCACTAAGGGAAAACAGACTGAATTAAAACATAAGGATTTAGCTAGAGATTCTTTTTAGGTCCAATGAAAACTCTGGTTTCTGCCAAATACAAACATCTTATAATAAGTCTCCAGGTTTTCCATACATTACAATCAATCAAAGATGAGTTTCCCATCAAAAATTCGATAATCAAAAAAAAGAAAAAGTAATTCACCATAAACAAAAGTCAGTAGACACAACAAAGAGAACTGTACACTCAAGTATGTCAATGGATTAAACTGCAGAAAATACAGCTCAAGAGAAAATCAGCAAACTGGAGGGCTGATCTGAGGAAATTACTCAGAACATAGCACAAATGGGCAAGAAAATGGAAATTTTGAAAAAAAAAGTATTATAAATATAGTATAATGAAAAGCAAACGTCTAATAGAAGGAGAAAACAGAGAAGATACAACTGCTGAAAGGGTAATGACTGAAAATTTTCTACAACTAAAAACACGAAGTCACAAATATTAATTGGAGAAGAAAAATTTTTAAATCTATTTTATGTATAATTACTTGTTCATCAATCAAGGGCTTCTTGGACAATCTAAGCTGCCTGTCTGTGGGAGCAGAAGTTCCCAGTCCCTCTGGGACAGCTGAGTTGGACTGTCAACTAGATTTCCTTGGGAACCACCTAGAGTTTTAGTAACGCACACTTTGGATTGTGTCCAGGTAGATCATGGATGCACGACCTTCTGGTCCATTACCTTTCTCTCTCTGGTATTTTTACTTCAGCTTCCCTGGCACCATGGGATGAGCAGCCATCTTCTGTGAGGCTCTCCTGCCATGATATTTCTGCCTTAGAGCTGGCTGACCCTGGACTGAACACTCTGAAACCAAGCCAAATAAGGCTTTCTTTTAAGTTGTGGATGCTAGGTATTTTACCCAGCAACAGGAAAGCTTGCTAATATGCCAATCCTATATTACATTAGCATTTGAGAACTAACAAATACCACAAATCTAATGGATTTTTTAAAAAATAACTTGCTGTTTTTGAATTACAAGGGATAAGGGATACTGCCTAGATGCATTTGCCTAAGAGCATATCTAGATATATTTTAAACAACTGTTATTCACCAAAGATTAAAAACACTGTCTAAAGGGTACAAAGAGAGATCACCAAGAACCAGCAACTGATTATGAGTAACATCTCAGAAACAGTACTATAACTAAGAGAACCCTTGGATTATCTTTAAAACGCAGAGAATAAATAACTACTGATCAAGATTACTGAAAAATTTTCTTCAATAAAATGTCTTAAATATAAAGAGAGTAAGGGTCTACTAAAAACTGAGTGTTTAGCACTAGTCCAGTATATTAGATGAGTATCTTTTTGGATCAAAGGCAATTTCTGATTTTAATAATAAGGAAAAAATAGTAATAGTTGAAAATAAAACGTAAGTTGGGAGAAAAGGTCAGAACTAAAGTGTCTAAAGAATCTGAATTGTTCCAAAGGGAGCAGAACTACAGAACTGAAATACTGAAAGAGTAATTATACACAATAAGATTTCATGTATTAAACATAGAATAGAATAATTTTTATCCAATGAACAGTGATAAATGAACATGTTTTCCAAGACAATATAAAAGCAAAGAAGGGGTAAATGGATAGGAAAATCTGGACAAATCAAGAGCACTGTGAGGCCACTGAAACAAAATACATCCATAATCACAATAGTTGCATTAATCAATAGTCACAATAAATTGTCCAGTGAAACAAAGGCAAAATCCAGCCACATGCTGTTTACAAAAATTAGGCCAATGCATATGAGCCATGAAAAGTTTAAAAGCAAAAATATAAAGAAAATCCAAATAACTACAAATGTAAAATACATGCCTCTAAATATAACAAGGAAATGATATTAGAATGACAGTAGGAATGTGAGAAATTTCCATCTTCAAGCACATGTTTTGAGGGAGGAGCATTCAACACAGATTTCTCAATGAGAAAAGTCAAGGCAAGCAAACAAAAATCAACAAACATTACAGCTACAGATAAACTCAAACAACAAAACAAGCAAGCTTGCTTATTGGAATTAGGCAGAATGCATCCAGTGATTGGAAAATATTCATTCTTCTCAAGCACAAGTGGGACACTTGAAAAAAAAAGAGAGAGAACATAGAGCAAGTTTCTACATTTTAAAAACTGTCACACAACCACATTTTCAAAATTTGAAACAAGAGAATAACAAAAATTGATCACCCTTATATTTATAAATTTTAACACTTCAAAAGAAGCCAAAAGATTATAATAGAAATGTTTAAATATTAATAATAATATATGAGACTGAACTAGGAGAGAACCAGGCAGGGCAACTCTGGAGGTGGCTGGTCAGCTTCAAGGACATTTTCCATGCCCCTCGCTTCAGGGACCTATGGCTAAGGCCGGGCTCGATGAGAGCCAGACCAGGCCACTTCAGAGGCAGCAGGTAGGCCTCTGGGGCAACCTCCCCTGCCCCACATCTCCGGCTGGCTAGCAGCAAGCCAGGCTGCTCCTAAGGTGGCTGGTCGGCTTCAGGGTCATTTTCCACGACCCTCACCTCTGGATCCACAGCTGAGCCTGGGCTCAGTGAGAACCAGGCCAGGCCACTCCAGAGGCAACTGGTCAGCTTTGTGGACATTTTCCAAGCTATTTGCTTCAGGCTTCATGGCTGAGGCCAGGCTCAGTAAGAACTAGGCCAGGATATCCACACTACCCCATGCGGTGACTGTGTTCTTCCAGTGCTGGACAGAATCGTACCAGGGAGAAACACATAGGGGAATCCAGGGACAGACAACCAGAGACAACCAAAGACAACAGAACCATGAGGAAATGTGGAAATAAACCTCCTTCAGAAAGTCTCAAAATACCAGAAGGGCATACCAGGAAGTCTTAAAGTGCACAAACTAAAGATGAAAATAGCACAATTGTTGGTAACTTCTGGGCCCAGAAATACATCGAGTTAAAGCAGGAATTAAAGCAAGAATTAAAGCAGGAATTAAAGCAAGAATTAAAGCAAGAAATGATGGAGGAAATAAAAATCAAAGATCAAGAGCAATGCCAAGACCTAGCTAAGCTAAAAGCAAGCTTGGAGAAGCAAGTAGAGGAGATCAAAGAAGAAATGAACCAGAAGATAATGAAGACCATACAAGAAATAAGAGAAGAACACAACAGAGACATTAAAAAAAATAAATGCAGATATACAGAAAGTGAAAAACACACAGATCACAATGAGCAATGATATTGAACAATTTCAAAATAGATTATCAGACCTAGAACATAAAATGATGGAGCAGGAAAAAAAAGACCATAAAGATCACAAAGTAAAAAAAGAAGAAAGTGAATCATTAAACTCTGATAGACAACTCAAAAAAAAAAAAAACCTGAGAATTATGGGAATTCAAGAGAAGACCGAGGACAAAACAAAAGGATTAAAAGTCATATTCAAGGATATTATGGAAGAAAATTTCCCAAATCTAAGAAGAGAAATGAATATTGAACTACTGCAGGTATTTAGAACACAAAACAATATTGATCAGAAGAGAACCTCATCCCGACACATCAAAATTAAAGTACTAGAAACCCAATACAAAGAGAGAATACTAAAAGCAGTTAGAAAAAATCAGAAGGTGACCTACAACGGTAAGCCCATCAGGATAACTACAGAATTCTCAACCCAGACTCTAAAAGCCAGGAGATCATGGAGCAATATCATTCAAACACTAAAAGAACAAAATTTTAAATCAAGGCTACTATATCCACCAAAACTATCTTTTAAACTAGAGGGAGAAATTATAATCCTCCATGATACAGAAAGTTTAAAGAAACTTGCAACCACTAAGCCATCACGGCAGAGAATTCTCAAAGGAAACTTGGATAGCGAGAGAGAGGCCAACGACACAAGAGACCCCAGAGAAAAAGAAAAAGAGACAAAAGCCAGAGGACAATGAAGTGACAAAAAAGTAAAGCCAGTAAACAACAGGGAAAAACTACAATGATGGCAAGACACACAAAACATACCTCAATAATTACCCTAAATATGAACAGCCTCAACTCACCTATCAAAAGACATAGACTAGCTGACAGGATCAAAAAACAGAAACCCACAGTTTGCTGCCTGCAAGAGACATACTTCACCCACAAGGAAACTCATAGACTGAAGATAAAAGGCTGGAATTCAATATTTCATGCAACAGGTCCCAGAAAACAAGCAGGGGTAGCTATATTAATCTCAGACTCATCTGATTTCAAAAGAAAACAGGTGAAGAGAGACAAAGATGGACACTACATACTGGTTAAAGGAACATTAGAACAGGAAGAAATCACAATTATCAATATATATGCACCCAACTCTGGAGCACCCAATTATGTAAACCAAAAATTACTAGATTTGAAAGGACACATAGGCCCCAACACAACTATAGTTGGGGACTTTAATACTCCACTAGCACAAACAGATAGATCAACCAAACCAAAAATCCACAAAGATATATAACTGCTGAAAGATAGAAAACTTTGACATTACATAAATTTACAGAGTCCTCCACCCAACATCAACAGACTACACGTTCTTCTCAGCAGCACATGAAACATTTTCTAAAATAAACCATGTCCTAGGACATAAGTCATGCTTAAACAAGTACAAAGTGATAGAAATACTTCCCTGCATACTCTCAGACTATAGGGGAATAAGACTGGAACTTAAGAGCAGCAGAAAAACAAGAAAACACACAAACACATGGAAACTTAATAACTTACTGCTCACCAAACAATGCATCAGGGAAGAAATCAGAGAAGAAATCAAAAACTTCATAGAGTTAAATGATGATGGAAGTACATCATACCAAATCTGCGGGACACAATGAAAGTAGGCCTTAGAGGAAAATTCATAGCCATAAATGCACACATGAAAAGAACAGAACAGTCACAAATAAATTTGCTAATCATGCACCTCAAGGACCTAGAGAAAGAACAACTTTACCCAGAAGGCAGTAGAAGAAAAGAAATTATAAAGATCAGATCTGATACAAATGAGACTGAAATTAAAACGACAATAAAAACATCAATGAGTCAAAGAGCTGGTTCTTTGAAAGAATTAATAAAATCGACAAACCTCTTGCCAACCTCATCAAGAAAAGGAAAGAAAAGGTACGGATTAGCAACTTAGAAACGAAAAGGGTGAAGTTACAACAGACTGCAGAAATCCAGAATATTATAATAAATTACTTTGAACACCTATATTCTAACAAATTTGAGAACTGGGAAGAAATGGACGACTTTCTAGATACATATAAAATACCAAAATTAAAGGAGGAAGATATAAAAATCTTGAACAACCCCATCACGCACACAGAATTTGAAGCAGTAATAAAAGCTCTACCTACAAACAAAAGTCCAGGCCCAGATGGATTCACAGCAGAATTTTTTCAGTACTTTAGGGAAGAACCTACTCCAATCCTCCTCAAATTATTTCATAAAGTAGAAAGTGAAGGAATAGTAACAAACTCATTTCATGAGGCTAGCATCACACTAGTCCCAAAACCAGACAAAGAATTAACCAGGAAGGAAAATTACAGACCAATATCCTTAATGAATATAGACACAAAAATCCTCAATAATATTATGGCAAAAAGAATCCAACAACTAATCATACAACATGATCAAGTGGGCTTCATCCCTGAGATACAAGGCCGGTTCAACATACGTAAATCAATCAATGTAATACACCATAGCAACAAAGGCAAAAACAAAAACCATATAATCATCTCTATTGATGCAGAAAAAGCCTTTGACAAAATCCAGCACCTTTAACTGTTTAGGATAAAAAAAAAACTGAGAAAAATACATATATAAGGGCCGTACCTAAAACTCATAGAATCCGTATATGCTAAACGTACTGCAAATATCATAGCATATGGAGAAAAGTTGAAATCTTTCCCTCTCAAATCAGGAACAAGACAAGGATGCCCACTCTCACCACTTCTATTCAACATAGTTCTTGAAACACTGGCCATAGCAATCAGACAAGAAAATGAAATAAAGGGAATCTGCATCGGAAAGGAGGAGGCCAAACTTTCTTTATTTGCAGACGATATGATTATCTACATGGAAGATCCTAAAAACTCCACTATGAAACTCCTAGAAATAATTAAAAAATTTAGCCAAGTCACAGGCTACAAAATTAACACTAAAAAAAGATAGCTTTTCTCTATACTAATAACGAACTTATTGAGCAAGAGCTCAGAAAAACAATTCCATTCTCAATAGCTCAGCAAAAAAATTAAAAACCTAGGAGTATACCTAACAAAGGAAGTGAAAGACTTATATAAAGTAAACTACCTTACATTGAACAAAGAAGTTATAGGAGACACTAGAAAATTGAAAGGTATCTCCTGCTCTTGGATAGGCCAAATATTTTTACTCAAAATGACTGTATTACTGAAACTGATATACAGATTCAATGCAATTCCTATCAAAATACCTACAGGTTTCTTCAAAGAACTTGAAACAAAAATTCTTAAATTCATATGGAACCAACAAAGGCCAAGAATAGCCAAAGCAATTCTGAGCAACAAGACCAAAGCAGGAGGAATCACAGTTCCTGACATCAGGCTATACTATAAAGCAATAGTTGTAAAAACAATTTGGTACTGGCACAAATATAGGCAGACATACCAGTGGAACAGAATTGAAGATGCAGAGACAAACCCAAATACCTTAAATTACTTAATCTTGGACAAAGGGGCCAAATGCATACACTGGAAAAAGGACAGCCTGTTCAACAAATGGTGCTGGGAAAACTGGATATCCAATTGCAGAAGAATGAATCTAGCTACACACCTAACACCATGCACCAAAATCAAATCAAAGTAGATCAAAGACCTAGACATTAAAAGTGAAACACTGAACCTTCTAGAAGACAAACTAGGCAAATATCTAAAAGACACAGGGGTAGGCAAAAACTTTCTTGACAAGATACCAAGAGCAAAAGAAATTATCCCCATTATCCACAAATGGGATCTTGTCAAACTGAAGTTTCTATACAGCAAAGGAAACTATTAACATTGTAAAAAGAGAACCAACAGAGTGGGAAAAAATATTTACCATCAACATCTCAGATAAGAAGCTTATAACTCGAATATACAAGGAGCTGAAGAAAAGTAAGCCTACCAAAATAAAGAATCCTCTTGAAAAGTGGGCAAATGAAATGAAGAGACAGTTCACTCATGAAGAAACACAGAAGACCAATAGATACATGAAAAGATGTTCAGCATCTCTAGCCATAAGAGAAATGCAAATCAAAATAATGCTAAGATACCATCTCACCCCAGTGAGAATGGCCTATATCAACAAGTCAAGTAGCAATCAGTGCTGTCGTGGCTGCAGGGAGAAAGGAACCCTTCTGCACTGTTGGTGGGAATGTAAATTTATACAACCCCTTTGGAAAGCAGTATGGAGAGCTCTCAAAAGGCTAGAAATAAATATCCCCTTCGATCCAGGGACACCCCTCCTGGGAATAGAGCCAAAAGAGGTCAAAACACACAACAGAGATATTTGTATACCCATGTTCATAGCAGCACAACTAACAATAGCTAAAATATGGAAGTCACCAAAATACCCATCAACAGACCAGTGAATACACAAATTGTGGTATTTATACACAATGGAATACTATGCATCAATGAAGTCCAACAATGTGGAGACTTTTACAGGCGAATGGAAGAAACTTGAGAACATCATGCTTAGTGAAGTGAGTCAAAAGCAGAAGGTGAAACATCGAATGGTCTCTCTGATATGAGAGTCCCAGAGCACAACTCCTATGGAACTTAAAATGAAAAACAAAGTGAAATAGGGGGGTCGGGTAGGGGAGGAGGGAGGGAGTGGTGGGTAGGTGGAGGGTCCAAAGGAGAGTGGGAAAGTCCTTGTCACCTTGACAAGATACATATGTGCATAAAAGGCTCAACTCCATTGGAAACCTTAAATTTTGCATGTATACATATCAATAAAATGGGGAAAATAATGGAAACAGTATATTTAAGATATTCTAAATATGGCCAAAGCAGTCTTCACAAAATCTTAAGATGTAGAAGATTACTATGGAAAAGAATAAAGATTGGAACTCGATGTAGTGAAACACACCTATAATCCGAGCTACCTGGGAGGCTGAAACATAAGGATCTCATATTTGAACCCAGCCTGAGGAACTTACTGAGAAACTGTCTTAAAGTGAAATTAAAAAAAAAAAAAAAAACAGGGCCTAGAATGTATCTCAGAGCTAAAGTCCTGGCTAAATTCCCTGTGCTATAAAAATATTTAAATGAAGATTGGACTTTAAGTATATACTTAAGAAGTAAGGAAGAGAAAAGAGGAGGAAGTCAAAAGATAGTAACAATAAACAGAAGAACAGAAATTAAGGAGATAACAGAAATGACAGCTTTAGAGTATCTACTTATCTAGAGGCTCCGTCTTACAATACAATCACCTGAAGGACTGATGTCTGATTCATGGGCTCCAGAATGGGTCAAGATTTTGCAATTCTAACACATTTCTAGGTGATGCTGCTGGTCTAAGCATATAACTCTTGACTTCCAGTGAAGATGGCGGCTGAGTAACAGCGCTGCCCAATGTCCCCTTGTTGACCCACTTAAAAAGTTGAGAATTTAGTCAGAAAAAGTATGTTCAGTGTAGCTAGGAAAGAGAGGAGCATCCCCAACAACTGAAAGGAGGCCACGGAATGGTCAGAAATTCTGAAGGATCATCGAAAGCAGAGAAAAAAAATACCAGCAGCCCAGGAAGCTGCCACAGGCCAACTGCAAATGACTGGAGCCACAGGCAGCTGTGGATGGAGGAAAGCACGTGTGCGCCCGGAACATCTGGCAGAGCTGGGAGAGGACAGAGCACACCAACAACGGACAGGAGGCTGCAGAGGGTCAGAAATCCTGAAATCATACCAGAAGAGGAGGAAAAAAGCAGCCGACTCGGCACGACTGTGAACTGCCGGCACCAAAAGACCACAGACAAAGGAAAGTCCGGAGCCAGACCCTCAGCCGGAGGTAAGCACGGATCCGGAGAAGTGGGAATTGTTGGCAGCTGGCGGCCCCAGCCTCCAAAAAACCAACCCACAGGTAGTACATACTACAAACGCAACGCGTGCTTCCCCTAGAAAAGGCCTGGAGATTCCAAATCAGAAACAGGACTCAGCAGCTGTCACAGGCAATGACATAAGCAGGAGCCATTTTAAAAATAAGGAGAAAAAATAAACAAGACTGAATCCTATAGAATAAAAGAAAGCTCAGAGGAGCACACCAGGGCTTTTGAGGTCACCCTGGTACGGTGCCCAGGAAGAAACCGATACAAGAGATAGAGAAAGGAGAAAAGAAAGGAGAAAAAGAAGGCTGCTGATCCCCTGAACAGCTCAGGGTACTGGACACACCTCCAAGGGTGGACAGCCCACCCTGGGGGAGGGAGCCAAGACAGGTGGGAGAGCTATGACCAGGGGGGTGAGTTAAACAAGATTCTTCAAAAGGGAGACAATCGCCCTGTCCCTCCAGCATAACCTGAAGGAATTCACACCAGAGGCATCTAGGACCCGGAAGCCCGTCGCCACCCATCCTGTGAGCCAGAGGGTTTTAGAGGCTTCAAGAGAATTATATCACCGTGTCAATTCTGAGCCCCAGAGGTTTCCAGAGGCATCTAGGACTGGGAATTCCATCACCCTGTCTGTCCTTTGGGCCAAAGGCTTCCAGAGACATCTAGGACTGGACTTCATCAAACCCTTCTTTCTTGCACACCATAGACAGCCAGAGAGAGCAGAACCACGAGGAAACATGGTAATAAATCTCCGACAAAAAGACCTGACAACCCAGAAGATGATACTAGGGACACTAAAATTGAAGAATCCAAAGATGAAAATGACAAAAATGATGGCAACCTCTGGGTCCAGAAATACACTGAATTAAAGCAGGAATAAAAGCAGGAAATGAAAGTGATAGAGCAAGAGCTACAACAAGAAATAGCTAAGCTAAAAGCAAATCTTGAAAAGCAAGTAGAGGAGATCAAAGAAGAAATAAACAAGAAGATAATGAAGACAATGAGAGAAGAACACAACAGAGACATAAGAAAAAAATAACTGCAGATATCCAGGAAGTGAAAAACACTCAGGAAATAATAAACAAACATTTCAAACACGTTTAGAATAGAATATCAGACCTAGAAAACAAAACAACAAAGCAGGAACCAAAAGACTGTAAAGAACGCAAAAGAAAAAAATGAAGAAATTGAATCATTACATAGCTGACAGATGATTCAAAGAGAAAAAAATCTCAGAATTATGGGAGTCCAAGAGAAGAATGAGGACAAAACCAAAGGCCTAAAAGTCATGTTCAATGAATTTATGGAAGAAAATTTCCCAAATATAAGAAGAGAAATGAACATGGAAATACTGCAGGCATATACAACACCAAACATCATTGATCAGAAGAGAACCACATCCTGACACATCATAATTAAAGTACTAGAAACTCAGCACAAAGAGAGAATACTGAAAGCAGGAAGAGAAAAGCAGAAGGTGACTTACAAAGATAAGCCTATTAGGATAACTTCAGACTTGTCAACCCAGACTCTAAAAGCCAGGAGATCATCATGGAGCAATGTAATTCAAACACTAAAAGAACACAAATGCCAACCAATACTACTATACTAGCAAAACTATCTTTTACTAGAGGGAGAAATTAAAACTTTCCATGATACAGACAGCTTAAAGGAATTTGCAGCCACTAAGCCAGCACTGCAGAGAATTCTTAAAGGAAACTTGGATAGCGAAAGAGAGGCCAATGACACTAGTGACCCCAGAGAAAAAGAGAAAACAGCTAGAGGGGAAAGAGCTGAGAAAAAAGTAAGGCCAGTAAACAACTTTGAAAAACTACATCCATGATGGGACATACCAAACATACCTCAATAGTTACTCTAAACGCGAATGGCCTCACTTCACCTATCAAAAGACACAGACTAGCTGACTGGATCAAAAAACAGAAACCCACAATTTGCTGCCTAAAGGAGACACACTTCACCCACAAGGAAACACACACACTGAAAATAAAAGGATGGAACTCAATATTTCCTGCAACAGGTCCCAGGAAACAAGCAGGGGTAGCTATATTAGTCTCAGACTCATCAGATTTCAAAAACAAAAAATAAAAAACAGGTGAAGAGAGACAAAGATGGCCACTACATACTGGTTAAATGAACACTAGAACAGAAAGAAATTACAATTATCAATACATATGCCCTCAACTCTAGAGCACCCAATAACGTAAACCAAAAATTATTAGACCTGAAAGGACACATAGGCCCCAATACAATTATACTAGGGGACTTCAATACTCCACTATCACAAACAGATAGATAAATCAGACAAAAATCCACAAAGATATACAACTGCTGAATGATACTATAGAAAACTTGGACATAACAGATGTTTACAGAGTTTTCCACCGAGTATCAACTGAGTACACGTTTTTCTCAGTGGTACACAGAACCTTTTCTAAAACAGACCACATTCTAGGGATCAGTCATGCTTTAAAAAGTACAAAGGGATAGATATAACACCCTGAATACACTCAGACCATAGTGGAATAAGACTGAAATGTAACAGCAGCAGAAATGGAAGAAAATACACAAATACATGGAGACTTAACAACTTACTACTGACCAAACAGTGGATCATGGAGGATATCAGAGAAGAAATCAAAAACTTCATAGAGTTAAATGATGATGGAAGTACATCATATTAAAATTTTGGGGACATAATGAGAGCAGTACTCAGAGGGAAATTCATAACCATAAATGCACACATCAAAAGAACAGTACAGTTACAAATAAACACACTAAGGATGCCCTTAAGGACTTAGAGAAACAAGAACTACTTAACCCAAAAGGCAGTGGAAGAGAAGAAATTATAAAGATCACACCTGAAATTAATGAAATTGAAATAAAAAACAATAAAAACATTTAATGAGTCAAAGAGCTGGTTCTTCGGAACAAGACAGACAAGCCACTAGGTAAAATTACCAAGAGAAGGAAATACAAAGCACAGATTAGCACACTTAGAAAGGAAAAGGGTGATTTTACAACAGACTCTGCAGAAATTCAGAATATTATGAGATATTATTTTGAACACTATATTCTAACAAGTTAAGAGAACTGGTAAGAAATGGATGACTTCCTAGATACATATAAATTACCAATATTAAATGAAAAAGACATAAAAATCTTGAACAACCCCATTGTGCACACAGAAATTGAAGCAGTAATAAAAGCTTTACCTACAAATAAAAGCCCAGGCCCAGATGGATTCACTTTTTCAGTACATAAGGGAAGAACTAACTCCAATCCTCCTCAAACTGTTTCATAAAGTAGAAAGCAAAGGAATACTACCAAACTCATTTCTTGAGGCTAGCATCACCCTAGTCTCAAAACCAGACAAATATTTAACTAGGAAGAAAAACTATAGACCAACATCCTTAATGAATACACACACAAAAATTCTTAATAAGATTCTGGCAAATAGAATCCAAATAGTAATCAGAAAGATCATACACATCGTGATCAAGTGGGCTTCATCCCTGAGATGCAAGGCTGGTTCAACGTACGTAAATTAATCAATGTACTACACCTTATCAACAAAAGCAAAAACAAAACCACATGATCACCTCAACTGATGCAGAAAAAGCCTTTGGTAAAATCCAGCACCATTACATAATAAAAACTCTGAGAAAAATAGGTATAGAAGGGCCCTACCTAAAACTCATAGAAGCCATATATGCTAAACCTACTGCAAATATCACAGTAAATGGAGAAAAACTGAAATCATTCCCTCTCAAATATGGAACATGACAAGGCTGCCCACTTTCACCACTCTTATTCAACATAGTCCGTGAAACACTTACCATAGCAATCAGACTAGAAAGTGAAATAAAGGGAGTCTGCATTGGAAAGGAGGAAGTCAAACTATCCTTCTTTGCAGACAAAATGATTATCTACATGGAGGACTCTACTACAAAATTCTTGGAAATAATTTTAAAAATTAAGTCAAATTGCAGGCTACAAAATCAATATTAAATATCAATAGCTTTTCTCTACACTAAGAATGAAATTTTTGAGCAAGAACTCAGAATTACAAGTTCATTCTCAGTAGCACAGCATAAAATTAAATATCTAGGAGTTTACCTAACCAAGGAAGTGAAGGGCCTATATAAAGAAAATTACATTACATTGAAAAAAAAAAGTTATAAGTGACATCAGAAAATGGAAAGGCATCCACTGTTCTTGGATAGGGAGAATAAATATAGTCAAAATGACTATCTTGCCAAAACTGATATATAGAATCAATGCAATTCTTATCAAAATACCAACAATTTTTTTCAGATAACTTGAAACAATAATCCTTAAATTCATATGGAACCAACAAAGACCAAGAATAGCCAAAGCAATCCTGAGTAACAAGACCAAGGCAGGAGGCATTACAATACCAGACATTAGACTCTACTATAAAGCAATAGTCATAAAAACAATTTGGTACTGGCACAAAAACAGATAGACCAGTGGAACAGAACTGAAGATGCAGAGACAAACCCAAAAACCCTCCAATATTTAATCTTCTGCAAAGGACCCAAAAGCATACACTGGGAAAAGGATAGTCTGTTCAACAAATGGTGCTGGGAAAACTGGATATCCAATTGCAGAAGAATGAATCTAGCCACACACCTATCACCATGCACCAAAATCTAACCGAAGTGGATCAAAGACCTAGACATTAAAAGTGAAACACTGAACCTTCTAGAAGACAAACTAGGCAAATATCTAAAAGACACAGGGGTAGGCAAAGACTTCCTTGACAAGACACCAAAAGCAAAAGAAATTGTCCCCATTATTAACAAATGGGATCATGTCCAATTAAAAAGTTTCTGCACAGCAAAGGAAGTTATCAACACTGTAAAAAGAGAACCAACAGACTGGGAAAAAATACTCACCACCAACACCTCAGATAGGGGGCTCATAACCAGCATATACAGGGAACTAAAGAAAAGTAAGCCCCCCAAAATCAAGGACCCTATTGAAAAATGGGCAAAAGCAATGAATAGGCAGTTCACTCATGAAGAAGTACAAGTGGCCAATAGACACATGAAAAGATGTTCGACATCCCTCACCATAAGGGAAATGCAAATCAAAACATCGCTAAGATACCACCTAACTCCAGAGTGATTGGCCTATATCAACAACTCAAATAGCAACCAGTGCTGGTGAGGCTGTGGGGAGAAAGGAACCCTCTTGCACTGCTGGTGGGAATGTAAATTGGTACAACCGCTATGGAATGCACTATGGAGGTTTCTCAAAAGATTGGGAATACATATCCCCTTTGATCCAGCGATACCCCTCCTGGAAATATCCCCAAAACAGTAAAAACAGCACATAATAGAGATACATGTATACCCATGTTCATAGCAGCACAACTAACAATAGCTAAAATATGGAAGTCACCAAAATACCCATCAAAAGACCAATGGATACTCAATCTCTGGTATTTATACTTTGGAATACTATGCATCTATAAAGTCTGACAGCTTGGAGGGTTTTGTAAGCAAATGGAAGAAACTTGAAATCATCATGCTTAGTGAAGTGAGTGAGAAGCAGAAGGTGAAATATTGAATGGTTTCTCTGATATGAGAAACCCAGATCCCAGATCACAATTATCTCACAGAACTTAAAGTGAAAAATAACGGGAACAGGGGATGGGGGTTGAGTTTTGGGAGTGGTAGGGGGTGGATCGAAATGAAAGCGAGAAAGGTCTTGTTACCTTGAATAGATATGTATGCGCACAAAATGTTCAAAACCAATGTAAACCTTAAATTTTGCACTTATACATATCAATAAAATGGGGGGAGGGAAGGGTAAAAACTCTTAAGAACCATTGTTCTAAGGTAAAGTTTTAATTTCAGTCAAATTAACTATAAAATTTCTTTTAGTTTCAGCTTGGACAAAATACCCAACATCCACCTATTAAGGGGAGAGAAGGTCTATTTTCACATATTCAGAATGTCTCAGTCCCTTCATGGGCAGCTGGCAATGGTGGAAGCACAAGGCAGAGGCCTCGCTGGAAGGACATGTGAAGTTGTTGCAATATACATGTGTACAAAATTCTCAAGTTTAATGTAATGATAGTATATCACCTATATATAATAACAAAAATAGGGAGAAAACGTAAAACAAATGGCATAAATTTTTCTAAAAAAATTTTAAAAAGGAAAGCTGTTCACACATGGAAGCAGAATGAATGAGAAAGGGAGGGGCTAGAGTGTACCCTTTCAGGTCATGCCCAGTAATCGGCTCCTTCTAAACCAAGCTGCACCTCTCAACAGCCCATGGAATCCAAAGATAATCCACAATATCCAAATACATGAGGCTTTCAGAGGACATTTCAGACCCAAACCATAACACAGCCATAGAAGATAGATTATACATATGTACTTATCTCTTCTCTCTTCTGATTTTGTTACAATATAAACCCAGGTAACAATGAGACGATCAGAACATGGCCATCCACGGGTGAGAAATAAATAAACTGTGGGATAAAGTAATGTGTACTCTTCAAAACAAGAAAGATACTGAATTTCTCCCAATCAAATCTCAGATAGGATCAGAATCAATGTACTATGTGTGAATATCAGACTAATGAGAATTCAAGAGGAGGAAAAAAGAAAAACACAAAAATTTATCAGTGATCTCAAGAAAATGATTTGAAGTACCATAGAGTTGACTAGGACAGTGACAGGCCGAAGATGATGACAATTGTCAGACTCAGTCAAGCTGAACAATTAGAAATATTAGAAAAGACATTACAAAAGAAGTAGAAATTGAGGACTTCTGGTCAAGATATACAGTCGAGATATACAGTTGCACAGTGACTCCTCATGGACCCACTTAAAAAGTGGAGAACATGGTTAAAAACCACCTACTCAACAGGGTAAGGAGGATCACCCTAGCAACTGAAAGGAGGCCATGGGAGGGTCAGAAACCCAAAAACACATAATAAGCAGTGGTAAACAGCATCCTAGGAAGTAGACACAGGCCAGTTGAGCACAGTCCTAAGCTGCCAGAATCCACATATGGAGAAAAGCCTGGAGCCTGAAAACTCTGACCAATGTAAGGGCAGATCTGGGAGAAGTGGGAATTGACAGCAGCTGGTAGCCCCAGCCTCCACAAATGAGCCTACAAACACAATGCAAGCTCCCTCTAGAAAAAGGCCTCATGGAACCTAGATTAGAAGCAGTGCTCACAAGCCATAACAGGCAATGACATAAGCAAGAGCTATTTAAAATAAAGGGGGGTGGGAGAGGCTGAGAATGAACTGTTCACAGTAAAACAAAGCTTAGAAGAGCACATCAGGGGTTCTCGGGTCACTCTTAAACAGTGCCTAGAAAGAAACTGGCACAGGAGACAGTTATGAAGTGGAAAGAAAGGCCACTGACCCCTTGAACGTCTCCCATGTAGTGGTAGCACCTCTGAGGGTAGAGAGCCCTAACCTCAGAAGAGGGAAGCCAGAACAAACAGGAGAGCTTTGCTGAGGAGGCTGGAGGTGAAGAAGACACCTCAGACGCCATCAGACTGCTAGATCCTCCCTCACTGCCCACTCCCAGCACAGAACTCAGAGCAATTTTGGCTCCCCGCACCCCCTACACACACACCCATACCCATTCAAGCTAGGCCTTTCAAGCAAAGTCCCTCAACAACAGAAACATGGGAAGGCAAGGCAACAGTGTGCCCACAGAAATGCCTGAGACCCCAGAAATTAATGTCATGGGCCCTGAAATAGTGCAACTCAAAGGAAAGGAAATCAAAAAACAAATAAACAAGGCAAACAACATGATCAAACAAGATATCCTCAAAAAAAAATCCAAACAATTATCAGCAGGCTTAAAGAGAAACTTAATAAATAGTGTGCTTAATGGATACAAAGCTCACTGAGCATATAGAAGCTATGAATAAAAAGTTGTCTGAGGCAAATAAGGAAATGCGAGATATGAAGAAACACTTTGATAGGGAAGTGGAAATTTTGAAAAGAAATCTAGCTGAAATTCAGGATATGAAAAATACAATTGATAGTGGGGGAAGTCAACTCAAACATTGTAAGGACAGAATTTCAGACTTTGAAGATAAGGCTGAGAAACACATGCTACAATTAGGAACAATTCCAAAATTAGAAATGAGCAAAGTAGCCAGATACAACAGCTGATGGGTAATTCAAACCAATCTCAGAATTAGGAGTAGGAGAGAAAGAGCAAAAGAAAACACCAAAAGTATAAAGAATTTCGTCACTCAAATCATGCAAGAAAAATTCCCAAATCTAGACAAAGAAATTAACTTCCAGACACAAGAAGCTTATAAAACACCAAATAACCTCAACCAGCAATGAGACTCACCATGACATATCATAATCAAAACCTCAGAAATACTACATGAAGAGAGAATGTTATAAGCAACAAGAGAAAAACAGACGTTATTCTACCTAGGAAAACCCACTCAAATTACTGCAGATTTCTCAATGCAAACTTTAAAGGTCAAGAGAACCTGGAGCAAAATCTTTCCAGCTTTAAAGGACAGGAAGTGTCAACCCAGGTCGTTGCATCCAGCAACATTATCCCAGAAAATTGATGGGGAAGTAAAAATTTTTCTATGACCAAGCATCCCTACAAAAATTCTGGACCACTAGCCCAGCACTGCAGAAAATACTCAAAGAAATCTTTAAGAGAGACAGAGGCACAAGCAGCACCAAAAAATATGGAAGAAAGGAAATATCTAAAGAGAAAGTTTAACAAAAAAAATAGATCAGCATTTGAATCATTTGTTTGGTCTCCTACTAAAACAGAACCAGTTTTCTCACAAAATCTGTGAAACTTCCCCCATGTAATTATTATTTTTAACACTATATTAGTTTGCAAAACATAATTATATTCAACATAAGGAACTGGTATAAAATATTTTAAAAATACTTATGCATGGATTTATGGATGGATAGGCAGATAAAATAACAAACCAAATCTTACAAAATGTTAGTAATTAGTGAAATGTGAGTAAATAATTTAGGAAAGCTTAAAAATTCTGAAATAAGTATGCTGTTATATCTATTGCTTTATGTGCAATATACTTTTTCCCCCATTTTATTGATATGTATAAGTGCAAATTTTAAGGTTTACAATGAAGTTTAGCATTTTGTGCACATATGTATTTTGTCAAGGTGACAAGGACTTTCCCACTCTCCTTTTGTCCCTTCCCCTACCAACCCCTCCCTCCTGTTTCACTCTGCTTTTTGTTTTCAGTTCCATAAGAGTTGTGATCTGGGTCTCTCATATCAGAGAGACCATTCGATGTTTCACCTTCTGCTTCTGACTCACTTCGCTAAGCATGATGTTCTCAAGTTTTTTCCATTTGCCCGCAAAAGCCTCCACAATGTTGGACTTTATAGATGCATAGTATTCCATTGTGTACAAATACCACAGTTTGTGTATTCATCGGTCTGTCGATAGGTATTTTGGTGACTTCCACATTTTAGCTGTTGTTAGTTGTGCTTTTATGAACATGGGTATACATACATCTCTGTAATGTGTTGTTTTGGCCTCTTTTGGATATATTCCCAGGAAGGTTATTGCTGGATTGAAGGGGATATTTATTTCTAGTCTTTTGAGAGGTCTCCATACTGCTTTCCAGAGTGGTTGTTCCAATTTACATTCCCACCAGGAGGGTTCCTTTCTCCCCACAGCCTCGCCAGCACTGATTACTATTTGACTCATTGATATATGATATAGGCCATTCTCTCTGGAGTGAGATGGTATCTTAGCGATGTTTTGATTTCCATCTCTCTTATGGCTAGAGATGTTGAACATCTTTTCATGTATCTATTGGCCATCTGAACTTCTTCGTGAGTGAACTGTCTCTTCATTTCATTTGCCCACTTTTCAATAGGATCCTTTATTTTGGTAGGCTTTCTTTTCTTCAGCTCCCTGTATATTCTACTTATGAGCTTCCTATCTGAGTTGTTGGTGGTGAATATTTTTTCCCCATCTGTTGGTTCTCTTTTTACAATATTGATACTTTCCTTTGCTGTGAAGAAGCTTTTTAATGTGACAAGATCCCATTTGTTAATAATGGGGGCAATTTCTTTTGATCTTGGTGTCTTGTCAAGGAAGTCTTTGCCTACACCTATGTCTTTTAGATATTTGCCTAATTTGTCTTCTAGAAGGTTCAGTGTTTCACTTTTAATGTCTAGGTCTTTAATCCACTTTGATTTGATTTTGGCACATGGTGATAGGTGTGTAGCTAGATTCATTCTTCTGCATGTGGATGTCCAGTTCTCCCAGCATCATTTGTTGAACAGGCTGTTCTTTTTCCATTGTATGCATTTGGCCTCTTTGTTGAAGATTAAGTGACTGAGGGTATTTGGGTTTGTCTCTGCATCTTCAGTTCTGTTCCACTGGTCTATCTGTCCATTTCTGTGCCAGTACCAAATTGTTTTTACAACTATGACTTTATAGTACAGCCTGATGTCTGGAACTGTAATGCCTCCTGCCTTGGTCTTGTTGCTCAGAATTGCTTCAGCTATTCTTGGTCTCTTTTGGTGCCATATGAATTTAAAAATTGTTGTTTCAAGTATTTTGAAGAAACCTGTAGGTATTTTGATGGGAATTGCATTGAATCTATATATCAGTTTCGGTAGTATAGTCATTTTGACTATATTTATTTTTTCCTATCCAAGAGCAGGAGATGCCTTTCCATTTTCTAATGTCTCCTGTAACTTCTTTCTTCAATATAATGCAGTTTTCTTTATGTAAGTCCTTCACTTCCTTGGTTAGGTATACTCCTAATATTTAATTTTTTGCTGAGCTATTGAGAATGGAATTGCTTTTCTGAGTTCTTGCTCAATAAGTTCATTGTTAGTGTAGAGAAAAGCTATTGATTTTTTAGTGTTAACTTTGTAGCCTGTGACTCGGCTAAATATTTTTATTATTTCCAGGAGTTTCATAGTGGAGTTTTTAGGATCTTCCATGTAGATAATCACATCATCTGCAAATAAGGAAAGTTTGACCTCCCCTTTCCAATGCAGATTCCCTTTATTTCATTTTCTTGTCTGACTGCCATGGCAAGTGCTTCACAGACTATGTTGAATAAGAGTGGTGATAGTGGGCAGCCTTGTCTTGTTCCTGATTTGAGAGGGAACAATTTCAATTTTTCTCCATTTATTATGATATTTGCTGTAGGCTTAGCATATATGACTTCTATGAGTTTTAGGTAGGGCCCTTTTATACCTTATGTGCAATATACTTTTGTGATATAGATTTAAGTTCATTTAATATAGCAATTTGAATGTAGACTTAAGTTCATTTAATGTGGCAATTCACTTAGTCTCTGATATAAGCTTATCCTAAGAAAACTGATTGATGTATTGATAACCTGAATGTCTTTCAAATGTACAAACATTTACCTTTCAGTACTCAGCTAAGGAATTTGAAGTTTAACTTTTCTCTTTTTCTTTCTCACATTTTCTATCCTTATGAATTTCATTGTTACAGTTCTTTTCTTACATGAACTAGTGGGTGAGGCCATGTTAAAGAATCTCAACAAAGATATAGTAAGATACAGAAAAAAAAAACTTTGTCAAATATCCCAATAAAGGGCTCTGCTAGATTTAGAGAAGAGGCATCAAGATATGGCCACTGCAGCCCTTTCTAGGGGTAGGAAGCTGAGTGAATGAGTGATGATATGAGTGGTGAGTCAAGTGCAGAAGATTAAATATATTAAATATTCCATGTTTCTCTGATTTGGGAAATACAGAATACATAGAATATAGAATACAGGCACTCTATATAACCCAATGGGCATGATGATGGGAGGGTGGGGATGGTGTGGGAGGGCCAACTATGGGAAGGGATTGTAATGTTGATGTGATATATATGTGCACAAAATACTCAAGTTCATTGCAAACATCATGTATTGCATATATAATAAAAATAAATGGGAGAAAAAAGAATTTGATCTAGTTTTTAAGAAACCATTATATTGGTGCTAGGGGCATATATCAGTGGTTAAATTGCTTGCCTCGCATACAAGGCTCTGGATGCACTCTCTGAAACCACATGAAAAACAAAAAGACAGCTAGGCATGGTGGCACAAGCTTGTAATCCCAGCACTCAGAAGACTGAGGCAGGAGGATTCTTATGAGTTCAAGGCCAGCCTGGACTATACAGTGAGTTCAGGACCAGCCTGGACTACAAAACTAGACCATTGTCTCAAAAACAAACAAATAACCGCTATGTTATATAATTAATTAGTGTGTGTTGCTTAAAATTATTTTTAATGCTCCCTCTTCCAAAATATTTTGTGTCATAAATGACTATGGAAGGTACATTAAAACATTTATTAAATTTCTAAGGAAAACTACTCCTTTTAAGTATTAATAAAAACATGGAATGTCACACATATGGATAGCTACAATAGAAAAGGAAAAGTAGTTAATGGAAGAATATTTGTTAGCAAAAGATGTATACATAATATAAAATGTACAATAATGTATGTGTTTTCAAAGGAATGTCTTTTTCACCCCAAAGACCAAGAAATCCAGAAATATTTGAAATATATCCTACACCCTTGTAAATGTTTACAGTAGGAAATACTCAAAATAAGTTTGGCCACTTATAATTGTTAGAAAGAAATTAAAAGGATTAACTTTAAAATATTAATAAGCTACTTAGTTGCACCTCGAGTGTTTACATTTCTTTAAATCTTGCTCTAAGTTATATATTGTTCTTTTTTTTAGCCCAAGCCTTTTGCATTAAGCTATATCCCCAATATTTCTCTTTTTATTATAGACAAGGTCTCCTTAAATTGCCCAGGCTAGGCTTGAATTTGTGATCCTCCCGCCTTAGCCTCGAGTGCTGGGATTATAGACACATATCACCATCCAGGCTTCATATACCATTCTTAAATAAAAAGTTACACACCACTAGAGGGGTATTTAAAATATTTATCCCTTACATTTCACAAATAAAGGATAATCAAAGGAATTTATTATTATGCTTTTATTTTAATAATAATTTAAAAGAAAAAATTTACAGTAATTGGATTTTTATGGGGTAGTGTACACTTAAATTTGGCTTTTCTAGAGAGAGTTTTGTCTGGTTATAGGGACAAACAGCCAAATTTCAATACTTCTTAAATGTAATTGAAAGAAAATAAATTTTTATGTATGCTAGACATGCAAAGGCAAAGCTGATTTCATGCACAGTCACTATAGTCAATTTGCCAACTTCATGCAATTTTTTCTTCTCAGAGGACATATTCGTACATACTTATGTGTACTCACTTCTTACATTTGTTTTTTAGAAAACAACAGACACAAAAATGTAGAATACATTTTTATTAGGTTTTAAATGCCTGAGTCATCTAATTACCTATCTATCTTAAACTTTTATCTTCTTCACACTCTCTTGCAGTTTCTCATGTATTTAGACATTTGAAGTTCCTGGTTTCAAATGTCTTCCTGCTCTAGGACAACTATTATCTGGCATGGACCCCAACATGTCTGTGTGCATCGGAATTGAATTCCTAGCTTCAAATATTTTAAGTATCTTCCTTCTTGCTGCCTACCAGTATTGTTGGGTCACTAGAAATGAGACTTGTGTACTAGTGCCACCTATTGCTGAAAAAGTAGATGTGATTATGACTGACTAATGACACCACAGATCAAATACTGGTTTTCAAACTACCAAATGATAGTGTCATAATTGGGTTTTTAATCAATTACAAAAGCAACAGTGTGAGAGAAGATACTCAGTATTTTTTATTTTGTTTGTAGTATTGGGAATTGAACCCAAAACCTTTGCACTGAGCTGCATCCCCAGCCCTTTTATTTATATTATTGTATTGTATTGTACTGTATTTTTAAGATAGGGTTGTCCAACCTGCTCCAACTTGCAATCCTCTTGCCTAAGACTTGCAGCATTCTAGGATTACAGTTTTGTACCACTATTTTGGGCTTATCTTTGTTTTTAAGATGTGCAAAGATGATTTTCTTTTTTGCCACATATAATTTGACTAATTTTATAAAAAATAGTGAGAATAAACACATATCCCAAATACTGAAAAGAAACTGAGATTCAGATGAAGAGTATTATAATAAGTTACAATGAAATGTTGAGATAAAATTGTCAGTGTTGCAGTCAATTCAAAATTTAAGATATTTATATACAAGCATGAGACGTTACATGGTATTCCCTTAATACATACAGTTTTTATGTTTTAATATATAGAGTAACAAATATAAAGTATAAAAATATAAAATAAAAAAATTTAAGATATTTTACTGATATTGTCTTCAAACATGATAACATAAATATACTTTGATAAATTTTCCATTTAACTCCCAAGACTTGGCTTGAAGTGAAATTCTAATGTTACAGTTTTAAAAGAAAACTTCTATACTTGCCTTCAAAATTTGAATGAAACAAAATACCTTTAAAGCATGCTTCCACTTTTACTCTCTCCAGAAGAACTGAAAATGCCACATGATTAGAAAATAAGCATCATGAGGAAAAATAAACAGCACTAGAGTTATGTGAAGTTTCCTAGCATCCTTTCAGTACTCGGCTCCAGGAGACTCCACAGCAGGATTATCTTGGGACAAAGTCGGACCTCGACCAGCACAGAGCCTCCACAGGCTTGAACTCCTCTGATCCTGGGGGAAGCAGGATCAAAGGACAGCACTGTCTTAGTGCGTCCTTTAAGCCCACTTCCCACACAAGCCAAGAATGCCTTTTGAATATTCTCAACAAATGCCTAATCATACTGTCCTTGAAGGTTATGCCTTCCAAAAGAAGACCACTACGTTGTTAATCTATTTAAAAAATCATCTTCAAATTAAATAAAATTAGAAATTCCTTCTATTTCATTGGATAGCCTTACGTACTACAGGCAAGATTATTTTTCAATTCATTGGCTGCCCGTGTAACATTCCAATCTGACTGTCTTATTCAAATATGGTTATATGATTATCATACCTCTTATGTATTATATTCTACACTCTTTCAATGACCCATTATAGAATATACCTCACCACCAAAACTCCTTTCAATCAACAACTATGACTGTCCCTTACTATTCTTGAGGGACCGATGCCAAAATCCAGTGATGCTCAGTCTAACATAAAATAAGGCAATATTTTCACAGAACCTACACACATCTTTTGGTGTGTGTTAAGTATTCTCTTAACTATATAATACCTAATACAACGTAATTATCATGTAAATACTTGGTTTATGCATTGCTTAGGGAATAGTGACCAGGAAAAGAAAGTCTGCACATACATGTTCAGTACAGGTACAGTTTCTTCAAATAATTTTGACTCATGGATGTGGAACCTACTAACAGATTGTGATGGCATTCCTTTCCCTAGAATCCTTAAGTCTTTTCTTATTAATGTTTTCCTATTGTTTAATACACTTTCTTCTTTTGGCACAGTTACCTTTAGTAAGTTCTAATGTCTTTGTTTCTGTTTCTCCAATTACGCCTCTTTCACTTTAAATGTGGATAATAAAGGGTTAACAGCATAGAAGGGCTGGACATCTTTCTCTGTCAAATTTGCTTTAGTTAATAAACCTCATCTCTGAGCTCAAGTAGCTAGGCATGCCTTGTCTCCGAAATTCCAAGCATGCACTTCACTCCCTGATCCATTTCCCTACATCAATGTTTCAAAAATATTTCAGATACCACAAACCAAAACAAAATTGTTCTTCTCTTCCTCATCCCAGCTCCTTTCCTGCACAAGCCTCCTCCTCAGTGGCCCCTGCCTTCTCAAGGCAATGCCAAGACACTAATTGCTCCACATCCCCCTTATCCCCAACAGCTCTCAGATCCCAGCTTTCAATTCCACCTCACCCTGTGCTTCAAATCTTCCTTCAAATCTTCCTCCACACCCCTGTTCTAGGTCAGATCTCTACTTCCTATATCCTGGGCCACTTGAGTGGCTTTCTAATTGACTCCTACAATTAGAAATGCTAATGATTCCCCATCAAATATAGAATGAAGCCCAAATACTTCAACTTACAATTCAAAAGAAATCCTTCACTCTTGGATCATTTTAGCTTTATGTTAGCTTTATTTTCCTCTATGTTTCTTTTGAACAAAACCCTACAGGCGTTGATGCCACCCAAGTCATGTCCCACTGGGTCTATCCTTGACACCTCTGCTCACATAATATGGATGACAAGGCCCTCCAAGGAAATAGCTATTAGCTGGCATACTTGTCATTCCTGTCATGAATGCCACTATGCTTCCTGAAAAACATTCCCACCATAATCAATCCTTCCTTTCCCCCTAATACTCTGAATCTCTCCTGCAGCATGTATAACTTCCTACCCTTTACTTACTCCTTCTTACCTGTGTCAGAGATATTTAGGAATCGTTTTCCCATTAAACTGCAAACTTCCTGCAAGCAAAGACTGTCATATTCATTTCTGTCTCATCTGCACATTCTAACAAAATCTTTTGTTCACAGTAGCACTATAACTATTTGTCATAAAAATGAAAATAAACAAATGTCTTGTTGAAATCAGAGCAGATTAACCCATGACATAAAGAAACTCTTTATGAAATGTTAAGATGTCCTTCCTGGTTTTTTATTTGCTTTTATGTCTTTTTATTGATAACAACATGTGGTACATTCACTATGTGCTATGGAAAATGAGAACGATGGTTTTGAGAAAGATACATCAAGCAAAACTTGGCTGACATCAAGCAGAAAGAACCTGACAAACCCTGATTCTCAGTTAGTCCCCTGAATGCTGGATGTTGGTTGCTCTGTTTGTAAATGATAAATTTTCACAAGGTACTAATAATCTAATGGGATATGCAAAGGTCCTTTGGAAGTCCTTTGATCCCATAATATATTTCTTCCTTACTTAGGGGCTCAAAGAACAAGGATGACAGAATGGGAAATGAAAGGGGGAGAGGACAGAGAAAAGTAGCAAATGGTAGGGAAGAACAGTGCAAGAAAATAAAAGGCATTATAAGCAACTTAAAAGGGCTAGAAGTGATTTATAACAATCTGGGGGTCCAGCACACACCACTCTGCCCTCGCCCTTGCACTCTTTGATCTTTCCCACAGCTTGTCCCATCTGCTGCCTGGAGGACATGGAAGGACCAAGGGTCACAGAGATATTATTTCTTCTCTTGCTAAATCGCAGGCTCTTTCCGAAGTCCTGCTTTTTTTTACTACTAGAATCAGGGCTAGAAGTCAAGGTCTGTGTGTATCTATGTGTGTGTACAGATATGATGGCCCCTAACTAGGGGTACAGCTCAGTGCTACAGCACTTACCTAGCATGAACAAGACCCTGTATTCCATCCTTAGCATTCAAAAAAAGAAAAAGATTTAAGGGATTGTAGTGGGTTACACTGTGTCCTCCAAAAAGCTGAATTCAAGTTATAGTCCCCATTACTTGTGGATGTGGACTTATCAGGAAATGGATCACAAGTCATCAAGTTTGCAAATGAAATCAAGACAGGATAAGGTCAGACTGGATTAAAGTAGGTTCAAGTCCACCTACTGGTATCTTTATAAGAAAAACAGGGGGGAGACTTAGACGCATTTGAGGATGGAGGCAAAGACTGCAATCACATTAACTGCAAGTGAAAAACACCCAGGGACGGTGAGCTACACCAGAAGCTAAAAGTGTAGAGGGGTTCTTCCCTAGAGACCTCAGAGTGCGCATGACTTTGTCTGTATTTTAATTGCAGACTCCTAGCCTCCAGAACTACAACAAAGAATACGCTTCTATTCTTTTAAGCCACTCAGTTTGTGGTAACTTGTATAGCAGCCCTAGGAAACTGATATAAGATCAAACCATTTTGAATAACCAGAGATCTTGGACCCAAGAAGAAAGCTATAAAAGTTCTTTCCACCTGAGATGGAAGTTAATCTATTTGGCCCAGAGTGCTAAACAATGTGGTTTTCCCTAATTAGAAATTATTTTGTAACATTAAGGTCTGGTCAGGCAATTTTAGTTTATTCCTGTTTGAAATCTCAACAAGAACAAAGGAGCTGTCACTGCAGAGAAGAGACTAGGAGAGACAGAAAAATGTTTGGCATCTAGTAGGTGTTTAATTAATACTTATTAAATGAATGAATGAAAATAAAATTACCAGAAAATGTCAAAGACACAAAAGCAGATCCTCTGATCCTGATCCCCAGTAGATAAAGGTATGAGCCTGAGCTAAGTAACTCAAGAGCACACATGTGTCCTGGGGGAGACACAAAACTCTTAAGTAGTGTACCTAACACAAAATGTGTATGAGGCAATGTACTATCAAATTGCAGAAAGTACAATATGTTCAGGCAAATAAAGTGTTTTCTTAAGTGGATGGGCTCTAGGGTAAATCTTTGGGGCATATGATGTGTACCCACTGCTCATAAAAAAACATAATGAGTCAAAAGGATTAATTATGACATGAGCAAATAATGTCTCATCTTTCTTTTTACCACTTTATCTCTTCAGTATTTCTGTGTTGCCTTTCAACAAAAAGAATGTGTATTAATTGTCAGTAGGTTCTCTGTGAGATGATGGAATGCTCTTTGTCCCTCACTGGCAGCCCATGAGAATTTCACCTCCCCCTATACCCAAAGACCCTTGTGCCCTCTACATATCTGCACATTCCATTTCCCTTCTCCTATTGGGATCATAGCAATCACGACCTACACACTCTTCAGTGACTTCCAGATCCAACAGGACTCGAGCTCTCATTCTTCGTATGATCCTGAGAAGCCCTGTCCTACAGGACTTTTTGAAAGGAGAGACATGCTCTGCCTGTGCTGTCCAAAGCACTAAGCTCTAGCCACACAGTTATTCAACACTGAAATATGATAAATGCAACTACAGAAACTGATTTAAACTTTTTACTTAATTTCAACTTAACCTAGCAAGCACAAGGCCCTGGGTTTGATTCCCTACCACCATGCAATCCAGGCATGTTGATACATGCCTGGCATCCCAGCACTCAGAAGGCTGAGGCAGGAGAATTTCTGTGAGTTGAGGCCACCCTGGACTACATAGTGAGCTCAGAACCTGCCTGGACTACAGAGTAAGACCCTATCTAAATTAATTAATTAACTAATTAATTAAAATAGCCACTGGCACCTTCTGTATTGAATAGTACAATCAGTCTATTTGAAGGCTAACTTTGAGACAACCCTTGTCTTTGTCGCCGCTTCCATGTCTTTCTGTTGCCCTGCCCAGATGCCAGTGTGAGCAGATGATTTGTAGGCATCCATCCACACACTTGCTGCCTACTAGCCCTGAAATGTGCTGGCTCTACCAGGCTTATCTACACTCTGCCTATAGACTGGCAAGTACTTGGGAAATTAATGAAATAGCAAAGAAACCCTCCATCCAGCCACTTGGATTATCCATTGCTCAAGGCAATTCTATCACAAGAATGAATTAACCCAGTTCCATCTGGAGTTTCACCTGGAGTTTCAGAGACTTATGACGATGTTAGTCAGCTGGGCATTTAACGACCAATATTCACAGAGAATTTTTCTATATCTTACAAAAAAGTAAAATAAAATTTTTAGAAAAGGTACCGATCAGTTCAGTAGAATCTTTCCTCTAGGAAAAATCTATATTGTACAAAGAAATAAAATTCATCTGAAAATCAGATACTCAGAATATATTTATTTGTTGTCTGACTTTTACTTATTATTTCATATCCTGCTCCAAGCCATAAGACTCTTAAAGGCAGATGCCATGACTCCAGGGTACCTACAATCTTCTTCTCTCAGTCTAAACCCTTATATTTAACTTGCGCCAATGGATAAGCTGCATCAGATTCTTGTGAGTTTCTTAGAAATGCCATGCCCACCTGATTCCTACAAAACCTTCACTTGTATTTGAACAAGATGCCCAAGTCATGTGTTTACATATTACTTACTGAAAAACAATGAAAAGCACTAAGAATCAATTCTTCAGAATTTTCCAGATTTCAATAAACATTTATTATCAAGAAAGACTATAGTAGATAGGTCTTTAATTAGTATATTTCATAATTTGTAAAAAGCTTATCAATGACTATTATTAGCTAATTAAGTATAACTAAATTTTAGAAGCAGTACATTATGGAAAAAGAGGCTAGAAAACCTGAATATTCTATTTTTGGCTACATTATCTACTAATATAACTTTAGGCAAGTCAATAATTTTGTTCAATTTTAGTTGTCTTGTATTTGTTTTTTAATTGTTGTTCACTTATACATAAAATAAGGGTTTTCTAAGGGTCCTCCCAAAGTGGAGTGCACATTTCTTTAGAATTTCACAAAAGAATAAAATGAGACCTCAAATTTTTTTGTATATAGAAAAGCCTACCACTGGAATTATCCACTTAGCCATGATAAGGTTACCTGGAATTTTCTCTTTAGCTATCACATCTTCATTGCTTCATCAGATGAAAGTCAAGATTTAATCTGTCTCAGACATAGAAGAAATTCTCTCATCTTTAAAGATTTCCGGAATTAATATGGAACTGATACTTAACAGTCTTGACTGTAAATGAACCTAAGTCCTTCAATCTTTAAGCTGTTGTTCAAATCTGAGTCCTCATAGAGAGATTAGAGATAGCAAATCACCTTTTTGTCTGAAAAGAGATTTTATAAAGACTTCACCAGGGATTAGTTGTTAGCTCCCGGCAAGACCCTTCAAGAATAGTACACAGGCTATGTGCCGAGGGATGTAATGAAAGCAAGAAGCTACATTTGACTAAAAAATAAAAAAATGTGATGCACTTCACTACTGCCTGGGGTTAAAGGCTTTTCCAGACAAAGATAAGGCTGGAAGATATGCAGTTTTCCCTTTGCTTACTCTTCCCCTGCTTACTCTTTTGTCTCTTGGGCTCTGCCTGCCTGCTTTTCTTCCTTTTTCTTCCTTCCTTCCTTCCTTTCTTTCTTTTCTTTCCTTCTTCCCTTCCTTCTTCCTTCTTTCTTTCTCTTCCTTTCTTTTTCCCCTACTGCTAGGGATAGAACCCAGGAACTCATTTTTGGTGACCTACCACTGAGCTATATCCCAGCCCCTGGCTTTTTTATTTTTCTGTTTGACATTATACAGTAACTATTTTATAAAAGCAAAAGTAGATCTGTCCCCACTTAGGATAGCTGAAAGTTTTCCAGTCTTTCAGTGTTCTAGGGACTGAGTATAGGCTGTATTTAAATACTACACTGAATTCAAGACAAAAAATCTAATTTCTTTTCCTTTCAGTTTATTTCCACATCTTCTACTTACAACAAACATACTTTCAAGTATAAATAAAAGCTCTGCCTACCAAAGCAACAAATCTACTATAATTAAAAGAGAGGAAATGTTTTATACAAGAAAATGTGTTATTTGGCTAAAACATACAAATTAAAAATCATGAAAGGTATAATTTGTTTCCCTGATTCCTATTTAATGAACAAATAATTGGAACCAAATTTGTCTTAACTATGAACTATGTCCTAATATTGTTATTAATGTTTCACAAAGATATTGCAATGAAGCTTGTAAAAGTAACTAAATTCCCATGTCAAGTGGAGCATGAAGATGTGGTTTCATTTTCAAAACTGATCTGCTGAGAAATATATCCTAAAAGCAATTCTCATTTTACTCCCTTATAGCACCAACAGCTGCAGGATGAATTATCAAATGTATTTAACCCAATCTGAAATGTAGAATTTTGATCTCTGGAGAAAGTATTTTGGAAGAGTCTCACACATGCTTAGAAAAGGATTTAAATTTTTGATAAGGCTTCAGAAAGTGAGAAGTACTGTGAAATTTTAACAAAGGGCCACTTTCTTTGTTTTTCTCCCCACCAAGAATGCTTCAGATCTCTACTATATAATGTAATACCTTACATACTGAATTATACATTAATAAGTACTGTTTTATTCCTGAATTTCACATCTTTCTGGGCATACTACATTACTGCAGAAAAGAAACTTTACACTAACAAATTCAAGTATATTCAGTTTATTTTTTACATATAAGCAAATGTTACACACATATATGTATGGTCATATAAATTTTTATGTTTTCTAACTATTCACCCATCATAACCAGACTTTTTAGAATAGCATATCTTTCTGAACTTGTAGGCAGCCCTTTGAGGAGTTATTAGCTGAAAAGGACCCAAAGCTATAGTGATTTTTCATAGCCTGTCCTAGTTGAACATGAGAGATCTCTTGGAAAGCATACAACATCAATAGGGTCTTCTGTGTGAACTGGTGGCATGAACGAAACATAGCTGCTTTCCCATCTAACACTGGCAGGTTTCAGGTAGGTTAATGCCATGGCCTTATCTGCACTTACAATGAACCATAATTCATCATTTTCATTATCTCTGGAAAACTCACAATATCATGTTGCAGTATGATACTTTCTGTTTCTCTACAGCCTGTATAATTTTCATTTTTGGACTAGGGAAAAATAAATAAATCTTAGGTTAATAAAAATGTTCTATATGCTGGTTTTTCTCCTTTTACTTCATTAAGATATTCAACGAAATTTACAAATATACACAACTGTCCCTCAATAACCAGTGGGAATTCATTTCAGGTCTTTTATTCACATGACTACTAAAATCTGTAGATATCCAAGTCCCTTATATAAAATGGCACAGTATCAACATGTATAATTTATGCATATGCTCCAATATATTTTAAATTATCTTTAAATTATTTCTAACACCTAATACAATATAACTAATTGATATACCATACTGTTTAGGAAATTATGTCAAAAAACCTGTACAGATTCAGTTCATCTGCCATTTTTGAAATATTTTTAAATTCGCAGTTGCTTGGACAGGTAGTCACAATCTGTGGATATAGTGGATCAACCATATTATGCCTATATAACAACATAGGTTATTATTCTTTTCAATATCTACATTTGAGTGAAAAAGAAAATGTTTGTTACAGCCAGGTACAGTGGTACATACCTATGACTTCCATTATGTAGATGGCTGAGATAGGAGGATCGCTTGATCTCATGAGTTCCACATCAGCATGGACATGTTGCTGTCACCAAAACCCTGTCACCAAAAAAAAAAAGTTTCTTACAAAAAGATTGAAATATATAATAACTACTGAAATCTTTGAATTGAAATATAAAAATAACAAATATATATACATCATATATCTACATATTTATTTCTGATCTCTAATTCTTCCATATCATAATGATCCTTTCCTAAGTTCTCCTGTTTCATGTATCTTATCTAATTCCATTTAACACTTTAAATCAATCATATACTAACAACTTTATTAAGCAACCATTCCAGACATATTTCTTAAATATTGTGAGAAGAGACTCCAAAAAATCTAGCAGACATAACAAATTCTGAATGGATTTATATAATAACTAAAAAATATTGCAAATCAGAAAACAAGGCAGATATATTTTTTAATTTATGCTAAAATCTATAACAAAGATATTTAAAACAACGCTTTTAAAGAATTTATTCTACTTTTGAATCATAAACTGTGGTAACACAAAAAATAACAGTAAAGAGTCAGAGTAATGTACAGACAGTCTGGGATTTTTAGGATGGTCTGATTTAGCATTTTCTGACTTTACAATTATGTAAAAACAATATGCACTCTGTATAAATTACACTTGGAATTCTAAACTTGGCTCTTTCCCCAGAATAGCACTAGAGTCTGCTTTTCTCCAACCTCTTCATAAGTCAGGGAGCATCTGTATATTATAAAGCTTATACAGTTACCAGGCAGGAGGTACAAAGTTGGCACTGAGGAAAACATGAACAATTACAAGATGCATAGTATCTATGAGACAAAAGGAGACCAGGCACACGGAAAGAATCTTATTACTACCAGAACTAAAAGAAATGTCCTCTCTGGACTCCTACCGGGGAATGCAATATGTTACTGAGATACAACTTCTATGACAGTCTTTTAATAATATTGAGTTGCATCTACTCCTACAACGTTCTTCAAAGTAATGACTGAGAGATAGTAAACAATTGAGAGATACATTGAAATTTTTGATAAGGTATCTTATGCCAGCTGCGGTAATCACAAACCACAAGTCTCAGTCTCTAAACACCAGAGGAGGAAAAGAAAGCAATGTAGGTTGTGTGGTTCTCCTTGGAAACTCTCTTTCAGTATCTTTTACTCTAGCTGTCTCCTATAGCAAAGGAGGAAGGTCCTCTTGGCTCTCTTGCCTCCAGGTGGACACAAACCAACTATCCCTGCACACCAGCGGCCAACACAAAATAAAATTGGCCACACCTTCCTGTGAGGAAGCTGAATAATTCCCTTCCATAGGACTTGGTACACTTAGAGTAGTGGCTCTGCCATTTAAGAGTCCAGACTGAGAAGGTTGGATGTGACTTCCAGTATGCTAGCCCTGTGGCTTCACGTCACAATAAGCTTGGTGTCCTGACAAAACAGTAAGAGTCTATAACCTCCAAGGAGTTATAAGAGGCATCATTAGGTGATTATGGGATGCAGTGCATTTTCAGGTGCTGCACTTCCTGTGCATCCAGTTGGGCGATTTACAAGTCCCATTATCCAGATTGAATGAAAATAAGCTTCACAACGGTGGATAAATGGCTTTGAGAGAGTTATGTAAAAGCACTTCAGACAGAAGATAACACTAAAACAATGCCAGTGAACCAAAAAAATAAATAAAATGCCAGTAAACAAGGACAAAAGAGATCATGCTCCATCCTTTAGATATAAATAATCAGATAAATCCAATTTGAGAAAAGATAACTCAAAATTATCTGAAAAGTAAATTTGCATCCAATATTATTAATGAACCTAATCCTAAACTTATATTGAACTTTGAGATATTAGTTATTAACTGAATAGAGCCATGACAATAATTCAAAATAAAATATCCAAAACTCAACAATAAGCTTCTACAAATAATTTTTTTCAGTAATACTCAATCCAGTACTTAGTAAAATTTTACTAAGCTTGTGGATAGATGTTCACAAGCTCCTTCTGAGATTTTTTTTACTGACTCACATAGATAAAAGCTACAAGCCTTTGTCTTTGTTGTCATAATAAAAAGAATAAATATAAATATAATGTTAATTCATTCATGCAAGAAGCAGATATTGTATGTCTACTGTGAGCTGAAAGTTGTTCTAGGCATCAGGATTCAGAAGTGCACAAAACGGGCAAAATTCTCCACCCTCATGGAGCTGACGACATGGGGCCCACATCTTATGTGGGGCCCATTTTGCTCCTGGGTGTGATATGCAAAATGTAGAAATACTTTTGTGCTTCAGGGTTGGGACTTGGCAGGGCGGAGGGGGACTACTGAGGGCTAGTTTCTAGGAATTAAAAGGTAGCCTGCAGTACACAGGACAGCCTTTGACAAAAAAGAAAAGTGGAGGAGGGAAAGGAGAATGGAAGTGGGGGACAACAGAAGGAAGGAGACGCGGGAAGTGGAGGAAGGAATGAGGGAGAGGGAAAGAGTAAGGAGGTAAGAGAAGGAGGAAAAGAACAAAGAGGAAGAGAATAAGAGAACTTATTGTCTGACCCAAAATGTCAGTGGTGCTATGAGTGCAAATCTACCAATGCTCAATTTTATAAAAACAAGATATTTAATGTATTGTAGAAATTTTCCCTATACTCTCGAGTGATGCAATTTAACCATGAAACTTCTTGGAACACAGAGAGGTCTGCTGGTTCATTCATGGCAAAGGAAACTGTCCCAAGGAAAAGTGAGTCATAAAACTTCCTTTTCCAAAAAAATGACTTGTACATGTTCCCCATTGCTACAAGAAACAACTGCTAGTAATACACTTATTTTTGAAATATTAATTCTGTTTCTTCAAGACAAAGATGATGTTTTAATAGTGGCTAGGAAAATAACTGCCGTTTGAAAGAAACTGTAGTTGGGGTATATTTGCATCCTTACAAAATCTATTGCAAAAAAAAATGGTGTGTGTGACACAGATAAACTCTTTTGAATCTACACTTTTATAAAACCTAAACACCAGGTTTTCTAACCAGTTAGCAAATCTTTGGAAGATTTTGGGTGAGTTTTGAGCCTAATAAATCTGAAAAACAAATGGATGAAGGTGACGAATCTGAAGAATTCAGGAACCAAATTCCAACAAGCACATTCCCTAACAGGTAGGTAGAATTACAGTATCATAGATCCTCCTTATCCTGGGGGATTTGTCAAGTTTTTACTTCAGGCTTAAAGGTCTTGCTTTGAAGGTCTTGGAATAAAGATTCCCCAATGGCTGCCAGAAACTTCAGATAGGAGAGAACCCTATAATTTGATGCCTTTTCCATACTGACTAAGTAGTTGTCACACAATGTAGTCGTAACTTTTGTAGTCTGAATTATGACAACAGCACTAATACTGCTATTTTTTCCTCCTTTCCAATTTCATAGATAGAAGATTTTTTTAGCAATTTTAAGGTACTTATTTTATCTTTCATTATTAAGTTAAAAACTCTCACCTCTTCACTTAAACGAAGCATTTTATGGCTTCTCTTTGACACATCTGAATAGCCAGCCCTTCCTTAGGAGTGAAGAAGCTTCTGCACAGCTACTCTGTCTTTACTAACGATGCTCTGGCTCACAGGTCTGTGTCCTCTTCTGAAGCCCCTCAACCCTACTCCTCAATACCCAAGTTTCAACTGAAAGCCTCACAACTGGAAAAGAGTTACAGTGGTCATAGCCAGAGAATGTGGTGGCCAGAATGAAATAGTGCTGTCTGCATCATCTACCTACAACCCAAGCAGGCAGCAGTGACCATCAGCACCACCAGCCATCAGTCTGGTACATATAGGCACAGACCTACTCACCTTGTCAGTCATTGCAGGATCACCTGCTGCACCTACCCACCTCTTCCTTGCCAGGTTTCTATATTCTCTCACCATCTTATTATCACTATCATCTTGGTGAGAACCAGTAAACAGTGACCATCTTGGTGCATGTTTCCATTTGTATGAGTCTTTGAAGGACAAAAAGCTTAAGATAACCCAGTCAATTTGAGAAAGAAATTCATATAAGAATTGACATTTTGGTGTCAAATGCCAGTGTCCTACCCTTATGGCCTTCATCAGGCAAATCACCTTTGGATAGTGGTGCTGCTACAACATGGTCACAAGTTTGGAGGCCTAAAGACTGCTAGCTAGTAGATATGCTCTGGAGAATAAAATTGCAACTTTTTAACCTTCTTTTTAAGAAACAATAAAAACTATCAAAGCTTTTGTACTTAGTGAATTGGTCTTTTGCTTATCTAAGGATAGCCTGTGATATTCTGGATGCCCTGATGCACATGCATATACTGACACATTACTATGATCACCCATAAGTACTACCTTCTCCAACTCTTCTCTAGTCACCACCTTTGATTTACTTGAGATGTACATTTTGCAGTGGAAACAGAGCAAAGAAAAGAAAGTTTCTTGCTCAGTGGACTCTCTATCTGGAACTTTAGGGGTAATTATAAATGACTTGAAAACAATCAAATTCTCCTGACATATATAATCTGTTCCATAAATGTTTCCAAAGGACAAAAAATTTTGTAATATGATGTTATCATTTATTTTTGTAACAGGACTTCATTACAACACAGGACCTCCCGCCCTGGGTGTGGAAGTGTCACACCACACTTATGCAATGGATTTTGCAGTCCTCTTTTCCCATTACTTCGATGTAATTCCACTTACTAGCATTTTATGGAATTCGTATAATTTTTTTCCAATGTGAATTTTTCAGTGTTCATTGAATAACAAATGATACTAAGAATACAAAAGAAAAATCAATATGCAAGTTTTCTTTTTTTGAGTCCAGTCCTTGTTTTTTAAAAATACAAGGCAGAATATGTAGAATAAGATTATGTGCTTCAATTATCAACTAGTTAAGGGAGGAAAATGTATAGATCAAGCACGACTGGCCATGATTTGGTAAATGCAAAAGTTGGGTTATATGTATAGTATATACGTGCTCAACATTTTAGTCTAATTATGTATGTACTTGGAATTTTTCATAACAAAAAGTCAAAAAAGACACAGCATCATGATTCCACTGCTTCAGCTAACAATATAGGCATTCCTTCCATTTGTATTAATATACTTTTGTAAGATATCATCTTGAGCTGTAACAAGTACTCATAACTAATATCTTTATGTCTTTATCTGAGAAAGCTTATATTTCCTAAAGGAAAAAATCCAACTGATTATACTGATATCACTAAAATAGCATTAATATTTTTACAGAGAGCAAAACATTCATTGTACCTTCAATGATAAAAATTTAATTTTGTGAAAATTATTTCATCTTTATATAAAATTTAAATTTTTGATTTTTAAAGTACTTGATTATAAACACAAAGATTCAAGAATTGAGTCAACATATACAAACAGACACTACATGCTTTTATAAATGTTAAGCACTGGCAAAATATGAAGATGCCACGGCCCTGACCTGAGCACGCAAGGGGAATGCAGTTTTATTTCTCTTTGCATCTTGAAAGCATAGTACCATGCCTACCACATATTTCTCACTCAATACTGTTTCTCAAATGCAAAAAGAAGTCTACTCTAGAATACTACAAAATAAGAATTTCAGAACTGGAAAAATAAACTGAAACCAATCTCCTCATTTTCTGACAAGAAGTCTAGGAAAGTTAAACCACACAGCTAATGGATGTCTGCTGAAAGAAACATTTAAGGAAGACCAAACTGACATCAATCTATGGAATTCTCAGGAGGAGAGAAAGGCTGGAAGCAAATGCATGTGCTAAGAGACGCTTGCAGTCATCACAACATAAGATAATGAGAGCATAAACTAGGATTACGGAAAGGGAATGAGAACCAGAGGAGGGTCTGAAAGACACAAGAAAGGTCCTTCTGGGTTGCACTGGCTCACAGTCAGTAAGTTTTCATCTTGTCCTATTTTTACACACGCTGTCTCAATTATGATCCCTATATATTTTTACCCATGGCCTTAAACTGCACAGACAGACAAAATTAGCAGCTCTTTTGACTCATCTGGGTCCTCTGTAATTCATACCTCAGCAACATAATTATCACCATAAATACAGTTTAGCCTCTTATCTATTCCAAGCAATGGTTCTTTATACTGTCCCATATTTGCCTATTACTCCATAATATAAGGCTGAAACCAACCTCTTTAACTTATCTTTCAAGAGTCCCATATATTTTTCCACCAAAAACAATCCATCTTAATGCACATTCTTCTGTAACATAACAATAACTCTTTTAAAATCAGATCACAATTTCTATTTGTTTTCCTCATACATGGTAAGCTCAAAGATGCACTTGAGTTCATCACTTCTTTAAAAATGGAAATGCAATAGTGGTCTTCAGTAATAACTAGTTGATTTCATTTGCTCAAGACTAGCAGTCCACATGGAAGTATTGTCAAGAAGAAAAATAATTTAGAGAAGTCTGTGGGTAGAGGGTGAGAAAGATCAAGATAAGGTTCGACCAGGCAGAAGACAGATACAGGACAGTGTCTGAGTATAAAAGAGGAGATCAGCGACATGGTGGGTGGGATGCTGGAAGGATTCATAAGTGGTCCAAGGCCAGATGTGTAGAGTCAAGATGACTGACAACTACTCAACAGTCTTGTGAGCATAAGGCTAACAATGGTCCACATACACAACGGTGGACTGATAAGATTATAATTGAGCTGAAAATTTCCTATTATCTAGTGATAGCATAGCCAATTTCTGGTGTAGTACAACACATTACTCACACGTCCATGGTGATACTGGTGTAAACAAGCCTGTGCTGCTCACCATAAAAAAGCATGACACATACAATTACAAATAGTATATAATGTTTGTTAATGATAAACAACTACGTTACTGGCTTACTATTTACTATACTCTTTAACTGTATTTAGGTTGTACTACTTCTATTTACATGTTTAAAAAGTTTACTATAAACAGCGTGCCTCAGTAGGCTGGCAGGAGTCTCATATATCTATGTTGGCCAATGTTAAGATTCCATCATTGTCTCCTATACCTCATCTAATCTTGTGTCGCTTTGTCCATTAGAGCCCTAGGAACAAAAGATAAAAATAACCTAAAATGCATTTCTACATTCAGATTCTCTCTCTCTCTCTCTCTCTCTCTCTCTCTCTCTCTCTCTCTCTTTCTCCATCTTTCCATCTCTCCCTCTCTCTCTGTCTCTCTCTTTCTCTTTCTCTCTCTTTCTCTCCCTCTCTCCTTTTTTTGAAGTGGGGGGTCCTGGGGATCAAACCAAAACCTTAATATTGAGCAGCCTCATCCTTAGCCCTTGCATGGTTCCCATCTGGCCAACAAGACTCTCCAGGCTAACCCCAAATCATCCCTTCTGCTCGAAATCTTGTTAACACACATTGCCTCTAGCTCTTCTCAAACTCTCAGCCCTACCCCTCTTTTTCATTGGAGGGCCTCCTCAGACTTCACCAAGATTCACATAAAATCTCCTCTCTTTTCTACACACTTTCTCCACCACTAATCCCACCTCTGTGCAGTCCAAAAGTCGAAGACTGTCTGGTGGCGGGGGGGGGGGGGGGGGGGGGGGGGGGGGGGGAGGCGGGTAGAGCTCATTGGTTACAGTACTTGCTTAGTATGTCGAAAGCATTGGGTTTAGTTCCTTAGCACTACTTAAACAATTAGCCAGCTGCAGTAGTTAATAAAAGTTAGCCAGCACTCTGGAGGCTGGGGCAGGATTGCAATGAGTTCGAGGCCATCCTGGGCTAGACAGTGAGTTCACAACCAGCCCGGACTACAAAGCAAACCCTATCTCAAAAAAAAAAAAAAAAGAGACCATATAGTGTTGTTTTAAAATTTAGGCCTACTATCTGCAGTGAAAATAAACTTGAATGCAGTTATAGCACCATATCACTTTTCCCCCGTACCCCTGTACTAGTTACTGTCACATCTCTGAGACAAAATATCCAAAACACACCAATTAAAGGAGAGATTTATTTTGGCTCAAGGTTTCAGAGGATTCAGTCCATATTTATCTGGCTCCAAGGCAGAAACAGCACAGAATACAAGCATGGTAGCAGAGAGTTTCTTAACCCATGGCAGCCAGGAAGCAAAGAGAAAAGGGAAAAGCTGGGGACAAAAATCCGTCCTTCCAAGTCACAATACCAGTGGCTCACCTCTTTCAACCAGGCTCTACCTCCCAAAGCACACTCAGCTAAGAACTTATCAGGGGGTAAATCCAGCACTCCCATGATCCAAAAACCTCACCTCTGAATGCATGAGGCTTTTGGGGATATTTTCAATCTAAGCTATAACAGTCCCTCCTTTAAAGAAAAAAGAATAGAGTAAGTAAATTCAGAATGCCATATGTGATAGGGCAGGTCTATAGTCCCAGTATTCTGGGAGGTCGAGGCAAGAGGATTGCAAGTACAAGACGAGTGTGAGCAACCTACTACCTTAGTGAGGTCTTGTCTCAAAATATAAAATAAAAGTAAATTTTTAAAAAGTTTAAAGAATGACCTTTAGAAACTATACAAGTTTCTGTTCTATTTTTCTCCAATTACCATTTGAAACAGTTTAGGCTTTATAGCTCAAGAAGCAGTTCTTTATAAGAGACTGGCTTATAAACGGCAGAGTTGAAAATACATCCCAATTCTAGGGCATTCTCTACAGCTGGTGATGAAGAAATGAACAAAGCCAGAGCCCAGAGCCCAAAAAGATATAGCCTGAAGACTGCAAAGACTGCACAGACAAATGTCAGCAGCTGCCACAGAAGACTGCATACTTAGCATGGTTAGCCAGCTAGAGATTGGTTCTATTATAAGAGTTGCTGCTTCTGAAAAAAAAAAAAAGGTACATTAAAGGCTTCAGTAAGAGTTCTAAAGGCCTGAGCACACAACAGGAAAACAAACAATAGCTTTCCAAGTAAATTCAAAGATTTTTCAGCAAGAAAATAAAAAACACAATAATTTAAAAAGGCTTTTGCCTTGAAACATAAATTGCACCATGAGAACAAAGTGTGTCTCTTATGTTTGATGCCTAAAACTTGAAAATGGACATGCTGGAGTTTCATCTGCATCATACATTTACACCTTTATGATACATTTTTTCATCGAATCTCTAATTTAAGCCAGGCATTGTGCCTGCTAATTGCTGGGAAAACAAAGAAAAATAAGATCCTCATTCACATGGATGTCAAGCGCTATGAAAGAAATGAATGTTTTTAAATATTCCAAGTGATTTAATAAAGAATATGCATTTATTTGAGCTTAGAGGCATGACTAATACATAATGGATTTAATAAAATGGGTAGAAGAATAGTATGAATTGGATAGTCTGAAGCACAGGTAAAGAATGTGATTTCTTTAAACCAAGAATAAGCTACAAAGTAAGATACAAAGTGTCCAAACATATCCTAGAAATTCTATAATCACCAGAGGACAGAAACAAGCTTGATATGAATAATCCAGATAAGTATGACAAGAACTACAAAGATTAGCAAAGGTGAAAACAAAACAGGAGCTCACAGTCAGACTAGAAGTGAAAATACAGCAAGTCTCAGATTAAAATAGGCTAATGGTCTAAAATCATGGACATTACAGCCAAGCTCATCTATGATCAGAGGAGTAGCCAAATCTTGAAGAAAATGAATACATCTGCCATACACACATGTACCAGGCATTTGGCCAGTCATTTCATATAATTTATCTCACTTAATCTCCCCAACCCAAGCCATGAGAGGTTTATATCTGAGAAAACTGAAATTCTGTGATTAACTATCTAGTGATCATCAAGACAGAGCACAACTCAACCCTTGAGGTCTGGCTCACAAGTCTGCATACAGCACACCTGTCCGAGAGGCACACTGAAAAGGTTTCAGCAAGTGGAAGAAAAGTGAGAAAACTCTGACCAAAGATTATTTACACAATTTACATAAGAGGAAGACAGCAAGAACTAAAGGTAGATATTAACAAAATGAACCAAGGAAATTCTGCCTATGTGGTAAAATTGAGTTGAGTGTGGCAATTCTGTTTTTATTGTTTTTTCAAACTTGGAAGATGGCAGTGCTTATATGACCAGGAGTCTTGGCACGTTTGACTTCAGCTCCAAGTTACTACACATTCAAGCAAATCTTGTTATTAGCTGGGGATATTTCAAACGCTGACCAAGGAGCTAAGTAAATTTACTCAGAAAAGTGAAAAGAACAGAGGATCAAAGGCTCCAACATAAAGTCAAGTCACCTTTCAGACCAAAGGTAGTATTTTGCAGTAGGAAAAACATCTGGGTCCCTAGTAACAGGAACATAGAATGGGTATGCTGACGCACCTAGCACCAACTTTTAGTCCCAGGCAGGTACCATCATGCACTCTGGTGAAACAGAAACTAAACTGAACAATGATCTGAAGTAGAAGGCTTTGCCTGGAAGTTCATAAAAACATCAAAGACAGAAGGCTGAAATAAGATGTAATTTAGCAGATATGAACAAACAAGAAAAACAGATTAAGATTTTCAAAAATGTTTGTTTTGCAAAATGAAAAAAGGCATAGAGACAGATGGTGATGACGGATGCACAATGATGGGACTCAGACTTGATGCGACTGACCTGTATTTGGTTAAAATGGTAATATTGTACATGTTTTGCTGCAATTAAAAATATTTTAGCCTGGGGATGATGGCACACACCTGTAAGCCCAGCACTCTGGAACTCTGAGGCAGGAGGAGCACAAGTTTGAGTCCAACCTGGACAACTTAGCAAGATTTGCTCAAAATAAGAAAAAAGTTGCTGGGATTGTAGCTCAGTGAAAAGGT
The DNA here is from genome assembly GCA_004027205.1 of Ctenodactylus gundi. NCBI lineage: Eukaryota > Metazoa > Chordata > Mammalia > Rodentia > Ctenodactylidae > Ctenodactylus > Ctenodactylus gundi. Next base: position 356,336 of record PVKB01000453.1, read on the forward strand.
TCTGAGTTGAATCCCCAGTGCTGCAATAACAAAACAACAACAATAAGAAGAATTTTAAAGTTTTCTTAGCTGCAAAAGTGAGATAGGAAAACACACACTTTTTATAAAATAAGAGTAGCTTACCAGAGGCTAGACAAGCTGCTTGAAGTCATTTTAAATGGCTTGTGAAAAGGTATCAGAAACTTAGGTAAATTTCTGAATAGCATGCCGGAAACACTATTATGTCAAGAAATTCTTAATACAGACAGGCTTGTGGAGTTTAGAGATCAAATACAGTGCTGTGAAAGATGCAGAATTATTCAGTTCCACAACCCAATTACTTCAGGAATGGAATTCTGTTAACAACATGACAATCCAATCGAGGATCACAACTCCCAAGTGTCAAAGTGCACACACAACAATGCTTTTCTCTCTAGGTCTCACAATGCCGCCAAACACCGGAGTCCTCCCCAGTCAAACCTACTTCCCTTTAGATGGGTCAATGATGATCATTACGTAACGTCTGCCATCTTCACGTTCTGCAAACAAAACTGCCATACTGTACCTAATCTGACTCCTTAGCAGAAGTACTTTATGTTATCCGTCATTCATTGTTCCTTTACCTATTAGCTTGCCTAAATCATCCTGCAGGCGGGATTTCCTACATCACAGGGAACATTATCTTGTCTTGCCTGGATTGGGGAGGCCTGTTCAAGTTGTTCCTACACTTTTCCTGTTAACCCTTCTCCACTCAAGTAGAAAATTGCTGCGAGTCAGAAGCCAGTTCTCGCTTCTCTGCGCATCACTTCTCCGAAACGTCACCTGTCAGAAGCATCGCCTCTTCGAGCCTCGCCTTTCAAGACTAACCCAGAGCGCACGCCCGGAAGCAAAGGGGAGACAGCCCAGATCTCGCGAGAGCGAGGCGCTCGCGCGTTCTCGGACCTTGCGAGGTGAGGAGGGTGGCTGAGCGTTGCGGTGTGGCGCTTCCGCAAAGATGGCGGCTGCCGTGGGGCGATGCGCCTGGCTGACAGCATGGAGCGGAAGACTGCGCCATGGGCTCGCTGCCAGTCGACGGGCAGTGCCCAGCCCGGGCCCCTTGGCAGCGGCAGTGGCTGGCGTGGCCCTGGCAGGGGCAGGAGCGGCCTGGCATCACGGACGCGTGAATGTCGCGGCGCACGAAGGCAGCCTCACTGTCTTAGCACAGGTACGGGAGGGCCCTTTCGGCCCGTGCGCCTACGCCCCGCCCTCCTCAGGCTCCTTGGCCGGGAGGGGTCTGGAGCGGCGAGGCCGGAGCTGTCTTCCCGATCGCGGGAGGCCCCCGACCCCGCCCCGGGAGACCCGACGGTGACCGCGGGTCCCCCCCCCCGCCCCCCTCGCAGGGACTTAGGGCCTGGTGACGGGAGAGCCCTGCGAAGCCGAAGACCGCGGACCACACACCCACCCTGTGAATTTGGTGGCGGTGGTGAGCGTGGGTGTGTCATGATTTGAAGCTCTTAATCCACCCTTTTCCACTACGCTGCGCCCTTACCTCCCTGGTTAGTGAACTGATACTCTGATCTGCAGGTGTTGAGCGTCTCACACCCCACCCGGACTTTTGTTAAGTTTTATAACTAAAAGTTTTTGTCCCACTAGATAACTTTCAGTCGTGAAAAGATCAAATATTACAGCCAGTTGATAATTTTAAGATTATCGACTCTTATCAACTCTGAGGAATATTAGTATTATTATACACTTTAATAGTGGATCCTAAGTGCTAAACAAAAAATCTTTCTCCTAAAGCCTCTGTTAAATGTAAAGTTCAAGCTTTCTATTTAAAGATAAATAATACTGTTATTTAAACACACTGTTAGGTAAAACATTTGAAAATTTGAAGGAGTACTATAAAAATATTGTGCAGACATTTTTGTGGGGTTTTTTTTTGAAACTAAAAGTAGGGTTCTTTTTGTTGGTTTTACCTTGGGCCTTTTCTATAGAAAAACAAGGAACATCCAAATACAACAAAGAGGAAAGCAGGGCCTTGTAAATTAAAATTAAGTATCAAATTATTTTTACAGTCATATGAAAGTGACACAGATTTTGATTACTGATTAGTGTTTCACTTCTTGTCAGTTTATTTTATGCATTAAATAGTTATAGTTATTTAGTGTCATATATGTAACTATAATAATAGTGATAATGTCTTTCATTTTCAATCATCATGCTAAGTGATCTTTCCAGTAAGAATGGTGAATTTATATTAATGGGGTCTTATACTTTTCTGGTTCTCATTATGATCAACAGCCTTCATTTGTCAATCAGAAATTAAGAGTAGAATTCCCAATCATCAAACAGTAAAGAAGTTGGAATCTCCTTTCTTCCTTCCTTCTACAGTTATTGAAATCCTGCAGTATACTAGGCTGAATGCAGGAAGTGGAAATTAGAGACACAGTTTATGTGCTAGTTACGGGAGAATATGATTTTAATGCAACGTAGTAGATACTGTGGAGTTAGTGCTGGTTCCCTTAGGAATTTTCTAGAAGAGCACTTAACGCAGTGTGAACACATCTCCATACACTGATGTAAATATGGTCACCTGAAGGATGTCTGGAAATATCCTGTGCAGAAAAGCAGTGTTGCTGGCAAAGGAAATCGTTTTTCAGCCAAGGTTTGGAGGAGTTTGACTTAGCATAATTGGAACTGCAAAAGATAGGTGTGAGTGGTGATTGCATATCAGATCATTTAGTTACTATAAGCCACGTGACAAGAATTTTTATCTTAAGGACAGTCGAGAGCCATTGCAGGAATTCTGAACCTCAGGACGCCCCCTCCTCCCAACTTTTATGGCATAGAATACAAGGGGACTGTGAACTTAGAAAAACATTACTTTTTTGTTTTTTAAATTATGAATGGAAGCAAAAACCTGTGTTACTATAGCAATTGATTTTATCATCAATAGAAATATCAGATATTTTTATTGCAGTTGTAGGTATTTCATAGCGTCGCATCTTCAAAACTACTTATAAAATGTACCACTATGCCATACAATAATACATCAGGAAAAAGCATGTTTTACTACTATATTACAGGTTTGATTTTGGTCTTTGGAAAAGAATTGTCAAAACTTTTGGAAAAGGAGTGAATTAAAAAATGGAGTTAGCTTCTGCAGTAATTCAGAAAAGTTGATAATGAATAAACTAGTGGATGAATTCAAAAGATACTTAAAAGACAGATTTGAAAGTCTGAGTTTTCAGAGGTCTTATGTAAATGTAAGTGTATGTTTTAAAAATATGTGATGATTACAACTGAACAACGAAATACTGCCTCCTACAGAGAAATTCCTACTGGAATTTTCTTTACAGCACTTCAGCCTTTTAGCTGCTTCATTATAAACTGCATCTAGAGCACATAAGAATATTTGAAAACTGTTCTAAAGTTTAGTTTTACTTCCATTACAATATTATTACTTGTTTCAGGCAGAGTCAAATCAGAAATGAGAGAATGGGTAAGACAAATAATGTTCTATAATTCAGTTCGTTCTTCTATAAAATATAACTTCGTTCTAAATAAACCTTGGTATTTTAATAAAGATTATAAAAATTTTTTCATATGGAGAAAAGAGCTAGAAAGTTGCACTGGCTAATGTCATGGCTATTGTGTTTTGTTGTCACAAGATAGAATAATGTATTGATAAACCAAAACTGATGAAAACAAGCAAACCTCCATATCAATAAGTAAATCCTCAAGAGCATGTAAGATCAGGCTAAAATAAAACTTTCTTGAACCATTGATATTATATATAAATCATTATAATAGGATCCAAATCTTTAAAAAGAAACAATAAAGCCAAAGTAGCACACAATATAGTTTACTGTTAACAACAGTGATATTTAGTTCACAGTTTATTACAAGAATATTTTATTCCTCCAAATTCTTGTTTTTATGGCCTTATTTTTTAAATTATATGTAAGTTCAGATACTGTAAATTTACCTGACTTCATGACAAATTTCTTTCTTTGCTTTTCAGTGGAAAATTTGTCTACTAGTGTTTAAAAAGTAAAATTTTTTGCATTTTTCACTATATACTGATGTATTCCTTTATTCTAAAAAAGTATATTTATTACATAAATTATTGGGGTTCAATTTTCTCTGATATTAACATTTGTATTATAAGTGTTTTTAAATTTTTGCTTTGTTAATTAATTTGGAATTATTTTATGTATGTGTTTATCCTCCACTAGAGGCCTTTGGTCTTTTTTGTTTCTGTAGATTTTATGCCTGCAATAGTTGCCAGCACATAATAAATGTAGCCTGTGAGTGAATGAATGAACTGAACTGCATTATGCAACAAAGTAACCTTGTCTTTTAATCTGATTGGCATTTATAACATTAGGCAGCTTGTATGTGCCATTGGTTAGAATCAGCTCAATTACTGTTTTCAGTATATTCAAGTACATGTTTAGAACCATAGAGATCTGTCTGACTGTATTTCCAGAGGAAAATTAAGTAAATAAAAGACAGTGGCCTGTTCCTGCTATATCACAGGGGCCGTACATTGATGAAATCTTAATCTTAATAATATATTGTTGTCTCAAAAGTTTAAAAATGGTCTCTTTTACCTATTAGTCTGTGAGACTGAACATTTAATTAATAGTTTTAATGTTTATGTATGTGCTTTTTAATGATGTTGAGGATTAAACTAAAGGCCTTCACACTAAGCTATATCCACAGTCCTGTTTTTCTTCCTTTCTTTCTTTCTTCCTTCCTCTTTCTTTCTTTCTTTGAGGCAGTGTCACACTAAATTGTTAAGTTTCCCAGGCAAGGCTTGAACTTTTGATCCTCCTACCTCAACCTCCCAGAGTGCTAGGATTACAGACTTGCACTCCCAACACAGTACGATTTTATCCATATCTATCACACTTTTAACTTTTTAGAATTTAAATCAAATCATTTGCATTTTCACTCCTATTATTGAGGTGCTTCACCTGGTAAACCTCAGACCACTTAAATTATTTTTAAATTTGAAAAATAATCCTGACATGGCAAAAATCAAGTATATTAATAAATACTATATTTCAATATTATAGTTAATTGCGTGGAGCACACTTTGTATAACATACCAACTGAAGATACAAATATAACAAGGTTTGTATCTTAACCCTCTTAAACAGACAAAGGTTTTGGTTTACACACTGTATGTTAAATGTTTGGGGTAGAATGTGGCTAACTCGGGCTTCAGAAGAGAGAAAAAGCTGCTTTGAGATGAATTTGAAGCTAATAGAGAAAAATGTAGACAAAAATAAATAGTGGGAGTATGAGGGAAGGTCAGTAATGGAAAGGCAGTTCTATAACTTTATGTTCTTCCTAAGTTTCAACCCATCTTTAGAAAGCCTAGTAATTCACAAGTGGTTAGACAGTTTTATAGGCTTCCTATGGCGTAACCAAAAGTAGCCCTGGATGTAGATGATGCCCAAATGAGCAGGCAAAGAAAATATAAATTCCTCTCCTGCCCAAATTCGTAGTAACACATTCCTGGAAGAGTTTTTAAGAGTCGTGGATTGGGAAATTAAGGTTTATCTCATATCAAAGTCCAATCAGAAGACAGAAATCAAACCATGAATTTAAGCAAAGAAGTCAAATGTAAAAACTTACATAGAAAAGGTTATTGACCACTAAAGAAGTATTATGGTTCAGTTCTAAAATGTCCCCAAAATAAGCAGCTAGATTTTGGGGAAGTGATTTGATCACAAAAATGCTAACCTCATCAGATTAATCAGTTGATGAATTCATGGCTCAGTAGGCTTATTAGGAGAAGGGTCCTAATTGGATAAGGCAGATCACTGGGGTGTGACTTTGTAAAATGTATTTTGTCTGAAAATAAAAAATAAAAATGGGCTAGGGATGTAGCTCATTATGAAGGTCCTGGGCTTGATCTCCAGTACTACAAAAAAAGAAAAAAAAAGAAAAGCCTATTTGACCCAGCTATACCTTTTCTATATGTCTTTCTAAAAGAGTTAAAGACATATTACACTGATACATGCATACTCATATTTCTAGCAGCACAACTAATATATCCAAAAGGCAGCCTATATCTGCAGTCCAACAACACATGGATGGATAAGGAAAACATGGTATATATTCACAGTGAAGTATTACCTTGCTACAGAGAAGAATAAATTTGAATCATTTATAGGAAAACGGGTGCCCCTTGAAACCATAATTCTTAGCAAATTAAGTCAGATACAAAAGCTAATTACTGAAAGGCTTCACTTACGTGAGAAACCCAAAGTAAAAATTACAAACAAAAAAACCAGAGGAGATAGGAAATAAGGAGGTAGACTTTGCAGAGATGGGCACGGTACCTGAGGAGGAAAGTAAAAGTGTGTGTGTGTAAGTGTGTAATATATATTTTTGTATGTTTTTTCCTCCGAGCTGTAACTAATATGTATCCTCAATATATACAGATAATTTTTTCATTTAGTAGCATTTAATTTGAATGTCTTGGCAAGAGATTGTAAAGGAAGCAAAGAAAGTAATTGGATTTACTTCTAAAATAGTTGCTGCAAAGGGTACTTAAAGCACAGTTGAGCAGGAAATATGAGGCCAAGGATAACTTTTATTTTTATTTTAGGATAAGAAATAATAAAATTATTACAGACCTGAGGGGAGTATAATTATAGGTTGACTTCTCTGAAAAAAAAAAAAAGAGGTGTCTTACTTTTTCATTGCTTGGATGCAATCCCCAGCACCCAAAATTTAAGAGAAGGGTTTATTTTAGCTCACAGTTTCAAAGGTATCATTCCATTCATGGGCAGCTGGCAGTGGTGGAGGGCCAGCTTTAGAAAAACTTAACAGCATTGAACAGGAAGCTAAGTGAGTAAGGGGTAGAGCTAGTGATGAGTTATATACTTCCAGGTCATGCCCTGGTGAGTCACCCCTTCCAACGAAGCCCCACCTCTTAGGCATGTAGGAAAACAGGGAATTAACGCCGTGATTGGATCACCTTCCAAAAGCAAGGCTTTTGGGGTACCTTCCAGATCTAAACCATAATGAGTTATGTGAAGTAGAATCACAAGCGGAAAGGTTGGATTTTCTTGGTAGCAGGAATAGTTTGGTGTAACAGGAGTGAAAACAGTATAGTTCACCCAAGACACTAACTATAGACCAAGTCCACACTTGCCTTCTGTTTTTTGTAAAGCCCAGAAGAATCTGATTGTGAACAGTTCTGGCAAACAGGGAGGTAGAATCAGGGATATATGGGTCAGGTGTAAGGAATCTGCTGCTGCTCCTACACAGAGTTCATGAACTGTGAAAGCTTAGATGCAGTGGTTACAATGAATCCAGGGCCAATTACCGCAAATGTCTAATGGCTTCTTTTGGTGTGTCACTTAATTGAGGTTTCTAGTGGTGCTGGAAAGCATTATCTAAGATTGCTTTGCAGAAACCTTAATCTTGGGTTTAGTACTTGTAATATATTGTATCTAGGCACTAAATTAAAAATTATTAAAATTCTAAAATAGAGAATACTGAGGTTAACATTCAACAAGGTGAAATGTTTTCCAGTTTATTTTCCTTTGATGTCATTTAAATTCATATTTTGAACTCATAATTTGTATTTTGTTGAGTATAACCAGAGTAAAACAGGTCACAGATTTTAAATTAAAATGAAGAATGTGGACCATCGTATTTAAATAGCCAAACAGAAATATATTCACTAGAAAGTGAATTTGCAAGTCCTTATTACTTGTAAAACTGTTTCCATTGTATTAATGAATATTTTAAAACTCTAATATGATGGAGCTTTTAATTTGCTGTAAGAGCCTAAACAATTTGTAAAATTGCCATTGTTTTCTTTTACTGCCTATGTGGTGATTATATTTGTAAAAAAGACATTTTATGACATTAGCAGTAAACAAACTGAAACTTACTAGAGCGTACCACTAGTGTATTTGTATTCAGTATATTGCATTGATGATAGTCCAGTTAAAATCTTTATGTCAACAGCAATAAACTTTGCAGCAATATAGTTTAGTAACTGTGAAACATTGTAAGTCTAAGAAGACTAAAAAAAAAAGACAATAAAGGAGGAATGCAAAGGTTTTGTTTTGGCTTGGTTTTTACTTTGCCTCAAGTTAAAATGTCTGTGGAGACAGATTAATGATGACAAAGCTTTGATATTAATAAACCCATATGGAAGTCAGATATCAAAGTATGTAAAAGCTAGATTATGAAAAGAAAGATGGCAAAGTCATTACTCATAATTAGGTGTAATTTGTGTTTTTGGCATAGCTATTTGTCCTGCATGAATACAAGGCCACCTTGATTTTCTTCCTTGTATGAGAGAATAGTACATAACACCTTCTACTGTAAATCTGGAGGCACTTTTCAGGAGGACCAAGAAAAGAAAACCACAATACAGAAGCAGATGAGTATTTTAATCTTTTGCTCTGCAGTTATATTTGTCTAGCTGAATCCAAAGAACGCTATTCATTATTCTTCTGTAAACCAAAGGTAGATGACCTTTTTTCTTCCAAGGGCCATTTGAATATTTATGATATTACTTAAGTACTATACAAAATTTTTAACTTAAAAATTAGCCTCCTGTGTTACTATTTAGGAAAAAAAATCCTCCTAGATTTATTAAATTTCAAGCCTTCTTGCAATTTCCCTGGCTGGGTCATACCAGTGATTTCACAGGCTGTGTAAGGCTATGGATTGGATGTTCCCCACCCCACCATAATCCATACATTTTAGTAGATACTGTGTGCAAATAAGAGCTTTTGTTACTGTGACCTTTGGAATATTATGAACAGTACAACCATGCGGAAACATCCTAAACAAGTAATAGTGACAGTATGTCAATTTTAAAATTATAAAAGGGTAAATATTTGGTGAACAAGTATTTTCTTAACGCCTTTTCCACAAGTAAGATTTTGTTTCGTTGTTTTTAGATATCAGTGTAGTCTTAATGTAGAAATACTATCTAATGAATCATTTTTTAGAAACAGCGTGTACATGGAAAATTTTCATTGATATTTCTCAGTTCCACAAATGAATGGTAGGTAGAGTAAAAGTTTGATTCCTGTTAACATGTAAGACCTTGTAAAATCTTATGTTTATCCTCATTTGTGCTGTACACTTCACATGCTCTCTACCATAATGCCTTCACAAGATGTTTCCACAAATTACACTAGATATTCCAAAACAAAATATGAATGACTTAGTGTACCTCCTCTTTGGGATGAGTTAGTCATTTTTCTCATTCTCTAAAATTCACAACTAGATTATTATATACAAGAAGCCACAGTGGGTTGGTTTCTATGCTTTTTTGTGTGCAGTCTACATTCTAAAAGATTAAATGTCACTATTAAAGTTTAATTTGGTGGTAATTGCCCAATTTAGAATTAGTTTAAATCAGAAGCAAATCCTTAGTGAGGCTTCTTCACCCCTATTCTAGGACGTTCTGGAATGCTTGGAATTGTTCCAGAATTGAAGTCTAAGTTAGAGCCCTGTTATTTGGTAGAGTAAAACTCCTTTGTGTGTGGCTTCAATGAGTGGCCCAGGGTCAGAGCAGTAACTGCCATGCTGTAAAAGAAGAACAAGCAGTTGAGTACCTCCTAAAGGCTCATCTAATTATCAGATTCTGGTAACTGAGTCAACATCCTAAATATTTTAAAGTACATATAAAAGACTTCTTTCAATACTCTCTAACATATGAAGTGTAGTATACTGTAATGGCAGTTCAGAAAAAAATAATAAGGATATGTTGGAATTCAACCATGAAATCATCACACTAAGAGAAGACAACCAATAGAACAGTATATTCCAAGAAGACCCATTTTCAAAAGCTCACTTCAGCTAATTATATTTTATCAGCTAGACTTAATAGTATAGCTTTTTGTCTTCACTTGGGACTCTTGTTTTATTAGTAGTCTTGACTATTAGACAGTAATGAAATCCATTTTAAATTAGTCATGACAAGATTGCTTCTTGACACAATGAAGAAATCGTATTTTATTATGACTACTGAAATTCATTAAAATATGTTAGGAAGTAGTCTGGAAATGTTGGTTGTTTCTTGATTCTTCAAAACTGCTTATGTTGTGGTTTTGTCTTATTAAATACTTCTATATTATAAACAATAAGGGAAAAAAGATGAAACGTGAAAAATAATCTGTAACTTACCACTTGAAAAGACTGCTTACTCTTCATCTTCATGGTGTTAAGTCTTGAGTAGAGGGGTAGAGAAGTAGGAGAGCAGTTAGAGTGCTTGCAAAGTCCCTGATTTTGATTCCCCCGCATCACATAAGCTGGGCGTGGTGGCACTTGCCTGTAATTCCAGCTCTCAGGAGGCGGAAGCAGAAGGATTGCCTTGAGCTCAAGCTTCTGCTAAGTAGCAAGTTCAGGATCAGCTTGGACTACAGAGGGAAACCCTGTCTCAAAAAAAGAAAAAATCTTGAGTAGAATTTTTTTTTAATTTTAAGTATTGGAGTATTACTGTATCAATCAAGTATGATTCTTCCATATTATAGAAATAAAGCTTTTGGCTCTCCTGGAGCTAAGAATAGTTACAATGGCTCCGCATAGTTCCCTAATAATGAAAGTGAGCTGTCCAGGTCGTTTGGAAACTCTCTCTTGTTGCTGTATCTTTGCTCTCCAGTCTCTTTTCCATATTTCTCTTGAGGTGGTTCTCTGTTGCAGCTATGTTTATTATAATTACTGTGGTATATGCTTCTGTTTTAGAGAAGGTGAGGAAGGCAGCTTTAATGGCTTTATTGCAACACTGAGGAAAAGATATAGTGAAAATAAAAATTAGGCAGATGTATATGTGATTTTATTAAGACTAAGCTTTTACCTGAAAAAAAATTAATTTTATGTATGTATTTGTTTATTTTGGTACTGGAGATTGTACCCAGGTCATTGTGTACATTCTCGATCATTCATTGAGACACACTCCCCCAGCCCTTGAAGTTTTTATGTAACAGTGATTTTTTTTTTTCTTTAGTACTCTGCTTTATTCTGTCTACATTGCAGTTTGTATATTCTTTAATTAGTTTGCCTTAGTAGTGGAAACATTTTTAGAGGATTTAGACTTAATAGAGTTTATATTTCATGCTTAGTCATGCTGGAGAAGCTCTTTATTCCCCTCAAGGCCAAGTCTCATTTTGTAGTCTGTGTTGGTCCTGAACTCACTGTGGAGCCCAGGCTGGTCTCCAACACACAGCAGCCCTCCTGCCTCAGCCTCCCTAGTGCTGGGATTAAAATGGTACACCACCACACCTGGTTTATGTGATGGTGTAGAATTGAACCCAGGGCCTTGTGCTTGCAGGCAAGCACTCTTTTAACTACAGTGCTATTGCTGCAGCTCTCTTTTTCTATTTTTAAAGACCCTTATATTGTTACAAGTCAAAAAGTAGGTATATAGCTCATCAGCTGTATATGCTAATATATGCATTACTTAAAATTGAGGCATTTTAATTTGCTCATTGTTGTATTTTGCCATGTTACTCATACTTCCTCTTCTACTCAAATTCATCTTCATCATTTTTCTGAGTCTTTGAGTAGGCTGTGAATCTGTTTGAGAATGTGGTAGGAGTGATGTGTCCTCTCTGAAAAAAAATGTGTATAGCAACCCTGTATTTCAGAGCATTGTGAACCCTGAAAGTATAATCATGTAGAATACATTCTGTCCCTCTTTGGTTCTTAATATTTATGCCTCTACAAGTTACAAAGTGTTTCAAACATAGATAAAATTATTCTTCACTTCATTGCTTTGATCATGTTACTGTATTGTTCCTAGCTGTTGAATGGTATTATTTTCAGATCAAGCAATTTTTGAAGAGAACTAAAGGTACCTTGTATTTCATTACTTTGAGTACATACACTCTGTTCTGGCCCAGCATACAGTCTATGAGCCATATTTTATAAGCTTATCTGGTTTATAGGCGGAACTGCCACCTTTCTTTATTACCATCAACATACATAAGGTTTTACAAAATTTATACACTAAGAAAATAATTGAAAAAAAGAAAGAAATTGTGGCCCATAAAATTATAAACTAATTTTAAATAAACAAAGTGATGAAATCTATCCAAGTTTTCAAGTATCCAGACCTATTCTTTGGTGCTTCATTAGCAATTCAGGTTTGGAGTATCGGGCTATCTAAATCATTTTAGAACTTCAAGCTTTGTCTGTTCTCTGCTATAAATATCTGTTCTACTCTTTCTCTAAAACCTAACTAAGAATATTTTCTTTATTACAAAAAGCACAGGAGTATATTGATTGAAATTTTTAGAAGAAAGATGATTTCTGACTCTGTCTGTGCCTGTCCTTAATGTATGTATTTAACAACTTACAAGTTTTCACTGGTTTGCTCAAATAATATTTTAATATTTGTAAGACTAAAAATGAAGATTTTTCTTTAACATCCAAACAGAGAACTATTTAGTGCAGATTTCACAGCTGCCTGGCACACATTAACAGTCCTCCTAACTTGGTGTTTTGATTCCCTGGCAGTTCTACTCTGTTGCTTTCCTAGGTTTGAAGTTAACATTTAGAACTCACATTTCCTTACTTGACACCGACTGTTGTAAAAGGAATAAAAGGGTGGAAAAGTAGCTTTGGTTATTAGTACCCTTAGCAGTTGAAAGTGTAAAGTAGTAGGTTCTGATTCATTATTTAGCAGTTTTACTTCAGTTATGCTTGATGGTACCTTAAAGCAAAAAAAAAAAAAAAAAAACTCTAAATCTGTTTTGATAGTCAGGATTAAATAGCAAATTTTGTCAGTATTAAAACCCTTCATTTTTAAAGTATCTTCAGGAGTTACTAAATGAGAACATGGATGCCTTATCATATAATACGTTAAAGTAAAAACGTAAAGAGAGGTTTTGACAAGTCCTTGCCAAGTCTTTGAAAGTAACTTGCCAAAATGTCATGTAATCCTGTCTGTATAATTGTTTTGTGTTATGTATTTATATTGTGTAATGTATGTATTACATTGTTTATTAGTGATTTAATTTATAAATAGTATAGATGGCATCCATCTTTATCTTGGTTCCTTTGCCAGTATAATGCCTTTTCTGGTTTAAAAAAAAAAAAAGTTAGCTCATTTGCTGCTCATGCCTACAGATACTTTTAATAGCAAAAATTTGTCTTAGAAATAGTATATTTCAGTTTGTCAGTGAACTCCAAGATGAAGCTGAAAAAAATCCATTAAACCCTAAACTAAGCATTACAGAAGGCCCGAAATCCATGAGATCACTCAGATTTGGAGTAGAAAGCGAACAGCTGGTGTCATCTGGTTTCAGAGTGTTCTCCTCCTGAGAGATTCCGTGGCTTCTGTGGGAGGCAAAGAAATAAGGCAGTGCCCCTGGATACCATGAGCACAGCCACCACCTGCTGATAGCTTCACCTTTCTCACCTTGTTCTGAAGACATTTTTTAAAGTCTACAAAAATTAGCGATATGCAGTAATTTGTGGTAATAATAGGAAACAAAAAGTCTTCATTAGTGAAATTATTCATGACAGAGCACCCATCTAGTCTTGAAATATTAATAAGGTTTAAAATGTTCAGGCATAAGAACCAAACCTCTCAGTATTAATTTTTTGGTATCACACTAAGTTGGAAATTGAGTCTGTCTCAAAGATTTATGGCATACTTGTAAAAAACAAGCAATGTTAACCATATAGTAGGTACTGGTGATACAGAGGAAAAAAAGATGCTTTCTGTTTTGGAGTAATTATGTGGTAAATTTACTCAGGTTTTTTCTACAAAGAACTCATCAATTGCCAGAATTACCAGGATTAACACTTAACAAATAAAGTAGCCAGATGAAAAAGGAAACAAGAAACAATAAGTTTTTAGAACTTTTTTATTTTTATGTTGTATAAAATTCCCATTTATATGCAATCAGGATACATTACAGGTTTTGGAGAATAGTTCCAGTCTTTAACCAAATTTTGTGAGAGTTAGGGTGTGGGACTTAGGGGATGTGGTGATAAAAGAGCAAACTGCCACCCATATTCAGCCACAAGCTTTAAAAAGCCATCTTTATGTGTTTCCTTTAAGCTGAGGGAGGAAAGGGAGGTAACAGCCACTTGCTGGAGATGGGGGTGTGGCAGTTCAGTGGTTCACAGAGAAAGTAGGAACATGAGAGCAAGTAGAGCAAAATAATTTATGAATGAATCACTTTCCTTTTGCAGTCCCAAACTATGAGATATGTACAGCTACAGATTGCAGCTGTTTCCCATGAAGGAATGGGAGGAAGAAAGGGGCCGGGGGTCCTTTAATCTATCCCTTTTTTGCTTCATAGTGTCGTATACTGTAGGTTATGATATCCTAAATATTGTCAACCCTAGTGGCAGCCTCTTTTTATGATTCAGCCCTTTCACCAGGCTTCTTTAAAGTTCTGTTTCCAGAAAACCTTTTTGCATGAGTATGTAAGACTCCTAAAATCTGATCATAGCTTCTACCACAAAAGGTCCTTCTTATTGCTCTATATCTGCTTCTCAGCTGCCTAAAGAGGACAGACCACAAGCCAGATAAATTTACTGATACTATACCTGTTACTAGGTTCCATTTAAATGTATTATATAACCTTAGAAGATACTAGCTGGTCAGTCTGGTACATAGCTTGCTGTGAATACAAGAATCAGAATGTGTGGGCTAGAGGAATTGCTCAACAGTGAAAGGTCTTGCCTAGCAAGCTCAAGGACCTGGATTGATTCCCCAGCACCACATAAGCAGGGTGTGGTGGTGCACGCCTATAATCCCAGGACTGAGACAGAAGGACTGACAGAAGTTCGAGGTCAGCCTGGGTTCCCTAATGAGTTTGGGACCAGCTTGAACTGTAGAGTGAGACCCTGCCTCAAAATAAAAAGAGAAAGAATCAAAATCATACTTGATACGTAACACAGAAAAACAATTCTGAGTTTGTAATGTGACATTTTGAAACTTACGTCACCTATAATGACTCTCCATTGGGAAGCAAATGCACCTTCATCATTTTATCTCAATATAATAGTTGGCCATAGAAAAATATGTTAAATAATTATGTAGAACCAGGCATAATAGTGCATACCTGTTATCCTACCACTGTAGGAAGCTGTTGTAAGGAGGATCACAAGTTTTGAGCCAGCCTGGTCTACATAGTGATTTCGAGACCAGGCTGAACTTACAGAGCAAGATCCCGTTTCAATAAATAAACTGTTTTTTAAAAAAATAAAAAGGTTTGAGCCTAGTCTTGGCAACTTAGACTTAGACCCTGTCTCAAAAAGAAAAAAGGAAGGAAGGGCTGGGGTTGTAACTCAGTAAGAAAGCCCAGGGTTCAATCCCCAGTTCTACATAAATTGAAGAGATGGATGGGTAGACAGGAATAAAGAAAATTGTAGGAAGAGCCCATTAAGTAGAATTTACCTCCTTATAGAGAAATAAGCTAACATAGCATAGCTACCTTTGTAAGAAATGTTACTTAGTTAAGGTTGAAACGAATGATATTCATGAATGATATCTTAGAGGGATGCTGAGATGTTAATTTAAGACTCCCTCTCTCTCTCTCTAACAACAAAATATATATAGTACAACAAAAATGTATGCAGTTGCACTGCACCTTCCAGGGATGGAGGAAGGGACAATGAGTATTTTGATAAGTGACTCAGGAAAAAGAAAACAATTGCTGAAGGAGCAGATGTTCATTTCTTTATTCATCAGCGTCTCCTGACATTGACCACTCTTATCTAGACAGAAATCTCTGAGATTTTTGAAAAATAATGTATGGAAACGTGTCATATTACCTAACCGTGCTTGTCTAAGGAAAGCCACCTTTTCTTTCACTTCCAGCCTCTGGAAAAAAAGGTCCAGAGTGAGCAGCACTGGATCAGACAACGTGTAGAGGCCAGAGACTACCCCATTTCCAGATTCCCAGAAGGATTTTTGTCTCCTGGGCTCATACTCTTACCATTTTGTAGAAATTATCTTAAGGCATATCTACTGACTATTTCTAACTTAGGCTGACAGTGTCTCATTTTATTATAATAAGATCTTCCTAGTTCAGAACATAGTGGAAAATTTTGTTTAATGAGTGAGATTTTCAAGTTATAAAGTTTAAAAAAACAATGTATTCTTTCAGTCAGACCACAGAAATTTCAAAAACAACAAAGTAATTATATTTTCTCCAGATTATTATAAATTCTGAAATAAAGTCCCCAAGTGAGTAGGCCTTACAATTCTGCCTAGTGCAGAGTATATATAGATTGAGCATTTTGAAAACTGTAACATTGTAAAGAAAACCCTTTATATTCCTACTGTCTTCCTGAGAAATGCAGAAACCAAAGAGTGTTTAACAAAGAACAGAGAACTTTTTCCAATTTGTCATTTTGTGGATAAAAACTAGAGACAGAATGGTGAAGCACCTGTTGCTTTAAAGGCAATAAACTAGTGAAATGTTTTAACAGAAGTCATCAGCTTTCAAAGATCTCTTTTATCCAGTTCACATCACTCACCACTCTTAATTCCTTTGTCACATTTTTTACTGCATTATAAGTAATCCTTGAAATCCATGGAGCATTTTATATATAACTAGAACCATGTGGATGGTTCTCATGTGTTCAATGTGACCTCAAATCCCAACATTTCTTCTGTTCTTCATTTCCCATGTATTCAGTATTAGATTCAAGTTTGAGAAGCAGATCATTGTGTTAATAGGAGGAATTCATCCCCCATCTAGGAAGACCTAATTTCAGTATTGTGTAGGGGTTTAGGATACCAGAGCTACTAGCAGGCCCTAAGCAGCTCTTTGATCTCCATGCCTGCATTCCATCCCCATCCTCTTCCTGAGGAGCTGGCTGCTTAGGCAGCTGCTTCCCATGCCAGTCTATAGGTTATTTATATGTAACTGTATACACTGGCCAATAGAGTGTACTTGTAGAAGTATCTTATGAAATCTCTCTGTATAAATATGCTTATTCCATTCCTCCTATGAGAGTTCTGTTTACAGGAAAAAAAAAAAACAGGTTGAAGTAGAGTCAAACTTCTCTCTGGTCTTCCAGGCTAAGTAACTATCCCTTCTCTTTGTACTACTTTTATTTTACCATATAATATATAGAAGCAATGTGTGTCTTTTAAGATTAATCTTAGAGTGGTGGAGACATAGTTCAGTGGTTAAAGTGCTTTCCTAGCAAGTGCGAAGCACTGAGTTCAATTCCCCAGCACTTCATAACCACATATGCCAGGCATGGTGGCATATGCATGTAATCTCAGTGCTCAGAAGGCTGAGACAGAAGGATTGCTGAGTTTGAGGCCAGCCTCGGTTACATAGTAAGTTCAGGACCAACCTGGACTACACACGACCCTGTCTCAAAGAAAAAAAAAAAAAAAAAACCTCTTAGAGATAAAGTCCATGTAATTTTTACTGTCTTTTGTGTGCTTTTGGTTTGAGTTTATTCCTGAGAGAAGAGTTTTTTTAAAAGCTTGATTTCAGAAATAAGAGCACTGTGCTTCAAACCTTACATACGGAGACTAAAATCATTCTCCCTAAATTCTCCTAGGATTATTCAAACCTCTGATACGTATACCTAGGGCAGGCAAATAAACAAATGTTTGATTTCCTCCTCTTTGTTCCAAAACATAAGTTACTCGCGATGCATGAAATTTTTTGTTGTTGTTGTTGTTTGTTTTTTTGTTTATTGAGACAGGGTGCCATGCTGTAGCCCAGGCTGTTCTGAACTCACTATGGAGCCCAGGCCGGCCTTGGACTCATGGCAGTCCTCCTGTCTCAGCCTCCCGAGTGCTGGGATTATAGGCATGTGCCACCATGCCCCAACTTATGTGGTGCTGGGGAATTGAACTCAGGTACTTAGTGCTTGCCTAATCACTTGCTAGGCAAATGCTATAACCACTGAACCATTCCTTTAGCCCCAGTGTTCTTTTCTCCAATAGCTTTTTCTTGTGTTGCCTTCTATATGATCATTTTTCCCCATTTTTACTAATATATATGTGCAATACATAATGTTTACAATTAACTTGAGTATTTTGTGCACATATATATCACATCAGCTTTACACACCCTTCCCATATTTGGCCCTTGCATACCCTTTCCATCCCCCCAACTCCCACTACCACACCCGTTTGGTTCTATAGAATGCCTGTATTCTGGGTTTCCCAAATCAGAGAAACCATGCGATATTTAACATATTTAATCTCCATCTGACTCACTACACCACTCTTTAGCTCAGCTTCCTACTCCTAGAATGGGCTGCATTGGCCATATTATCATGCCTCCTCTCTGGGCCCAGCAAAGCCTTTTACTGGGACGATTTGTGGAAAGTTATTTTTTTTTCTATCTTAGAGTATCTTTGTTAAGATTGTTTAACATGGCCTCACCCACCAGTCCACATAAGAAAGAACTATTAACAATGAATTCGTAACTTTAGAAAATGTGAGAAAGAAAAAGAAGTTAAATTTCAAATTCCATACCTGAGTACCAAAAAGTAAATGTTTATACATTCAAAAGACATTCAGGTCATCATTACGTCAATACATTTTCTTAGGATAAACTTACACCAAAGACCAAATAAGTGAATTGCTACAATAAATGAACTTAAATCTATATCACAAATTACACATAAGCAATAAATATAATGGCATACTTAGTTATTTCAGAATTTTTAACTTTCATAAATAATTTACTCCTATTTCGCTAAGTACTAACATTTTGCCAGATTTGGTTTATCATTTTATCTACCTATCCGTCCATAAATTCATGCATAAGTATTTTTAAAGATTTTATACCAACTCCCCATATCAAATATAATTAAGATTTGTAAAACTAATATGCTATAGTAATTATGGAAAAAGTTTCACAGATTTTTATGAGAAAGCTGGTACTATTTTAGTAGGATATCAATGAAATGATTCAAATACCAATCGATTTTTTTATTACACTTTCTCTTTAGATATTTCCTTTCTTCCATGTTCTTTGATGCTGCTTGTCTCTGTCTCTCTCAAAGATTCCTTCAAGTATTTTCTGCAATGCTTTGTTAGTGGTCTCAGATTTCTTTAGGGATGCTTGGTCATGAAAACTTTTTACTTCTCATTCAATTTTAGGGTTAATTTTGCTGGATGCAACAACTTGGATTGATACTTGCTGCCTTTTAAAGCTTGAAAAATTTTGCTTCAGGCTCTCTTGGCCTTTAAAGTTTGCATTGAGAAATCTGTGGTAATTCTAATGGGTTTACCTTGCTAGAATGATGTCTGGTTTCTTCTTGCTGCTTTTAGTATTCTGTCTTTTGTATTTCTAAAGTTTGGATTATGATGTGTCATGTCGAGTCTCATTGCTAGTTGAAGTTATTTTGTGTTCTAAAAGCTTCTTATACCTAAAAATTAATTTCCTTTCCTAGATTTGGGAAATTTTCTTGCATGATTTCAGAGAATAAATTTTTATACCTTTGATGCTGTCTTCTGCTCTTTCTCCCACATCCATAATTCTGAGATTGGTTCTCTTTGAATCACCTATCAGCTGTTGTATCCAGCTACTTTGCTTATTTCTAATTTTGGAATTGTACCTACTCATAGCATTTATTTCTTCAGCCTTTCTTCAGGGTCTGAAATTCTATCCTGACAATGTTCAAGTAAACTTCCACTGCTTTCAAATGTATTTCTCATATCCTGAATTTCAGCTAGATTTCTTTTTAAAATATCTACTTCACTATCAAAATGTTCCTTCATATCTTGCATTTCTTTATTTATGTCAGCCAACTTTCCATTTGTGGCTTCTATATGCTTAGTGAGTTTTGTATTCATGATGATCACTATTTGTTTAGTAAGTTCTTTAAGCCCCTGATGATTGTTTGATCTGGATGTTTGACTCATTTATTTGCTTTTTTACTTCCTTTCCTTTAAATTTCACTGTTTCAGAGCTTGTGACATTAATTTCTGGGGTCTCAGGCATTTCTATGGCCATCCTGTTGCTTTGTCTTCTTCCCATGTTTCTGTTGTTGAGGGTCTTCAATTTAAAGGTCTAGCCCAGAGGTTTCTTTAAAGGCTATGAGGGAAGGGTGAGTCATAATTTCTCTGAATTCTGTGCTGGGAATAGGCAGTGAGGGAAGTCCTAACAATCTGATGGCCTCTGAGGTGTTATGATCATCCCCCGTACCCTCAGCAAAGTTCTCCCACTTGTCCTGTCTTCCCTCCCCTGAAGGTAAGGCTTTCCACCCTCAGAGCTGCTCCCACTACCACCCTAGCTGTTTCAAAGGTCAGCAGCCTTTCTCTCCACTCTGCAACTATCTCTTGTGCCAGTTTCTTTCTAGGCACTGCTTCAGAGTGACCCCAAAAGCCCTGATGTGCTCTACTGAGCTTTCCTTTAAACAGTTAAATCTCAGGCTCTTTTTGTTAAATGGCTCCTGCTTACATCATTGCCTGTTACAGCTGCTGCTTCTGATCTGGACTCTGGGAGGCCTTTTTTAGGGGGAGTTCATGTTGCCATTTGTAGTATGCACTATCCTCCACTCATTTTTTGGAGGCTGAGCTACCAGCCATTGTCAATTCTGACTTCTCTCAGATCCATGCTTACCTCAGTCAAAGGTTCTGAGTGGGCTATCCTCCATGCAGATCCCAACAGCTCTCAACCATTTGCAGTAGGCCTGAGTTTGCTTCCTGGGATGCTAATTACCTCTGCTTCCTATGTGTTTTTGGAGTTTCTAGCCTTCCCGGGGCCTCCTTTCTGTTGTTGGGGTGCTCCTCCCTGCCTTAGCTATATTTAACAGGCAGTTTTTGAGTATTTTTCAACTTTTTAAATGGGTCCATAAGGAGACAATGTCCAGTTCTCCTTCTATGTGGTCTTTATAGTCCATAGATATTCAGATAGTCTATATTTGGCAATGCTGATGTTAATTGTTACAATTCAGTGAAGTTTCATGTTTTAGAATATTTTCTCCTTTCTTTTTTTAGCTTAACCAGCTTTTTTAAACTATTTCTGTTGTCTTATGTCTTATCTTGCACTCTAATATTAAAGTATATCACTTCTTTAATTTTTATAATTTTTTCTAGTTTATTTCAGAATATGATTTTCATTATTGTTTTCTGTTGCTCATACCTTCATTGTTTTCCACAGAATTTTACATAGGCTTTACCTCTGGTTTTAAACAGATTTTCTAGTCAATTATGCTATGTGCCAAAAACAATGTGTCTCTGTATTGATCCTTGACTCCCTTTCATTTTGATTTGAGAACTCTGTCCTTCCATTGAAATACTGCTAAAGAACAGAATGTTAGTCAGTGGTGTCAGCTGCCCAGCCATCCAGAGACCTGGAGCACAGTGGAACATGTCAATATCTCAGATCTACTCTAAAGTCCTGCCTGTTTTATAAAGCTGTGGTTTACTCCATCCATGGAGGTGGCTTTTCAGTTTCATTTTGTTCCCCCATTTTGAGGTGTCTGCCTATTTAGGGAACCATCATACATTTTAAGTTACCATGTCCATGAATACAATATTTTCTCTGCTTTGCCAAGACATACCTTGCAGTGATCCTAGCCTGCCTTTAAGAGGACATTGGGCATTGGGATGGGTTTGGGAGGCCCTTAGTGACTGCCATGAGTGAGAAGAACTTGAAGTAGGACATTCTGCGCTCTAGCTTGCCCAGCCCATGCCCATTAAAGCATCAGTGACAAAACTATCTATCTGTAGAGCACCTTTATACAAATTAGGAGTGGACTTCCCTTCTTCATTGCACTTTACTTACTGCCATTTGCTGAAGTCATCATATCACTGCCATATAAGTGGAGTTCCTTTGACTCCTAGAGTGCACACCACTGTTTGGCACAGCCTAAACGACTGAGGAAGTACAGAATTTCACCTTCTCATTCAAAACACTATTCTGTTTGGAAGACAAAGTCATTCTGAATCTGTGTTCTCTTACTGTTTGCTTCACATACTCAGTTCCATGAGATCCTGTAGAACAGGTTTAAAGCTTGAGCATGACTATTATTTTTGGTTTGGTTGGAGTGTTTTTTATTGTTTCGTGAGGTTGAAAGAGAGCTTAAGAACATTTTTTAATGCCCTGTCATAAATTTGTACATTTTTAATGGCCTTTTGAGATGTACAGTCAATTCTCTCAGCAGAGTACATTATGCTCAGTTTTTCAATTATTTTGTTTTGTAGAAATCAGTGTAAAGGAGCTACCTGGATTTTATTTCCAAATAGCTTCTTACGTAAATTGAGAGTAAAACCCAAAAGAAAGGTAAAAGAAACTTGCAACTAAAACTTGGGTTGTGCAGCACTTTTCTAATACCTAGAGGTTCTGTTTTCTTCCAGTACTAATATATTTTCAATAGCCTTGAAACGGTCCTTGATATTTAAAAGGATTTCAGACATCAGCAGCAACATTTGTACTGATATTTATATCCTATATAGATTACTTCAAAATTATAGTTTGTCTTATGATACTTTTAATCTTTGTAAGCTCTTTACTTAAACCTAGGAAATAACAACAGTTTTAACATTGATAGTAATATTTTTCTTAAAGTCCTAAAATCCCCAAATCTGTGGGTCAGCACACTGAATTGTTACTCATATCAATGCTTTTCCTGTGGTGCTTCATTATGACTAAGAATGAACTAATTGTTGGCTCTTTAAAAATTGTAATGTTGACATTATTGGAAAGATGAAAGTATTTTGCATTATGTGTTTTAATCTTATGTGACATGTAACTGTATGACAACCCCAGGCTCTTGGCTTGTATTTTTCTGAAAGACATTCTGTTTTCACTCACAGCTCTAATAATTTTCAGTTTATATAAACTTTGCCCTGGAATTTTTCTGTAACATACATTCCACAAAGTACTTTGGTTGTCTAATAAATCAGACTCTCCTAACTTTATGCAGCATCAGTGGAGTGTGATTTGTGTCTTCCCAATAACTAAAATTAACGTAGTAAGCAAGAAGACAGTTTTCCTTATGAGGGATCTATGTTCAGAACTGCTGAACTATATTCACATTTTTCAATATCTTGAACATAATTTCCCCCACATAATTAGTTTCTCAGAGACTAATGAGCAAGCCCATGAATATACGTTTGTGCATTGAGTGATGGTAAGCTTCGCTGGTACAGACCTTCGCAGTCATACCTGTTTCTAGTAGTCTTCATAAGTCTGTTAGATCTTCCTTCTGCGATTAATATACTTGACTCTAGTAGGGATATGCTTGTTTCTCAGTGTAAAGCGTACATCTTTAAAAGACATCTGAGAAAATCCAAAAATACACCATGTTTAGTAAAAATTATTTCATGCTGATGATGAAAGTTACCATGGAATAAATATTTGTATAATATTTACAGCAAAAATAGAAATGTTATATATGGAAGTTTAGAATGGAATGCATCCCAGAAAGATGTACCAACATACTGTACAGAGTTGCAGGACTCTCTACACATGCTTTATAACTCATGTATAACTCAACACTTCAAATTCAGTTTGGATTCAGAAACTTTTAACAACCATGCCGTGCCCTTACCAAAGTAAAAATTATAGAATTACACTTTATGTTGGGATTGTAAAGTGTGTGCAATTAAGAATTTCCACGATTCTTCATCTATCACAAACTAGATATGACATTGCTCTGGCTTATCCCTATTTTTAAGAATGAACAGGACTTTGTCACCTCTGCCTTTCATCTTTCCAGATACCTATTGTAACTTAACTAGAAATTGAAGAAGCTCTCAATAGTCGTCTAAGTGTATTTGGAATCATACAAATTCTTGGAGACAGGAATTTAGGGCACTGTCTTTTATTTGTTTCTTATTAATAGTTTGGTTTTTTTCCTTATTGAATTTTGGTTTTTACTCTCAATTTATGTAAGAATCTATTTGGGAGTAAAATTTGGGAAGCTCTTTTATGCTAGTTTCTCTGAAACAATACTCAGTAACAATAAAACCAAATATAAGGTACTTCCCTGAAGAATGTTCACTATACATCAAAAGGTCAGTTTAAAAAATCTACACACTTAATAAATGCACGTCGACAGTCAGAGTACTTCTTCCTATCACCACATCACCCCTCCATCCTGACTGAATTGTTGATCAATGAATAAACAAGGAGAGGGAAATTATACCTTCAACCACCTTTGCCCTCCATTTCAGAAAATGGAAGCCATTATGGAGAACTCACAAGTTCTTCAGGAGAAAAAGCAGACAGGCTACTTGTCTGTCTTTCTATCTCTACAGAGTTTGAACTGGTGTTTTTAATGACTCTGGCAATAAACATCGTAAGTCAGCAACAGGAACAAAAAAAAAAAAAAAAAGCTTTTTACCCTTAATTCTCTGTAGCTTCTTCTAATTAGACCTCAAACAAAGGAATAGGATAAGCTTGTCTGTACCTAAAGTGAGTCAGCTCAGTCTTTTGGAAATGAAATCCCCAATCAGAGGAGTCTTAAGGGATTCTCCATAGGCTGTCAAAACTGAGGGAAGGAAGACCAGATAAGGTTATCCATGTGAGAAGAGCAACAAGGCATCTTTAACTTGAAAACAACATGTAGACCAGTTTTGGACTTCCAGCGACCAAATATGACCCAAGCATCAAATGGGGCTTAAAGATGGCTTACCCTCATGGAAAACTGAAGGGGCCTTTGAAGTAACATCAGTTTCACTGCCGCAGTTATGCTGGCTCTATTAACGTTCAGAATGCAGAATATTAAAAGAAAAATTAGTGAAACAAACCTTTTCTTTCAGAAGCATACAGTTGAATGAAAACACAAAGCAGGTCATCATGATGATATTCAAATAACCTGTTGTGGGTATGCAAGAAGGTAGATCTGCCTGGAGAGGAGAAAGGCAGAGTCAAGACCAGGTCTAACATTTGATGAGTTAAGAAAGCACTGTGGCACATGAAGACACACATAACTGGTTTGCACAGAGGTTTACTATCTTATATAGTCCATGAGTTAAAAGAAAAAAATTATGTGGGGCGACAGGACCAGTGTCTCCTATCCACCTTACTTCTCCCACTCTGTTTATATGAACAGATAAGAGATTTCATTTCTTTCTTGGTCTCTTGCTTATGATTTCTGAAACATTATTTTTAAATTGGCTTTCCCAGATCTCATGATATTCTAAATTTCAGCTGAGCAAGAAACAAAAGAAAGAAATCATTACTAATTTGAAATTCATTGTTTTTGCCCTTTGTTTTTTTGCTAAACGTAGCCTTTTATTCATAAGTCACATTGAGGGTCTTTTGTAAGGTTTTGTCCTGGGAACAGGCCACGTATAAGTACTTCCTTTCCTATGTTTTTCTCTCAAAAAAGCCAGAATTATTATTGTAAACCATGTGTAAGTTTTCTCTTCCTGGACCCTTTATTACTATGAGATGATGAAGGAAAGGAAATACTCCGCTATTTTGGGGCTGATTCAGTGTATCATACTATATTCCCAGTTCAAAAAAGGTTAAGTATGTTTATTTTAGTATTTACATGGAGCTCAGAGGTCCACTATAATGCAGGAGGCTGTGATCTAGATATAAAAGCAGAGCTTTTTAGAAAACATGATCCGATCAAAATAGAATAAGCATTTATAATGTTCTTAATATGCTAGGTTTTAGAAACTAAAGTTAGTTTTGGTTTTGTTTTGTTTTGTTTTGTTTTGTTTTTGAGACAGGGTCTCGCTCTGTGGTCCAGGCTGATCCTGAATTCACTTGAGAGCCCAGGCTGGCCTTGGACTCACGGCAATCCTCCTGTCTCAACCTCCCAAGTGCTGGGATTACAGGCGTGCACCACCACGTCCAGCTTTAAAGTTAATTTTATTAAATGAATATGTAATTAAGTGCTAGCTCATGCTATGAAATAGTATATTTCTGTATTTCCATATAGGGTGTAGTATCTCAAATATATGGTGGCTGTTGTATAAATCAATAAAGAAAAATGTAAAAATTCACAATGATCTTTGAAGTATTCTTTTGTTCTCTTCTGTACATTTTTGCCATATATCCTGAATACTATACCAAGAACTTGGCTGCCCAGATCTCAGATTAATCCAGGATATTTCACTGTACTATTTTTCCTTGTTTGGCAAACTCCTACGTATCTTTTAAGATCCAATTCAAATATATTCTGGTCTCAGGAGACTTTCTGAAGTCTGTAGGCAGTTAATTTACCATCCCCCCCCCCTTAGAATTATTTATATGTCTCTTATCACATATATTAATGTTATGATGACCACAGTAGTAATAGCTGACTTTTTGCAGCCCTTAACTAATGGACTGGGCCTTATGCTAAGGGTTTTATCTCTTGAAAGATCATTTAAAAATCTTTGGAGTAGATTACTTTCTCTGTTTTGCTGATCCGTTAAGGGTAAAATAACTTGCCCAAGTTAACAAGCTAGGATTTAAATTTAAGCAGTTGACTCCAGTTTAGTCACTTTTCACATGATTCCATGATACCTGGGAAGTATGGAAGCAAGAGTTTGAATTTGAATCCTGAGCAGTCTGACCCCAGGCCTACTTCTTTTACCTGTTTATTGCTGTCCTTGTCTTTCTTTTGTAAGCTCTGTAATGGTGAGACCACCTATTATTCAACTAGCCAACTCAGAAAAATAATATGTAATAGTTTCTCAAATAGTAGAGAGATAATGAATTTTTCTGCCTAACATGTCATAACAATAAATTAGATATTTGTATTTCCTTGTTATTGTCAGACAAAACTTTGATATTGCATTTGTTGTACCTCTTCATCTTCTCCACCCAAACTGCACATACCTAAAGGTTGCAAGCCATTTTCTTTGCCTAGCCCAGTTTACTAAGCCCAGCCTACCACAAATAATGCCACAGTGAGAAAAGAAGATAGAGATTAGAGGAAAGGAAATCAGTGTCCCAAATATGGTTAGTTCACAGGATAGGAAAACAGCAAAAACAGCAACAAAAAGCCAACTGGAATCTAAGAGGGAAGATGGAAGAGAAAGGAAAAGAGTGCACATGCAGTAATCAGGAGAAACATTTGATAAAAGTAGGGAAGAAATGGGAGAAAGGAAAGGCACTGAGAAAAAATAGTTCACATTTTCCACCGAAGGCTTATTATAAACTATGCTTTTAGTTATTCACGGATGATTTGTCATGCATTATCCTGAATCATAAATTAGCAATATCTAGACATTAGCCCCTTATTGCAAACTGGTTAACCAAGCATGGTATAAGACTCAAAAGGGCTGACTTGAGCTCACATGCACAGAGCTACTGGAGTATATGATCTCTAGGTCTCTCAAATTCTGCATCAGTTACACTTTTGCTATGTGTAGTGAACACTATGGTGAAACAAAATATTTCAAGTGCCTAGAGTTGAGTTTTAAACAATCAGGAAAAAAATAAACAATCTAGTGTTTATGACATTGCATTCCCAGAAATTATATAATAAAGCATCTATTTTCCTCTTAGGCACAATATTGTGTTTTTATTCCATTTCAACCATTAAGTTTATCCAGTAAGTCTGAGAGTTGATCAGAATAGTTATTGAAGTGAAGTAAAACAGGCCTAACAGATAATTAATTAAAGTAGCATTGAAAAATTAATCTCCCCGATTCTGCAAAGTATTAAGTGCACACATTGATTATAGCAGTGATTCTTTGAAACATACTTTTAAGACTCAACTACTATATAATAAAGATAAAATTATGTTACTTCATCGATTTAGAATTAGAAGGCCCTGGTAATTTTAGAACAGCAATTTCTTTTTCTCTCCAGAAATTTTGTTGTAGTAAAGAAACATACTTGTACTTAATTTATATTTAAATTTGACTAAGCTCTGAAAGTAATATGGATTATTTAGGAAATGGATACCCATTAGCCAAGGACCAAAGGATAGTGAATTCTGGTTCTGGTATTTTTTACTCTGTGGAGTCTGGTGTAAATCCTACTCTTTTCATGAAATTTTCCTCAACTATCATCATCAGCATCCCATAATGCTTTTTCTATTTTTCTAATTTATATAATTCTTACAGGAAATAGTATAAGAAAATGATTGAAACAGGCTGGCGCTATACTCCTGTACTATCTCTTCTTTGCTGTTAACATAAGCTATTTAACAGACCTTATCTCCTTTAAAATGCAGATAATAAAATAGTGTCTGCTAGGGGCTTTGTGAGGATTGAGAACATGTAAAGGTGTTAGCAACTTGTAAATATTGCATATTTCGTAAATATTAGCTATCAGTGTTGATATTTACTACTCTCTGCAGTTACTCCCTTAAGTTATTAATATACATGTTGACTACTAAGGATGGAGATTAAGAAGAGAAAGATTATAGTAGGGAGAGGCAGTGACTGAATACTCAAGCTTGCCTGCCTTCTCTGTCTTAGCCATATACTGTTATGTATTCACTACCGAAGCAATTAATTCTTTCCTGTAGGAATTAATATTTGTCTTATTCACCACTATTTGTCTGAAGATGCTCAATGAAGATTTGTTAAATTATATTTGTATTTGTGTGTAATTTTCTCATGTATAAAATTTCTACTCACGGTTTCTTAGATTTCTGAAAGTGAGCTGTTTACCAGATACGATACACTTTCTACTTAAGAAAGCACAAGCTCTTTTGTCCCCCACCCCCACCTTATTTTCTGCCACTCTGCTCTTTTCTGTCATTCTGGTTGCCTTGACCTTCCTGTTAGTCTTTTGAGCACTCCAAGCTTATTGGACTTGTGCTTAGAATGTTGTTTCTGAAGACAGCCCCAAACTCATCAGCCCTGCCTTGGTCTGTTTAACATGTCACCCTTTCAGAAAGACCTTCTCAGACTAGTCTATCTAAAGTATTATTCCTTAAACTTGTTCTTACCCTGCTTTAAATTTCTTTGTGGTGTTTCTCACCATCTCCCCATCTGAAATTTTTTTTTGTCTATTCCCTTATTGTCATTCTCCTTTTCTGGAATGTAAATTCCCTCAAGTTAGTTAGCTATGTTCTCATTGCCTAAAACAGTATAAAATAGACAGTAACTATTTATTAAATGAGTGATTAGGAGTCATTGAACCTAAATATGAAAAGTATTCTTTAAAGGTTATTCTAGAAGGAGCTGAGTATGGGGAACACTACTTAAAACATCTTAAATTGCAATTTTTCTTCTAGAAAAACGATGACTGTGGAACAATCGAGAAACTGTCTCTACGTAAGCAGCGGTTCATGCAGTTTTCTTCACTGGAGCATGAAGGAGAGTATTACATGACACCACGAGACTTTCTCTTTTCAGTAATGTTTGAGCAAATAGAACGTGAGTTTTTATCTTTTTAAGTTAAAAATAAACTTTAGGCTGTAAAAACCTGCTTTTCAGATTAATGATAGTGTGTCTTCATTTTGATTATCTTTTGTATACTACATTTACTTATGTTTAGTCTTTTTTATTTCACATGGCACAAAGATAAGCTTTTATATGTTTCTGTTACGGTGTAGATCTTCAGTGTCCCCCAAAACTGCAAATATTTGAATGTTGTAGATTATCCATAGATTCTGTGTGCTATTAAAAGAGGGGGCCTGGTTGGGAGAAGTGAATTATGGATGTGTGGCAGAATACAGGCATGTGACAGTTTTATAGATTACAGGTAGAGTAGAGGTGTGTTGTAGGTTACAGTACAGTTGTATGGCACAGTACTGGGTATAAGACCTAGAAGGGGTGGATCTCTGGGGCTTAACCTGGAAGGGGCAGAATACTGAGAATGGACCCAAAAAGGCAGATCACTAGGATATGACCTTGAAGGGTGTCTAATTGTTCCATCCTTCGTCCCTTACTTGGATTCCCATCTGCAATGCAATGACTGGCTTTCCTCCACCTCCACCATCTACCCAAGAAAGGACTGTGTGAAACCTTCTGAAACTGAGCTAAAATAAACCTTTCCTCCCTTAAGTTGTGGATGTCAAGTAGGTATTCTGTCCCAGCAACAAGTAAGTAAATAAGACCGTATGTATCTTAGAAATAGCTGTTTTATTTATGGGTTTTCTGAAGAGGGAAAAAAAGTGCTTCTTAAAGCAGCACCGAATATGTTACAAATAATTTATCTCAAAAGTTAGTTTTTAGTGATATTGGTGTTTTAAATTACAAAAAAGTAGATTAGAAAAGTTAAGTGAGTCATTCAACAGTCATTATGTCATAGGGAGAAGATCCTGAAAAAAAGTATAAGAAACAAAAATTCAAAAGCCATAATTATACAGTTTTATTTTGTAAACAGCCATCTAGGGGCTGGGGATATGGCTCAGTGATAGAGCATTTGCTTAGCCTGCACAAGACCCTGGGTTTAATCCCAGCACCACAAGAAGTAAAAGCAATAAATATAAAATTTCACTGTATAACATTTTTTAAAGGCCACCTCAGTTATTTCAGATGTCATAAATTCTTAATTGTATTGCCAAAATATAGTGCCTTTCACTTGGCAAAAGCATTTTGCAGTCTATAAAAAGCTGCTCTTTCTGACAACTTCTGAGGTGCTCTAGAATGCTCCCCCTGAAAAGCTGTGTATGCAGCAGCTAGAGTGCAAGCTGAACAGTCAGAGAATTACAGCTTGAATTAGAAAGGCTAAGAAGACTTGAGAAAGTATTGTAAATGTTGGAAAGGGACTTGAACAAAAACAAAGTTCATTCTTCACTAGAACTAAAGAGTTGGTTTGCATGATGGTGAAAGATCAAATTGAAAACTAAAAAAGGCCAGATTGTACAGAAGAGTTCAGTGACCCTGTCAAACCACCAGAAGAATGTATACTTGGCAGGGACAGGTGAACTTTATCTTGAATCAGTGAGGAAACAATGAAGGCTTATGAAGCAGGAAAATATTGTGGTTAAAAAATTTTTAATTTAGTACAGCCTCTTTTTATCAAAACCTTTAAAAATACTTATCGACACTGATGCAGTAATATCCCTAAGTAAATAATCAAAGAAATGAAAAAAAAAAATATTTATTTCAGAAAATATTTCAGCCACTCACATGTAAAGAATGGGACATGATCACTCTTGTGCTAACATCAAAAAGAAAAGAAAGAGCTTAATTGTTCAGAGACATGGGTCACAGGATAGAATGACCTGACAACTAGAAGCAAGCAGATGGAGAGAATCAGAGCTTACCCAAAAACCATCCCGGACCCACCACTGTGCCATTGTCAAGTGGGAATATTTAAAGGACAGTTGACTAGCTGAAGAGATACAGAAAACTCCTATTGAAGACCCAGCCATATGGGAAAGACCCATATACTTTGGTGAACTTTATTTCGAAGAACCTCTCCAGTTCTTCAAAGAGAAGGTTTAAGAAAAATCTTTTCTGTCTTCTCTCAAGGGGAAGAGAAAGTAACCGTTTTAAAGTATTCCTAGAGTGTTTCATTCTCCTAAGAAAGGCTTACACAAAAAGGAAACTTTTACCAGAGCCTTACGTTAGTAGTGGGGCGGGGGGGGGGGGGGGGGGTAGATATATCAAGTCCCAATTCTACCCCTCTCTAGCCTTCCTGTCCCACCCAAGGGTTTTTTGTTGCTATTTTGACATGAGGTCTTGGCCTTGTTGCCCAGGATAGTCTTAACTAAAGACTGAGAGCTGATCAAAGGACTATGTAATGCATCCAGTACCTCGCCCCTGATGTCTGCACATATTTGTAGGACCCCTGTATACAAAACAGCAGTTAACAACCTAATCCTAGATCAGTGAGCATGAAAAGCCTACTGGGGCTAGGGTGTAGCTCAGTGGTAGAGTACTTGCCTAGCATGAACGATGCCCTATGTTCTAGTCCCAGCACCCTCCTCCCAGTAGGGCCTTTCATCTTAGTAACTACTACTGAGCAGTCTGACTGTCAGTGAAAAGGTCACAGGCTTCCTGAAAGAAAGAGGCCAGTGTGAAATAAAAAGCTTCACCAAAGGTCCAAAAGCAAAGGAACCAATTGTTTATAGGCTGAAACTTCCAAAATGGCTAACCAAAGTAAACCTTTCCTCCTTGTAAGTTGATTATCTCAGAGCTTTTTTTTTTTTTTTTGTCACAGTGATAGAAAGATTACCAACAGAATAAAGTAAGCAAGAAATGCTAGAAATGGGCTTATCATTAGTCCACCTTGCTGACGACAGAATAATCAGTAAGCTTGGGAGTACTTCAACAGAAAATTTCCAATTTGGAAAAAGAAAAAATCTGAGAGAGACAAAGCAATCAAGGACTGTACAACAGTTACTACAATGGAAATATCAGAAGAAAAAGAAAGGGAAAAATAATAGAAGAAATATTTGGAATAATATCAAAAATATACAGGCATATGATAATTAAACTGCAAAAAAAAAAAGGAAACAAGATCATGAAAGAAGCCAGCAGGTAGGGGTGGGGACATTTTAGCTACAGAACTGGATGAGAATTTTTTCATGCTTCTCTTCATGATCATGTAAGTAAAGGAGAGTATATCTGGTTTATTCAAGATTTTTTTAAAAATCCATTGAAAGTATCCTTCAAAGTGAAGTAGAAATAAGCATTTTTCTCAGACAAGCAAAAGTTAGGGAAATTTACCAGTAGGATCTGCTTTACACAAAATGCTAAATCCTCCAGAGAAAAGGTAAATGATATTCATTAGAAATGCAGTACTGCATGAAGAAAGAGTGAGAATTGCAGAAGGAACACATAAGGATAAAATGAAATCAGTTACTTATAAAAATAGCAACAAAATAACTGGGTGATTCAATCTTGTGGATAGGTAAAATGTATGAAGCAACATTCTAAGGGACAGAAAGGAAGAATTGAGAACACTACTCATGACGCAGTATAGTACTTGAAAATGGGCTTTGATTAGTTCTAAATGTATATTGCAAACTTAAGCACCCACAAAAAATTTTTTAGAAGTTGTAGAATTTACATGACAAAACAGGAGATAAAAATCAACTTACGTAAAATGCTCAGTTAAAACCACAGAATGCGGGAAGAGTGGAAGAGAGAAAAAAGGCGTAAGATAGAAAATGGTTACAGATATTGTAGGTATTTATTTCACTATATCAGTAGTCACTTTGGATACAGATGTTCTGCATATACCAATTAAAAGATAGAGTCTATAAGAAATCCACTTTAAATATAAAGACAGATTAAAAGTAAATAGATCAAGAAAGAGACTCCATGTTGATTTCAAACAGACTACATTTCAGGGCAGGATATATTTATTGCCAGAGATTAAAAAAATATTATTGAAGAATTAGCATTAAGGAATCAATTCTCTAAAACAATGTAACAGTCCTGATGTATATATACATCATAGCAGTATCAACATATGCGTGGCAGAAACTGACACCTGCAAGAACCTACCTTTGGCCACTGTTAACACTTCAGAGGCCTTTGTCGGTAACTGACAGACTCAGCAGCAAAAGACACAAAAGTGATTTTTATTCATACTTCATGAATGAAACTACAATTTTTTATTACTTTTTATTTTGAATAAAGAAAAGTAATCAGTCCTGGCAATTATATGTAAATTTAAATAAAAATACTGAGGACTTTTTAAAAAAGTCTCAAAAGGATATAACCAAACCAAGCATTTCCCTCAATCAGCTGAATCTCACTAACACTTATAAGGTATTCATCCTGCAGTAGCAGAATATACATTCTTAAGATGACTTGGAACCATCCACTAAGATCAGATATGAGACTGTTAAACACCTTATAATTTTATAATAGAAATCATGCAAAGTATAGCATAAGACCAGAACAGAATTAAACTAGAAATCAATGGCAGCTTAAAGGTCTCAAAATATTTGAAGATTAAACAACACATTTCTAAATCACATGAGTCGAAGAAATCTCAAAACTAATTTTAGAATATTTTAACTATATGCAAGTAAACATGCCACATCAAAATTTATGGAATGTAGTGAGAGCAGAGCTTAGAGAAAAAATTAATAGCAGTAAATATATGTATTAGAAAAGAAAGATCTAAAATCAGTAAGCCTCCACATTAGCAAACTCAAGCAAACTAAGTCCAAAGTACACAAAATAAAAGAAATGATAAAAATAGAACAGAGCTGGGTGCCATGACATACATCTCTAATCCCAGCTACCGAGGAGGCTGAGGCAGGAAGATTGAAAGTTTAAGACCAATCTGAGCAACGTAGAGATTCTCTCAAAATAAAGAGTAAAGGGGATTGGGCTCCATGGTGGCTAGCATAGGCTTTATTCCAAGTCTTTCTCTCTTTCTCTCTCTCTCTCTCTATCTCTCTCTCTCTCTCTCTCTCTCTCTCTCTCTCTCTCTCCTTTTCTCTCTCTTTAGGAGAAATCAGTTAAATGGAAAGAGATATAGAGAAAATCAGTGAAACAAAAAAAAAACCTGATTTTTTTTTTTTTTTTTTTTGGTACAGATTAGTAAAATTGGCAAACCTTTAGCCAAGCTGGGGATGGGAAGTTACATGATTCCCCTTCTGTAAGAAGACTATAAAGCCATTTAAAAAGTGCCAAGCTTTAAGTATTTTTAACTAAATTTATAAAATAGCTCTTTTTAAAATTGACTGTTTTCTAAGTTGCCATAAGAAGACTTGCAAATTCCTTTGATGGAAAATTGTTCTTTTATT
The DNA here is from genome assembly GCA_004027205.1 of Ctenodactylus gundi. Taxonomy (NCBI): domain Eukaryota; kingdom Metazoa; phylum Chordata; class Mammalia; order Rodentia; family Ctenodactylidae; genus Ctenodactylus; species Ctenodactylus gundi. The sequence goes on from PVKB01000453.1 coordinate 390,806, forward strand.
TGGAGAAAATGCCTGTCTAGTTACAGAAAGAAAAAAAAAATCATTTGGATATAGCCAGTGTCATAGAGAGGTAGACATAGATGAATTACTTTTTCATATGTAATGAAGAAATAGGAATTTTAGAGCTCTCTGCTAGCATCTAGATAAAAGCATTAGTCTAGAAAAGAGAACTCTGAGAAGGCACAATCTGTAAGACTGAGCAGAAATATTAAAAAATGTTTTTGGACCAAGCCAAAAAAAAAAGATATAAATTAAGCTGATACATAGTTGACGAGACAGAATATGTAGCTAACTAGAGAATCTAAGTCTTGTTACAAAAAGTTAAGTTGAAGATTTTTACAAAATACTTGCTACCCAGCTAAACATTGCTACAAGCATAAACAGACCTGTAAGTACCAGTTCATAAGTCCTTAGATATAGATTCATTGTAATTCCAGTTATAATCCTAGGAGAGTATCGATGCATGTGCATACTTGTGTGTTTGTGTGTGCACATGCACGTATGTGTATTTGTGTACATAGTTTTGACAAGCTGACTTGAACATGTATGTGAAAAAAATTAATGTCTTAAACCAGTTGAGGTACAATAAAAGAAGAAAAAAATGGAAAAGTTGTCCTGCTAGTTAATATGCCTTGTAAAACTTTAATAGTTACAGTTATGTGACATTGGCACAGGAATAGACAGACTGACCAGCAAAACAGAAGAAAGCCCAAAATCATGCAGGCATAAATATAACTTTGATAAATGATGGAATTATAAGCTAGTAAAGTTAGTTTTTGTTCTATATGATGAGTTAGGAACTTATGGATGTAAATCAGTGAATGATATTAGGACAACTTGATATTAATGTAGAAAAGGCAGCACTTTGAAATTATTTAAAAACAATTTAAAGTCTGTCTCATTAGGTTAGAGAAATATTTTTTGAGGTACAAAAAGCACTAATACAAGAGATTGAAAAAATTCAGTCATATTAAAAAATAAAACTTATGTTTACCAAAAGTTGCCTTCGAGAAATTGAAAAGACAAACCAAAAACTGGCAAAACTTATTTATATCACATATTATTATTGAGACTTAATATTTTACATAAAATTACACTAAGAAAACAACAAGGCTATGAAGAAGTTAGGGACACATACTATGTCAAGATATTCTGAATGGTATATTGATTACTTCAAGCTGAAATCTCTTGAGGAGCTGGAATTTCAGAAAGGGCCATCTGGCCTGTGTTTTCCTATATGGAGAAAGCTGGAAAATAGCCTTGATCACCAGACTGGTGATTGGCATAATTCCTTGCAGCCCCAATTAACAAAGGTCATGAAGTAACCTTTATCTTCTGCTAACTTTTATACCTCCCCACACCTCATATATCTCTTAGTGACATCCCTAGAATTTGTCTCAGTCCAGGGATCCATTTCTTCTGTCTTTCATTTACAAATGTATTGCTCTTTGTCTAAAAGAAAATCAGGGCATAGAGCTTTGGTCATTTGTTCATACTTCACTCCTGTGAGTATCTGCATATACTTGTAAACTTAATAAAAAGTCCAAAGACTGGGCACCTGACTGCTTTTGTTTTCAAGTGCAGCACAATTGTAGACAGACCACTTGCCTAGCACACATGGACCCTAAATTCAATCCCCAGAGGCACACACACAAGGAATTAAATGGCAGTGAAAGTGGTCCATCTCTCTCCCCTATACAACCCAATCAAAAAATTGACAGAAGGGAAATAGGTGTGGTAGTGGTCATTTGTCATCTCTATTACTCAGGTGGCTAAGGCAGGAGGATTGAGAGCCGGAAGTCCACCTGTGCTACTTAACAAGTCTGTATGAAAAAAAGTGTGGGGGAAAGTACATGCATTCACAGAAAAGGAAACATAAAAACAATGTACAGTAAACATGCTTACCCATGTTAGTGACTTGAATAATTGTATACCTATTAGGTTGGCAACAGTTAGGTTGATGAGGATATACATCATCCTCATTACACACTGTTGGTTGGAAATGTAAGTTGAAACTAATACTTTAGAAAACAATGTGAAGCTACCTTGTAAAAATTAAATGTTAGTATAACTTTTGACCCTCAGATCTCATGCCACGTATGTGTAAGGAATGAAGAAAGATCTATATGAATAAAGAATATGTACTACTGTGGCAGCATTATATTAGCAAAAAAAAAAAAAAAGTTGGAAATAACCCAAATACCCATTACTGAGAGAATGGCTAAATTGTAGTATATTCACACCGTGTGAAATTTTTTGTAAAAGTGAATATATTGAGAGGAACACTTTCTAACCTGGCAACCTAGGAGCTTCCATGTATCTACTAAGTAGCCTACTGAAAGTAGTAAGCAGAATTTAAGAACATTATTTAAAACATCTAGAAATAGACTTCAAAAGTTATATATCAAATTAAGAAACATCTATTCAAGATAATCCACTATGATTGGACACAACGAAGCCCCACTCCAGCTCAGAGAGATGGACTCCCATTCCAAACTGCTGCAGCTGGGAGTGCAGGATTTCCTCCCTCTACTGTCAGACGGCTTTCCGACAGAGAGGGGCCAGCCTTCAGCACTTCTCATTCTGCCATCAGCTGTTTGTTCCAGTTGTAACTGAAGCTGAAACTAAATTCTTCATAGTGCAGCTGAGAGATGGGAGTTCCCTTCTTCACTCCCCGGCTTGTGGAATGGAAGCAGTGTATCTTGGGCTGTGTGCCACTGAGAATCCTGGGCACCTGGATGCTTTTGTCCCAGTTCGTAACACAGAGTTTCCACACCAAAAAAGGCAAGTCAATAAGACTTGAGATGACTGCAACTTATCTGGCAGAGTGAAGGCATCACTCTAAAATGTACTGTGGTCCCCACTTCTAGCCCAAGAGACTCTGGTATCACAGCTTTTGCATGGAAGGGAGAAGCACATTAAGAAATAAAAAAGTTCCCAATCTTTCCCCCAAAGAAATGACTTTATCTTCAAAAAAATAAAGGAGAAATTCAAGCCTAAAGGGCATTCAAAAACAGGCATAGCTCAAGGTAAAGGGTAATTGGGAGGACATTTATAGGTTCAGTAAGATAAAAAACTAAACTGTAAGCTTTGCAGAGGAGCCTTAAGGGAAGAGTAAGAAGCTCTTCTGGGGTCATAACAAATATTAATGCCAGTCAGTGGCATTCATGAGAACAGTAGGACAATCACTTGGCACTTGGGGAGCTCAACTTCACGTGCTCAGAAAAAGAGACCTACAGCTGCATTGTCACATGTTACGCAGGCAAGCCCTAAGCTTGTCTTCCTGGGAAGGCATCTCAGGGGCTTAGCACTGTCGAGAGGTGATGGTCACTAACTCATCTATCCAGGCACAAAACAAATAACGAACTCATTTGAGAGACTGAGGCAGGGTGATTGCTGTGAATTTGATCTATTAGATACTAAGTTTGAGGTTACATACTAAGTTTAAGACCAGCCTGGACAGTTGAGCAAGGCCCTACCTCAAAAAACAAACAAAAATAACAATAAGCCCCAGGCAGAGAGGAAATTAGTACTCAGAGCTGATACAGTATATTACCCACCTAGTTTCTGACAAAAAAAAAAAAGTAAGACGTTCAAAAAACCAGGAAAGTGTGGTCCTGCTGGACAAAAGCTGGCAACAGAAACTGCTTGTTACAACTAGATATCAAACTTAACAGAAGGTGACTTAAGAATAGTCATTATAAATATGTTCAAAGAACCAAGTAAACCATGATTTAGGAATGTAACAATAGCAATTTTATTATTTATTGGAATGCAGTTAAACTCTTATCAGAAGTCATTTAACCAAATCAAGAATTCAGTAATTCAACAAGCCAGATAACATCCTTTATGCATATGGTGTACTTCCTCTTTATTTTCAGCATGAATAATAATAGATAATAATAATTTTGGTTGCATTCCTGCAGATCATGAGCAGCAAAGCAAGGAAAAAGAAAGTCAACTCTCTGACCCACAGTCTCTTCTCTAGAAACACAAAGATTGTAGCAAACCAGTCCTAGATTTATTAGATCTTAAACTCACTTTTTACCTGCTATTTATCTTTCTGGACTTCCTGCAAATAATATAGTTTATTAATAGCAACTGATGTGGTTTATGTAAGCTGTCGCCCCACAGCACTTTTAAATAGATAACTGTCTTCTCATACTTCATTGTTCCTTGGTGGGCTTGGGGATATTCTACCATTTAAAAGTGCTCCTCAGAGACTTAGTTTATCCATTTCTTAGTTTATCCATTTAAACATTTCCCTTTCTGTAAGTCTGAGTGTGGCTACCTGGATGCCACCTGGATGCCTCCAGGCTGCTGCAGTGACAGATGCTGATTAGGCCCAGCATCCCAGCAGTTGTGGCTCCACAGCGATGGCGGTTTGGGGGTGTCTGGGCACAGCTGCCTGGATGTCTCCTGAGCACCACAATGACAGGTGCTGATTAGGCCCAGTTGCGTGTGCATACGTGTGCTTCATAGTGATCTGGGCTCAGTTTTTACTCAAGTCCTCAATCCACTGTTCCTAGCTTTCTTCTAAGCATCTTTCAAACCTGCCTTTTATTAACTCAGAACTGTGGTACAGAACTCACTGAATTTTGTTCTACCATTTGAATTTCCTCTCTTATAGCATCTCTGAAATACAAAATGTTTCTGTTATTGTTATACAGAGACACAAACTTTGGCTGTAGGCTACTTCCAGATGTCGTAGAAGAAATGTGAATCTGCTTCATCTGTAATAAAGTACAAGGATATTATTTATCTCATAAAATTATTTTGAATATTAAATGAGATCATATATATTAAGAGTTTGAGCACATTGAAGTACATAGCCCATGCTTATAAGTCTTAACTAGGATACTGCAGAAGCCAGTGGCAGACTTTGGCAGCATGCATGCAGTCCTGGCTTTGCAGGCTTGTAGAATGCAAGAGTTCGGGGGTTGCAGAGGCTTCCACCCAGATTTCAGAGGAAGGCTGTGGATGCCAGGCAGTGTGCCCCTAGGCAGACAGTGTGTGAAGTTTTAAAGGAGAAGATTAAGGTGCAGTGGAGACCATGAACACTTGGAGAACCAAGAGCATAGACTCCTGAGGAAAGCTGCAGTATATGGGCAGGGCCAGCCCAATGGAGAGTAGAAGATGGAGGCTGCACCCATGGCAATAATGCAGGGGCAGGACCACCCAAGACCTGTGGAATTCACATCTCACTGCCTTCACAGTTTACCTGTGTGCTGAACATGAAGATGCAGTATTTAACCCTTGCCTTGCTGGGTTTAGAACTTGTTTTGGCCCAGTTGCCTTTTACCTTTCTATTCTTCCCTTTTAAAATGAAAATATTTACCCTGTGCCATTTTGTTTTGGAAGTGCTTAACTCTTTGGTTTTCACATGAGTTCACAGCTAAGAGTTTATCTTGCATCTCAAAAGAGACTTTGACTTGGATTTTTTAATAGTTAATAGACTTTTTAACTATTAGGGCTTTGGCAACTCTTAGAGAAAGATTAAGTACATTTTATATAAGGAAGTAAACATGAGTCTTTTGGAAGCCTTGTTGTTGTTTGGAACTTGAATGTCCCCCCAAAAAAAATCTCAGGTACCTATGGATGCTGTGTACTATTGGGAGGTGGGGTCTGGCTGGAAGGGGTGGATGCTTGGGGCTTGGCCTGGAGGGTATGTGGGAGAGTCTGCCCTTCCTCCAAGATTTGGCTGTGTTTTCTCATGCCATAAGGAGCTCTGTCTCTGATTCCAGCCCTGTTTTACAATTTTCCACCCACACACCCATGAATAGACTTTGGCCTTCTGAAATTGTGAGCTAAAATAAATTTTTCTGACCTAAAGTTGTGACTTCCAGGTATTCTGCCCCAGCAACAAGAAAGTAACTAACACACACTGGCCAGTGATAAATTCACTCCCCTACCCAACAATAGTCAGTTCTGTAGGCCTCTGAAGACTCACTGAGAAAGCTGCATTTCCTCCCGGTGAGCAAAAGTCATTCTCTGAGTGGCCCCATGCCAAAAGCATCATCTCTCTCATAGCATTTGAACACTATGCAAAGCTATCCAATTCTTATTTTTCTTCCTTGTTTTATTTTATTTTTAGGCTGGGTCTCACTGTAGCTCAGGCTGGCCTTGAACGCCTGGCAGTCTTGCCTCAGCCTCCTGAATGCTGGGATTACAAGCATGCACTACTATGTTCAGCTCTTTTTTCTATTTTTCTTTTTTTTAATGTGCTGGTTAATCAAACCTGGGGCCTTGTGTATGTATGCTAGGCAAGCACTCTAATCACAGAGATATAACTCCCAGGCCCAAAGTGATCCTATTTTCAATCACTCTGGGCTTTGTTGTAACACACACACACACACACACACACACACACACACACACACACACACACACAGAGGAATGGAGGGAAAGGAAGAGAAGCCCACTGGTTCTTTTCATTCTTACAAAGTGACTATATTGAGGCTGGAGGTATGGCTCAGTGCTTAAGCAAGCACTAAGTACCTGAGTTTGATTCCCCAGCACCACATAAGCTAGCATGGTGGCATACACCTGTAATCCCAGCAATGGGAGGCTGAAACAGGAGAATTGCCATGAGTCCATGGCCAGCCTGGGCTCCATAGTGAGTACAGGACCAGCCTGGGCTATAAAGCAAGACCCTGTCTCAAAAAAGAAAAAAAAATTTTTTTTTTGACTATACCTCCCCCTGCAAATTTGGGGCACCACCTCTGTCTCTCAGACATTATTCTACTAATAATCTGTTTTCTCATTGCTGCTTTCACTGGAATACTCTTTCCTCTCTGAATGGTACAAAAAGTAAGAAGGGATAAGTTATAGGCAAGAATAAAAGTTTTAAAATATTATTTTTAGAGCCCAAAGCCAACGCTTATTTCTCTTCCAGTAGCTTCTAAAATCTAAGTATGAGATGCTTTGGAATTCTTTTCATGTTAATCTTGCTCTATGGGACATCTGTAAAACCAATAAAAATAAGATAAAGCATTTAATACTAAATGATTCTGCTTTCCAGTTGCATGAGAAAAAATATAAAGACTTCTTTTGTCTTCTTTCTAATATTCATATACACATGGCTTCTGGTTTATTTTTGTGATGTTTTAATGAGAAACTGGAAGAACTGTTTATTCATTTTGTAAAGGCCATTTATCAACACCAGTTTATACTCTTCTGGAATGTACAGTCAGGAGGCATTAGCCTAAGACTTTAGTGCCAAAAGCATACCAGCCTCTGCTTTCATGGTCAAAGCATTTGATTTGGTTCCCAAATTAATTCTAGAGTGTGTTTAAGGAGTGGAGGCTGCTGTAAATTAACAGATTCCAACTCCATCCTCTTACGATAGCTACTCTGGATGAGCATTAGAAGATAAGTGTACATACCTCATATATCAAACAACTCAGATCAGTCTCATATATTTGTTCCACTGTTTTTTAGATTTAGGTTCCTATGTTATACAGTAGGAAATTGTGAAAACTAACATCAACTCAAAGTAGAAAGTCATATCGGCAGTATTTTAAATTTAATTGGATTTGTAAATTTAGAAGACTTGCCATCAAGCCTGGAGGCAAAGGCCTGTAATCCCAGCACTCTGAGAGGCTGAGGATGGAGGATTCAAAGTTTGAGCTCAGCTTGAGCAACTTAGTGACTGGGCAACTTAGTGACTTGTCTACAAATCAAAATAAAGGATAGGTCAGGGATGTAGCTTAGTGTGAATTCTCCAGGTTCCATCCCAGTTCTACAAAAGAAAAAAAAAAAAAGGACTCAAAGAAGGCTCAAAAAAGGATAGTTTTCTAAACTGTGATTATCTTTAATTAGTAAAAGCAAGAAAAGGCTGATTTTAATAATCATATGAAGAAAGAAATTGTTCATGGCAGTAATACGTGTGTAATGCAGACAACTAAGACAAGTCAAGATGGTTTTAAGATTCTTTGTGTGTGAAGTAGAGTGAGACAGAAAACAGGTCCTTCAAAAATCTTGGTGTTTTCAGACGTAGAAGTCTTTGGCTTATAATTTTAATTAAAATGTATTGACTAAAATTGCAAACTTTTATAAATATTTTATTATTTGTCTTTTAAATGTTTTTTTTCTTGGTGCAATTTGAGATTTACCAAGGAATATGAGCACTAAATAGGTTTCTTTGTGTTTTTTGTTTGTTTGTTTGTTTGTTTGTTTGTTTTTGCTGTAGGTAAAACTTCAGTAAAGAAGCTGGCAACAAAGGTACGCAATGGAATGGCTGGTTGTTTTGGTTAAGACAGAAAATAAACTTCTATAAGGTAAATTAAAAGATTTTAATATGTATATTCAAAGGATATCGAGGACGTCCTGGCAGGAATCCAAACAGCTGGTTGTGGATCAACCTTTTTTAGAGACCTTGGTGATAGAGGTAATCGTCCTTTGTTGCTAAATTTCTATTTATATGTATTACTTAACTACAGTATTACTAGATAATTAAGATTTGAGATTTGTATCATGTTATTTAATAGATTTTTAAAACATGCCCATTAAGAGATAACTTCCTCAAATTCTTTGAGTAAAGATAAATTCTTAAAATATAAATGTTAATTGTTGAGAATAAGGTCAAGTTAGATGGACAGAGATGAGATGTAAGTCTAAAGTAAGAAGGCGAGAGGGCCTCAGAAGAGACCTGGGCCTAAGGAGAGAAGTGAGAGGGCAGGAGCTGGGGGAGGAGACAGAGGCTGAAGGAATGTTGCTTTGTTTTTGAGGTTTGGTTTCGTTTTGTCTTATTGGTGCTAGAGATTGAACTTAGGGACTCTCACATGTTAGCACATACCTTTGCCAATGAGCTAACCCCTAGCCCACTGGTTTGTTCATGGTGGAAAGACAAATGTATTCCTTGTTGATGAAAAGGAGAAGTAGAAAGCAAAAGAGAAAAGAAGTATGAACAAGACAAAATCCTAGAATATAGGAGAGGAGGGGTTGTTCTGAGAGCCAAGTGGGAAGACCAGCATACTGTAGGGTGGGTAGCTTTTCTGTTGTATCAGGAAGAATGGATGAGTAGGTGGGCTTTTATGCAAATACTCATACTAGTGGAAAGAAGCTAACGTGGTATTTTAGGACAGCCTTGATTTTCTTTATGGAATAGAGGTACCATGGCTGAACTTTATGGAGAAAGGAGAAAGTGTGAAGTAGCTTCTGTAATAAGAAAAGAACTGATCGGAAAAACATAAAAGGAATCCTGGGAAGCTTAGGGGACCAGAAGAGAATATGGAACATGAAAGGATTCTCCAGTCAGTGCAACTGTATAATTATTGTTTGGCATCCTACATGTAAGAGTAGGAATGTTAGAAAGTTGATTTGAGTTCGGATTTTGCTAGCCAAGTGGATGAAAGAGTCATGAGATAGACCAGAGAAACTTTAACTAATGAGCCCATAAAGTCTAAAAATAATAGAGATGGGATTGAAAGGAAGAGAAATGGAAAAAAAGTAGAAAAGTCAAGAGAGAAACCTGTCGGCAGAACAGATAAAAAAAAAAAAAAACAGCTCTGTAAGAAGTCAGAGAGCAGAAAAGAACTATGGGCAGGGACGAGGTGTCTGAATTTTTGAGCTTAAAGCAGATACAGTTCACTTCAGGGTTCAAGGAGAACTTACAGAAGTAGATAGTTAAAGTAGAACTAGGTAGAGATGGGAGGTATAGCTCAGCAGTTGAGCACTTCTTTAGCACGTATGAGGTCCTGGGTTCAATACCCAGTGCCAGCCAAACAAAATCAAGAAGTACGCGGCACAGTTAGGTTAGTTAAGTCAGTAGAAGTTATTAAGGATCTGGGAGATACAGTGTTGTCATGTGTATATTGAAATCACTGGCAGTGACTACTCTGGGCAGACAGTGAACCAGACGCCAAAGTCTTCAACTGAATGAAAATGATGAGAAAGAAATTTAGTAGGTGACCACTCAGACGAGAAACAGACAGTGATGGCTAGATGGCCGTCAGAGGAGCAGAGGCTTTTGCAAGAGATTAAAAGTTTGAAAAGGTTTGGCATTAGCATTGGAGTGAAAGAAAATTAGTAGCCTCCATTTGAGAAGTCTGCAAAGATACTGACAAATGTCAGGCAAGGCAAGGTTAGTTTAAGCATGCCCTGAGTAGGTTAAAGATGTTTACTGAGGAGTGGAATTTCAGAGGGTTGAGTCATCATTTTGAGTAGATGTGAAAGGATGCAAAATGATTGAGTCAGGAGAGGTGAAGTACAGACCATCATTTGGATGTTATAACCAAAGACAAGAGATGCCATTCTGGGGAGGGGAGGAGTGCGGCTGAGGATGGTAGGCTGTAAGTAAGCCTGCAAGATAATAAGCAAAGCCCAAATGGTAGATAATGTTATAGGAATACACTGACGAGGTTAGATCTTACGCCAAAAACATAGATGGCTTCTGAAGAGTTGTCAGTCAGAAGTCACAGACGAGACTAGAAAAAATCACCACATAGCAGCGTGGCAAATAAAAAGAAGGTGCGGAGGATCAGACAGCTAAGAGGCAATAATAGCAAAGCATGACATACCAGGGGAGGGACACTAAAAATAGATAGTCTGGTGACAGGATTGATAAGGCTTAGTTACTGACTGGATGTGACAGGGGAGAGAGGAAAATCAAGTATGACGCCCTGATTTCTGACTTGGGCAGCTAGATGAGTGATTGTGCCATTTTCTGAGATACACAAAGCATAGGAAAGTTCAGAGTTCAGGTACTTGAAGCCATGGCTGCAGGAAGCATGTGTAGAGTAAGGAAAAGAGAGGCCCTGGACTAACTGTTTCCCAGGGTGGGGGCGGCGGGTGGGGGGATTCTACCTCTTGGGTAATGACATTTTATAGCTTAATATTCTTTCTTTCTCTTTTTCTTTCTTTTCTTTGTTTCGACAAGGTCTTACTCTCACCCAGGCTGGTCCTGAACTTACTATGTAGCCCAGGCTAGCCTTCCACTCACAGCAATCCTACCTCAACCTCCCAATAACTGAGATTACAGGTGTGCACCTCCATTCCCAGCTATTATTGCAGTGTTAGAGAGTCAACCTAAGGCCTTGGGCTTGCTAGGCAAGTGGTCTAATCACTGAGCTACACCCTCAGCCACAGCTTTTAATAGTCTATGTAGAAGGGCAACCCACTAGGGGCCCCCTCCCAAATAGTGGCAGCTTTTACCCCTCTGTCCATTATTTGTAAATAAAGATCTGCTGTTCTATACCTTGAAAAAATATCCTATATAGAATCCTTTTCCTGAACTTGATGTTATTTAAAATTTTTCGTTGTTCTAAAATACTATAATGTACATTTAATTCAGAACACATATTACCTGCAAGCATATTAACTGCAATCGCATATTTGAGGAAAAGAAATCTGATTTGGCAGTTTTGAACAAAAGTGAAATATTTTTAAATTGCATTGTCCTATTGATTACAAGAATGTTTATCTAAAATCATGTTTCTATACTCAAAATCATATAGGTGATTAATAAAATTAGTGACATTCACTATGAAGTATATCCTGTACAGAAAAGAATTTAACAAGGCAGTTTAATTTCAGGCAGTTTTTCACAAAAAGAAAGTTATCTTCAGATCTCTTGCTATATGTAATTCCTACAACTGCATGGTCTCTCACTGTTACAGCTTTGTTTTCTGTAACAGAAGCTGGTGTCTCTGCATGCCTCTTTGCTTGCCTTCTCGGCACCTTTCCATATGTTTCGTGTGTTCTTTCTACCGTATTACCAGTCTGTTTCTCTATACCATATCCTTCTAATCTATGTAAATTTATAATCATCTCCCATTTTTTAAAGAAAAAAATTCCTGTCTTGACCATACATCTCCAGCCGCCACATCATACTTTCTAACCTCAAGCCTTTTATGCCTCAACATTTTGATTCTGTATTGTGTTCACTTTCTCACCTTCCATTTGTTCTTTAGCCCACTGTGTCCTTGTCTTAGTTACTTTTTCATGGTCGTGACTCAATACATGACATGCACAACTTAGGGAGAAAAGATTTCCTTTCGCTTACAGTTTGAGAAGGTCGCAGTCCTCTCACAGGTGGGCAGCTGGAAAATGGTGGAAGCACATGGCAGGGCTGGAACAGTGGCAGGGCCAGAGCCGGAGCTCCAGTGGCAGAGATCCTCACAGGACGGTGGTACAAAGAGGCTGGGGGAAAGGGCGGAATTAGCACGTGCCCCTCCGGGTCAAGCCCCAAGCCAGGCCCCACCTCCCAGCCCTATACAATACCCATGGGCCACTCCAGATCCAGACCACCACAGTCCTGGAACCACTTCCTTGGACACTGCTTCTGTCAAGATCACCAGGGACTTCCCTTGTCACCAGTCCCCTATGTGTATTCTCAGCTTACATTGCCCCTTCCCCCAGGAATATTTGATGTAACTGTATGATCTCACCTCAGAATGGCCCCTTTTTTGGCTTCAGCGATACTATAATTTTGGTGGTGATTTTCTCACTATTCTAGTTATTTCTTCTTTGACTCCTCTGATGAAATTCAAATAGAACCACCTAAACTGGGGAGTCAGACAGTTAGGTCATTCTAATAGGGTGAGTTTGAAGAAAGGAGCCGAACAGTCAATCTTTGTATTTCATACTGGATAATGACATCTAGAAATGAGATTTAACAAACTCTGAAGAAAGTGGGGAGGCTACCTGTCAAATGACAAGTGACATTTTTGAGTCATTCATATGATGAGGGAGTTAGGATTTCAAAGGGCAATGAGCAGACATTTCATTTTCTTGGTATGAAGAAGATAGCAGTTAGTAATACAGATTATATTAAGCTAGTTAATGGAAACTTTGAAAGCAACAGTGAGATTTGAAAGCAAGCTAGAAAGCTTATTCACTTTAGATACAGTCTTTATCATTCAAAGAGAAGAATAAAAACCTGTGGTCTAAACTTAGATCACTGTTCTCTTCATTCGGCAGCTTATTTCCAGTAGCAGATTCATGGAGCAATTTTCCATGTTGGCAAATAAAAAGTTGGAGATGTCCTCTCAGCTTCTCCTACATCAGAGAATTGCAAGCCTGTCCATCCTGTAGCCTGCATGGGTTTTTCCCATTAATTTTTGGAAGATTATAATGGGGGAAAAGTAAAGGAGGTTTTAGTACTTATATGTATACATTAACTATATTGTATATTTTCTAGTAGCCCAAGAAAGTTCCTTTTCACTCAAAAATCAAGGGCAAAAAAACGTGGCCGAAGATTGGATATCCTGTAGAACATTGTCACAACTGTAAAGTGACACCTGACAAATATAAAGTAGAAACTGGACTTGTGGTCTTCAGAAAAAGAGTAAACATGTATATCCTTCTCAGTTTTGCAGCTTCGGCAACCATAATAGAGATGTTTTCAGAGCATACCAAGAAAGATTATCAGTAAGGTCTTTCTCATTTTTTTTTCCCTTTGGCTTTCAGTTATAGAGACAGGGAGAATATCGTTCTATGAAGGAGACTGCTCACACCTCTTCCTCCTTGGGTAGCTCTCGCTTACTACTCTTTAGGTAGCTGGAGGACTGCTTGTATTCTCAAAATGAACAAGGGCATTAATCATACATTTCTAGGATTTCTTTTGTAAGGAGGTTGGAGTTTTATAGGGATGTAATATTAAAATTAGAAAAACAGAAAATGGAAGGCCATATCAGGAAGTATGTTTGCTTGTCTTTCTTAGACAAAGTCTCTGAGGATATTTGCATAATAAATAGAAAGAGGATACTGGGCCAGGTCACACAAGCCTGTAATCCCGCACTCTGGGAGGCTGGGGTAGAGGGTGGCAATTTCCTCCCAGCCTCAGCAGTTCAGTGACTTAGCAAGACCCTGTCTCAAAAACCATAGAGTAGGCTGAACCCAAAATTTCCTGCCAATAAAAGACCAGTTCACCCACAAGAAATGCATAGAATGAAAGTAAAAGGATGAAATTCAATATTTCATGCAACAGGTCCCAGGAAACAAGCAGGGGTAGCTATATTAGTCTCAGACTCATCAGTTTTCAAAAGAAAAAAGGTGAAGAGAGACAAAGATGGCCACTACATACTGCTAAAAGGAACACTAGAACAGGAAGAAATCACAATTATCAATATATATGCCCCCAACTGTAGGGCACCCAATTATGTAAAACAAAAAGTATTAGACCTGAAAGGATACATAGGCCCCAATACAGTTACACTAGGGGACTTTAATATTCCACTATCACAGATAGATAGATCAACCAGACAAAAAATCCACAAAGTTATGTAACTGCTGGACGATACTATAGAAAACTTGGACATAACAGATGTTTACAGAGTTTCCCACCCAACATCAACTGATTACACATTCTTCTTAACAGCCCACAGAACATTTTCTAAAATAGACCACGTTCTAGGCCGTCAGTCATGCTTAAATAAGTACAAAGGGATAGAAATAGCTCCCTGCATACTCTCAGACCATAATGGAATAAAACTGGAACTTAACAGCAGCAGAAACAGAAGAAAGCACATAAATACATGGAGACTTAACAGCTTACTATTGACCAAACAGTGGGTCACAGAAGAAATCAAAAACTTCATGGAGTTAAGTGGTGATGGAAGTACATCATATCAAAAATTTTGGGACACAATGAAAGCAGTCCTTAGAGGGAAATTCATAGCCATAAATGCACACATCAAAAGAACAGAACAGTCGCAAATAAACACACTAATGATGCACCTTAAGGACCTAGAGAAACAAGAACAACTTAACCCAAAAGGCAGTGGAAGAGAAGAAATTATAAAGATCAGATCTGAAATTAATGAAATTGAAATTTTAAAACAAAAAAGACTAATGAGTCAAAGAGCTGGTTCTATGAAAGAATTAACAAGATAGACAAACCTCTTGCTAACCTCATCAAGAAAAGAAAAGAAAAGGCACAGATTAGCACACTTAGAAACAAAAAGGGTGAAATCACAACAGACTCTGCAGAAATTCAGAATATTTAATGGGAAATTATTTTGAACACTGATATTCTAACAAGTTAGAGAATTGGGAAGAAATGGATGACTTCCTAGATACATATAAATTACCAAAATTATACGAAGAAGACATAAAAATCGTGAACAACACCCATTACACACACAGAAATTGAAGCAGCAGTAAGAGCATTACCTACAAATAATAGCCCAGGACCAGATGGATTCACTTTTTCAGTGCTTCAGGGAAGAACTAACTCCAATCCTCCTCAAACTGTTTCATAAAGTAGAAAGCAAAGGAATACTACCAAACTCATTTCTTGAGGCTGGCATCACCCTAGTCCCAAAAACAGACAAAGACTTAACTAGGAAGGAAAACTATAGACCAATATCCTTAATGAACATAGATGCAAAAATCCTTAAGAAGATTCTGGCAAATAGAATCCAACAAGTGATCAGAAAAATCATCCACCATGATCAAGTGGGCTTCATCCCAGAGATGCAAGGCTGGTTCAACATATGTAAATCAATCAATGTAGTACACCATATAAACAAAAGCAAAAACAAAAACCACATGATCACCTCAGTTAATGCAGAAAAAAGCCTTTGATAAGATCCAGCACCATTACATAATAAAAACTCTGAGAAAAATAGGTATAGAAGGGCCCTACCTAAAACTCATAGAAGCCATATATGTTAAACCTACTGCAAATATCGTAGTAAATGGAGAAAAATTGAAATTGTTCCCTCTCAAATGTGGAACACGACAAGGCTGCCCACTTTCACCACTCTTATTCAACATAGTTCTTGAAACACTTGCCATATCAATCAGACAGGAAAGTGAAATAAAGGGAATCTGCATTGGAAAGGAGGAAGTCAGACTATCCTTCTTTGCAGACGAAATGATTATCTACATGGAGGACTCTACTACGAAACTCTTGGAAATAATTTTAAAAATTTAGTCAAATTGCAGGCTACAAAATCAATACTAAAAAATCAATAGCTTTTCTCTACACTCACAATGAACTTACTGAGAAAGATCTCAGAAAAACAATTCCATTCTCAGTAGCACAACATGAAATTAAATACCTAGGAGTTTACCTGACCAAGGAAGTGAGGGATCTATATAAAGAAAACTACATTACATTGAAGAAAGAAGTTATAGATGACATCAGAAAAAGGAAAGGCATCCCCTGCTTTTGGATAGGCAGAATAAATATAGTCAGAATGACTGTCCTGCCAAAACTGATACATAGATTCAATGCAATTTCTATCAAAATATCAACAAATTTTTTCAAGGAACTCGAAACAATAATCCTTAAATTCATAGGGAACCAAAAGAGACCAAGAATAGCCAAAGCAATCCCGAGTAACAAGACCAAAGCAGGAGGCATTAAAATACGAGGCATCAGACTCTACTATAAAGCAATAGCCGTAAAAACAATTTGGTGCTGTCACAGAAACAGACAGACAGAACAGTGGAACAGAATTGAGGACGCAGAGGCAAACCCAAATACTCTCAAATATTTAATCTTCCACAAAGGAGCCAAAAGCATACACTGGAAAAAGGACAGCCTGTTCAATAAATGGTACTGGGAAAACTGGATATCCACATGCAGAAGAATGAATTTAGTCATACACCTGTCACCCTTCACCAAAATCCTATCAAAGTGCCAAAACTAGACATTAAAAGTGAAACACTGAACCTTCTAGAAGACAAATTAGGCAAATAACCAAAATATATAGGTTTAGGCAAAGACTTTCTTAATAAGACACCAAAAGCAAAAGAAATTGTCCTCTTTATTAACAAATGGGATCATGTCAAATTAAAAAGTTTCTGCACAGCAAAGGAAGTTATCAACACTGTAAAAAAGAGAACCAACAGACTGGGAAAAAATATTCACCATCAACACCTCAGGGAGTTTATAACCAGAATATGTAGGAAACTGAAGAAAAGTAAGCCCCCCAAAATTAAGGATGCTATTGGAAAAATGGTCAAAAGGAATGAAGGGGCAGTTCACTCAGGATGAAGTACAGATGGCCAATAAATACATGAAAAGATGTTCAACATCCCTAGCCATAAGGGAAATATAAATCAGAACATCACTAAGATACCATCTAACTCTAGAGTTACTGGCCTATATCAACAACTCAAATAGCAGTCAGTGCTGGAGAGGCTGTGGGGAGAAAGGAACCCTCCTGCAGTGCTGGTGGGAGTGTAAATTGGTACAACTGCTTTGGAAATCAGTATGGAGATTTCTCAAAATATTAGAAATAAATATCCCCTTTGATCCAGCAATACTTCTCCTGGGAATATTCCAAAAAGATTCATATAACAGAGATACATGAATACCCAGGTTCATAGCAGCACAACTAACAATAGCTAAAATATGGAAGTCACCAAAATACTCGTCCACAGACCAATGGATACACAATCTCTGGTATTTATACCATGGAATACTGTGCATCTATAAAGTCTGACAGCTTGGAGAGTTTTGTAAGCAAATGGAGGAACTTGAAACCATCATGCTTAGTGAAGTGAATCAGAAGCAGAAGGTGAAATATCAAATGGTTTCTCTGATATGAGAAACCCAGATCCCAAATCACAATTATCCCACAGAACTTAAAGTGAAAAATAAAGGGAACAGGGTTGGGGGTTGGGTTGTGGGAGTGGGTAGGGGGTGAATTGAAAGGAAAGTAGGGAAGGTTCTTATTACCTTGACTAGATGTGTATGTGCACAAAACACCCAAAACCAATGTGAACCTTAAATTTTGCACTAATACATATCAATAAAATTGGGGGTGGGGGGAAGTAGGCTGAGATGTAGCATAGCGTAAAGGCTCTTGGGTTTTATCCTTACTACCACAAAAAAAAAGGAAAGATAAGAAAGAGGATGCTGAGAGAAATCTGAGGTAGAGGAACTAGAAGCCATTTTTTACTATAAGGATAAATAACACATTAGGCAGCACTCATTACAATGTTAAAAATTAAGGAATTAAAAAATAGATTTACCTTCCTGCCATTCACACCAGAGTATATAAAATAACAGCCTACTTGAGGCTGAAGGAATGGCACCTCAGTTAAAGTGCTTGTCTAGCAAGTGCAAGCCCCTGGGTTTGATTCCTCAGTACCACATAAAGCTGGGTGTAGTAGTGCACCCCTGTAATCCCAGCACTGGGAAGGCTGAGGCAGGATTGTAGTCCAAGTCTAACCTGGGCTGCATACCAGCCTGCTACAGAGCAAGCTCAAAAAACAAAACAAAACAAAACAAAAAGCCTACATTAATAAAGGACTGGTAGAGAAATTGGAACTGTGAGATATGGCTGAATGATGACAGGAAAAGTAACAAGTAACATGGACAAGATGAAGCAGAGGCAGAAGTAGCACATGAGATGCTCTTCCAGCATTGTCCAGGCACTGGCCGCTGCTCACTGAGGCTTTTGTACACTCTTTCTGGCTCTCAGCCCTCATCTGTCATCTTCTCATCCCTCAACATTTCTACTTTAGGCCCCTAAGTCAGGATACTTCACTCCTGAATTCATTGAGCCTCCCAATTTCTGGTTTATCAACTTCTTTAATACCTACTTTCTGTAAAGGTGGTAATAGTCTATCCTCTACTTAAGGATTTGAGAGTGGGAATGACAAATGTAAAACATCTGCATAGTGCCAGAGATAATGTGTCAATAAAAGTCCTTTCTGTTATTATAAGCCAAACCCATGTACAAGCTGTTTTGATTTCTCTGAAACTACGTTCTTCCGGGTTGTTTTGAACCCCTTGTTTCATCATTGGCTCTCTGCCTGCCTGTTAAGTACTGTCACTTGTGTGGCATCGGTTGCTCACTTACTGCTCTTCTCCAAGCACATTGATTTCAGCATGCATGGCATGGCTTCCAAATCTCTTTCACTGACTCCAGCTCCAAGCTGCTCTCGTGAGCTTCACACTCTGTGTATACAAGCCAGCTGCCAGACACCGGTTTTGGCTCTCTCTGAATTAACTTAAATTCGGTACATCCCAAACATCACCCTCCTCCCCCTACACATACTTCCTTTGCGTTTGTATTAGTTTGGATTCTTTAAAAGACAGAATTTACAGATTTTACCACAAAAGGATCTATTAGGAAGGCTTACAAATCCAAGGATAGAGATAGTCCAAGATGGCTGCTCAGCTGTGAAGTAGATCTCCTGTCCGGGACTGCAGGACAGCCAGTCAGGTGAGACAGGCAAAGACCGAAGCGTGAAGATCGGCGACTGAAGAACAGCGACAGGCAGACAGGCACAGGTCCAGACTGGAGCAAATCTGTGCTGACAGTCTGCGGTGTGTAGCAAACTGGTGTCCGTAGACAGTTGCGAAGACGAGAGCTTTCCCAGAGGAAGAAGCTGTCACAATCTTCCTTCTTCCTTCCTTTTGTACTCACACTCTCATCCAGGCTGGTTCACTGTTCCCATTCTAATGGAGATGTGGTTCCTAATTCCCTCAAGTTGACATAATCCCTTCGATGGTCAGTGTTCTTGATTCCATTTGGTCCTATCTCATCCATAAGCGGGAAGTATTTTGGAAGTCTTTGTCCCTTTGCAGTGAGACACAAAGTTTTTCCAGTTTTGCCTTCTATTTGTTGAATCCATCGTTTCTTCTCCCTGGCTCTGGAGGAATTACAGGATACCAATCAAATGACTTTGTCACTTACTAAGGCAGAGGCTGTAGCTCAGTGGTAGAGTTCTTACCTACCATGTGGCAGGCCCAAAGTTTAGAATAAAAAAAAAAAAGGAAGAGAAGAGAAATAAAATCCTTAGTTGTGACTGTAGACCTCTGGGGCTGTGCCCACTTGGCACTGCCTCCTCTCCCCACCGTCGTGCTGGGCATACTGTCTCTTGTCTGGGTGGTTCTTTCATCTGCTGCTTTCTAACCCACCCTCTTTTTTCAATCTTCTACTGAATTGGATTTTCTTTCTTCTTTTTCTGTCTGTCTCTTTTTGTTTATAAGTACAGTAGGCAAAAACTTTGAGAAGTATTTAACAGTTATTTTTTAATTTTTCTTTGAAATATATGAGTTGGCGTATGCATTGCCAACTTAAAAGAAAAAAACCATAGAGATGAACTTTATTTTTTAGAATGATTCAGAAGGTTTATTTTATTTAGCTATACTTTTTGATGTTAGTATAGCTGTGTGAAGGATGTAAAACTAAGCCATATGTAAAACAATTTAAGATATTCCACATATATGAGGTATGATCAAAAATATGAATGTTGAAAGTATCAAAAATTTATTAGAGTGGAACACACATGGCCATTAAGCTCCTTTAAAGTACTCCCCTTTGCTTCAGACACACCCCGTTATTCTTGCCACTTCCTAAAGCATTCCTCTTCAGTGAATGTCTTTAGTTATGCTGTTGTGGTGTGGGGGTTTCGCCACCACACAAGAGCCTGGGGAGAGGAAAGGTGAGTTTGCAGCTGGGCCCTCTCGTCCCAAGAGACCCATCCAGGAGTCTGTCAAAGCAGGAACTCACTTTATTAAGGAAGTACAGAAGCTTACATAGGGTAGAGGGATAACGTGACAAGGAGGGCAGAGCAGGAGATTTGACGTGGTGTGTATGTAAGCGGGCATCAAGCCAATCAGCAGGATGTCCATGCAGGCAGGTGCCTGGCGCTTGCAGCAGTAGTATTGGGATCACGCATGGTCCACAAGGGCAGAAACGGTTTGGCCCAATCATCCTCCTTGGTAAACACCCGAGGTGGCCGCCCCCAGGACTTCTGGGGGGCGCCATCTTAGATATCGGTGAATGTCTTTAGTGGCTGACTTGATATTCTGAATAGACTCAAAAATGTTGACCTGTGTTGCTCATTTTAACTTTGGGGCAGAGCATGAAGTCTTACAGTAACAGGTCTCATGTTTCCAATGGATGAGGACACATCTATCATGTTTTACAAGCCTGTCTTTCTGTTGGACAACACTGGGTAGCAGCATATTTTTAATCACACCCTACAGAGACACAAAAGAGCTGCCTCAGACAGTGGCAGAAATGATGGGTTAAGTGTGCTGAAGTGAGTGCAAACATTTAGAAGGAGATTAATGGCAATGTATCTTTTATGATAATTTTTTAAATTTAAACATTTGCTATATATTTTGATCACACATCATAAAAACTATCATCATAAGCAAGCTATCATCATAAGCAAAAGGCAGTACTTTATTGAAACAAGAATTTATTCACCTGCCATGCATTTAGAAAAAGGCAAATTGTAAGCTATAGTTACTCTGTATTTTTAAGTCTTGAGTGCATTTCTCAGTACAGCAGCATCCTCACAGATGTACCAACATAATTTAGAAGATAAGTTATAAGATATAAATAGATTCTTAAGATAGATGGGATCATTCAACCCCTGTAAGGTTTTCAAAATCCTGCCTGTATTTTAGGATGGTTCCAACTTGAAAATATTTCTGAAAGAATCATACAAACAATTTATTCATCTCTTCTAGAGTACCTTAAAGATTTGTCAACAATTTTTTTTTCTTTTCTCTATCTCTGTATTTATGTGAAAATAAGTCATGCTTCATGCCAAATACATTATTTATCTTACAAGAACTTTGTTATTTTTGAGTAATGTAAAGGTGTTTTTTGTGATGTTTTTCCTTTTTTTCTCAAAGGAATCCACGCAGTGTGGATTAGAAATTTCTGCTGGGGCTACACAGGCTGAATGTGGAAATCACTGATTTTGCAAAGAAGAATCCTGAATTACATTAGTTGCATACTTTTTGAGGGCAGTGTAGGAGTTATTGTTTTATGTTTTTGCCATATTTTACTTTTTTATGTCCATCAGTACACCTTTAATCTTTCAGAAATACACATTAATGGCAGTTTCCATAGCTATTTTTCCCCTTTTTTCTCCATTTGGATCAAACAGTTTTGGTAGACAGAAAAATAATCGGTACCATTGTTTCTTTCCTTAACAGCTACTGGAATTTCTTGGGCTTCATTGCTTTTCAGTAGGGCGATTAAGAAGATGTGGCCTGTTTTCTGCACCTGCTGTTGTTTACTCTTATTTGTGTGTGTGGCGGGGGGGTGGGGGGGCGGTGCGTATGTGTGTGATATGTTGTGTACACGGCCAACTGCTAGGCTTATGGCTTTTGAAACATTTTCTTAATTTAATTTAGGACAGAATTTAGTGATCAGCAACATCCTTAAAAATCTACCCCATTTCCTTTTCTAAGTCACTGATACCCAATGTATCTGGACAGTCCAGTGTTCAACTTATAAGATGCTGCCAGATTTCAAGGTTAAGAAACACATAGGACTAGTGGCCAACCCTCTTTGCTCACCATGTGGTAAAGTCAAGGGCTCTCTGGACACAGAGGGCCACCACTCCTTCTCTCCAACTGCCACCTGTGCCATGACTTCATGAAAGCCACTGGAAGGACATCCTGACTTTATAAACCTAAGGCTGGATCTGAACAATGAATGCTTTGCACACATGCCTTCTACACACTGTGTGTGTGTTCCTGTGGCACTGACGTTGACATCCCTGGGGATACAGCCACATGTTACTGACAGGCTCCAGGAAGCAATGGTATTTTGGCTTTTTAGGTTTCTGTCTCAAGATAATGAAAAGCTTTTGTAAAACATCTCAGTGTCAATTTGAGTTCTGTGGCTTCAATCTCCTGTAAAACTAAAATGCTTAAGGGTCCAAAACAAAGGAGAAAGCGGAAAATTAAAGAAAAAAAGGAAAAGAAAGAAAACCAAACCAAAAGAAAAAATTTTTAAATTTTACTAATATTGCCACAAATCATTAGAAATCTCCTGACATGCTGAAACTAAATGGCCATAAGTTCAAAACAAATCAGTGACTTGTTTCAATTTTTGTGGTTTCCTAAATTATTTAAAATATTTCTGTATTTGGCATGAAATTTTGAAACATTTAAAAGAATTTGTTATAATTAAATGTATCATTTTCAAACCTCTTCTCTAAATATTCTAAGGTGTCAGTTTTATCTAAAAGCATTTTCAGAAGACCGATTCCTAAAGTGCTATTATAGAACTATATTGTTTACTTCTAATCTATCTTGAGACTGTTTGTGCTATTCTTATACTGTTTCGACTCTGTTTATTGAAACTTTTTAAGTCAGTATTTCAAAAAACAGACACCGGAGTTTTCCTTTTCAAAAATGCTCATAAAGGACATTTACCTGTGTTTAAAACAAAATGAGGTCTCCTTTTGGCACCAAGCCCAGAATAGCCTAGCCATTTGGCTGTTTTTGTTATTTGTTTTTGGGTTTTTTTTTTTCACATTGCTTAATTCCTTTGAAAATTAGAAAAATACTATTTTCCACCATCTTGAGGCTGCCAAGAAGTGAAATATTTTGATCCTAAAGCTAACATTAGAGCGCTTCTCCCAGGTACAAGATAATGACAAAACACATTTATGTTTCCCTTCATATAAACACTGCATATAGTTTTTTTTTAAATCTCAAAGCTTATTAGAGACTTAGTATTGAAGAGAACTATACCTGCTCCAAAACAAAAGTAGCAAAAAAAGTAAAGTATAAAAAGTTAAGTTGCTAAAAACATTTAAAATATGTACATAAAGTTACTTGTAGCTAAAACATTAACTCATCTGTATATAAAATCTTTTTCTGACCTTCTCTGATCTGCTTTTGGCCCCAAGTCTCTACTTTCTGTGATCAGAGCCACTGAGGGATGGTCTTCTGTCACAGAACGGAACATTGTTTCCACACATCACCCTCGTGAGGTCTGGACCTGCATGTTAGCATTATTTCCCACTGCTTCTTCCATATGAACATTATCTCAGGCAAATCACCTCTTAATTTTCATATTCAGCTTCATTTAGCTCATAGATTTTCAGCTTTTCCACACCTGCTTAAGTAGAATGTTTACTGATCATTAAGCTGAGTATACGGGAACATGCCTACATTCCCAGGTACTTTGGAGACTGAGATGGAGATTACTTGAGGCCAGCTCAAGCAATACAGACCACATCTGAAAAATAATAATTTTTACTCATTATGCAAATACTACCTTTAGAATTAATTCTTCTGCAACACCTGTGATAATCTAAACTCTGAGAATGATTTCACATTTTCTCTAAACTGTAACTCTTACTGTCAGTATCTCTCACTGGCTTACTCTGTACACATCTGTGTTTTGGTCTCCTGCTATAAGTATAAAACACCATGAAGAACTTTTAAATCTCTGCACATCTCTGGATGTGAGTACAATTTTATAGGAACTTAAAGGAATGTGTAAAAGGATATCAAGGAATGCAGTCATCAAAAATTTCTAAATTGTTAGAAATATTGTAGGTCAACTGATTGTTTTCCTCAAAAATTAGGTTGATAGCGAAAAAAAGCAAGATAGGAAAAGAATTTAAAGGGAACAAATAAAAATGGGGAAATTACACTTCAGATTTAAATTAAGAATTTTTGTGGAGCTGGTGATGTAGCATGTTGGCAGAACACTTGCCTAGTATGTGTGAGGCCTTGGGTGCACGCTCCAGCATCTGAAGAGTAAGTTCAAAAATGTATGTTCTATTTAGTTTGGTTTCTTTCAAAAGACAGAATTTACAGATCTTATCACAAAAGGATCTATTAAGAAGGCTTACAAATCAAAGGATAGAGATAGTCCAAGATGGCTGCTCAGCCATAAAGTAGATCTCCTGTCCCGGACTGCAGGACAGCTGGTGAGGTGAGAGTCTGCTGTAGATCTTGGGCGAAAACCAAAGCCTGAAGATTGGCGATTGAAGAGCAACGACGGGCAGACAGGCACAAGGCGAGACTGACTGGAGCGAATCTGTGAGGAAGACCTGCATTGTGTAGCAAGTCGGCATCCGTAGACAATTGCGAAGGCAGAGGTCTCCCAGAGGAAGAAGCTGTAACAATCTTCCTTCTTCCTTCCTTTTATACCATTGGAGTTCCAGTTGGCCCTCCCACATCTGGGTGGGTGCTCTTCCTTCATTGGCCAGTCCACAAATCCTAATCCTAATGGAGTTGTGGTTTCTAATCCCCTCAAGTTGACATAATCCCTTCAGTGGTCACATATGTGAATCAAAGAATATTAGAGAGTAAAAATGTAACTCACCGGAACATTTTCAAATAGTATATATGATTATGGTTTAATATCCAGAACCTATAAAAAAAACTTCAATAACCCAGCAGTAAAACAAGAAATTAAATGTATGCAAAGGACTTGATAGCTGCTTCTCCAAAAGACTTACACAGATGGCTAGTAAGGACACAAAAAAGATTCACAGCATTAGTGATCACTATGGACTTGCAAGTCAGACCATTTCACACCCATAAACATAAAACATAAAACCTGACACGATTTACTTGATCAAGAAAGAAAGCTTATTTAGAAACCAGAAACAGTTACCGTCAAAACCAGCTTGATCTAGGACTCAAATATTACTAATGTCCATTTTCCAGGCCTGCCAGTTAAAAACTGGGTCCAGTCTCAGGTTCTAAGTATATCAATTCCGGGCAGTTTCCACATGGCCCCACATTCCTAATATAACATTCTCAGATCATCAAAGTCTGCTCCCCACCAAAGAAAAATAATCTGTGATCCAGCATTCTCAACAGTAATTCTACTACATCACTCTGAGTGGCCTGGGTTAGACCAGCACCCTCCTGAACCTCTGAACCAGTTCCTGAAGTCAGGCTGAAGGAACCTGCTCACTGGCTGAAGCCCAGGGTTCTTGTCCATCTCTTTATTATTTCCAGAGGAATATGATGATTTGCTTAGTTAGGCCAGTTAGCATTTACCTCTAGTTGAAAGGGAAGATAGTATCTTCCCACCTCAAAAAAAAAAAAAGAAAGAAAAAGAAAACCACACTGAGAATGGGGAAGAATTATTTCTCAAAGGAAAATAAAGTTGCTGCTACAAAGATTTAGTTACTCTACTTAAAATAATACAGTTTGATTGTTGTTATGTCCAAACCTGTTCTACTGAACTGCTCCTGAGATGTTATTGAATAGTAAAATTTTAACGAGAAACTTTCCTAGTTAGTATCTGTTATTTGGCTAGACAGCATCCATTTTCCCTGTATTAGTGTACTCTAAAGAAACAGAATCTAATAGTGGGGAGAGAAAGAGAGGTAGATAATGAGCAACCGACTCCCACAATTCTGAAGGCTCATGATCTGCTTTCTACAAGAGGGAGACCCAGAAGGGCCAAGTGTATGCCTCAGCCCAAGCCCAAGGCCTAAGAACCAAGGAAGCCAATAGTACAAATCCAATCTGAAACAAGGAAAGGGGTTGGGAAAGAGGCGGGTGTGCTGAATTCTTCTGCTCTTTGTTGGATAGATTAGATGATCTAGCACTGGAGAGGGCTACTCCACTGAGTACACCTATTCATATGCTAATCTCAGTGCAAAATAAACTCCTGGATAGACACACCCAGAAATAACATTCACTCTGAGAACTCCTTGGCCCAGTCAAGTAGACTTGAAATTCTCGCGTGCTGTCCTTACTAGTAACAGTAACTTAATGAAACACAGTGTCTTTTTTAAGACTACACTTCAGTTCTTTATTATAAAATATTTCATCTGAATCACAGAGGTAATTTAAGGTAAAAATGTATTTTTATACTTACGTAAAATTTCAATATTAATATTTTATATGGTTACTTTAAACTATCTAAAACTTATTTCCTGTTATTTTTTCAGGGATAATTTCATATACAGAATATCTTTTCTTGCTTACAATCCTCACTAGTAAGTACCCCCAATTGTTGCAACAATCATATGGAGTTATTCTTACCTATCAAGATTTTTAAAGCTTAGTGTTTATGATTTTATCTCTGAAGAATTGGTACATTAGATTTTTATCTACCAAATGATAATGTGGGATAAGATTCTTCTACATGTAACATGGTATCCCTTAACTTTGTTTCTTGGACAGAATCTCGTTGAATAGAAAAATTAAAGTTAACCTTCGAATGTATAGACAGACAGGCAGGCACCCATATGGACAATGCATTCACTCGTGCACGAACACATAACACACCAGCCTATCCACAGACACACCAGCATACACCAAGGAATATTAAAAACCCTCATCTGACATTATACAATATTCCTGGCCAGTGCTGTCCAAAACATGAAAACGAAACCCGAGAAGTTTCCAGAGCTGGAGGAAACTAGGAAGCAATGAAATGCAGCATGTATCACATGCTTGGTCCAAGAGTGGAACATTCTTGGTGAAAAATAAGATATCCAAATACAGTCTATAGTTTAGTTCCTAAGATTATACCAGTGCCAACTTCTTAATCTTGACAAGTGCACTGTGAATATTTAAGATGTTATATTAGAGAAAAGACTATATGAGAACCTGTACTGGATTTACTACCTTTCTGTAAGCCTAAATTGATTGCAAAATAAAAAGGCCTGTTAAAAAATATCTCTTACTCTGAGAAAGTGAAAATAGCCGAGGTACTACAGAATATAGGAAAGTTCCAGATAGAGATGTGGGTGAGGTTTGAGCTGAAGATCTGGGCTGCCATGGAGACCTCCCTGAGAAGGCGAGAGGCAAGCTTTAACACCAAATATCTGCCTTTGAAAATTGCATGAAGGGCTGGAGGAATATCTCCGCGGTTATAGTGCTTACCTAACAAGCTCAAGGCCATGGGTTCAATTCTCCAGCACCACGTAAACCTGGAGGAGTGGTGGCTCACGCTTGTAATCCAGACCCTGGGAGGCTGTGGTAGGATTACCTTGAATTCAAGGCCAGCCTGGGCTACATAGACAACAAGAAACAATAGAGAATCGTGAGAAGAAACTATTTTCTCATCAGTGAGGTATTTATGTACTTTCTGGTAGTTTATTTCAAATTTGAAGAGCTTTCTATTGGCAGATAATTTACATTTCACTGCATTTAAATGATTATACATTTTTCACTTCATTGCAGAACCCCATTCTGGGTTTCACGTGGCTTTTAAAATGCTAGATACAGATGGCAATGAGAGGATAGAGAAAAAGGAATTTTTTAAGGTAAGTAGATAAATATAACTTACTTTACGTTTATTCTAAAACACATTGATGTTTGCCTGATAATTTTACCTTTTATAATCAAAATTATGTGCACTGTTTACATATAAAAATCAAGAAATTATTTATAATTAAAAATAAGTGTATTTTTCTGATACAGTCTTGAAATTAATAAGTCAGCAGGACATAAGCATCTAAAATAAATACATCTAACTGTCTATATTTTTTAGGATTTTATTTTTATGACTTCAGTAATTTTTATGATTTCAGTAGTGATAGTTTTTTTAAAGGGCTTCATGAGAAAAGTATTCATTAAAGCGCAAGTATTAAAGGTATGCTAAAAATTATTCTGACATCACTCCTCCAACAAAAGAATAAGAATAACATAAATTTATGTCTTCATGAGGAACAATAAAAATGCTAAGAAAGAAAAAGCCAAAGAGCATAAAATAGTGCAGTTTCTAGGAATTTGCTGAAGTTAATTGTAAAAAGCAGGAAATACGTTTTTGTTTGGTTGGTTGGTTTGTTGGTTGGTTGGTTGGTTTGTAGTACTGGCAATTGAACCCGGGGTCTTCTTACTGAACTACATCCTCAGCCCTTCTGTATTGTTTATTTGAGACATGGTCTCACTAAATTGCTAACTTACCCAGGTGAGGCTCAAATTCATAATCCTCCTGCCTCAGCCTCCCAAAATGCTAGGATTATAGGCCAATGCCACAGGGCTTGACTTAGAAATGTGTTTAAATGGTACTTCTCAACTCTAGAACGTACAACCAGTATATTCCATTTTGTTTCAAAAAAGTAGTAATATCAGAAAATTAAAAAAAAAAACCTCAAGCAGATTATTGTGTTTATGCCAGTGTGTTGTGTTAGCTTTCCATGGCTATGCCCAGAAAAAAAGAAAAAAGATTTAGGTTCACGGTCTCAGAGGGTTCACTCTGTGGTCACTTATCTTCATTGGTTCTGGGCCTGTAGCAAGGTAGAACATCATGGTGGGGAGCATATCATAGCACAAAACAGCTCACATCAAGGTGGCCAGGGAGCAGAAGAGAAGAACATGCGAGGAACAAACTGTGCCCTTCAAGGGCATGCCCCAGTGACCCACTTCCTCCAGCTTGGCCCTACCTCCCAGTAGTACCAATAGCTGGAGACCAAGCTTTCTACACATGAATTTTTGAGGGATGTTTAAGATCCAAACCATAACAGCCAGTTAAGGCTGGGGAGTTTTTATTGAAGTGCTTTATGAAGAAAACATTTAGCAGAGTGCTAACTCATACTAGTTACCATTAATGAATTAATGAGTGTATAAATGAATGACAAATTAAGCACATTAACAAATGACTATGACTTTTTAAAAAGCCTTTGAAGTATGAAGGAAAGGACTTCCTCTTACATTGTTCGTTGACCTAAAATGATGTACACACATTAGATAATTGACAGCTACATTTATTGATTAAGACACGGTCTCACTCTGTACTCCAGGCCGATTCTGAGCTCACTGTGTTTGGCTAAGATCTAGTGTAAAGTTAAATACGTACTTAGTATGTTTAACCTAACAATTGCACTCCTAGATATTTAGCCAAGAAGAGAATTTATATATTTATGAGTACTCTATATGAGTATGAATACTTATAGCCACTTTATTCCTTAAAACTGGGAACCACCAAAATATTCATGAACAAATGACTAGATACACATATCATATCCCTATAATATTATTGTATATTATTGTGTATTAAAGAAAAACAAACCTCTGGGCTGAAGACCTAGCTCAGCATTTAAAGCCTAAATAAAACAGCTGGAGGGTTTCAGAGGAGTGAAGTTACTTGAAGCATACTTCAGATACGTGAAGTTTCACTATTCTGTTCAGAAAAAAAAGGTAGTAATCTTCATTTTCACAAAATGGTACAAGTTAAAATTAATAGGAAGTTAGAAAACTACACTTTTTAACTGAAGAATCTTGACTGTTTCATATATTCAAAAATATGTTACATGATCATTACAGGTTTGAAAAAATTGTTTCATTAGAAAGTCAGTGTGGCTGGGCATAGTGGCACATATCCATAGTCCCAGCGGAGGCTGACGCAGGAGAAGGACCACAAGTTCAAGCTCAGCCTGGGCAGCTTAGCAATTTAGAGAGATCTATCTCAAAATAGAGATGAAATGAGAATTGTTGAGGTAGCTCAGTTCAACAGGCTTGGGCTCTGTCCCAAGTACCCCCTCTAAAAAAAAATCATGTTACCAAATCTAGATGTTCCCAAAGAAGCATTGTGGATAAAATTTATCAATGATTCATGAAAGCAATCCAGAATTCTAGTAAGGAGATGAATGTATATGTGATTAGACAAACCAGAAATATCCAGAATTTGCAGATATGGTGACTTTTACTCATGGACTTCAGGCAAAAAAAAAAAAAAATCAGAAAACAAGGAGAAGGGGAAATACTAAATATCCATCGTGAATTTATCTTTGGATTCAGTTACATTCAGGCTGAAGTAGAAAAAAAAATATTGCTGTATTAGGCATGAACAGAGATTAACCATTATTTATGTTCCCTTAGGGAAAGTAATGTTATACAGTTTGGAGCACTTGCTATACTTTGTGCAGCACAGCTGAAGTGTGAACTTGTGTTTACACTAGGAAGGAGTATCTCCAATGTGAACTGTACTGTCAGGAGAAACTAGCAGACGGTTAAGAGTTAACTGCACTGCCGTCTTCCATAACCCAGCTGTAGCTGCAGAATGGAAGGTGAATTAAAAGCAAGATTGAAGGCAAGGAGGCTGTGTAGGCTATTGCAGCAGCTGAACTTACAACGGTGAATGAAAGCTAGCACATACAATCAAGAGGTAGTACGGAGTAGCCGTTTTAGACTTGAATTCCATTTGGATTAGAAAAACAAGAATGTGAAAATCAGTGGTCACTGCTTTTCCCAGACTACCTGGCTACGAGTAATGGTAGCCCTACTGACTAAAGAGAAGACTAGTTCTTACTACTGAAGACTGGATGTCTGGCATGTATGTTATCTTCATAGCCTCCTACAAAATATGTAGTACTGTCCCATTTTAGAGGTGAGAAAACTCATAATGCAGTCAGTATTGCAGCCATGACTTAAATCCAAGTCCATCCAATATTAGATCCCTGCTCTCTCTTCAATGTCTCTCTCTCTTTTGAAGGAAAATTCAAAGGAGAACTAGGTTGAGAAACATCTTAACACTGAGCTTGGATAGGTTGGGCTTGATAAGCTGCAGAGACCAGTAAGTGCAGCAAGTGTCTGGAGAACAACCAAGAGTATTATCAGTATTAGGCAACATCCTCATAGAAGTGGTAATTAAGTCATGACAATATCTGACTCAGAGGGAGAGAATGTAGCACCACAAAGGGTAAGACAGGTATCTTGAGAAACACAGGTCAGACTGAGGCTGAGAAGCGAAGGAATGAAATGGGCCAAAAACAGAGTAGGAAACAGAATACCAGAGAATTAACAAAGCCCGGAGCTGACGACAGTCAAGTCCTGGGAAGAAAAGTGTAACGAAAAGAAAGCGTGCTTCATCTCAAGCTCCTTAAAAACTGAGTAGGTAGGACAGGACTAAATAGAGATCCTCTTCAATTTTGTAGGTCAGTAGGGATCGCTAGCAAAGCATTTCGGAAGAATGCTGCCACACAGCATGGACAGCAAAATTAGTAGCAATAGATACAAAATACTCCTTTGAGATATTTAATAATTGAACAGGGAATTAAGTTAAGCCTTAGGAACAAAATCTGTTTGCACCGGTGAAACGTGAAATACTCAGTGTCATAGGTCGCAAGGTCCCATTAGTCTCTAACTATCTCAGTCTGCCTCCACTTGGATTAGACAAAGGAGAGGAAAAGAGAATCAGTGGTCACTGCTGAGAAACAAGTAGAAGTAATTTATCTGAGGGATTAGAAGCTGATAGATCTATGACAGTTGTTCAGGTAGAGGGGAAAATGAAAAGGCTATGATGCATAGAAGTGAGAATCTTTTAGGTTAATTAAACCATTAGAGTTTGCAATACCATAATGCCCACAGACCTTAAGTGAATTGTCTAGTTTTATTCCTTCGAGTCATAAGAGACACAAAGCCAAATATTACATTCCTGGAATGGGAGGATGGGAAGTAACTTTATGAAATGAATTTAGAGGAGTCCTTGATTATATTACTTTCATGTTCATAAGGATCCAAGCTTTGATGCTCTTTAATAATGGTGGTAACATGGGGACAATTGCGACAAAGCCAGAGAACAGATAATGAGCGAGACTGAAAAGGGCAGGGTGGACTGCTGTGGTTCTGATGCTCACGGTGACATTAGTGTGTCTTTTACAGCAATCTCTTCACCGAACAAACGGCCTCTGCCCCGTAGTAGCTCTACAATACTCTCTTTAAGTTTTGTAAATACTTTTTCTCACTGAACAGTTTCATATGCTCATTTGTGAAACAATTTCTGAATATTACAGATTTCTTCTTAAATTTTTGGAAAATTCGTGGCTGATTAACCCATGAATTAGAAACAGATATGTCAGAATATATCAAAGGATTTAAGTTTAAGATAACTAAATTCAGCTTTCGTAAGCCTATAAAAAAATTCCTTGTTCTGAACATAGAAAAGAAACACTAAAACCTTCATAACCACAAAGCATGGTGCATGTCAATTTAAGGAAAACAGCATTTAGAGGAAAACTACATTTATGATAATTAGTCCATGGCCCTAAAATTAGTAAACTTAAATATGTAGCATCTTATATTTGAAATGATCATAAAAGAACCAAGCAGTTCTTTTCAAATCAGAAAATAATATTTAAAGAGTAAGGTTGTTGGGGATTTTAGCTTATTTGAGTATTCCCCCAGTAAATTTTAAATTACTTCTGTCCTCACTATATGTGCCAGAAAAGTAATGAGAATTAACTTATTAATTTATTTATTAAATTAATACCTAAAACATAAGTGAAACAAAAATAATGCTAAAATATATTAATATAAAATCTTGTGAAAATGTCTAAACTCCAGGGTGCCTTTGTTTATTACTTTTTGTGGTGCACTTATGTTTTGTTAACATTCAAATTAAAAACTATACTAAAATATGTATTGCTTATTTCTTTATCCCAAGAACTCATAAAATAGAATTGTTCTCTGTCAGGTAATAATAAACAATACTAGCAGTGATCAAAGCCAGTAATCATTAATCCATTCCATCTTAGCCTTGATAGATGGTACATCTGTTTATGTAGGATAAGTGCCAGGGTTTTAATGCAGCTTCTTTAAACAATAGATTGATGACAAGTCTGTTTACTGGTATAAATTGCTTCTTAGGTGGTCCTGTTATTTTACATTGCTTTTCATACTGTTAGGAAGGACTCTGCTCTTAATATAGCTTTGCTAATTTGTTACACTAAAGATACCTGCTGGAGTTATTACTAAGATATAAAAGCCTTCAAGTAGAATTTTACCAGAGTTTAAACTACCATGATGCTGAAAACAAAAATAAGATAAATTAATTCTATATACTTCCTTTTTAGCCCAAAAAGGAAAACATAAATCAATATAAATTTTAAAAGGCAATTTGGCAAGTCATGAAGAATTTGCACCTAGCAAACAAGTACCCTCCTTAGTCTCTTTCAACTTACACATAACAACTTTACCTTCTTTCTCTTTTTCTAACATAGCACCATTATTTCTACCAGAAACCTCATTATTCCCCTGTTCTGAGTATTCTTTTTCTACTTCTTTGTTCATCACTTGATTTTCTTCCCAGTATCATCTACATACCTACATGGAGTAATTCCTCCCCTACCATTTCTTAATCCTTTTACCCCACATTATTTTATTTTAGACATAGCACCTGACATTACCTGAAATTACTTATCTCTGTAGCTCATCAGTGAGATCAATGACATTGTCTTAGTTACACAGTCATTGCTTGGACAGAATTCCCAACATCCACAACTTAAGGGAGGAAAGATTTATTTTAGCTCACAGTTTCTGAAGATCTCATACAGTCCATTCATGTGTTACCTGGAACAGTGGACACACATGGTAGAGGTATAGTCAGAGAGAAGCTCTTCAAGGCATGGTAAACAGAAAGTCAAGGGAGTGAGAAACTAGTTGATGTCTTCAGACTTATTCAAAGCCCAGAGATTTCCCAGGAAGAAGCTGAAACAATGTTTTTTCTTCCTTTCTTTACTCAGTTCAAGCTGCCAATTGGGCTCTCCACACTCATTGTGGGTGCCTCTCCCACACTTCCTGGCCCACAAGTTAAAAAAAAAACCCACCTGAAATTTGTCTCAAGAAGTTAACACAATACCTTTAGGTCACTGTTAAAAAGTCTCAATACCAAGTCTTCTCTGTGCCTCAAGAAAAACTCATCTGTGAGATCTTGTGAAAATCAAATTAAACACTTAACAATGTACAGTGGCACAGGGTAAACATTCTCATTCCAAAAGGGAGGAATAGGAGGATAGAAAGCAATTAGATGAAAACAAGTTCTAAACACAGAAAGACAAGGGTTAAATCCACGTCCAGCACTTGGCATAAACTGTGGTGATATATGAACTCCAAAAGGTCTTGAGTGGCCCCAGCCCTATAGCACTGCCTCTGGCTACAAATTCCATAGCTTATTTTTTAGGCTAGCTCTGGTCACAGTCTGTAGCCTTACTTAGCAGATGATCTGTGTCTCTGGCATCTCCCAGTCTCCAAGGTCTTCATTGCATTTTCAGCTGCATCTTCACAACTTCATGCTTTGCCCTCCCAGGGTTACACTGACTGGCCTCCAAGTCCTTCCTCTGAAATCTGAGTGGAAGCCTCCATGACCCCACAACTCATGTATTCTGCATGCCTGTGAACCCAGCACCTTGTAGATGATGCCAAGGTCTGCTACTGGTTTAAGCAGTAGTCTGGCCCCCTTGGACACTTGCTGCTGAGGCTTAAATTCTTAGATGACACTCTCTCTTTGGCTGTACAGGATGTCCTGGGGTACTCTTCTCAGAGTAAGGTATTTTGTCTTTGCATTCTTTAATATGATGTACATGGTGGGGTTCCTCAAGTCGTCTTTTCTATAGTCCTGATTCCAAGTACTTGGCTTCTTTTTAATGCTAATATCTTTAATATCTCTATGCTCTTTTGCCCCACCTTTGCAGCCTGTTAGTCTGCCAAACTGGAACTTTTTACATTATTTTTCTCTACCATTTTTCATGCTTTTCTCCATAGAGTTAGCTAAAAACCACAAGCAAAATGCCAGCAACTTTTTTTGCCAGAGCATAGCATGCATGATTTCTAGATAAACTGACATAAAGTCCTCCTTCCCATTTGAAACTTCCTGATCCTGGACTTTACAATCCACACTTCGGTCAGCTTTCTGGTCTTCTGACCTCTGATCAGAATCTCCCATGAAGCTCACAGAATTCTAGGGCTTCTCTAGTTGGCATCTTCAAATCTTCCCAAATTCTTCCCTCAAACTAGTTCCAAAGGCTTCCAAACCACTTTGTCAGGGAAAGTCACACCAACAACCCCTCTGCTGGTGCCATTTCTGTCTTAGTTGCTCATTGCTTGGAGAAAATATGCAACATCCACAACTTAAGGGAGCAAAGATTTATTTTTAGCTCATACTTTCAGAAATCTCACACAGTCCACTCATGCTCAGCCAGCAGTGGTGGAAGCACATGGTGGAAGTCTAGTTGGGGAAAAGCTCTTCACAGCATGGAAGACAGAAAACTATAAACGAGTGAGGAACCAGTAGATGTCCAGAGACTTAGGCAAAGGCCAGAGGTTTCCCAGGAAGAAGCTGTAACAGTATTTCTTCTTCCTTCCTTTACTCAGCTCTAGCTGCCAGTTGGGCTGCTCACACTCAGGGTGGGTGTCCCTCCTGCACTTCCTAGTCCACAAGTTAATAACACATACCTGGAAGCTCTGCCCTAAGTGCCTCCCCCCACTTCAGCAAATTGGCACAATATGCCAGGTCAAGCCCTAAGCATCCACCTCTTCCAGTCAGGTCCCACCCCCCAAAAGCACTTAAGTATACATGAGGCTTTTGGGGAAAATACATCTAAACTATAGTAGTAGGCATTGCTGATCATTTACCACCATTTTCTCTGTACCCAGACTAATGCAGTGGCCACATAGTAAGGACTCAGTATTATTGCTTGTTATCATGAGTCAGTGTCACATACAGCCAATTTAGAATGTATGTTAGAAAAAAAGACTTTTGGCCTTATTCTGCAGGCAAACATTGCCTTTGCTAATACTCTTTCAAATGGAAATATATAGAGAACTAAACATTTTCCGAGCACACTGGAACCTGCTAAAAAACCTTCTCCTTGAATCTAAGCTAAAGCATATTAGATAAAACGTGACAGAACAAGATTTATCTGGCACAAAACCCATTTCTATATACTCAAAAAACAGATCCTTCCTATTCTGTCTTCCACACTAAGTTGGAATAAGCCTCCTAAAATTTTTCTTCAAAAACTAATTTTATATGCTTTTTTGTTTTTCATATAACTTTTGACAGTAGAGTATATGAAGATTACCTAAAATATCTTTAATAGAATACAGATAAGTTTTGAATTTTCTAATATAAAATTCTATAATTAGAATTTTATGAACAATTATCTACTTAAAATTTAGTAATTTTAAATTTTTTATTGTTAACACGGTAAGTTTTGACTAAAAACTTCAAACATGACCTGCCAAAAAGGGAGTGGGAGAGCACCCCAGTTACCAGTAGTAGGATTCAAAGGAGATATCACCAGAAATTCCTTAATTGGCAAAAGGATAAAAATGGAGCATTGTGAACACCATTTTTTATGTCTGTAAGTTTGACGGTTCAGATGAAATGGACAGATGTCAAAAAAATAAGATGACATCAAAATCTGAGTAGCCTTTTGTCAAAGGAATCAAATTTTTTGTCTAACCTTCTCACAGAAAAATGTCAAGGTCCAGGTGTGTGCACTGGTGTAATCTTTAAGCATTTAAGAAAAAGATAATGCCAAATTTCCATAAACTCCTTCAGAAAACACAAGACGAAGGAATACTTCCTTCTGATATTTTGAGACTAGCATTTCCCTGATAACTAAAACTTGAAGATTGAACAAAATTATAAACTGTATTTGAGATGGATGGTAGAGCTAAACATAGAACCTAAAATCATCAGGCATCAAGGTAAAACATGAAGAGCATCTTCAGGATCGAGCATGAGCCCACGTTTGTGTTTTCTTTGTGTGGCTCTGGGGTGGAACTCGGGGCTTCTCACATGGTTTTGTTCACAAAGCATTGTTCCTTAGGGCATTGAAAGCAATAACAATGAAAGAAAAATGATAAATTACCCATCGCCAAAAGTTAGAACTTTGGCTGAAAGATAACAGTAAGAAAATGAATAGCAAGATGCAAGCTGTGAAGAAAGAAAACATTTTCTAAATACATATTTGAAAAAAAAACTTGTATCTAGAATATATAAAGAACTTCTACAAATTAATGGTTGAAAAATAGATTTGTCTATTTCTTATAAACAAATCCATTACTTTGCTAAATATGTCTCTGAGAGAAATGTGTGCCTATGTTCACAAAAATAAATTGAACAAGAATGTTTTTGGCAGTTTGATTCACAGTAGCCAAAGCATGGTGACAACACAAACATCAATGAACAGATAAATAAGTAAGTGGTGCTGTAGTCCTACAATAAGATGAAGCTCAGCAGGGCCTACTATCATAGCTCAGCAGCTAAAGTGCCTGCCTAGCATGTATAAGGTTCTGGGTTCGATTCCTCAGCACCATATAAGCAGAGGAGGGTGGCACACACCTGTAATCCCAGCACTCGGGAGCCTTAGGCAGGAGGATAGCTATGAGTTCAAGGCCAGCCCGAACTACATAGTGAGCTCAGGACCAGCCTGGAGTACAGAGTGAGACATATATACATACATAAATAAACAAATCAATAAATAAAGGAGCTGAACAAACTACTGATTGGCAAACAATATGGATGAATCTCAAGATCTTTATACTGAGTAAAATAAGGCAAGCACAAAAGAACACGTATATGATTTTAATTATTTGAGTTTCAGTGGTCATTGAATCTCAGTAATGATTATATGGTACTTTATTTTAGAATTCTGTTCATTTTATATTTGAATTTTACATAATAAAACTTTGAAAAAGAGATAGGGACAGTGAGAAAGGGAGAAATGTATGAGATTGAACTTGGAATTATATGCTATTTGGTTGTCAACTTGAAAAATAAAAGGCAGAACAAATATAAAGGTTTTCAACCTTTTTCTCTAAACCAAGAAGGGAGAGGCAGTGAAAACTGGGTGAGGGATTTGAACTAAAAAAAAAAAAAAAAAAAGTCACATTAGTCTAAGAGAAACATAATAGAAGTAGCTAAACTTAAAAAAGATCGTTTGAATTTTAGTTAATTGCAACAGTCTTCAGACTTTTCTTTGAGACAGGGTCTTACTCAGTAGCCTAGCCTGGTCTTGGACTCATGGCAGTCCCTCTGTCTCAGCCTCCTGAGTGCTGGGATTACAGGCATGCACCACCACACCCAGTTTACCTAGTGCAAGGGAATCAGGTACTTGGCACTTGACTTAGCGCTTACTAGGCAAGCACTTTAACCACTGAGCCATTCCTCCAGCACAGTCTTCAGACTTTGAACAAAGAACTCATCTAGGGGAAAATGAAAGAAAAATGTTTCTCCTGATTGATTTGAATTTGCATTTTGAGAATTTGGTCTACATCTGATTATTTTTAAATCCTTCTTTCAATTTGCTTTCCATTTGAAGGTTGGTACAAATGACTCTGAAAGGTAGGTAGGTTTTTAATGTACTCAATTTCAAGGTATTATTGACAATTTTATAACTAATAGAAATATGTCTTTAATGTTGCACAAATGCATAAAGAAGGAAAAGCAACTATAATAGAAAAAGCTTTTTAATGTGCTATATGCTTGAAATGTGGCTATTATCAATGACATAAAAAGTTATGAAAAAATTATCTGAAAGGATAATTGTGACATTTTAATAGACTATTGCCTTTAAAACATCTATTAAGTAAACTAGCTTTCTAAGAAAATTCTAATAATGAAAATGTTAATCATTTTATTATCTGTTTTACCCTTTGATTTTGATAGGTCTAAGGAAAAAAATAGTTATGCAGAGAGTATTCAATATTTAACAAGGGACTAATATGTACTTTATAATAACTAAGCATATGTTTTCAGGATATTCTGAAAAAACTAGTAGACACACATGTAAACTTGTGTTTCCAATCTCTTTAGCTACAGAAGATCATAAGTAAACAAGATGACTTAAGAATAGCGAAAACTAATAAAACAGAAAGTCAGGTATGTATACATAAACAGAAGTATTGGCAAATGTGATATTTTTAATATCTTCTCTGTTCTGTTTGTTCAACTGGGTATTTCCAAGTAGTTGGTCAGCTTTCTCAACAAGTTATCATTTTAAATAGCCTTGGTATAGTCACACATAGTCCTCACTCCAAAGGTACATAAGAGTAGGGGAATAGAGCAGAACAGTCCCCTTCCATTCCCCCAGTTCTCCTCCTTAAGCATGTGCTCTCCATTTCTTATGCATTTTTTCAAAGATATCTTATGCATAGATAAGCATATATATGTAAAT
This sequence comes from Ctenodactylus gundi, assembly GCA_004027205.1. Lineage (NCBI taxonomy): Eukaryota > Metazoa > Chordata > Mammalia > Rodentia > Ctenodactylidae > Ctenodactylus > Ctenodactylus gundi. The sequence continues at coordinate 430,361 of PVKB01000453.1, forward strand.
AAGAACACACATCTGTATATTCTGTTTTCTATTTTATGCAAGCAGTAGCATACCATACACTGCTCCACTTTTCTTTTTTCACTTAATAAATCAAACTATCTCACACTTTTTCATGACTTTGTAGTACTTTGTTTATGAATGTGACAGTTTATACAACCCCTTTTTGAAAGACGTGTCATTTGACCATGTTTTCATATTCAGATAATACTGCAATGAGTAATACTATATTTGTACCATTTCATAATACTGTAGATGGTCAAAATACTTACTAAATGTATAAATTGAAAATTTTTTAAATTTTAAAGACACACTGCCATTAATATCTCTCAAAACACTCTTCCTGAGGACTTACGGTCAGGATGGCAGCCAAGTTACAGACCTACACAATGTCTTCTCATCAACTCACTTAAAAAGTCGAGAATTTAGTTAGAAAATGCGTGTTCAGTGTAGCTAGGAAAAAGAGGAGCACCCCAACAACGGAAAGGCCAAGGGAAGGTCAGAATTTCTGAAGAAACATCGAAAGCAAAGAAAAAAAAAATCCCAGCAGTCCAGGAAGCCACTGCAGGCCAGCTGCTGCAAACGGCTAGAGCGCAGACAGCTGCAGATGGAGGAAAGCTCCCCTGGGCCCAGGACATCTGACTGAGCCGGGAGAGGACGGAGCACCCCAACAACAGACAGGAGGCTGCGGGCGGGTCAGAAATCCTGAAGTCACATCAGAAAAGGAGGAAAAGAGCAGCTAACTTGGCGCAGTCCTGAGCTGCCGGCATCCACAGACCACAGACAGAGGAAAGTCCAGAGCCAGAACCTCAGCCTGAGGTCAGCACGGATCTGGAGAAGTGGGAATTGTCGGCAGCTGGCAGCCCCAGCTCCTGAAAATCCCACCTGTGGGTAGTGTACACTACAAACGCAATGTGTGTGCACCTGCTAGGAAAGGCCCCTGGAAGTCCAAATCGGAAGCAGTGCTTGGCATGGCAACCACAGCAGGCAAAGACATAAGCAGGAGTCATTTTTTAAAAAGACAGAAAAAATAAAACACAAGACTGAACCCTTTAGAGTAAAAGAAAGCTCAGAAGAGCACATCAGGGCTTTTGGGGTCACCCTTAAACAGTGCCTAGGAAGAAACTGGCACAAGAGGCAGAGAGAGGAGAAAGGGGGGGGGGGGGGGAGGAAGCTGCTGATTCCTGAATAGCTCAGGGTAGTGGAGAGCCCACCCTGTGGGAGGGAAGCCAGGACAGGTGGGAGAGCTCTGCTGAGGGGGCCAGGGTAAACAAGACACCTCGAAAGGGGGACCATCACCCTGTCCCTCCTGCATGTGCCGGAGGCTTGCGGGTTGCCACTACACTGTGCACCAGAGGCATCTAGGACCGGGAAGTCCATCTCCTGCCCATCACACCTGCCAGACTTTTCTAGAGGCTTCCAGGGAATTCCAGCACCCAGTCTGTCCCATGGGCCAGAGGCTTCCAGAGGCATCTAGTACTGGGCCCTGCCCAAACTCTTTTTTCCTGCACACCAGAGACAGGCAGCCAGAGATAGCCAGAGACAGCAGAACCATGAGGAAATGTGATAATAAATATCCTACAAAAAGACCTCACACCCCAGAAAATAATACCAGGAATCCTGAAATAGCAGAATACAAAGATGAAAAAGACAAAAAAGATAACTTCTGGGCCCAGAAATACTTTGAATTAAAACAGGAAATGAAACAGATAGTGCAAGAGATATGCCAGAACATATCTGAGCTAACAGCAAACATTGAAAAGCAGTTAGAGGAGAGCAAAGAAGATATAAACCAAAAGATAATGAAGGCAATACAAGAAATGAGAGAAGAACACAACAGAGATATTAAAAAAATTGAATGCAGAAATTCAGGTAGTGAAAAACACACAGGAAATAATAAGCAACCGCTTCAAACGTTTTCAGAATAGAATGTCAGACCTAAAATGATAAAATGATTGAGCTGCAAAATACAGGCCATAAAAAACACAAAGTAAAAAAGGAAGAAAGTCATTAAAATGGCTGATAGCTTATTCAAAGAAACAACCTCAAATTAAAGACTTAGGACACAACAAAAGGCTTAAAGGACATGTTCATGAAATTATGGAAGAAAATCTCCCAAATCTAAGAAAAGAAATGAAAATGGAACTACTGCAGGCATATAGAACACCGAACAGCTTTGATTAGAAGAGAACGTCATCACAACACATCATAATTAAAATACTAGAAACTCAACACAAAGAGAGAAAACTAAAAACTGTAAGAGAAAAATAGAAGGTGACCTACAAAGATAAGCCTAGCAGGATAACTGCAGACTTCTCAACCCAGACTCTGAAAGCCAGGAGATCATGGAACTATGTCATCCAAGCACTTAGAGAACATAAATGCCAACCAAGACTGCTACATCCAGCAAAATTATCTTTTAAATTAAAGGGGGAAATTAAAACTTTCCATGATATAGGAACCTTAAAGAAATTTGCAGTGACTAAGCCAGCATTGCAGAGAATACTTAAAGGAAACTTAGCAAAAGGGAGGCCAACAACAACAATGACCCCAGAGAAAAAGTGACAACAGCTAGAGGAGAATGAGCTGAGAAAAAAGTAAGGCTATTCATGAAATTAGGAATGAATTGATAGATAAAAGGATAAACCAAATTGAGCAAAACATTAATTATTAGTGAAATATGAGTAAACAATATATGAAAGTTTTAAAAAATCTGAAATAACTAAGCATACCTATCTGTTGCTTTAACTGTAGTATACTTATGTGATACAGATTTAAGTCCATTTAATTTAGTAAATTGATAAAGTCTTAAATCTCCACACATTATTAGTAATAGTATAGTACTGTGCAAAACAGAATAATTACATGCAACATAGGGAGTTGACATAAAATCTTTTAAAAATACATATGTATGAATATATGGATGGATAGGTAGATAAAATTATATACCAAATCTAGCAGAATATTAATAATCAGTGAAATGTGACTATGTAAGTTATGAAAGTTTAAAAATTCTGAAATAATTAAATTTGCCTTCATATTTGTTACTTTAAGTATACTTATGCAATATAGATTTAAATACATTTAGTGTAGCAATGTGATATAGTTTCAAGTTCATTTATTGTAGCAATTCACTTATTAGGTCTTTGATGTAAGTTTATCTTAAGAAAACTGATTGATGTAAAGATAACCCTTTGAACATACAAACATGTAACTTCCAGCATTCAGCTAAGGCATTTGAAATTTAACTTTTCTTCTTCTCATATTTACTTTTGAATTACACAGTTGTAGTTCTTTTCTTATGTGCACTGGTGGGTAAGGCCAGGTTTAAGAATAACAACAAAGATACAGCAAAATATCAGGAAAAAAAGAACTTTTGGCAAATAACTCAGTAAAGGAATCTGCTAGACTCAGAGAAGAGGCATCAAGATTTGACCACTGCAGCCCATTCAAGGAATAGGAAGCAGAGATAAAGAGTGGTGACTTAAGTGAAATGATTTAGATGCCGAAGATTAAATATGTAAATATGTTAAGTACTGTATAGTCTCTCTGACTTGGGAAACCCAGAATACGGGCATTCTATAGAACCACATGATGTGATAGCTGGAGTGGGGGGGTAGGGATGGGACGGTGTGGGAAGGTCAAAAATTCGAAGGGATTGTAAAGTTGATATGATATATATGTGCATGAAATACTCAAGTTCATTGTGAACATTATTATTGCATATGTATATTAATAAAAATTATGGGAAATTTTTTTACAAAAACCTCTCTTCCTATGGGGCAACCCTGTAGAGACTGCCCTACAAGATAGTGGGATCTTTTCTCCCTCTTTCTTTCTAAATAAAGAGCTGAAAATTTTTTAAAAAAAAAAACACCTCCTTTGCTTCAAACACTATCATCCCATCATCCTTGCCACTTTCTGATGTAGTTTTGGAAGTCCTCTTTCCTAAGTGTCTTTATGAGATGCAATTAAAAATGTGGTAAATGCTGTTGGTAAGTGCTATCCAATTAGTGAAGGCAGATTCATTAAAAAAAAAAAAAATTACAAAGCCAGGCATGGTTGTGCATGTCTATAATCCCAACACTCAGGAGGCTGAGGCAGAAAGACTGTCATTTGGTTGAGGCCAGCCCAGGCTATATAGCGAGTTCAGAACCAGCCTGGGCTACAGAGGAGACCCTGTTTCAAAAATAAACAAACAAGCTAACATTACAGGTATGTCCTCATTTACCTCATTCACTGAAACTTCCACTGTGTGACTTTTGGCTTTTCCTCAAAGTTAAAATGACCATGAAAGGTAAACATTTCAAATAGGTTCAGGACACCTAGGCAGCCAAGACACAGGATCACACTTAGTAAATCAGTAAGTATGAGGGATGAAAAGGTACGAGTATTTACAAGGTCATTAATAGACTTTGATAAAAATTGACCAGTGTCTTTTGTACAGTTTTCACTCCCAGAAGTAATACATATCAGTACATTTTCAGTTGATTATGTATCAGTTATTTATATTTCTATCTTATGCTTTCCATGAGATTTCTTAAAGTAAAATCACAGCTCCTTTTACATTTTATTCTTTTTGAGTAATCATGTACTAATTACTTTTAGGACAAATTTGAATCTTAAGACTAAATATTCTTCTTTGGTATGGCTCCCAGGAAGTTCAAGCAAACATGTATTTGAGACTTACAGGGACTCTACAGCACATATTCATAGAAGAAATTACAGGGGAGAAAAAAGCATGATTTTACAAGTGGGTTTGACAATCGTTTTTTTTTTTTTTTTTTTTGAGATAGTACACTAAAAATACAAGCAACAGAATAAAAAATTGATATATTGGACTTGATCAGAACTTAAGTTTGTTCTTAAAAGGAAACTATCAGAAGTGAAAAGAAAACCTAATATGGGAGAAAATACTTACTAATCATCTATCTGATAAGGGCTCTGTCCTACTCCACAAAAAAAACCAACTGGAAACAGCAGAGAGCTTAGATAGACATTTCTCCTAAGTGTCCGCCATCACTCATTGTCAGGGCAGCACAGTTAAAGCTGCTGGGGGAGAACCCACCATCCAAACAATTAAAATTCCAAGATGCTAACAAAACTAAATTATTACAAGGAGGCAGAGAAACTGGTTCACTCCTCAGTGGCTAGTGGACATATAAAATGATACCCCATGCTGGAAAATAGTAGCTGTGCTCCTGTGTATCTACCCCAAAGAAATGAGAAACTACATTCATATAATACCTGTACACGAATGTTTAGTAAGCCACATTGTTTCCCACTGTATTGATATGTGTGTGTGTGTGTTACATAACGTTTACAGTGAACTTGAGTATTTTGTGCACATATTTATCATGTCAAAATTACAAACCCTTCTCTCCCTTTTGACCCTCCCATTTCCTCCCCTCCCTTCTAACTCCACTATTCCCCTACCCCATTTAGTTCTGTGAAATAACAGTATTCTGGGTTTCTCACATCAGAGAAAATATTTGATATTTAACCTTCTGCATCTGACTCACTACACTGAGCATGATGATCTCAAGTTGCATCCATTTACATACAATAGTCTCAAAACTATCTGTCTTCATAGACAAGTAGTAGTATTACATTGTGTACATATACCATAATTTATGTATCCATTGAACTGTTCATGGGTATTTTAGTGTCTTCCACATTTTGGCTTTTGTTAGTTGTGCTACTACGAACATGGGTATTTGTGTATCTCTGATGTATGATGCTTTGAACTCTTTTGGAAAAATTCCCAGAAGTGGTATTGCTGGATCAAAGGGGATATTTATTTTCAGCCCTTTTAGGAACTTCCATACTGCTTTCCATATTGGTTGTACCAGATTACATTCCCACCAGCAGTGTAAGAGGGTTCCTTTTTCCCTATAGTCTCATCAGCACTGATTGCTGTTCAAGTTCTTGATACATACTATTCTCTCTGGAGTTAGATGGTATCTTAGTGATGTTTTGATTTGCATTTCTCTAATGGCTAAGGATGTTGAACATCTTTTAATATATTTACTAGCCATTAGAAATTCTTGATCTGAGAACTGCTATTCATTTCTGTTGCCCATTTTTTTAATTGGGTCTTTGAATCTGAGGGGTTTGTTTTTCTTCAGTTCCTTGTGTATTCTAGGTATTAGCCTCCTATATGTGGTATAGGTTTGGTAAATATTTTTTCCCATTCTGTCAGTTCTCTCTTTACTCTGTTGATAATTTCTTCTGCCATGCAAATTTTTTTTTAATTTGAAGTATCCTCATTTGTTAATTCTGGGGCCTAACTCTTTTGTTTTTGGTATCTTATTAAGAAAGTCCTTGCCTACACCTGTATCTTTTAGATTTTTGTCTAATTTATCTACCAGGTGGTTCAGTGTTTCAGTTTTAATATCTAGATCTATGATCCACTTTCACTTGATTTTGGTGCATGGTGACAGGTATGTGTTTAGATTCATTTTCTGCATGTGGATGTCCAATTTTCCCAGCATCATTTGTTGAAGAGACTATTCTTTTTCCAGTGTATGCTTTTGGCTTCTTTATCAAAGATGAGGTAGTGTAGGATGTTTGAGTTTTGTGTCTATCCTCATTCTGTTCCACTCACTAACCTGTCTGTTTTTGTGCCAGTACCATGTAGTTTTTATAACTAATGCTTTGTAGTATAACTTGAAGTCTGGAATTGTAATGCCATCTGCTTTTGTCTTCTTGCTTAATATTGCTTTGGCTATGCTGGCTCTTTTTGATTCTATGTGAATTTAAGGATTGTTTTTTTAAGTTCTGTGGAAATAGTTGGTATTTTGGTAGGAATTGCATTGAATTTATCAGTTTTGGAAGTATAGCCATTTTGACTATATTAATTCTGCCTATCCAAGAACAGGAGATGTCTTTACATTTTCTAATGTCCTCTTCAACTTATTTTTTCAGCATAGTGTAGTTTTCTTGTAGAGGTCCTTCACTTCCTTAGTTAGGCTTACTCCTAGATACTTAATTTTGGGGGGAGGTATTGAGAACGTGAATATTCTTCTCAGCTTTTTCTCAGTACGTTCATTATTAGAGGAATGCTATTGATATTTGTATTAATTTTGTAATGGGTAATTTGGCCAAATTTGTTAATTCGAAGAGATTCGTGAAGTTTTGGGGATCATCAATGTAGAGAATCGTGTCATCTGCAAATAAAGGTAGTCTGACTTCTTCCTTTCAATAAATCTTCCCTGTGTTTTGCTCTCTTGCCTGGTTGCTCTGGCAGGGGTTTCAAGAACTATATTGAAGAGATGTGGTGAAAGTGGACAGCTTATCATGGTGCCAGTTTAAGGGGAAATGCTTTCAGTTTCTCTGCATTACTATGATATTTGCACTAGGTTTGGCATATATGGCTTCTATCAGTTTGAGAGGTAAGGTCCTTCTAAACCTATTTTCCTCAGGGTTTTTATCAGGAACAGATGTTGTATTTTGTCAAAGGCCTTTTCTGCATCAATTGAGATGATTGTGTGATTTTTGTTTTTGCTTTTGTTGATATGTATTACATTAATTGATTTACATATGTTAAACCAACCATACATCCCAGGAATGACACCAGTGTGATCATGGTGTATGATCTTTTCAATATCTTCCTGGATTCTATTTGCCACTGCCTTACTTGTTGATATTTTTTGCATCTATATTCATTAAGGAAATTGGTCTATGGCTTTTTTTCCTGGTTAAGTCTTTGTGTGATTTTGGTATCAGGACAATGTTAGCTTCCAAAAACAAGTTTGGCAATATTCCTTCTCTTTCAACTTCATGGAACAGTTTGAGAAGTATTGGTTTTAGCTCTTCTCTGAAGTACTGGTTAAATTCTACTATGAATCCATCTGGTTGTGAACTTTTCTTTGTGGGCAGAGACTTAATTACTGTCTCAATTTACATATTTTTATGAGTCTTTTCAGGGTTTTTGTGTCTTGGTTCAGTTTTGGTATTTTGTATGTGTCAAGAAAATTATCCATTTCTTCCAAGGTCTCCAATTTGTTGGAAAGTAAGTTTTCAAAATAGTTCCTTACACTTCTCTGAATTTCAGCTGTGTCTATTGTGATTTCACGCTTTTCATTTCTAATTGCTTTGATATGGATATTTTTTCCATCTTTTGGTTAGTTTAGCCAAAGGTTTATCAATCTTGTTTGTTGTTTCAAAGAACTAGCTTTTTGATTTGTTGATTTTTTTGTGTGTGTTTTTTGTTTCAGTTTCATTAATTTCAGCTGTAATCTTTTCAATTTCTTTTCTTCTACTATTCTTTAATTTAGATTGTTCTTTATTCTCTAGGACCTTGAAGTGCATCATTAAATTGTTTATTTGAGATTGCTCTGATTTATGTGTGCCTTTATAGCTATGAATTTCTTTCATAGGACTGCTTGTGTCCCATGTGTCCTGGTATAATTTGCTCCCTTTATTTAGCTTTAGGAAGTTTTTTATTTCTTCCCTGACTTCTGTGACCCACTATTTGTTCAGTAGTAATTTAGTCTCCATGTATTTGAATAGTTTCTGTTAATTCTTTTGCTCTTCATTTCCAGTTTTATTCCAGTATGATCTGAAAATAAGCAAGGAGTTATTTTGACTCCTTGGCATTTATTTAAACATGCCTTATGGCCAATAATATAGTTTGTTTTGGAAAATGTTTCATGTGCTGAGAAAAAATTATGTTCTGTTGATGTTGGGTGGAACATTCTGTAGATACCTGTCAAGTCCAGTTTTTCCATAGCGTATTTTAACTGTAATATTTCTTTGTTTATTTTCTATCTAGTTGATGTGTGTATCTGTGATAGTGGAGTAATGAAGAAGCCCCCAACTGTAATTGTATTGGGGCCTACATGGCCTTTCATGTCCAGTAATTCGTGTTGTACAAGATTGGGTGATCCAAGGTTGGGAGCATATGTATTGATAATTGTGATTTCTTCCTGCTGACTTGTTCCCTTAACCAGTATGTAGAGTTCATTTTTGTCTCTCTTGATCTGTTTCGGTTTGAAATCTGCTGTCTGAAACTAGCAGGTGCCCCTGCTTGTTTCATGTTCAGTTGCGTGGAATATTGATTTCCACCCTTTTATTTTCAGTCTATATGTTGCTTTATGGGTGAAGTGTGTCTCTTGCAAGCTATAAATTGTGGGGTTTTGTTTTCTGATTCCATCAGCCAGTCTATGTCTTTTGATAGGTGGGTTGAAATCACTTACATTCAGTGTTATTATCATGGCATATTTGCTACATCCTGTCATCATTATGATGCTTCAGAGTTGATTGATCTACACTCTTGTCAATTCATTCCCTTCTATTGGTTCCTTGGGGTCTTTCGTCTGTTGGTCTCCTTATAAATGTCAAGAATGCCTTTAAATATTTTTGGCAATGCCACTCTAGTGGTCAGGAATTTCTTTAGGTTTTCTTTGTCATAAAAAGTTTTAACTTCTGCCTTTATTTTGAAGGATAGTTTTGCTGGATAAAGCAGTCTTGGTTGGCATCTATGTTCTCTCAGTTCTTGAATGATGTCATTCCATGATTTCTTAACCTTTAGAGTCTGTGTTGTAGAGTCTGTAGTTACCCTGATGGGTTTGTCTTTGTACGTTACTGTCCATTTTTCTCTTACAGCTTTTAATATCCTCTTTGTGTTAAATCTCTAGGATTTTAATTATGATGTATTGTGAGGAGCTTTTCTTCTGGTCAAAGTTATTTGGAGTTTATATATGCCTGTAGAAACTCAAGGTTCATTTCTTTCCCTAGATGTGGGAAATTTTCTTCCATAATTTCATTAAACATGTCCTTTTTGTTCTGTCCTCTGTTTTCTCCTGCATTCCCACAATTCTAAGATTGTTCCTCTTTGAGTCATCCATTAGCTGTTGCAACCAGACTCTTTCTTGTTTTTTTGGTTTTCAGTTCTCACAGCCTTATGATCCAGATTATCCTCCTGATCTTCAAAATCCAGGAATCTATCCTCAAATTGTTCAAGCTGGTTTCCCATTTTTTCATTTGAGTTTTTCATATTAAGGCTTTTGTTTCTTTGAATATTTCCATCTTGAGCCCTCTGTGCCTCTCTTGTATTTCATCCTTGAGCTTTGTGGCCATTAGGCCTATTTGTCTTTTGATTTCATTTCCTGTAGGTTCTGCTGCTTTAGAACTCATGGTATCAGCTTCTGAAGTGTTGGACCTCTTTTTGCAGGCAATGTATTGCCTCGTTTCCCCCAGTTCTAGTTATTCGTGCAGCTCAGATAGTGCCAGTGGACTCTGTCATTAAATTTCTGTGTTATGGGACGTTTCTTCCAAAGCCTTGTATCCTACTGTCCTGGTTCTCTTGCAGACAGTGCTGCAGTCAAGTTATCTCAGGAGTTCAGCCAAGCCACTGATCAGTGATCCTCCTTGTTGTATGGGAAGGCATACTGATCCCTTTCTCACCCAGCATAGGGAGTAGCACATGAGGAGTGTGGGTAGGGGCACACAAAGGGCTACAGGACACCACCGAGTACAGGTGTAGGGACACAGGGCACAGTGAGATAGGACCACACAAGGCTAGTGTGCGTGTGGGCCAAGAGGCCACAGGGGGCCATCGAGGTCATGTGTAGGCCACAGGGCACCTCGGTAACAAGGGGCATCTGCTGGGTAAAAGGGGCCACTGGATGTAGGGCAGGGCCACTGGACCTGGGGTATCCTTGGTCCTTGGTAGGGCCACTGGGTGCAGGATCACCTGGGTCCTGGCTGAGGCCATCGGGCATGAAGCAGCCTGGATCGTTGGTGGGGCCACTGGGCACAGGGTGGGCTGGATACTTGCCAGTGCAGGCATGGGAGTAGGGCAGTCTAGTTCCTTGCCAGTCTGGATGTAAGCACAGGGCAGCTTGGTTCAAATCCCAATTCTTCGTTCTTGGTGTGATATTTTTTGTACAATAGTTGTTCTATTGAGGAAGTCCTTGCCTATACCTATGTATTCAAAGGTTTTACCTATTTTGTCTTCAGCAGATTCGTTTTTCCATTTTAATGTTTAGGTCTTTGGTCAGTTTTTATTTGAGTGCAAGGTGAGAGATCTAGATCAAGACTTACTCTTCTGTAGATGAATAACCAGTTTTCCCAGCCCATTGGTTAGGGAAGGCTGTCAAAGATCATATAGCCAAGTGTGCTCCAAGTTGTCTCTCATCCTCAATTCTTATCCACTGCTCTGCTTACCTGTTTTCGTGCCAGTACCATGTGGGTTTTTTTTTTTTTAATCACTGTTGCTTTTTAATCTAAGTTGATGTCCAGGATTATGATGCCTCCTGCTTTGGGAGTCTTCTGATCCATATAAATTTTACAATTTTTTTCTAGTTCTGTGAAGAATGCTATAACTTTTTAATTAGCATTGCAATTAATCTGTATGTTGCTATTTTGACAATTTTGGTTTGCCTATCTTTCCATTTTCTAATATTATTAATCTCTTTTTTCAGGGCACTGTAATTTTTATTATAGAGGTCCTTTACCTCATTGGTTAGGTTATTCCTAGCTATTTAAGTTTTTTGAAGCTACAGTGGATGTGACTTTTTTCTGCTTTGTGTTGATGTACATGAATGCCATTGATTTTTGTGTATTGATTTTGTATTTTGAAACTTGGCTAAACTTGTTTTAGTCTTGTGATACAGTTTTTAGAGTCTTCTATGTAAACAGTTAAAGTCATCTACAACTAAGCCTGCTTTGACTTCCTTCTTTCATATATATATATATATATATATATATATATATATATATATATCTGCTTTATTTCATTCTCTTGCCTGATTGCTCTATATTAAGCAGTAATGGTGAGAATGGACACCATGGGTGAGAGTGCTGTCAGTTTTTCCCCATTTAATATGATGTTGGCAATCAGATTGTCACAAATTGCTTTTATAAGCTTGAGGTAAGGTTCTTCTATACCTATTGCCATCATAGTTTTTATCATGGTAGAGACTGCATTTTTTCAGATGCTTTCTCCTTATCAGTGATTTTTGTCCTTGCTTTGTTTATGTAGTGTATATATTAATTTATGTAAGTTGAACCATACCTGCATCCCTCGGATGAAGCCCACTTGGTTATGGTTAATACAGTAGTCTCATAGTGCAACAGTATTGTCTGCCATTTTTTCTGAGAAATAGGTGTTCAGTAGAATTAGGAGACATAGTGGATTGATCTTTATCTAAGTCTAGGATCTCTTTTTAGGGCTTAGTCTTTTTCTTAAATTTTTGTCTGAAATTTAGGCCACCTTTTGTTATTTGGCTTATTGTTGTTGTTTATTTTATTTTAAAATTGAAAGAAGATTAATCTATTAATCTCACTAATTACCTTTAATGGAATTCTCACCTATTAGTCCAATAATAAGGAAATGCAAGTGTTTTCCAAGTATTTCTAACATTCAGCAAAAATTCAAAGACTCCTACTTTTAATTCTCTCAGTGCTATTCATAAACTATGTAGAGGTCACATTTTAAAGTAATACTTATTTCGCTATGTTATTAAGCTTCCTTTTTATCTTAGTCTAAGATTTTATTTCTTGCTGAAGCCTACTTTGAGAATTTTGTACCTTTACTGTTTTTCTCCTGCTTGATCAGAGATGACCATGTAATAATGTTTGGTAAAATAACAATCAAAAAGAATGAGTATATCTTTCTTTCCACCTTTTATTTCACCTGCAAGAATCATTTCTGGATATTGTTCCAAGAGTTTAAGTCTATATGTTGCACTTTTGTCTTTATAAATAATTATTGGAAATTACTGTGTAAATTTTTTATAGGAACAAACAATGAAAGAATCTGGAATTAACACAACCCTTCAGATGCGTTTCTTTGGGAAAAAAGGAGAAAGAAAACTTCATTATAAAGAATTTCGAAGGTAAATTTAGATATTTATATTTAGGAACATTTTATGGATAAGAAGTTAGCAAGTATATTCACTTGCTAGAACCATAGACCATAAAACTAAAGACTGTTTGTGATCTGAGAACTAAATATATAAACTAAAATTCCTATGCTCAAAAACTTCTAACCTATTATAAAAGTGAATGTCTGAAAGAATATAATTTTTTTAGTAATTTAATGTTTACAGCTATGAGACATTCCCTAATGTCAGTTTGTTCTTAATGCAAAACAAACCAGCCCAACTAACATAAAACAAGAACTATATGTCCAGGAGGAGGCTTTGGTTTTGTCCTCTTAATGGCAGCTAAGATTGGCGGTCTTGACTGAACTTTTGTGTTCTACTGATGGGTTGGCTAACAGGTAGCTAGCTAGCTAGCTTTTCTAAGATAGCTTCAGCTGAAATAACTCAGCTGTGTTCCATGTAGTCTCTGACTCTGCAACACAAAGGTTGACACATTTTTCCTGGACGAAACAGTAAATACGGTCTCTGTCACAACTATATTGTAAAGCTAGAGTATAAAAGCATCCATAAGGAATATGTTAATAAATAATCATGTCCATGTTCCAATAAAGCTTTAGGCTAAGGTTAATTTTAAAGCAACTCATTAAATTCCCTGAGCTCATTTTATTTGTAAATTGAGGATAATTAGATGTGTCTGATTACCTTATTCCCCATGAGAGTCATGCCACGCAGAGTAAAAGTGTCCCTCCTTATGCGACTCTACCGACCAGAGTGCTCAAGCAAACACCAGAAAGCATTACAGAAATGTGGGAACCACTTATTTGGAAGGCAGCCACATTAGTCAGTCCCATCATTCCTCTCCTGGTAATACACACCATCTCACAGACCTTCTTTCATCCTGTCTTCAATTATTTAGTCGTGCCAACTCCCACGACCACCCTATTTCTATCACTGAAGAAAAATAAAGATGAAAAAGAACAACTTAATTGCATTTTTATAGAAGGTTCTACTCTAAGTTACATTACCCTCTTTTGCAAGTAAAGCTTTCTGTTAACAATTCTAATAAATAAAATCAACTCAATATTATCACAGTGCACACTATAATTAAAACAAAAGGCAAAGTATATCAGTAAAATATCTGCCTGATCTGTCAGTCCAAACTTGAAATGCCTAAAGCTTTAAATAAAATCCTGCTTTGATCCAGTAAAACACATGGCATTGAAAAATCTAGTATCTAGTTCAGAAAATGTTAGCCAGGCCTGATGGCACACACCTGTACTGTACTCCAAGCACTGGGGATGTAGCTCAGAGAGAAGGCCCTGTGTTCAGTTCCCAGTACCACCGAAAGAAAGAAAGAAAGGGAAGGAGAGTGAGGGGAGGAGAGAAAGGGAGTTGGCCATATGGGTTCAGTTCTAAACCATCATATAAGCTAGGCATGGTGGCACATGCCTGTAATCATATCACTTGGATGGCTGAGACAGGAAGATTGCCATGGGTTCAAGACCAGCCTGGGCTACATAGTGAGTTAAGGACCAACCTAGACTATAGAGCAAGACCTTCTCTCAAAAAAACAAACAAACAAATAAACCCCAAGAATATAATATTGAGGTTGAATGCCACTACTTATATCAGTGTTGTACTTTAATATTTAGATTTATGGAAAATTTACAAATCGAAGTTCAAGAAATGGAATTCCTTCAGTTTTCTAAGGGTCTTAATTTTATGAGAAAAGAAGACTTTGCAGAGTGGTTACTGTTTTTCACTAACACTGAAAATAAAGACATTTATTGGAAAAATGTGAGAGAGAAGTTCTCAGCTGGAGAGGTTGGTATGCTCTTTTCTTCTGCGTATGATAAAGATAAAAATGTTATACAGTTTATGTAGTTAAAGTAACTTCTAAATTAACTGACCCTATGCTGTTCTCTATTATGGATGTGTGATAATTAAGGAACATTTTCAATGTATTATTTTCCTGTGAATTAATGAACTAATGCCTACAACAGAATCAGTGTAGAACCCTGAGCTTGCATTTTCACTAACATCAGGAATAAAATCAAAATCTGCTGTCACCTTTGCTACTGAATATTATTCTGCAAACTCTAACCAGTTGAACAAGTTTTTTTTTTAAGTATAATAATTAAAAGAAGCTAACAGTTCTTTATTGCGTATGTTGTGATTATATGCGTACAGAATCTATGAGTGTCCAGTTGAAATACTATTATAAAATAAGAATAAAGTACATAGTACAGTGATAAAATATTAGAAAATAGCTGTCTTGTGTGCAAATTTCAAGTTAGAAAGTTCTCTGGTATATGTGTGCCCATGTTGCATTTGGATGAAATATTATGAAATGATTATCAAACTGTTAATGATTAAAGTACTGTGATTTTGGGGCTGAAGGAATAGCTCAGCAGTTAAAGAATTTGCCTAGCAAGCTCAGGTTTCAGTTCCTTAGCACCACATAAGCTAGGTGTGGTAGCACACGCCTATTATCGCAGCAGTGGGAGACTGAGGCAGGAGGATTGCCATGAGCCCAAGGCCAGCCTGGGCTATATAGTGAGTTCAGGACCAGCTGGGACTACACAGCAAGAGCCTGTCAAAGTACTGAGATTTCAGGTGATTTTTATTTTCTTTATACTTTCATGTATTTTTCCAAAATAAATTTTGGAGTATACATGTTATTTTATGTAACTTTTATAAAGTTATTTTGAATGTGAGAAGAAATGGTAGGATATAATGGAAGATCTCATTCAAGGTTGCAATAGAAATATATAACAGTTAGGAAAATGTAACAGAAAAAGAATGTTTGAGGAAAGTTTTGCAACCTTGATATTTATATGGGAAACCATTCCCATTACTGAATAGGTAGTCTTAGTATTGTAAGTACATTTGTCCTTTCCTTCGGGTGGATGATAAATGTAACAACTCATTAGTCAGGATAGTTCAAGGTTGCAGCAGTTACAAATTAACCCTGAAATGTCCATGGCTACCCTATCCACGTTTCTTTCTCAACCAGACTGCATTTCCACTGTGGGCAGGCAGGACGCACTGCCCATGCAGTTCCAGGGACTCGAATTCCCTGGGGTTCTGCCATCTTGGAGCCATCATTTAGAAGAAGTATCATTCTCACATCCCAACAATTAAGTTATTTGGGCCTGGAAACATCACATGACAATCAGCTGCTGGCCAGTCTAATCACTTAACTCCCATCTAAAATGCCCAGAGGCCAACGGTACAGTCTTTAATGAGTAGAAGAATCAGAAAAGAACCACATAAGGGTGAACTTTAAAGGGTCTCCTCAAAGGGTCACAACATTAGCTAGGCATGCCCGTCATCCCAGCCCTTGGGAGGCTGAGGCAGGAGTACTATGTGAGTTCAAGATCAGCCTGGATTACAGACAAAAATCCTGTCAATCAGTCAGTCAGTCCGTCACCTTAAATAAATAAATAGTCTCAAAAAAAGGACCTTTGTTTTTTGTTTTGTTTTGTTTTGTTTTGTTTTGTTTTGTTTTGAAACAGGGTCTCTCTGTGTAGTCTAGGCTGATACTGAGCTCATTATGTAGCCCAGACTGGTCTCGATCTCACAGCAATCCTCCTGCCTCAGCCTCATGAGTGCTAGAATTACAGGCATGTACCACCACACCCACCTTATATGATGCTGGAGAGCTTTAACAACTGAGCTATAACTCCAGCCACACCATTAGATTCTTGTGAGGGAACTAAATAAGAATTTGTGAAAGTTTGCATGAAAAGATGTCAAGATATTGAAGTGTATTATGAATTTGACAAATTAACCAGAATATGAAATGCAAAAATAAACTCAGATATACCTGAAAATTTAGAATAGTGTTTCAAATTCATTAGGTGAAAGAATCATTAACAGGTGGCACTCGAAAAATTCACTGGCCATCTGAAAGAGATAAATATAAATTTTTTTACTTATTTGCTCTAAATTCTGGATGGATCAAAAATTAAATCGTGAAATTAAGTGAGAAAAAAACTTGGAAACAGTGTCACCATCTTAGAGTAGGATGAGGATAGAGATAGATATGTACTTCTTCAAACAAAATCCAGAAACCTTCAAGAAAGATCAGTTAAACACTATCTAAGAATTACAGTTTTGTTCCTTTCCCTAATCCTTCCCCAAAGTTAAAATCAAAGCCAAAATAAAAAAATAATAATAACAAAATAGGTAGTGTCCGTATTAGCCTCCTGTGTAATAGACTCATCTCCCTCATTGATAATAGGATCTTGAAAAAATTGTAAGAACTTAGAACTATGAAGGCTTTGAGATGCTCCCCTAACTAATATTATAATGAGACTTAGAAATCAGCATGTCAATAACTGGAAAGTATCCTTGAGACTTTACCTATTTGCAATTTAGCCTGTATCATTTGTGGGTTCTTACAGAAGATACAATACAATTAGGCCAGAGATTTTTTTTAAATCATTAATCATATTTTTGTAGCAGCGTAAAAAATCACGTTTTGTATCACCTGCCCCTTGCCTCTGAAGTCGCATGAGAATGAGGCTGGGAGGCCCTGGGAGATGCCCCCGCAGCAGGTTCGTGTCACTGCTGAGGAGCTCACCTTAGCAGATCTGAAGCTTTTATAATGGGCAAGAAGCAAGCCTTCCCAACCTTTGCTGCAGAAGGAGGCAATGCATTTTTTTTTAATTTTGATTGATTGATTTTTCCTGTACTGGAGATTGAACTCAAGGCCTTCACAGAACCATATCCCCAAGCTAATTTTTTTAATATTTTGAGATGGGGGCTCACTACGTTGCCAGGTTGCCCAGGCTAGGAATGAACTTGCAGTCCTGCCTCAGCCTCCCAGAAACCAGGATTACATGCCAGTGGGGCAGTGGTGGGTTTCTTGTTTGCTTTGGTTTGGTTTTTGGTCTTGTGGGTTTTTTTCATGGTACAAGAGATCAAGCCCAGGGCCTTCACACTGAGCTACAGTCCCACTTTTCTTTATTTTTTTATTTTGAGACAGGCTGTCATTAAGGCACTAAATTGCCTAAGCTGGGCTTGAACTTGCTATCCTACTGCACAGCCCCACCCCCCACCCCCCAGGTGCTGTGGTTACAGACCTGTACCATGGGGCTGCCAGCGTATTTATTATACTGGGCAGTAAACTGAACTGCCCTCTCCTCCATGAAGATTATCTACTTTACAGCCGTTACTGAAGAGATAGTCTGGAACAAAAAGGCCGCTGGCCCCTCTGCTGGGAAGATATATAAAACATGAGAGTCCTGGAGAATTGTCTCCCTACAGCAAGAAGTCACCTAGTACCCATTAGAAATCTGGAGAAGGGACATAAAAAGAAATCATAGACAACTAAAAAGCATGTGAAAAATATTTAAATTTTATTCACAGTGACTTCCAGACTCAAACATTGATAACAGTACTTTTCACCTACCAGAAAAGCTGTTAGAAAGGCTGAACCCAGCACCCAATTTGACGTCATGATACAGTTCAGGATCAGCCTGGACCACAGAGCAAGACCCTGTCTCAAAAATAAAAATAAAAAGACTGGAGATGTAGTTATGTAGTTCAGTGTGAAAGGCTTCTGTTCAATCCCCAGTACTGCCAAGAAGAAATGAAAAACCTTAATTTAAAAAATCAATAAAAGTTACATAAATTTATGAAAGCTTGAACTTGACCACACATGTACAGAAGGCATGATTCTCAATACTCCTGCAAAGTTACATTTTTTTGAGCAGGGAAGAATCTACTTTCAAATTAAAATTTTTCATATTGGTTTTTGTTTTTAATGAAAAAACTAATATGTTAACTTTTTTGTTTCATCTTTAGAGATTTTGTATGTGCAACCCAGGCCTTTGCACATGATAGACAGGACACTACAACTGAGCTACATCATCAGACCTCGGTTTTTGTTTTAAGTACATAGATTTTGTGATGTGAAAGTTATCTGGCTGCAACATCTGTCACCCCATTGATCGCCAGGCTTGATTTCAGCTGATCTGGCTGGCTAGGCGGGCGTCCCCTTTCTCCCTCACCACTCCATGTGCATCCCTCCCAAAGCTGCTTGCTCAAAAAAGACAGCCTTCCCCCCTAGAGGAGGACCGTTCCATGGTCAAGAGTGGATCAGTGGCTGTGCTCCCCACTAGAACCTCCAAACAAGCTCTCGTGTACATAGATTTTGAAGTTAGATGAACCAAGGTTAAATGCGCTAACATCTTACACATAGGAAATGGCAGAACTGGTAACTCAGCATAGATCCATCTCCAAACCCAGTGCTCTGAGTGATGAGGCTCTGCAGAAGGGGACCAAGTGAATGTATCCATCTCCTTGGACTGCCATAACGTACTACAGACTGGGAAGCTTAAACAACAGGTGTTTATTTCCTCACTGTTCTGAAGGTTGGAAGTCGAAGATCAGGGTGCCAGCCAGACCATTTTCTGGCAAAGCCTCTCTGCAGCTTGCACACAGCACCTTCTCTGCATGCCCCACATGGCCTTTCTCTGTACATGCACAGGAGAGTGAGTGTGTGCGAGAGTGAGCTGCGGGGTCTCTTCCTCTTACATCCCCAGTCTGTCAGATGAGGGCATTTTGCCTTCATTACCTCCATTCAGTCCTGTCTACAAAAAAAAAAAAAAAAAAAAAAAAAGTCACTTTTGGAGTTTGGGTTTCAAAGTATGAATTTGGAGGGGACACTATCACCCAGGGACACCACGAAGTTTGCACTGCCAACTCCAAGGGTCCCATATACTGTGTCTGGCTACCGAGCCACACCTGGGCCCTGCTCTTGTGGTTCCTCTTGAACTCTGAAACCTTTATTTCTATTAGTCTGTATCTTGAACATTTTAATAGACTTGCTTAGAGAGATCTAAGTTCATCACTTTATGATAGAAGACTCAGATATATTCATAAGATTACTTAATGTATTTATAAAATTGTAATAAAGCCTCTTTATTTTTATTAGAGCATTAGTTTGGATGAGTTCAAGTCATTTTGCCATTTTACAACCCACTTGGAAGACTTTGCTATTGCCATGCAAATGTTTAGCTTAGCTCATCGACCTGTCAGACTAGGTAAGATAACCAAATCATTTAATTTTTTATCCTCAATAAGCTGTTTCACTCTGTTCTGCAATTACATGCTACTACCAACCTCAGAGTCAGTTATCAGTAAAATAATTGGCCTTTTAATATGGTTATTCTAGATGTAGAACACCAGCACAATTCTTTAATAGTAAGTTTATCTGCTTTTATTTTCTCATTCTTCCCAATTGGAGAAGGAACTCTAACCATGTGGGTGAAGCTTTTGCTTTTGCTTATCTTGCAGTTACTCTGATGACATTCCTCAACCAAATTTGTGATCTGAATGCATTTGTGATGGTGATGGGTGTTTCTGTTTTGCTTCTCACATAATAAAAACTTAAATTTGCTTTTACTTCTCAACTAATGAAAATTTAAAGTACTTCCACTTAAACGATTTCACCCGGTTGATGAGTTGTATGTTTTGTTTTTACAGCAGAGTTTAAGAGAGCTGTGAAGGTAGCAACAGGACAAGAGCTCTCCAACAACATTTTGGACACTGTCTTCAAGATCTTTGATTTGGATGGTGACGAATGCCTCAGCCATGAAGAGTTCCTTGGGGTTTTAAAAAATAGGATGCATCGAGGTTTATGGGTAACAGATTTGGTTTTATTTTTTTAAACTGCATATTTACATGTTACAGTGGTATTCTCTATAAACCTAGAACTTAAGCAAATGTATAGTCTTAAATGGAATTTAATAGTTTATAAAGAGATTCTATTATATTTGAAACCACAAAACATGCTTTACATAAAATAAGCTTTTTATCTAATAGAATCTAGTATAAACCACTCCAGAAATCATAGGATTCAACTTTGGGATTTGTAGTTGTACACTTTGACTCAAATCCTAGTTCTACCATTTATTAACTGCTGAATCTTACAAAGCCACTTAGTTTTTCTGAGTCTCAAACTCCCCCTTTATATAGTGAAAAAAATAACAGAATCTACCAAAAGGAATTAAGTATGTCATACCTGGTGTGGTGGCTGAGACCCATAAAGTGAATGTTAGCTATCATCATTATTCACTCACTTGCACATTGGTCTGTCACTGGGATAAATCAAATTTAGAGTTCTGTTTAGATTCAAATCTGCTAGAAGCACTCTCATGGAAAAAATCTATAACGAGACAATTAGGGTCCCACAAGAATCCACATGGTAGGCCTGCACCTAATCTGGAAAAGAAGGAAGGAGGGAAGGAGGATGACAGACAGGGTAATGCTTGTGTCCGTGGAGACCAGGCTCCCTCAGAAAAGCACCTTTAATTTCTTCCAAAAAAACAAATGTGTGGAAAACTAACAAATACAGTTTTCCTTATCAAACACTTTATATCTAATCCACCCTCCTTTTCTTTGGAAGAGTGTGAGAAGGAAATAAGCTGTAACATAAAGTACACTTATAATCATGTTGATCCTTGAAGAGAATGACCCTTAGTTTTTACTTTGGATTGACAGGTACCTCAGCAGCAGAGTGTACAAGAATACTGGAAATGTGTGAAAAAAGAAAGCATTAAAGGAGTAAAAGAAGTCTGGAAACAAACTGGAAAAGGCCTTTTTTAAAGAAATAGTGTGATTATATTGCTCCAAATGTGAGAATTTGGAATGTTTTTCTAAGCAATAGTTACTTTTCTTCTTAAATCCTTATTGATTTTCTTTATAATATAAAGATGCTGAGTACTTGTTTTCTAATTCAGTAATTTCTTGATAGTTTTGATTAAAGAACTTAGTAGGAAGAAAGTATTCTTTTACCAAATAAATAAATAAATAAATAAATACAAGATAGTTCTGTCAGAAGGTGTAGGTGAGACAGAAAGCTACTCACTGGCTTCCCGGACCTGAGGATGACACAAATTCTCGCAGGACACAAGGCCACTGTCAGTTCTAGAAGTTCTGGTATTCCTAATACAGCAAACGAAATTAAGAACTTTTCTCAGATTTTACACATCTGTGTCCCATCTCTTAAGTTTTTGTATGTTTTATTTCAGCTGCATTAGTGTATTAAAATGATATGGAAAAGTCAGTATCTTATCCAGAAATGGAATAAAGTACTTACACAGATACAAAAACATATGTACACTTTACATGTGGTTTTTTTAACTTTTTTTTTAAAAAAAGATAAATATTTTCCTCCCTTGTCAGCCTCCTTGGTTTGCTTTATGAAAGCAGCGTAGAGCTAAGAATATAACCCAGGGTGCTTTTCTGGCACACTGGGGTCCCTTGGTTCAGTCTCCACCACCGTCCCCCCAAAAAAATGAATTAGAAATTAGATCACAAGGTCAAATCTCAAATCCACCATTCATTAACTGTGTAACATATGGTGAAGTACTTGACATCTGCCCCTTTTCTCACCTACAAAGAGGGAATGATGTAGTTCAATATCATAAGAGTTTCTGCAGGGATTAAGATGGTATGTAAAACACACGAGTCAAACCTTAGTCACTCGTATGTATTACTGCGTTAGCATTTTGTGCCCTTTACACCAATTTCACTATTCTAAAACACGAATGTAATCATGTCACTCCACTACTAATCATTCTGTGACATTGTAATCCAACAGAATAAATTCCCGCTCTGCAGGATCCTTGCTGACCTGTTTTCCTGATCACGTTGTGACACTTGCCCACATCTGCCTTCTACGACTGCACAACTGTGTTACTTTCCGTCACCCCGTTGGCCATGTTCTCACTAAGTATTCACCCTTGCTATTGCAGTTGTCACTGCCTTCCTTCATGAAGTGCTCTGTTTCTCTCCGGTTTTCCCAGAAACTCACTCAGGAATACCCTCTGTTAGCTCTCCTACCACTCTTCTGACCACACCTCTTTCAAACCTCAGGTGTACTCAAGGTTTTTGGCTCATACCTTACCCTTCTCTCAACTCTGAGCTTGTTCAAAACAAGCACTTAGTGCTTCAACACATTTTCCATCATTCACCAAAGACCTGGTATGTAACAGGAGGATCACAAGTTCAAGCCCATCTAGGGCAACTTAGCAACTTACCTAAATCCTGTCTCAAAATCAAAAACCCAAGAAATGAGCTGGGGATACAACACAGTGCAGAAGCCTTGGGTTCCATCCCCAGTACCACAAAATAAAATTTTAAAAGTAATAAAATCTCGACAAGACAAATGTGTCCACAGTCAGCACTCTGTTCAATATAGCACTTGAAACTTTAGTCAGCATGACCAGGTGAGAGAAAAAATAAATACGTATAGGAAAGGGAGAAGTCCAGCCATTCCTCTACATAGAAGACCCATAAGAAGTCCACCATAAGATACTTAACATTAATAAATAAATTCAGTCAAGTGGCAGGGTACAAAATCAATACACAAAAGTACATACCAGCCAGGGTTGGTGGCACAAGCCTGCAATCCTAGCACGCTGGAGGCAGAGGCAGGAGGGTTGCAAATACAAGGCTAGCCTCAGCAACTTAACAAGTCGCTGCCTCAAAAATCAAAAAAAAAAAAAAAAAAGGTCTGAGGAAGTAGTGTGAAGGCCCAGTACCAAGTAAATAAATGTATTCCTATTTACCAACAATGAACCGTTAAGAAACAAATCAGGAAAAACCACTCATTGTAGCTTTAAAAAAAGGTAAATGCTTAAGAATTAAATAATCAAGGTTAAAGCACTTGCCTAGCAAGCTCAGAGCCCTGGGTTCAGTTTCCCAGCACCAAATAAGCCAGGCATGATGGTGTGTGCCCATAATACCAGCCATGGGGGGGTTGAGGCAGGAGGATTATGCATGTTGAGGCCAGCCTGGACTACACAGCCAGACCCTGCCTCAAAAAAAAAAAAAAAAAAAAAAAAAAAAAAAAAAAAAAAAAAAAAAAAAAAAAAAAAAAAAAAAAAAAAAAAAAAAAAAAAAAAAACTAGAGCAGGAGGAGCAGTTAAAGCATTTGCCTACCTGTATCGGTTTGGTTTCTTTCAAAAGGCAGAATTTACAGGTATTATAGCAAAAAAGATCTATTCGGAAGGCTTACAAATCTGAGGATAGAGATCATCCAAAATGGCGGCCTGCACGTGCGAGAGCTGGGGGGTGTGATGGCTGCTCAGCCGCTAAGTAGATCTCCTGTCTGGAACTGCAGGACAGCTGGTAAGGTGAGACGGGAAAAGACCAAAGCCTGAAGATCAGCGACTGAAGAACAGCGACTGGCAGACAGGCACAAGTCCAGACTGGAGCAAATCTGTGCTGACAGTCTGCGGTGTGCATCAAGCCAGTGTCCTTAGACAATTGCGAAGGCAAAGGCGAGAGCTTTCCCAGAGGAAGAAGCTGTAACAGTCTTCCCTCTTCCTTCCTTTTAAACCATTGGAGTTCCACTTGGGCCTCCCACATCTGGGTGGGTATTCTTCCTTCATTCCCTGGCCCAGAAATCACTCACACTCTCATCCAGGCTGGTTCTCAATTCCCAGTTTAGGCATGGTTCCCAAACCTTAATCCAGGTGTGGTTCCTGATTGCCTTAAATTGACATAATCTCTCCAAAGGTCACACCTACCAAGCCCCAGGCTCTGGGTTCAATCTCCTGGCACTGCATAAATCTAGGCATGGTGGCACATGCCTGTAATCCCAGCACTCAGGAAGCTGAGGCAGAGGATTGTCCAAAGCTATGCTGGGCTACCTTGCAAGTTCAGGACCAGCCCGAGCTACAGAGTGAGACCCTGTCTCAAAAAATAATGCATATATATAACCAAAGAAGTGAAAGATCATTATAACAAAAAAATACAGTCCTCTGGAAAAAAAGAAAAGGATTGAAGGGAACTATATATATCTTCTATAGGATCAGAAGAGACCCAAAATAGCTAAAGCAATCCTGAGCAGTAAAAACAAAGTAGAAGAAATCACAGTCCTGGACTCAATGTAATAGAACTAGGACTACAGAAACAACCTCAGTCACCTTCAGCCATCTCAAAACATAGGCAGAATAAAAGATAGCCTCTCTAACAAAGTGTACCGGGGAAACTGGCTGTCCATGTGCAGAAAAAATAAATCAGACCCGTATCTCTCACCTACATACTAAGGTCAAATCAAAATAGATCAAAAATGTTAATATGAAAACACAGAGTCTACTGCAAAATAAAATAGACAAAAATCTTGAAGACACCAGGCATAGGCATAGAGTCTGAAGAGAATTCCAGTTGCACAAGAAATAATAGCAAGAATCAAAGAATGGCATTATATCAAATTAAAAACCACTTGCACAGCCAAGAGAATGAAGAGACAACCACAGAATGGAAAAAAAAAATTTTTTGCCAGCTCCTACTCAGAGGACTAGTATCTAAAACACATTAAAGAGCTCAAAAAAAAAAAAAAAAGACCTCCCCAGAAATTATAAGAGTACAAATTTTCATGTACAGGAAAAGTGCTTGTCAACATCCTTGGCCTTCAGAGAAATGCAAACCAAAAAAAACCTGAGATTTCACCTGACACCAGAAACAATGGCTATCACCAACAACACCGAAAGCAGTCCAGCCTCATGGGGCAGGCCTGTAATGTCAAGGCACTGGGCAGCTGAGGCAGGAGGATTCCAAGTTGAACCAGCTTGAACAACCTAATGACTCAGTGAGACTCTGTCTCAAGATCAAAAATAAATATGGGCTTGTGATAGAGCTCAGTATGAAGGCCCTGAGCTCCATGCCTAGCATCACACACACACACACACACACACACACACACACACACACACACACACATACACACACACTATGCTGGCAAAGTTCCAAGGAAAAAGCAATTCTTTTACATTCACTGTTGGTTCAAATATAAATCAATATAACCACTGTGGAAATCAGTGTGGAGATTCCTCAAAAAAATAAAAATAAGAATTTCATTTGGTCTAAATATTTCTCTTCTGGGTATCTTCCTGAAAGAGTTAACTACATCAAATTAAAGTGATACAAGAATACCCATACCCATGTTTATAGCAGCATAATTCATTATAACTAAATTTTGAAAGCCTATTCATCAAGAGATCAAGGGGTAAAGAAAACATAGTTTATATGCAACGGAGTTCTACTTATCTATAAAAAAAGGGTAAATTTGAGTCATTTGTAGAAAAATAGATGCATTTTCCCACAAGAGTTTTATTTCCTTGTTTCTGATTTTTTAAATTTACATATCACCTTCCCTTTCTCCTTCCCAACCTCCCACAAAGCCCATCTTCTTACTTTCTCCCATATCTCTTACTTTTTTATGGTTTGGTTTTCTCCTACGAGAGAAACCATGTGATATTTAACTTTCTGGGTCTGATTCATGTCGCTGTGCATCGTGGGCTCAGCGCGCATCCAGAAAAATACATGCATTTTGAAACCATGAGATTGTGTGACACAAATCAGACACATCGGGTTGACTGTTGCATGGCTTCTCTTAGATGAAACACAGAATATAAGTAATTTAGAAAACAAATGAGAAAGAAAAAAGAGGAATACTATGGAGCTGGAAAGGGATGTGAGGATGGAGGAAGAGGGGACAGTGGGAAAACAGGAATAAAAACCATAACAGTGAGACACACGTATGAGCCGATTCCTCATGATGAATGTAATTATGAATCACAAGCTTACACCAATATAAATTGTCTTAAAAAATAAAGTGGGATTGGACAGCGGTTAAAGCACTTGCCTTGCAAGCACAAGGCCCTGAGTTCGATTCCTCAGAACTACATAAAAGCTGGGTATGGTGTCACATGCCTGTAATCCCAGCACTTGGGAGGCTGAGGCAGGAGAATTGTCCTGAGTCCAAGGCCAGCCTGTGCTACACCAGTAAGTTCAGGACTAGCCTAGGCTACAGAGCAAGATGCTGTCTCAAAAAATAATTAATTAAGATAAAGTGTAGGTTAGGATTACTAAATCAGAGTCCATGTATATGCTGCTACTAAGAGACTGGCTCAAGATAAAAGGACACAAAGAGGTTAAAAGTAAGACAATGTGAAAGACATCCCATGCAAAAAGTAACCACGTGGGAACGAAGGTGACTGTACAGTGCAGGACAAAGAGACCTTAAACCACGCAAGGTCCCAAGAGATCCAGAGGGATATTACACACTGATGAAAAGTTTAATACAGCCAGATCACAACCATGTTATATATACTCTTAATGAAGCACAAAATGTGAAGCAAAATTAAAAGGAGAGTTTTATAAAAGTTGACAACTTCAATACCCAAATTTATTTATTCACCCATTCATTCATTCATTTTTATAATGCCAGGGATTAAACCCAAGGCCTGTGCACTGACCTACATTCCACTGCTTTTTATTTTTTAACACCAAGACTGAGTCTCTAATTCAGTAAGTTGCCCTGGCTGGACTTCAACCTGAAACCTTCCTGCCCTGTTGTCCCAGAGTGCTGAGATTACAAACATGACCGTCATCGTCACCTCCCAAATTCTACAACTGAAAGAACAATGCAAAGATCAGTCGGACAGATGGGACACTGCAAGTGATTTTACAGAAATGAGAAGGGTATAAGAAAACGGTAAGAACTTGTTGTCTAAAATTGGGTTGGGGTTGCCTAGACAAAAGAATGAATGAAATTCAAAGAAACATACCATATACCAAGACCGATTCATGAAAAGAAAAATATTAATAGACATATAACTGGTAAGAAAAATCCCTGGCTTGGAAGGCCTCACCGGGACTTCCCCTCTCCTCCTTCCTCCGTTTCCTGGCAGCTGTGAGGTGAGCCTCTGCCTCCCTCTCCAAGCATAAGGTCCAAAGCAATAGGGCCAAGCAACCAAGGAGCCCTGGTTGCAACCACGAGAAAGGAGGCTGGGGATGTACCTATGTGTGCAGGCCCTGGTCGGAGAGAGGCCTTCCTTCTCTAGATTATCCCGGGTATTACAGAAACGGAAAGCTGATTAACACGGCGAGTAAAAGATCTTACTTCGATTTATTTTATTTTCTATTTTTCTCCTTCTAGGGCATGTTTTGGCTCTCTTTTATGGTGAGAATAGGGATCTGAGTGAGCAAAGAGGAGCCCACAGGACGCCGGCTCTCTGACTCCTGGGTTTTCCCTGGCTGAGCCAGATAGGAAACTAAAGTAACCAGTGCGGCCAACCCCGTGCTGACTCGCCAGGCCGCGGGAGAGGCCTCCGTGCCCCGCAAGAGGCCTTCAGGGTCTCTGAAGGGCTGGCTTCGCCTGTGGTTTGTTTAACCCCACACGCTGCCGCTCAGGCACGAGATATTCAACTCTCAATCCGAGCTGTACTTGTAAAGACATTTCCCTGATGCTCCTCGAAGAAGTACGAGACAGAGCGGAAGGCCGTTTGCTGCAGAATGAGGGCGCTGCTGCACAGACACAGGCCGTGCAGGACAGATAAGGCCCGAACCTTGACTTACCGCTTTTTCTTTAAAGGCTGGGAAAGGTCAGAACCACTGGTATAGGACTGTGATCCCAGCACACTGGGAAGCTGAGGCAGGAGGATTGCAAGTTCAAGCATCTTAGTGATTTTTTTTTTTTTTTCTTTTGAGACAGGGTCTCGCTTGGTAGCCCAGGCTGGTCCTGAATTTACTATGGAACCCAGGCTGGCCTTGGACACAGAACACTCCTCCTGCCTCAGCCTCCTGAGTGCTGGGATTAGAGGTGTGTGCCACCACGCCTGGCTTGAGCGGTGCTGGACAATTGAAGCCAGGCCAATAGCTTGCTAGGCAAGCGCTCTCACCACTGTGCTATTCCTCCAGCCCCTAAGCTTGAGTGCAAACTCCACATTAATACCACCTCGATGCCACAGAATAAATGAAACGGGTGAAATGCAAAGAGAAAAATTAAAAGAATCTTGTGAACGAATCGCTTGCAGTAAGCACTGCGGCAGATTGAAAAAAATCAGTACAGAAGCTCCACAAGATGGCACCCTTGCTTTTCCAAAAACGTTGCCTTTCCAAGCGCCCGGGGCGCAAGGCGGGTGAGAAGAAAGATTCAGGAAATTACAGATAGTTCAAAGGTGACTGGAAGTACTGCGTGGGACCTTGGACTGCCGCACCGAGGCGCCCGGCTTCCAGCCCGAGCGCGCCGGCGGGCTGCCCGGGGGAGGCGGCGGGCCGCTCCGCAGCGTCCACGGGAGCGCATGGGCGCCGGGAGGCACGAGTGCCGCTGGGAGCAGCCGGTCTCGAAGAGGCGAGCTGCCAGCACGGCGCCCTGAAAGCACGCTGCCGGAAGGCTCCGCGCGCCGCGACACGCGCGACGTCCCGCGCGTCCCGCCCCGTGAGGACGGCGGGCGCTGTGACCGCGCGGCCTGCGGCTCTAAACGGAGAAGGACGCAGGAAAGCGCGCGGGTGCAGTCCCGGCTGCCCGCCGCCGCCGCGGCTCCGCCCCCGCCCGTGGCACCGGTTTTTCTTTTTCTCCGGTTTTGGCACGCCAGAACCGCCCGGCCTGCCCGGAGAGGGGGCAGCGGCTTCCCGCGAGGACCTTCTCGGGTTTTGGATTGTTATGTTCCCTGACACCTATCATCAATCCCTTCCACCAAGCTGCCTCTGCGGCAACACCTAGTGTAGACTGCGACTCCCATGAAGACCGTGACCCAGGCAGCAGAGGGACGTGGGACGGACAGAGGACCACGGACGCCTACACACGCGCACACGTACCAGAACACAGACACATTTGTCGGCGTCAAGGTGCAATATGGGTACTCTTACGTATCCTCTATTTACATGAATTATACATAAAATTTCATTTACAGCTAACAAAAGCCACTGAGCTACATTCTCATCCTTTTTTTTTTTTTTTTTTTTTTTTTTTTTTTTTTTTTTTTTTTTTTTTTTTTTTTTTTTTTTTTTTTTTTTTTTTTTTTTTTTTTTTTTTTGATTTTGAGATACTTTCTCGCTAAGTTGGTAAGTTGCGCAGGCTGGGCCCAAACTGTCCGTCCTCCTCCCTCAACCTCCCAGAATGCTGGGGTTTGGGCCTGTGCCACCAGCACTCCTGGGCTGAAGTCTTTTCTATAATAAGCTGGTAAAATAGAATTGTGTGTGGATGAGGCACAACGTGGTAGCGTCTTCCCAGCTCTGCTCCATTTGCTTATTTGGGGCTACTTCTCCAGCTCATCTTTTTTGACATGAGATCTCACCATGCTGGGCTCGAACTTGGAATCCTCCAGCCTCGGCCTCCCAGAAGTTGACACAGTGATGTTTTAAAGACACACGGGTATATAAAATGAAATTATTAAATCAAGCTAATGAACATATCCATCGCCTGACTTATTTTTTTTTTTTTTGTGATGGAAACATTTGAAATTCATTCTCTCAGCAATGTGAAGCACACAATACTTAATTAACCACTATAGTCACTGTGACATGCAACAGATCACTGAAACTTCTCCCCCACCTGGCTCTTTGTGCCCCTTCGCCGGCATCCCTCCTGTCACACCCTCTCCTCCTCAGGAGCAAACTTCCTACTCTCTGCTTCCACTAGTTAGGTTGTTTCATTGTTTTTGGTTTTTACGTATAAGTGAGGACCTGCAGTATTTGTCTTTCTGTACCTCTGGCAAGTACTCTTCCAGAAAAGGTTTTTCATGAAAAACAGAGAAAGAGGAAGACAACAGCCACAGTCAGGAGGAGATGAACCCACTTGACAGCCGAACGTCAGGTCGGGAGAGAAAAAGGTCACTGGGGTAGAAACGGGTGTGATCTCCCTCGAGTCTGTAGTTTAATTCATATAGTTGGACCTATGTGAACTTCTCAGCTTTACAAAATACATCATGATTATGTAAGGTGATGTTTGGTGGAGCTAGGTAAAGCCTCTACAGAAATTCTCTGTGCTGTTTTTCCAAATCTTCTATAAATCTAAAATTATTTCAAAGTGAAAATTTTTTTCTAACATTTCTATAAATATGAAAAATTTCCAAGATGAGTGGACTTAAAAGAAAACAGCGTACACCAGGACCTATCTCTACCAACACACATAGTATTTCTGCTGTGTGAACCACAGATAGAAACAACGTCTCTTATTTTCTTGTTGATGTGACTCAATACCCCACATGCACAACTTTAGGAGTTATTTTAGCTTACAGTTTCAGAAAGTCACAGGCCATTCACGGGTGGGTGGCTGGGGAACCTGTCCAGGGCCAGATCCGGACCCCCAGAGACCGAGATCTTCACAACATGGCGGAACAGAGAGTAGTCCGGGAGGAAGGATGGAACCAGCACACACCCCTCCAGGTCAAGCTCTAAGCATCCCTCCCTCCCAGCCAGGCCCTGCCTCCTAACACTACACAGTATCCTTAGGAACATGAGTCTGTTGGGGGACACCCCAGATCCAAACCACCACACAACGTTACTTTCACATTCAACAAATCATGATGCCGAGAGGTGATTGGCTGAACACTAAGATCAGGACCTACCCCTTTAGCATCCAGTCAGGCTGAACAGAGGCAGGACTGGAAGGTCAGGGGCGGGAAAGGAGCTGAAACTGCAGAAAGACTGTGCAGATGGAAGGCATGCCTGAGCAAAGGTGTGCAGAGGGTGGAGGAGACAGAGGAAGCGATGGAATCAGATGGAATCAGACCGCAGCAAGTGTGGAACAGAAGGTTGTGGCCCTGAGGTTGAAGGAAGAAAAAGGCAGAGCCACAGCCATGTTGCACATAACAATCCTTCAAGTGCCTTAAGCAGACTGGATTTTTAAAAGACACACTGTCGCCATGACATGGAGGAGCAAACAAGACAAAAGGACAGTGACCACTATTGACAATAAAAGGGTGAAAAATCCTTAAGCAGTAAAAATCTGCTAAAACTCACCCTCACGGGCTCATCCTAGCAAAGGTGACAAAGAGGAAATACCAGACTTTAAAACAGACTCCCCATACCTTCCAGGAATTCCTCCCCACCCATCCTCCCTCGCTACCAGCGACAGCACCTCCCTGCCTGCAGCAAGGCCTCCTGCAGCTGAAGGGAGGTGCTTTGAGATCACAGCTTCAGATAGGGAATTTTTAGGCTTGAGGCAGGTTTTCCCTGCAGATCAGTGGGTGATAGGGACAGAACTTGGATGTCTCATCTTCCACTGAGATCTCTTTTCACATCCTCAACTCCTTATAAAAACACCCCAACCTGCAATTGTGCACTCAGACCTAAATATACTCTTAACCTTAACTCTGTCTCCTCAGTAAATTTCTTGCACCAGCCCACAACAGGAGCCTACATTCCCGGCCTGGCCCTCGCGCAGCAATAACAAAAGCTAGTATGTAAGAAGGGGACCTGTCTTCACCCCCCACTGCAGGTAATTAGACTGTGTTTGCAGTTGCCGGGGAGGAATGACCATGTCCATGTCGCAGACTGGAGTGGGTGAGTGTTGCTGGGAGAAGGCATTTGGCAGGAAGCCAGGATGACTGAGGGAGGGAAAGGATCTTGGCTCTCTGGCTCTGGTTCCTCCAGCTCCGGATTCTTCTCGTTTCTTTGTCCCCAGAACTGCACCTGTCTTCTCTCCTCCCAGGTGCATCCTTAAACCCTGTGGACTTGCACTGAAAAGGGTTTAAAATGCCACGGAGCGCGTGCGCGCACACACACACACACACACACACACACACACACACACACCACAGGCAGTCCCTTAGTCTGGGAATGAGACTGTAGCCACCCAGGTCATTCTGACCCAGCACACACAGGTTGCTGAGTCAGGTAATGTGTGCACAGTTGAGCCCAGCCTGAGTACTTAGCAACGTCTGAGACATTCTCTGAAAAAATCAAAACTAAAAAATGGGCTGGGGATGTAGCTTAGCAGAAAGCCCTGGGGTGGATCTCCCGAACCAAAACAGTAACAGCAACAGAGAAAGAGAATAAATAAGCTCCAGTGAAGCCTTTTCCTTTCTTTTTTTTTTTTTCTTTTTTTGGTGGTACAGGGGATTGAGTAACACATGGCTTTCACTGTGAGCTACATCCCCCATCCTTTTTTATTGTTTACTTGAGACAGGGTATCCTCAAGTTCCTAAATTGCCAGGCTGGACCTCAGCCTCCCAAAATGCTAGGACTACAAGGCCTGCATCACAGGAAGAGGTGAAAGCCTCTTCCTTCTTATCAGCTGCCTCATGATTACTGCCGAGATACTGCGAAAACCCGAGAATTCCTTCATGGCCTTGGAGAGAAGTGTGGGCGGTCAGGCAGATCTTGCTCCTGTTGCCACAGTGCCGTATTTTGAAGTCCTGAATCTATCAGTAGAAATAGGGAAGGCAGTTTTCACTTTGCAGGGCTGGAAATGGAAGCCAGGGTCTCCTGTCTGCTAGTCAAGTCTACGGCAATACCACCCTGGACGCGCCCATCTTGTCTGTACACTTGGCAAAGGTTCCACCGTAAAGTCCTACCCTCAGACCTCCTGGGTTTGTGTTCTCATATATTTCAGCGCTTCCCACACTTGGATGGGTTGACATTCAAAGGCTGTGGTGAGCTTCATCTTCACTGCGACACGAAGGCAGCACGCAAGCTGCTGTGTCCGATTCCTCCTCAGCAGTACCCACATTGGAACCCAACTGTCTACTGAGTGTTTAGCTTACCAGTGATACTACTTTTACTTTGAAGCTTTCCTTCTTTGCAGTGTGTGCGTGTGCAGCGCTGTAGGTGAGATCTCCAGCCTCGTACACGCTAAGCAACTGCTCTACTATCGAGTTATAACCTTAAAGGTTACTCAATGGTTATTTTTCAGATATACCTGTTCTTTCTCCATTTATGTAAGTTTCAAATTTTCGTGTTATTTTTAGATGAAAATTATTTCTTCGCTTAGTTATCTCCTGCCAAATACTGTTTTTAAAAGTCTCTGTCAGGCTGATTTCTATAATTAAGTTTATTTTATGTGAACTCAAGTTCTGGCAATTGGTATTTCTTTTGCATCTTACTATTATATTTCTTCAGATATTTTGGAATTGGGGTTTTACTTCTAATATTTGTGAGCTTCTTTTCTTCTTCTTCACTGTTAACATATCTGCCTCTACATGACTTCATAGCCCTGATGCCTTTATAGCTGGCTCTATTAGACCTCATTTTTCCCTAGTCCTCCATCTAAAATGAGAATGTAAAGTAGTAGTGAGAGGTTCTTGACCAATGACTATAATGGGGGAAAACAGTAAAGGGCTAGGTAACAGCTTTGTTCACTTGTGGTGTAGGGGCCTGCACTTCAGCCTGTTATGGTTTGGGTCTTGAGTGTTCCACAGCAGCCTCAAGTACTTGGACCTCTGTTATTAGGAGGTAGGTCCTCGCTAAAAGGGGCTGATGCTTGGGATTTGACCTGGAAAGATTATGTCTGCCTATTGAGACTGAGGATTGCCCAGGGCAGGGTTTTCAGGTTTGTTTTCTTGACTTGGGGGCTGGGAAATGAGGGAGGGGCACCTACCCTGAAGGGGGATTAGGGGACAATTGACAGCTTGAACTAATTAAAGGAAGGGAGAAGAAACATTGTTGCAGCTTCTTCCTGGGAAAGCTCTAGCTTTGGTTGACTGGTGCCTGTTTCACTTGACTTTCGTTCTACATTAAGGTGAGCAGCTCTTCAGACTCTGCCATGTCCTTCCACAGTTGCTAGCTGCCCATGAATGAGTGAATATAACCTTTTCAAACTTTGAGCTAAATAAACCTTTCCTCCTTTAAACTGTGGATGCCAGGTATTCTGTCACAGCAACAAATAAGTAATTAAGACAATACGTATGGAACCATGTGCTGTTGGGAGAGGGAGCCTGGCTGGAAGGGGTGGATGCTTGGTGCTTGACTTAGAGGTACTATGTCAACTTGTTGAGGTTAGGAAATGCCCTGGGCCTTCAGGTGGGTGTACTTGACTTGTGGATCAAGACACCCACCTTGGGAGGCCCAAATGGCAGCTTGAATTAAATAAAGGAAGAAAAACACTGATACAGCTTCTTCCTGGGAAAGCTCTGACCTTCAAGTTAGTCTCCAGACATCCATTACCTCCTCTCTCACCTGAATTTCTATATGCCATGCTATAAAGAGCTTTTCTCCAACTAGACCTCTACTATGTGTGTCTTACTTTTTCGTCTCCATGACTCAATACCCAACATCCACAAAATTAGGAGAGGAAATGTTTATTTTAGCTCACAGTTTCAAAAGGTCACAGTCCATTCAGGGGCAGCAGGCAGCAATGGAAGTACATGGCAGGG
Organism: Ctenodactylus gundi; assembly: GCA_004027205.1. Taxonomy (NCBI): domain Eukaryota; kingdom Metazoa; phylum Chordata; class Mammalia; order Rodentia; family Ctenodactylidae; genus Ctenodactylus; species Ctenodactylus gundi. Next base: position 465,315 of record PVKB01000453.1, read on the forward strand.
GCAGAGGTGGAGGCAGTTCCTCAGGATATCACAAACAGGAAGGCAAGTTGAGACTAGTCGAGACTAGTCCTAGTCCTAGTCCTAGTCCTAGTCCTCAAAGAAGGCAGGATGCAGCTTACATGTCCTTTCAGGTCTCCGCTCAGTGATTAGACCCTCCTGGATCCAGGCGTGGAAGGTGTGGCCACTACACGCCTTTAATTTTAACTTATATGCCATAATCCACCCCTCCAGACTAGGCCCCAATCTATCAACAGCACATGGTTTCATAGACAATCCATTAATATATAAATACATGAGACTTTTGGGGGACATTCCAGAGCCAAACCACAATAATGTGCTTCCACCATTGTCAGCCACCTATGAATGGACTGTGTGAGACCTTCTCAAACTATAAGTTAAAAATTAATCTTTCTTCCCTTAAGTTGTAGTATGGAGTATTTTGCCACAGCAACAAATAACTAAGAGTTTCCACTAAAAGCCATGATCCTACAGACTAATTAGTACAGTTTTTTTTTTTTTTTTTAATCAGTCTCCTTTTCTGGGAGATGGGGAGTGTAGTGAGGATTCCATTTGTCACACAGGCCTAAATTCACAGGGGCTTGAACTAGGCTGATGAGAAGAGAAGGTGATGAGCTGCTTAGAAGTTCAAATCGGCTTTGCTGACCCTACTCTTACAAAACGTAGCAATGGTAGTATGGTAGCACTGGTAGTATATCTATGAAAATCCAAAAAAAGAAAAAACGAAGTCTATCCTAATATGCTCCTCAGTTCCCCCACAACAAAACACACAGGGGAAAAAAACTGTGCCTGTCCATTTTCTTCCCACCACACCAGATGGCTTTAGCCAGTCATGGTCACCATAACTGTCATAAAATATATTTCTGCTCACTTTGTGACCTTGCATACTGTTTTTAAGTGAATTCTTGTTGTCACAACGTTAGCAGAGATGGAATAAAATCACCAGTGCAACATGGAAAACTATTAGGTGAATACTTTTCACCTAAAAGTATTCACCTAATACTTTTCCTGGGGAGACATGAACACCTACGTCTGTTCACCTAAGACAAAGCAAAGCAGATAGGCCAAAGTCACAAGGACAGCAACATCCAATCTGGATAACCTGTCAGTTTACTGAGGCTACTTACAGGAGCATGGGTGGGAAGTTACAGGAGGATTAAGTGAAGTGCCATTTATAGGAACATGGGTGAGGGGTCACTTACAGGCCTATGGGGAACTCAAAGAGCATCACATCACAGAAAAGCACTGGAAAAAAGGCACTGGAAAGGGTTTAGGATACAGGCTTTTACTGATTAGAAGTAAATTTGATATATATTGCCCAGTGGAACAAGTCTATAATCTCAGGCTAAAGAAGGAAGACAAGAAGTTTGAGCCAAGCCCAAACAATTTAGTGACTTAGGAAAACCTGTCTCAAAAATTTTTTAAAAAGTTAGACTATGATTTGGTTGTTGGCTGAAAAGTTAGGAAGAATAGCTGGATAACACAAATATGCATTAAACAATTACTTGCCAAATATTTCCTACCACAAGGCACTGTGGGGTAAAATAGAATGTGTGAGAAATACTTTCTAACTTCAAGAACCTTACAAGGTGCAGATAAAGTGACTCCTTTCAGTTAGAACCAAAACTATACTTGTTTGGTGTTGGGTCCCCACTAAAGATAAGCTGAAGTTCTAACACCCAGCAATTTAGAATATGACCTTCTTTGGAAATAGGATGGTGATTAGTAACCAGCGATGAGGTCATACTAGAGTAGGGATGACCCTTAGTCCAACATGAGAAAAGATACACACAGGAAAAGAGAATGCCATCTAACAATTAGAGACAGATTAGAATGAGCAAGCCAGGGAAAGCCAAAGACAAGGCTACCAACAAAAGCTAGGCAGGAACAGGGAAAAATGTCCCCTACAGGCTTCAAAGGCAGCATGGCCTTTTCAACACTCTAGTGTAGGACTTCTAGCTTCCAGAACTATGACAATAAATTTCTCATGTCTTAAATCCCCAATCTGAAGTGCTTTGATACAGTCCTAAGAACTAATGTTACCAATTTGTTTTACAGCTAGTATAAGCAAAATGGTATAACAGAAATTTCCAGCTGATTCAGAGCTTGTAGAGGACATGACACTTGTGCTGAACTTTTCAAGGAAGATTTTGATATGTTGAGGTGGCAAGGAAGGAAAGGGCTTTGTGCTTTTCCTTGGCAATTCAAATTCCATCTTGAATCCTATTGTGGTTTATCTCTCGAATGTCCCCCAAAAGTCTTATGTGTGTAAATGTTACGGATTGTCTATGGAACAATGTGCTGTTGGGATATTGGGGCCTAGTCTGGAAGGGTGGATTATTGGTGTGTAAATTGGATTATTGGCATGTAGTGGGGTTTACCACACCTTCCACACCTGGATCCAGGAGGGGCTGATCACTGGGAGCAGACCTGGAAGGATATATAAGCTGATTCCTGCCTTCTTGGAAGGACTAGTCTCAACTCGTATCAACTTGCCTTATTGTTTGTGATGTCATGAGAAGCTGACTCCATCTCTGTCTCTGCCATGTACTTTGATTGCTGCCAGCGCCCCCTGAATGGACTGTGACCTTTTGAAACTGTGAGCTAAAATAAACCTTTGTTCCCCTAAGTTTGTGGATGTCGGGTATTGAGTCACAGCAATGAACAAGTAACTAAGACAAAGCCTAACCTTTCTATTACCAGATGACTAAAGACCAACCTAGTCATGGTTTTGTCTGCTTAATGCTAGCCAAAATCTAGAGGTTACCTTTGGTGGTAAATATGAAATAGTATTTATTCAAAGCCAGCTTTGGGGGAAGACATTGAGAATCATTTCTTTAAAACTGCCCATTCACACCATATATCCACTAGATATGACCAAAACAGAAGTTCTCCAAGACATATCATAATAAAACTTATGGAAATACAAAGCAAAGGGAGAATTCTAAAAGCTGTAAGAGAAAAAAAAAGCAAGTGACATATCAAGGCAAACAATTAGGGTAACAGCAGACTTCTCAACACAAATCCTAAAAGCTAGAAGAGCCTATAGTGAAGTTCTCAAAGCCTTAAAAGATAATAAATGTGAACCAAGACTCCTATACCCAGCAAAAATATCATTTAAAGCCGACAATGAAATAAAAACCTTCCATGACAAAGAAACCTTGAAGAGATTTATGAAAACCAAACCATCACTACAAAGAATTCTCAAAGGTCTGCTGGATAGGGAAACAGGAAACAACCACAACAAAGAACATACTGGCAGTTTTATCCTGAATAAAGAGAATATCTAAACAATAAGTAAAAAAAAAAGAGTAGAATATTCACAGGGTTACAAAATGGCAGGACTTAAGACATACATATCAATCATAACCCTAAATGCTAAGGGACTCAACCCACCAATCAGAAAACACAGATTGGCTAACTGGATTAAAAAATAAAATCCAACCATATACTGCTTGCAAGAGACACACTTCAAACATGAACATAAACACATACTCAAAATTAAAGACTGGAGTTCTATATTCTGCTCAACTGAGGGACCAAAAAAAAAAAAAAAAAAAAAAAAAAAAAAAAGCAGGGATAGCAATTCTCTGCTGACAAAGTGAACTTTAAGTCAAAACTGGCCAAAAAAGAAAAAGGTCACTTTATTCTTGTAAAGGGAACAATCCAGCAAGAGAAACTGACAACCATAAACATTTATGCCCCAAACAACGGTGCATACAGCTACATAAAACAAAAGTTACTGGACTTCAAAAAATAAATAAATAAATAAACTCCAATGCTGTAGTAGTGGGGGACTTCAACACCCCTCTATCCCAAGAAGACAGGTCAAAAAGACACAAAATCAACAAAGACATCGATCTGACCTACATCATAGAAGAAATGGATCTGACCGACATATACAGAATTTTTAATCCAACAAAAACAGAATACACATTCTTCTTAGCCGCTCATGGAACATTCTCTAAAATAGACCACATCCTAGGTCACAAAACAATCTTAAATGGATACAAGAAAATTGATATAACCCCATGTACTTGTCAGATCATAGTGGAATAAAACTAGAAATCAACTACAACACAAACAAAAGACACAATGCAAACCCCTGGAGACTGAACAACGCTCTTCTGAATAAATACTGAGTTACAGAAGAAATCAAGGAAGAAATAAAAAAGTTCACAGAGACAAACGATAATGGCACCACATCATAATGCAACCTCTGGGATACAATGAAGGCAGTGTTGAGAGGAAATTTCATTTCTATAAATGCACACATAAAAAGACCTAAATAAGCCCAAATAAATAATCTAACCTCACAACTCAAGGCACTAGAAAAACAAGAGCAAGCCAACCCCAAACCTAACAGAATAAAATAAAAAAGATAAGAGCAGAAATCAATGAAATAGGAACTAAAAAAATACAAAAGAATAAATGAAACAAAAAGTTGTTTTTTTGAAAAGATAAACAAGATTGATTAAACCCCTTGCTAAACTCACAATAAAAAAGAAAGAAAATCTACACCAACACAATCAGGGATGATAAAGGCGAAATTACAACAGATAACAAGGAAATCCAAAGGATTAGAAGAAGTTACTTTGAAAATTTGTACTCCAATAAATTCACAAATCTAAAAGAAATGGATGAACTCCTAAACCTATATCAACCACCAAAACTCAATGAGAAGGAAATCAAACATCTGAATAGGCCAATATTTATCTATGAAAATGAGGAAGTAATAAAAACACTTCCAACCAAGAATGTCCAGGACCTGGCAGACTCCTAGCAGAATTCTATAAAAAAGTTAGGGAAGATTTAGTACCAATACTCACTAAACTTTATCAGGAAATTGAAAAGGAAGAAAAAATTGTCTAACTCATTTCTTGAAGCAAGCATAACTCTAATTCCAAAATCAGACAAAAACCCAACAAAAAGAGAAAACTACAGGCCAATATCCCTAATGAATATGGATGCTGTCTCAGTTACTTTTCCATTGCTGTGACTCAATTCCCATCCTCCACAAATTTAGGGCAGGAAATTTATTTTAGCTCACAGTTTCAGAAGGTCACAGTCCATACCGGGCAGCAGGCAGCAATCAAAGTACGTGGCAGAGAGAGAGGTGGAGGCAGCTTCTCATGACATCACAAATAGAAAGGCAAGTTAAGACTAATTGAGACTAGTCCTCCCAGGAAGGCAGAAATCAGCTTATATATTCTTCCAGGTCTCCTCCTTTTAGTGATTAGCCCCTCCTGGATCCAGGTAAGGAAGGTGTGGTAAATACCCACTACATGCTGTTAATCCTAATTCACATGCTGTTAATCCAATTTATATGTCTGTAGTCCATTCCTCCAGACTAGGCCCCAATCTCCCAACAGCACATGGTTCCAGAGATAATCTACAACATTTAAGTACATGAGACTTTTGGGGGACATTCCAGATCCAAACCACAATAGATGAAAAAATACTCAATAAAATCCTTGCCAACAGAATGCAGCAAATCATTAAGAAGATTATACACCATGACCAAGTAGGCTTCATCCCAAACATGCAGGGATAGTTCAACATACACCACATTAACAGATGCAAAGATAAAAATCATATAATTATCTCAATAAATGTAGAAAAAACATTTGACAAAACTCAGCACTCATTTAAGATAAAGACTTTGAAGAAAATAGGGATAAAGGAACCTTACCTTAACATGACTCAAGCTATTTACAACAACCACTCAGCCAATATAAACCTAAATGAGGAAAGACTGAAAGCATTCACACTAAATTCAGCAATGAGACAAGGATGCCCCCGTCACCCTTACTATTTAACATAGTGCTTGAAATTTTGGCAAGAGCCATCAGGCAAGTCCAAGGAATAAAAAGAATAGTCAGTGGAAGGGAAGAAGTGAAGATATACCTATTTGCAGATGACATGATAGTCTACATAGAAGACCCAAAAATATTTCACCCAAAGCCTCTTAGAACTAATAAATAAATTCAGTGAAGTAGCAGGTTATGACATCAATACCCACAAATCAAGAGCACTCTTATATATCAATAATGAATCCAAATAGAAAGAAATCAAGAAAACAACCCCCTTTGCAACAGCAACAACAACAACAAAATAAAATAAGGAGTAAACCTCTGCAAAGAGATGAAAGATCTATATAAAGAAAACTACAAACCACTGAAAATAGAGAGTGAAGAGGACTTTAGAAAATGGAAAGGCATCCCCCATTCTTGGATACAAAGAATTAGTATTGTCAAAATGGCCATATTCCCAAAGCTATTTAACAGATTCAATGCAATACCAATCAAAATACCAACTACATTCTTCACAGAACTAGAAAAAAAAAACCCTTAAAATTTATATGGAACCAGAAAAGACACAGAATCTCTAAAGCAATTCTGAGTAATGGGCAAAGCTGTCACAATCCCAGACTCCAAAAAATACTACAAAGCAACAGTGCTTAAACCCACAAGATACTGGTATAAGAACAGACAAGAAGGCCAGTGGAACAGAACTGAGGATACTGAAACAAACCGAAACACTCTTAGTCGACTGTTCTTTGACAAAGGGACCCACTGAAGAAAAGACAGCATCTTCAACAAATGGTGCTGAGAAAACTGGAGAGCCACATGCAAGAGAATGAAACTAGACCCTTATCTATTACCACATACTAAAATCAGATCAAAATGAATTAAAGAACTGGACATCAAAACAGAAACATTGAGCTTACTGGAAGACAAAATAGGCAAAACCTTAGAAGACATAGAGGACAGAAAAGGATTTTTTGAACTGATGACCAACTGCACAAGAAATCTCAGTAAGAATTAACAAATGGGATTATATTAAATTGAAAAGCTTTTGCACAACAAAAGAAACAATCAAAAAAGTGAAGAGACAACCTACAGAGTGAAAAAAGATACTCACCAGAAACACTTCAGGCAAAGGATTAATACCTAGAATATACAAGGAACTGAAAAACATATAACCCCTTAAAATAAATGATCCTATCAAGAAGTGGGCAGCTGAAATGAAAAGAAACTTCTCAGAAGTACAAATGGCCAACAAGCATATGAAAAAATGTTCTGCACTTTTGGCCATCAGAGAAATGCAAAGAAAAACAACACTGAAGTCTAACCTCACTCTAGTTAGAATGGCCTACCTCAAGAACTCAAAAAATAACAATTGTTGGCAAGGGTGTGGAAAACAAGGAGCTCTACACCACTGCTGGTGGGAATTCAAGTTGGAACAATCATTATGGAAAGCAGTCTGGAGGATCCTTAGAAAGCTGAGAATGGAAATTCCATTTGATCCAGCTACTGCCCTACTGGGCATATTCTCGAAAGAAATAAAGTCAACATACCAAAAGGACACATGCATATCCATGTGTATAGTAGCACAATTCATCAGCCAAATCCTGGAAACAACCTACCTGCCCATTCATACAAGAATGGTTAAAGAAGATGAGGTACCTATATACAATGGAAGACTATGCAGCCATAAAGAAAGACAGGTATGAAGCATTTGAACAAAAATTGGTCCACCTAGAGCCAATAATGCTCAGTGAAATGAACCAAGCACAAAAGACCAACTATAGATGGGTGTCCCTCTTATGAGATGCACAAAAATAGTAACCTTAAAAAGGCTCCAACATGAGTGGCAGGGTAGAAAGAAAGGCAAAGGTCAGATAGGAAAGGAGTGAACCTCTGAAAAAGTGGTAGACACAGATGCTCACTAATTCCCCAGAGCCCACAGTTCTATTATGTTACAGAATTTGGAATTCATGTATTTATAAAAAAATGTTAAATTTTATGTCATGTGAAATTTTACCAAAATAAATTTAAAAGGGAAAAAGAAAAAAAAGTGGCCATTTCTCTTATTTGTCTCTATGAAAGGGAGATGGTCTGAGTCACTTATTTGTTGCTGTGAGCGAATAACCCCATCCACAATCTAAGGGAGAAAGACTTACGTAGCTAGCAGTTTCATTACGTCATCCACAATCCATTTATCAGGCAACTGGCAATGGTGATGGCACATGGCAGAGGCGGGAGAGCTGCTCACAGCGCCACAAATACAAACCAAGTGACCAAGTGAGGCAGGAGCCGTGCTGATCTCTGAAGACTTGGGTAAGGCCAGAGTCCTTCCAGGAAGAAGCTGCAACAATGCTTCTCCCTTCCTTTATTTTGCTCAGCCTGCCCGCTCAGGACTCCCACTCCAGCGTGGGTGCCCCTCCCTCACTTCCTGGCCCAAAAGGCAACTTCAAAAACCTGAAAGTTTTGCCATGGGCAACCCCAGTCTCAACAAGTTGACGTGACACATTTTTTCCAAGTCAACCCCCCCAAGCGCCTGCCCCTTGCAGCCAGGCCCTACCTCTCAATTGCACATAGCTCTACAGATATCCCACCGCATCCAAATATATGAAGTTTTGGGGGACACTCCAGAACCATAGCAAGGGCTTTCATGAGACAAGCAGGAGGGGAGGTGGATTTACAGGTTTAAAGTTACATAATGAATTTTACAGTCTATTTTTGGCTAGCACGTTTTCATGTTGTTGATATTTGCACAGCTTCTGTGGGCTTTTTACCCCTCCCTTAGTCCTTCACACACTTGAAGATGTCATGAAAGCCCTGATGTGAAAAGAAACTGCCTTCCTCCAGCAGGCACCAAATGCGTATACTTCTGGCATGCCTTTGCTTTCCAGTGAAATGGGGCAGGGATGAAGTGCATGGCGCATCTCTTCACTTCCAGGGAAACAAAATATTAAAATGTCCTGCCTGTATCACTTCTAATCAGTCTGGAAAATAAGCTGAATTTGCTCCTCTTTAATTCCCTGAACCTAGCGTCCAATCTGCCACTAAGGCTTTTTAAGGCGTAAAACGGAAAATAGAACATTTTACACATGCTTTGTTACCTCAAACATTAGTATGCAGTGGTCAAATAATTATTACTTGCTTCTATCGGCACTACATCGCAGTATAGAAGGGAGAAGTCTTCCTGGAAACTTCACTAAGCATAACTAAAATCTCAGTCTGACACCCAAACTTACATGGTAGTAGCAGGAACGGTACTAAAATTGTTTCCTGGAATTATTTCTAATGCCTTCTTTCTGGATTTTTACTAAGATTCTAGTTGCTGCTTAACAATCTCCAGCTTTAAATTAAGTTCTTTAAATTTCATTAGCCTTTGGGAGCAAGCACGGAAAAGGCCCTTTACATGCTTCCCTTCCTGCAACTCATCAGCTGAGGAGCTGGGCGTGGTGCCTACAGCACTGGATGCCCAGCACTCTCAGAGGCGAAGGCAGAAGATTGTCAAGCTCAAGCCCATTCTGAGCAATTCAGCTACATAACTGGTACCTGTCTCAAAATCAAAACCAAAAAATCGTGTAAGTTTGTAGCTCAGTGAGAAGGCCCAGGGTTCAATCCTCAGTACAAAAGAACACAAAACACCACCACCGGCAAACTCTATATGGCTTCTATCCTAAATCAAAAGTATTTACATATTAATCAAAAAGCAGAAGGTCCCTGGAACCCGAGGTGCACACGACAATCGCAGGAGGAGCCTTTCCTCTCCAGTCCTCGCCTGCCCGTAGACCCCAGGGACCGAGTTCCGCGTGGGAGCCCGCCAAGGGTAAAGTCCCGGTAGCTTTACTCTCCCGAGGCACCCACTCCCGGTCATCCTGGGGAAGTTCCTGACCCATGCCCACTCCCTCCCGCCTCTCCCGGTCTCCTCTCTCGGCCCGGGCCAGCCGCGGCCTGGAGGCCGGCCTCCCCGACCGCGGAAGCCCCGCCCCCGAGCCGCGGAAGCCCCGCCCCCGAGCCGCGGAAGCCCCGCCCCGGGTTGCGGGCCGACCTGCGGCCGGCGCGGAGGCGGGGGCGGCGCGGAGGCGGGGGCGGTGCGGAGGCGGGATCGGCGCGGAGGCGGGATCAGCGCGGAGGCGGGGCCGGCGCGGAGGCGGGGGCGGCGAAGGGCGGCCGGCCGCCGAGAGGGGAGGAGCCGCCGAGGCGCGCCGGACTCCGGCCCCGAGGAGCGCGGCTGCGGAGGCCGAGGAGCAGGGCGCAGAGTCGCCGGGGCCGTCCGCGTCGCCGCCGCTCGGAGCCGTGGGGCGCGCGGCGCTGCCGCTGCCCGCAGAACATGGCGCCGTGGACGCTGTGGCGCTGCTGCCAGCGCGTCGTGGGCTGGGTGCCGGTGCTCTTCATCACCTTCGTGGTCGTCTGGTCCTACTACGCGTACGTGGTGGAGCTGTGCGTGTGTGAGTACCCGCGGCGGGCGGGGAGGCCGCGGCGCCCGGCCCACGGCGCGCGCTTTGTCCGCAGCGCGCGGCCCGCAGCTTCCTGCTTCGCCGGCGGGGAGAGGCCCGGCGCTTCCGTGACGGCGCGCTCGCGCGGGACCGAGCGGCCTTCGGGCCAGGCGGGGGACGTGTGCCCCTTCTCTGATTTTGTTTTTAAAACAAGGAGATCTGTTCCTTGCAGAGTGTTTCTTCCGCTGGGGCCAGGAACGCCCGGCACCTGGGAGCCCGCTGCGGGGTGGGGGCAGGGAGGTGTGTCCTTCGGTGGCCGGACTTCCCGGAGCGCCAGCCTGGTTTTAGGTGGAAAGTGCCTTTACTTCAAGTCTGGATCCTGCGACTTAATGCAAAATATCGCTTGAAGACAGAAAGAATGGGTGGGAGGATGCATACCATGATGACTTTTTTCCTTGAATGTTTATGATGGAGGTTTTTAGTTCTTGTACGGTCATTTTCGGGGATATTCCATTGCTTCTTCCTTTTCTGTAATTTTCAAAGCCCAGTTCCCCTTGATTCCCTGAAGTAAAGGAATAGCAGCATCGCAGTATGCTTCAAGGATATAATATAGTCTACCGGTCTGAGTAGGTTCTGCTTGCGGTTAAAAGAACTTGGTTGTCGTATAGCCTCTTGCAGTGTATGTGACATTGAACAATTGCTCCAAGATTGCGGTGAGTTGTCTTAGGCATTGAGTATGTGACAATTTTCGTCTCTATCGGCCTCCTCCAGGGTTGTTGTATATACATTTGCTGCTTATGTTCTTTGAAAATGTAGGACAAAGTGATACTGTTATTTGTCTGAAACAATCTTTGGTATCCCAGAACGATGTTCTAAGATTGAGTCCAGTTATCTGAAGCAAAGTTATTAATATTCTTTGGGGAAAAAAACAGCACAGGCCGTAGATACTAATGGTATGAAATTGAAAGTGGCAGAATCGTGAGCTTGGGATTTGTATTACTCTCAACCAGGTGCTTGGTTACAGCTGGAGTTCAGTACATAGAATTGAAATACTTGGGCTCAAGAGATTTAAGGGTAGGTTGTTGAATTAAGATGACCACAGTAAGAAAATTACTTTGCTTCCCACGCCTTGGTACATGGAACTTAACCCAGGTCTTCCTATTGAGCTAATGAAGGGTAAAATGCCCAGGTTGAGCTCAAATTTGAAATGCTTTTGCCTGAGCCTCCTATAGTGCTAAGATTCCAGACAGACTTGCATTGCTTTGCCCAGTTTACTTCTTACAAAGTTTAATTTTGAGGAAAACAATCCCTGCAGATAAGCCCAGAATAAATTAAATATGGAATATTTTTCCAGATGACAATAGAGTTTATCTGTTAAATTTAATTACTTTGTCTTGTCAGGAATGGTGTGGCATATAACACTAATCCCAGCACTTCAGAAGCTGAGGCAGTTTGCAAGTTCAAGGTCAGCCTGGGCTACATACTGACTTTTAGGGCAACCTGAGCTGTAAAACAAGATTCTGTCTCAAAAAAAAAAAATTTTTTTTAACTCCTGTTCTTTTGCATACCAAAATGTTTGCTAAAATCTGTGTTTTAGCCAATTAGAGTTGAGGAGATTAAGAAATTACTTGAGGCTACTTATGGAAAATGATAGATCACAGATTCCCATCCATTTATGATGATACCGCTTTTAATTACTGTGAAGTGGGAATTTATTTTAAAAGTCATATTATTTGTTTTTCTGTCAGGGTTTTCATACTCTGTTCTGATTCCCCTAATGGTTTTGAAATAAAGCTTGTGAAGCAACACTAAAATGTGCATTTATGTTCAGAGTGTACAGCTTAACCTGTACCTTTTTTGAAAAAAAAATTTACAGGTGACATCAAACATTGCTATGCATGGTCTTAAACTGTTCCTGGCTTCTTCTCTTTAAGTAAAGGAAAATGAGCACGAGTTAGGAAGTGTGTGATAGGGGTAGAGAGGACATTTTTGTTCACTGTCTTTAATTCTGCCAATATCTCAGAGCAAAGATATTTCTACAGATATAGAAAGGGGACTGCACGTTAGCTCCAGGTTAGGTCACATAATTGTTGAGAAACACATCTTTCTGGTCTCTCATATAACTCTTATTGAGCCATGAGTGTTCACTGCATTGGATCCATAATGGACTAGGATTTAAAGTGTTGTCTTTCTTGGAAAACTTACCCAGGGTTTCAGCCATCCTTTAGACATCATATCCTTGGCATATAGTAAGTTAAAACATTCTGCTACAATTAAAGCCCAATTCTTGGCAATTTTTAAGTATTCAATGAAGCAAGTCTGACATAGAGACTGCATTAAATGTTTCTCAGTTATTTGATGTTAGCTAGAGAGCATCTGGAAATTCTGCAGTGTCACTAGACTGTAAAAAGTTAAGCATAAAAGTGCTCATAATATTTACTCATACAGCTTGTCGTTTGGACCACTTGCCTATCGAGCACAAGGCCCTGAGTTCAGTTCCCCAGCCTCACTTAAGCTAGGCATGGTGGTGTTTACCTGTAATTCCAGCACTCAGGAGGCTGAGGCAGGAGGATTGCTGTGAGTTTGAGGCCAGCAGGGGCTACTTAGTGAGTTCAGGACCATCCTGGACTATACAGTGAGACCCTGTCTTGGGGGGGGGGGGAACCCAACCTATCTTTTGAATTATTTATGTTTTCATAAACACTATCCTTTAGAATATATAGATACATAACATGAAAAGATTTTATATTGAAATTTGAAGTTTGCTTTATTTTAATCATTTTTATAGAATTATCTTCGTGTCTGATATTCTGTATTAAACTAGAAGGCCCAGACTCTAAAAGCCAGGAGATCATGGAGCAGTGTCATCCAAGCACTGAAAAAACATAAATGCCAACCAAGACTGCTACATCCAGCAAAATTATCTTTTAAATTAGAGGGAGAAATTGACCATGATACAGAAAGCTTGAGGAAATTTGCAGCTACTAAGCTAGCATTACAGCATTAAAGGAAACTTAGACAGTAAAAAGGAGGCCAACGACACCAATGACCCCAGAGGAAAAGGGACAACAGCTAGAGGAGAATGATCTGAGAAAAAAGAAAGGCTATGAATGAAATTAGGGATGAATTGATAGGTAAAAGGAAAAACCAAATAGGGCAAAATGGTAATAATCAGTGAAATATGAGTAAACAATATATGAAAGTCAAAAAACTGAAATAACTAAGCATACCTATTTATTGCTTCAACTATAGTATACTTATGTGATACAGATTTAAGTCCATTTAATGTAGCAGATTGATCAAGTCTTAAGCTTGTTGAATGAAGCAATTTACTTTTTTGATGTTGAATGTGAGTTTATCCACTTCGAGAAGCAGAAAGATAAGCAACACCAAATTAACTTGGAGGAAGGGTAACATCTAAAAGAGAAAATGTAATAAAAAAATAGATTGGTAATTAAATCATCTGATTGATACGCTTCTAAAACAGTACCAGCTGGTCTATAAATCTGTGAAATCTCCCCACATCATTATTATTAATAGTACTGTGCAAATAGTGTGCAAAACAGAATAATTAGTAATTAATAATGCAACATGGGGAATCTACATAAAATCTCTAAAAAATATGCATGCATGAATATATGGTTGAATAGGCAGATAAAATTATAAACCAAATGTAGCAGAATGTTAGTAATCAGTGAAATATGAGTAAGTTATGAAAGTTAAAAAATTCTGAAATAACTAAATTTGCCTTCATATCTGTTACTTTAAGTATATTTATGTGGTATAGATTTAAGTTCATTTAATGTAGCAATGTGATGTAGTTTAACTTTGTTTTATTGTAGCAATTCACTTACTAGGTCACTGATGAAAATTTATCCTAAGAAAACTGATGTAAAGATAACCCTGTGAATGTACAAACATGTACCTCTAGTATTCAGCTAAGGCATTTGAAATCTGTTTTTCTTCTTTCTGAAATTTACTAGTTTTTTGAATTACATGCTTGTAGTTATTTTCCAATGTGAACCGGTGGCCAAGGCCAAGTTTAAGAATATCAACAAAGTTATAGCAAAATATAGAAAAAAAAAACTTTTGGCAAATATCCCAATAAAGGGATTAGTTGGATTCAGAGAAGAGGCAGCAAGATTTGACCACTGAGACCCATTCGAGGAATAGGAAGCTGAGTTAGAGTGGTGACTTAAGTGAAATGATTTAGATGCAGAAGATTAATATGTTAAGTGCTGTATAGTCTCTCTGACTTGGAAAACCCTGAGCATAGACATTCTATAGAACCACATGAAGTGATAGCCGGAGTTGGGGGAAGGGATAGGGTGGGTGTGGGAGGGTCAAAAATGGGAAGGGATTGTAAAGTTGATATATATGTGCATGAAATACTCAAATTCATTGTAAATGCTATGTATTATATATGTATATTATTAAAAATAGTGGGGGAAAACTAGAAGAAAAAAGCCTCCTAATTATATCTTTACAGGAGTACATTCATTTAATCCTCATAAGAACCCCTATAAGGTTAAATAGTGTGCCCAGGGTGGTAAAGCCTGTAACTAACAAAAGTCACATGGTTTGGCTCCAGAACCTATTCTGTTAAAATTAACTGCTGTACAATGAATGACTAGTCTATTTGGTTACTCAAATCTTTACTCTCAGGGCGGGTTTCTGTCTTATCTGTGATCTGTTTAAGTAAGGTGGTTTTCTCCTAAGAGGCAGCAGTGGAAGGTTCATAGAGACCTCAGGCAGTAAAAATGCTGGCCTGCAGGAAGTTGTATCATTTGAACCAAGTGAAGGCCCTCATTCCATCCCAGTCTCCAACTTCTTAATTTTGTTATTATACACACACACACACAGCCACTTGTTGGGAGAAGTATTGAGGACTAAATTGAGTAAGAAATTAGGCATCTAAGATGACCATCTTACCATGGTGATAATAATATATTGGTCCTCAGTTTTAAATTAGACTAATTTGACAACATTCCATTGCACAGTTGAGGAAAATGTATTCTGTAATCAGCAGAGATTTTGTTGTTTGTTGCTAGGTAAGAGTGTTTGATTGTGTCATAATGCTCCATAAATGTCATTTAATGCTAGTAGGTAGTGTTGTACAAATTATCTATATGCTTGATTTTTAAATTTTTATCTAAATTATTGAGAGAGGTCTACCTATCATTGTGTAGGTTGGCAGATACTGACATGCCGTTTAAGTTCTCTTGATCTATGTTAGCATGGTATATCTTTCTCTGTCTGCCCTTTCACTTCTCACCCATTATGTCTTTATATTTAAATTGTGTTTTTGTAACTAGTATATATTTAAGTCTTGCATTTTTAATCTAGTCTGAAAATCTCTGGCTTTTAATTGGGGTATTTTGACCATTTACATGTAAGTGGTTATTGGTACAGTTAAATTTAAGCTTATCATATGCTATTTTCTTTTTTAGTTGTCCTGTTCTTTGTTCCCTGTTGCTTCTTTTTATTTCTTATTTTGAATTAGTCAGTTTCATTTTTTGTTATTATTTTGGATTTTTTCAGATGATATTTTATCTGTTTTGTAGGTTTAACACTTAAAATTCATTTTGCTATTTTAGTGTTTGCTTCAGGGTTTTATTTTCCCTCATTTTATTGATATGTATAAGTGCAAAATTTAAAGTTTACTGGATCTTGAGCATTTTGTGCACTTACACGTGGCAAAGTTACAGATCCTTTCCCTTTCTCCTTTCGACCTTCCTCCTACCCACCCAAGTTCCCATTATTTCCCACATTAAGTTCTGTGAAATAATTGTGTTCTGGGTTTCTTATAACAAACCATTTGATAGTTCACTTTCTGCTTGTAACTCATTTCACTAAGCATGATGGTCTCAAGTTGCCCTCATTTGCCTACAGAAGCCTCCAACCTATCTGTCTTCATGATGAGTAGTATTCCATTGTGTATAAATACCACAATTTGTGTAACCAATGGACTGTTGATGGGTATTTTGGTGTGTTCCACATTTTAGCTGTTGTTAGTTGTGCTGCTGTGAACATGGGTATACATGTATCTCTGTTATGTGTCGTTTTGAACTCTTTTGGTAGTATTCCTAGAAGAGGCATCACTGGATCGAAGGTGATATTTATTTCCAGTCTTTTGAGAGACTTCTGTACTACTACTTTCCATAGTGGTTGTACCAGTTTACATTCCCACCTGCAGTGCAGGAGGGTTCCTTTTTCCCCCCATGGCCTCGCCAGCACAGATTGCTGTTTGTGTTCTTGATATATGCCAATCTCTCTGGAGTTAGATGTTATCTTAGAAATGTTTTAATTTGCATTTCTCTTACGGCTAAGGATGTTGAACATCTTTTCATGTATTTATTGGCCATTTGGATTTATTCATCTGTGAACTGCCTATTCATTTCTTTTGCCCATTTTTCAGTAGGGTCCTTAATTTTGAGGGGCTTACTTTTCTAAAGTTCCCTGTCTATTCTGGTTGTGAGCCTCCTATTTGAGGTATTGGTGGTGCACATTTTTTCCCACTCTGTTGGTTCTCTTTTTATGCTTTTGATAATTTTCTTTGCTGTGCAAAAGCTTTTTAATTTGACATAATCCCATTTGTTAATAGTGAGGACAGTTTCTTTTGCTTTTGGTGTCTTATTAAGAAAGTCTTTGCCTACGCCTGTATCTTTTAGATATTTGCCTAATTTGTCCTTGAGGAGGTTTAGTGTTTCAGTTTTAATATCTAGGTCTTTGATCCACTTTGATCTGATTTTGGTGCATGGTGACAGGTGTGTGACTAGATTCTTTCTTCTGCATATGGATGACCAGTTTTCCCAGCACCATTTGTTGAACAGGCTGTCATTTTTCCAGTGTGTATTTTTGGCTCCTTTATTGAAGATTCAGTAGTTGAGGGTATTTGAGTTTGTCTCTGCATCCTCAGTTCTGTTCCACTGGTCTGTCTCTCTGCTTTTGTGCCAGTACCAAATTGTTTTTACAACTACTGCTTTGTAGTACAGCTTGATGTCTGGTAGTGTAATGCCTGCTGCTTTAGTCTTGTTACTCAAGAGCTTTAGTTTGCTTCAGGGGTTTGCAGCAGTAAGGAACCTCTTTTTGCTAAGGACCATTTGGATATTTATAACATCATTTGAAGTCCATAGAAAAGTATCAACTTAAAATTTAGCCTGCAGTATTGGGTAAAACACTTAGTTAACTCCCCTAATATGACAGTTTCCTTGATCAGGATGGACCATATAGCCCATGGGTTCCTTGTTCCCCACCTTAGGTTTTTGCATACATCTTTCACTTACAATAACTTACTTTCAAGTTAAATATCATGATTTCTATAATATGAGAAAAACAAAACAAAAATGAACTAAAAGAGACATGGAATAAGATGGACTTTGTGTAAAGAGAAAAATGCTGTAGGGGAGAGGTGTTAAGTGAGTAGGAAAGGCGAAGAGATGTAGTGTATACATAAAAAATTATTTATTTGCAGAAAATATCTCTCTTCAAGTGATACCCTGCATCACATACCAACCCTATAAACCATGTTTCATTTCCTTCTTTCCTGGTCTTTATGTTGCTATTATGCATTTTGTTACACATCTCACATTGTATTACTATTATTTTGTTTAATGTTTTATTATCTTTTGAAAAGATATAAATAGTAAAAATCACTTATGTTTAGTCCTGTAATTAACCAATTCTAGTGCAATTCATTCCTTTA
Source organism: Ctenodactylus gundi (assembly GCA_004027205.1). NCBI lineage: Eukaryota > Metazoa > Chordata > Mammalia > Rodentia > Ctenodactylidae > Ctenodactylus > Ctenodactylus gundi. The sequence goes on from PVKB01000453.1 coordinate 483,272, forward strand.
TATTTATTTGCTTATTTATTGTATTTAGAGTTTGTCTATGTAACACACTGGGGATTAATCACAGGGCCTTTGCACAAAGCTTTATCTCCAGCTTTTTTTTTCTTAGTTTTTATTCTGAGATGGAATCTTCCTTGAATATTTATATAAGTACCTAAGTCATTCCGCTTGTAAGATTTATAGTATGATTGAGTCCTGTTGGTCTTTGTAGCCATTAGAAAGCCTAGTACTAGTAGGCATACAGTTGATGTTGAATCGAATACTCCTATGAAAACTTGAATTGTGTGTAAATATTAGAACACACAAACATCCAGAATAACCATGCTAATTCTAGTTACAAATGATATATTTTATAGTCTTTTGTGTTAAAGGTTGCATGATATTGCATATTGGTTCTGCACTATTTGCTTTGACTTGTGAAACAGTATTTGAAATCATCTTGAAGCCAGCCTAGTGTTGCAGGCCTGCAATCCCAGTACTCTGGGAGGCTGAGGCAGGAAGACTGCAAGTTCGAGCTTGGCCTGGGCAAAATTAGTGTCTTATTGAGACCCTGTCCTCAAAATCAAAAAAAGAAGAGTTGTGGGGGACTAGAGGCATAGCTTATAGAGTACTTACCTAGCAAGCTCAAGGTCCTGGGTTTGATCCTCCTGCACGACATAAAATTCAATGTGATGTGGTTGATATGTGTCTCTGATCTCAGTGCTCTAGAGGCTGAGGCAGCAGGATTGCCACGAATTCAAGACTAACCTGGACTATGTAGTAAGTTCAGGACCAATATGGACTAAAAAGCAAGACCCTGTTGCAAAAAGGAAGAGACAGATAGACTGACAGACACTGGGAATGTAGTTCAGTGCCCAAAGCCCTGGGTTCAATCCCTAGCACCCCCCAACCCCTCCCCCCCACCAAAAAAGAAGAAATACAAGCTGATGTTAAAAAAAAAATATCTGGCTGCCGTATCTCATAGATATGGCGTAATTATAAGAAAAATTTTAAATGTGAATTAGAATTCTTTTAAAAAGCCTTCTTACAAGTTTTAGTGTTCCCATTCTCAGCCCTCTTTCTATTCTTTTTCTTTTTCTTTATTTTTAACCTAGAGTGTTGACACTGAGGTAAGTTCCCAGCCCATTTTTATTTTTTATTTTTGAGACAAGATGTCAGTAAGTTGCTAAGTACTCAGGCTGGATTTGAACTTGTGATTCTCCTGCCTCAGCCTGCGTGTATAGGCCTGTGCCACTGGCCTCAGATTTTTTTTTTTTTTTTTTTTTTTTGTGACAGGGTCACACTCTATAGCCCAGGCTGATCCTGAACTCATTGGTGTAGCCCCGGCTGGCCTTGGACTCAGGACAATCCACCTGCCTCAGTCTCCCGAGTGCTGGGGTTACAAGCGTGTGCCACCATGCCTACCTGCCTCAGTCTCCCGAGTGCTGGGGTTACAAGCGTGTGCCACCATGCCTAGCTTTTACGTGGTGCTAGGGAATTAAACTTGAGCACTTAGCATTTGATAGGCAAGTGCTTTAACAGCTGAACTATTCCTCAAGCCCTGAAGAATAAGTTTTCTTCTTACAATTACTAGTGAGTCAGTCTTGTCTTGCTATTATTGTGTTGATATCAGATAACACTCTCCTCTGAGAGCATTCCATAAATATATCCAAAACCCAAATCCGAATGAACAAAGAGGTCTTCTGTATTTTTTTTCCCCTCCACATAAAGAGAACCTTCTTTGGGAGTTCCCCTGCTTACTCCCTCCCACCCCTGCCCCAGTGCCAGGTGTCAACTCTAGGGCAGATGAAAAAAGAAGACAAGTGCTTTGCCACTGAGCTACACACTCACATTCTTCATCACTTTCTGAAAAGCCAAGAAATAGGGAAGGAAATAGTGGACAACCCAGAAACCAGGCCAGACTGGAAAAACATGCCTTAGTTGTGCCTGTTGAAACTTTGCTTCTGCCCTGGCCACCTCTACTTCATGACATTAAAAAAAAAAAAAAAAAAAAAAAAAAACCAGCAGTATGTCAGACTCCAGGCTCTTAGGCATCTAACAGGCTCCTCAGACTTACTAGGTCCAAAATAACTCTTCATTTTTTTTTCTCTCCTGAACTTGCTATTGTATCCTTCCAACTCCTCAAAGAATTGGATCAATCACATCTTTATTCCTTCCTGTTAAGTGTACTAAAATCTTGTTGGCTCTCGTTACACCACTGTAGCTCTAAGTTTGAAGCCCATGATCTCTGCTTTGGATAATAAATTGAAAGCCATGGTCACAGTAATTTGTGCCATCTCCCATCAAGGGTATGGCCTTGTATTTGCTTTGACCTATAGAATACAGTGGAAGTGATGTGCAGATTCCTGAGGATTGGACCTCAGTCTCAAGATCTAGAGTTCTAGAAGCCTAAGTCTTAAGACACTATCCATTTGCTGCCTTATCTCTTTTGAAACATTCTGGTCACCCATCAAGGAATGGAGTCCAGGCTGGACTGCTAAGAGACCACATGGGTGGAGGGGCCCACCCAAGAGCCAGAGCTTCTTGAAGCCATCTTTGATTCTTGCCTCAGGTGTGCTGCTGGATGACTGCAGGTGATAGAGAACTGCCTGTGTGATGGTGACCCACACAGTTATGGGACATAACAATTGGTTGTTGTTTAAAGGCAGTATGTTTTGGGGTGATATATCAGGTCATATTATCACTTATATCATTTAGTAGGTTTATGACTTGTCTTTACTCATCCCACCCTACTTTTAATCTTATTTGATCTTTAGGAAACAGCCAGAATAATTTCTTTGAAATTAACACACAATTTGTCACTTCTCAAAACCTTGGCTGGCTTTCTGCCTCCTTCATCACAATATTTGAAGCCTTAGCATGAGCTAGAAGTACTCTTCCCCTTTTTACTTCTCAGGTATGAATTTATCTCTACTCTTCCTATATCTACCTTAAATCTCTTTTACACAGTAGTACTATTGCCACCTTTACTTTTGATCTGTTATTTGAGCATTTAACTCTAGGTGCTCACCTACTGAAGAATATGTTTGCACATTACAGTGGTACTTAAATCTGTGTTGCATATGTAGTTACATAAATAGTACCAGCTAATAATCTTAAAATTCTACATGTTGATGTTTTGAACTCCTTTTGAAATCAGAAAAAAAAAAAAATCCAGCCTAGGTAAAATTTGAAGTTAGTTAACCTGAGCACTGCCATCTTAAGCCTTTCTCTACTCCCATTTCATTGTGTTTCTCAGAAAAGTTCCAGGTCACTAATAGTAAACTCACAATGTCCTATTTGATAAAAAGTTTTGCTTAACAGCCACCCTGACCCTTTACCAATTCAAAAATGTCCGCCAGGGGTATTGTTTTAATATGTTCCAGGAACTGTGAAACTTTGTTCAAAAAAACAATCAGTGACCAAAACTGACAGTATTGTTCTGTCTTTAAAAGCTGTGCTTAAAAACTGGTAGGGGTTGAGAGAAGTTTTTAGAGCATGAGCCTGTTGTCAGCTGAATGAAGGATTCAATTTCTCCTTAGTGAGTAGCACTTCTCCTGTGTGTTACTGTCTCGCTTGAGTACAACACTTTCCTTAAACAGCACACCGTCCCATACACATACTGCTGACACTCTTTGTAGCCCATAGCACTCTACCACTGCCCCAGCAGACTCCTTACCCTCAGGACTGGACCAGACTGGGCCACCAGGCAGATGCTTGGTTTGCAGCAGTAAAGTGGAAAGCAAAGGTCTGAGTCCAGTCAGTCTCCTCTGGCTGCTGCTCACCATTTCCCAGCTCTCCTCCAACAACCCTCTACCTGGTTTTTGTGTTTATTTTTTTAATTGGCAGTGTTTGGAGATCATATTACAGAAATACGTGCTTATTTTGCTGTAAGCTATTAGTAGAAATCTCAAGAATATGTGTGTGAGAGGGTATGTTGTTTAAAGGAGGAAGCCTGAAACGTTATCATGTGATTAATGTTTAATAGTATTCCTGTAAGCATATGAACAAGAGAAATTTAGGTATATAGAAATGTAAAGAACTTTTTTCTTGAACAGATAAACACACTTAAAAGGTGAAATAATATAAAAAAATAAAGTTGAGTGTAGTTTCAGAATATATTTCAAGATAAAGTTCCATAGATCTTGAACATAAGGTTTCTTTTAAAAATAATCTGCTTTTAAAACACTTCTCTAAACTTTTTCCTCCCTCCCAATAGTGGGGATTAAATCCAAGGTCTTTATACCAGCTACATATCCAGCCCTTTTGTTTGGAGTGGTCAGACTAAATCCCCAAGTTGCCCAGGCTGGGTTCAGACTTGTGATCCTCCTGCCTTAGCCTCCCAGACAGGCGTGCATCACCACACCAAGCTCTTCAATTTTTTTTTTTTTTTTTTTTTTGCTCATCCTAGTGGGACTTTATACTACTAAATGTGAAGTTTGTACTATCTGTTAGAATTGTAGAAAAAGTTTATTTTCATTAACTGTCTTAATTACTTTTTCATTACTGTGACTCAATACCCAACATAGACAAATTAGAAGAGGAAAAGTTTATTTTAGCTCACAGTGTCAGAAGTCATAGTCCATTCATGGGCAGCCAGCAACAGTGGAAGGACATGGCAGAGGAGGAGGTAGCTCCTCATGTCATTGGAAACAGGAAGCCAAGTCAAGTTTAGTCTAGTCTAGCCCAGAAGGAAGCAGGAAGCAGTGTATATCCTTCCAAGTCCCATCCCAGTGATCTTCCTTCCCCTTCTGGGTCCAGCCTCAGTGTTCCTCCCCTTTTAGGTTTAAGCCCCCACCCCATGCTTGTAAACCAGCCCACATGCCTGCAGTCTACAATCTGCCACATGCCTGTAATCTAATCCACCCTCCAGACCAGGCCTCATATCCTGACAGCACATGGCTTCATTGATAATCCATAACATCCAAATACATTAGGCTTTTGGGGGACATTCCATATCCAAGTCAAAATATTAATGTACTAATTGAAGAACATATAGAAACAAACAGAATTTACTACACATTCAAGTCTAAACTTTCTGCATGGAGTGTTTATTATCAGTGCCTGAAGGAAGTGATGCCTAGTACACGAAAAGGTGAAGAGTATATGCATATGGATGTGAGATTGTACTTTTTTTTCTGGTATGCTGCAATTCCTTGGTTCTATAGCTAATTATTTTACTTAAAAGTATTTTAAAAAATGATCCTAAAAATGATCCTGCAATGACCATAAGTATCATGTAAACATATTTGATACCCTCTTCATAGAGGGCTTTCATATTTTCCCCTTATGCTTTATCTTACCTGGTCTCAAAATAGCTAGACTACATTTTTTTTTCTTTTTGGTGTTAGGGATTGAATTCAGAGTCTTCAAATTGACATACTAAGTTTTTATTTTATTTTATTTTTCCTGTTCTGATACAGGGTCTCACTAAATTGCCCAGGCTGGATTTGAACTTTTGAGAGCCTCCTACCTCAGCTTTCTAGAGTGTTGAAATTACATGCACCACCCATGCCTGGCTTAGATTAGAGTCTTTTAAAGCCAAAGTCAAGATTATTACTCCTATACTTAACATCCTTCAGTGACTTTTCACTTTGTTCCCAGCAGCACCCAGGTGTAGAGTGTGAGGTGTCTGCTTCTGAGCTTATGCTCTTCAGCTCACTCTCCTTAAGTGGTACAGGCCATCTTGCATTTCATCTCTCAGGCCATGCATGTTTCTCCCAAGGACTCTTCTGTCTCTTGTACTTCTCCCTGGACTGCATTATCAAACTCTAGATTCCTGTGTGGCTGGCTCTCTTACTCTGTCCTCATTGTCCTTCATCTATCTGAGAGGCAGTCCTGACTTCTCTGTAAGATAATTACCTCCATGTTGGTGGAAACATCAGGTAGGTGAGTCACATGGAAAAATGTCTGTCTCCTATGGGACTCAGGTGCTATCTGACGACATGCTTAGCTCTTGGGATGGTGGACACTGGACTCCACACATATATTTCAAAAGTTTTATTTAGTAATCTAGGAATGGTGGTGGGGGAGGGGTGATGGCAATGTGGTCAGATAGGGGCTAACAGGCCCAAGATCATTTGGCTGCGAAACATTCCATTTGCTCTATTAGTTAGTCCATGTGCTGCAAAATCCTTTTTTTTTTTTTTAATTTACATATTGCATCCCTTTCCCCTTCCCAGGCTGTCACCTCTCTCCACTTTCCCCGTCCTCAGAGTCCATATTACTTTCTTCCATGCATTTTTTAATGGTTTGATTTTCTCATGTTAGAGAAACCGTATGATATTTAACTTTCTGGGTCTGATTCATTTTGCTGAGCATATGGTCTTAAGGTACATCCATTTTCCTACAAATGTTTCAAATTTGTCTTTATTTATAGATGACACATCTTTATTCATTTATCTGTGGCTTTTTCCAATTTCAATTTATGCACTAATTTGGAAGGTAAAGCCTGTGGGGGTTAGGTAAGACACAGCTAACCTTGAATTCATGTTATCTGGAAACTGTATGTGGCAGCTCTAGAAAAATGAGGGTTAGCGATCACATTTTAAAGTCTGAACAACATTGAAATAGACCAGGCTATGATTGTATCTTTGATATTCATGTGCTTCTTCTGTGGCTATTATAAATTGGCTGTAGGATCCTTGATGCAGGTGTGGCAATTTGTGTTCTGAGGACATCTTTTCACTATTCTAAGACCTTCATACTTAACTATACCTCTAGCCCAGTTTTTTTATTTTTGATTTTGAAATAGGGTCTTTCTATATCAACAAGTTGCCCAGGCTGGACCTGAAGTTATGATCCTACCCAGACATAGCTTGCTAGCTTGCTTGCTTGCTTGCTTTTTGCCATATTGGGGATTGAACCTAGAGTCTTCATACTGAGCTACCTTCTCAGCTATTTTCAAGATTTTTAAAGTTTGAGATGAAGTCTTGCCAAGTTTCTCAAGTGGGGTTCAAACTTTGATCCTCCTGCCTCGGAGTGGATCAGCATCAGTATGCAGCATCTTGCTCAGTTTTATAGCTGTTTATAACTATTTTAGGTCTGTACTTTTTGAGTTAATGGGTCAGTAAATTAATTGAAAAGAATAACATAAATTTGCTAATGTTATATATTAGCATTTTTTACAAGAGTACTTTTCACTATTGTTTTATAAAAGGATATCCTGATATGGGACTACTCATTAGGGCATAGAATAAAGACCAGTTCTTTGAGATTTAGCTTGATTTATATTCTTGTCACTCCTTTCTGGCTCATTGACATGGGCTTGGGACTCACTTCCTCAGCTCAGCTTTCTTTGGTGTCTTGCTGGATCTACATAATCTCTATCAAGTAACATTGATGACTTTTATGCACTGATTTGGAAGCTAAAGCCTGTGGGGTTAGGTAAGACAGCTAACCCTAAATTCATGTTATCTGGAAACTGTATGTGGCAGCTCTAGAAAAATGAGGGTTAGTGATCACGTTTTAAAGTCTGAACAACACTGAAATAGACCAGGCTGTGGTCGTATCTTTGATGTTCATGTGCTTACTGCCATTACAGTGCAACCAAGTAATGTATTGTGGCTTATCTGTATTATTTCTTTGAACCTTTCAGTGACTCTACCTCCCCAGCCTATAAGTGGAGGAATCAATTTAGTTCCTCAGTGCAGACCTTTATATACCTCCTCTTAATAGCCATACAGATTAGAAAAGCAATAGTCCAGCCCAGTGCAAAGCCAGGATATAGAGAATTTTTTAAACCGCAGTTTACATGTGTGAGGAAACGGACATCTCAGAATTGCTGAGAGAGCTGCAGTGCCTATAGAGAACCAAGAGAGGGACTGTGGAGATGAATGTGTCCTGTATGTCCTCTGTTCACTTCCATTCCCCAGCCCCACACCGAGTGGGACAGACTAGGAGCTTGCTTGCTGGCCCAGTAGGTCAGTGTCTGGCCTCTAGATAGTCACAAGTTGAGTTCCAAGAATCTCAAAGAAGACGCACCATTGAAGATATGATGAAGAGTGTAAAGAGCTGCATACCAGAAATGAAGATAAGGGAAAATGTAAGAAGAACTGGAGTAGAAAAGGATGGCTGTTTGGGATAGATAGTATAGTTATTATTATAATTTGTTTTATTAACACAACTAGCAAGAAAAATAATTTCTGTAGATGCCAAAAATGTATTTGAGAAGTTTATTATGATCAATAATTTAAAAATCATATTAAATGAGTACTTTTAAAACAAAACAGCATATGGGGCTGGAGGAATAGCACAGCAGTTAGAGCACTGCGTAGCAAGCACAAGGCCCTGAGTTTGATTCCCCAGCACCACGTAAACCAGGCATGGTGTGACGCACACCTGTAATCCTACCACTTAGGAGTCTGAGGCAGGAGGATTGTCATGAGGCCAAGGCCAGCCTGGCCTTTAAAGCAAGACCCTGTCTCAAAACAAAACAAAACAGCATGCACAGACAGAAAATACAGGAGAAATTTCCACTAAGACCAGGAATAAAACAAAATGCTTACTATGGATTGCTATTATGTAACATTGTATTAACAAAATTGTCACATTCAATAAGAGAAAAAAATCAAAAATGGTAAGTATTAAGAAGGGAGAGGAAAAGCTATTTTTGTTTTTAGATGGTGTGATAATGTATATTGAAAAACCTAGAGAGTCACAACAGAGTCATAAAGAATTGGGTGATGAGACAGGATATATAAACTAGCAAACACTGGCCAAGCCATCTATGGCACATACCTGTAATTCCACCTACTCAGAAAGGTTGGGCCCCAGGATCCTGAGCTGAATTGGTGGCTAGCCTGGGCAACATTGTATAAGACCATCTCACACAACCTCTCCAAATGTAAAAAAGACCCAGTGCTTTTTACATATGCATGATAATTGTGCTGTAAAAATTAATGGAAGAGGAGTCTTTATGTCTAGTGACATCAAAAACAGAAAACACTTAAGAATAAAGTTATCAAGAATTGTGCCAGACTTACAATGGGAAAACATTCTTGAAAGGCATATAAGTGGATGTGAATAAATGGAATGATGTGTTGTATTTTATGTTCACTACACAGATGTCCATTTTCCCCAGGTTACATGTAAGTGAATTTGAATCCCAATAAAGTTTTCTTTTTTTTCCTGACATAAGTTTATATGAAAGGTAATGTGGAAATACAAAGAAGAATGAGCAACCAGCTCACCAGGTTTTAAATCACAGAGCCTCTGTAATTGGAACTATGGAGGTAGGGAGTACATAGAAATTGGAAACTGTATTTTTTTTTTCTTATTTTCACTGTGTACCTAAAACTGCTCTCAAAACCAAAGTGTACTAAAAAAACAACAACAGAAGAAGAACAGTGTATGTTCTTGTGTGTGAACAGGCAAATTGCAGTGGAACAGAATAGTGTTCAGGAAGACATAATTAGGAAATTTAGAGAACAATAAAGGTAGTACCTCAAGTCATGGAGAGAAAGGTGACCCAATTGAGTAAATAATTCGTAAGAGATTAAATCAGTTCCATTTTTAATGTCATATTCCAGGATAAAGCAAATGGATAAAGTCTCAACTCTGTAGGCATAGAACAAACTACAGTTGTCGTACCTGTTTCTTGTTCTGTTCCTTAGTCCAGTCAGCGATCACACAGTGCAGTTATGTATCTTTACTGTCCTTTAATTCCAAGGGGCTTTCTCAGTCTTACTTAAAACAGTTACATTTATTAGATTTATTAGGAGTGTAGGTGTTTCCGTAGAATGTCCCTCATTTGGGCTTATCTGGTGTTTCTTCATGATTGAGTCAGAGTATACTTTCAGCAAGAGTACCACAAAAGCAATGTTGTTTCATTGATTATACTCTATAATCTCTTTAGTCACAACTTAAAGTAGTGTTTGCCACATTTTTTTGTTAAGATATATATATATATATATATATATTTCTTTGCAATTAGTTTTCTAGTAGATACATGAAACACGTAGCCAGCATGTGCTGTCTGTAGCATGTGGGCTGCATATGCCCATGCACAGCTCGTAAGGGGTCTTCATGTACTTGTATACTTTTAACATTGTTATGTGATTTTTGAGTTTTTATGACTTAGTTGTATAGTTTTAAAGCACCGAAACTGTGTAGGCATCAAGGCACTGACATGTAGGGGTGAGCCCTGGGTAGTGCTAACTGCTCTGTGTCCCGTAGACAGTCACATCAAAGCACATGCATATCAGATGTATGCACTTGTACAACTTGGCAAGTAATATTCAGTAACTACCGATAATAGTATTTCAGCATATCTATGTGCATACGTTCCTATGAAGTCAGGAGTTTATTGTTAAGCAGGTATATTTCTTATTAAATTTGAGGTATTAGGGGCTGGAGGAATGGCACAGCAGTGGCCCTGAGTTCAATTCCCCAGCACCACATAAAACTGGGCATGGTGGGACACTCCTGAAATCCCAGCACTCAGGAGGCCGAGGCAGAAGGATTGCCTGGGCTACATGATGAGTATAGGACCAGTCTGGGCTACAGAGCAAGACCCTGTCTCAAAAATAAATAAAAATAAAATTTGGGGTTTTTCTAATGTAGTTTGAATAAGTTACAATAGTTTTGTTATTTATATGCTCTAATGATATCATGTATTTTATATGCTACCCAAGACAGTTCCTTTTCGTTCAGTAGGGCCCAGCCAAGCCAAAGGTTGGCCACAGATGCCATACAGATTTACCTTCAAGGAAGAACTTGATACTTCTTTGTTGCAAATGTGATCCGTTTCTCACTGCCAAGTTCTTTCAGAATACCTCACCCGAAAGTCAGGTGTTTCCAAGTGTAGTCCGTGCAAAGCTCACTGAGAACGTGCAGCTCCAGAGCTCTCTGCACTGCCATGCTGCAGCTAGGCCTGCATTGCAGTTAGATTTCTTCCTTAACCAGTTCTGCTTCCTAACTCACCTTTCACATGTTGACCCACGGGAAATACATCGCGCATCAGGCTCCATCTTAGCATTTGATTGCAGAGACAGGTGTTCAAGGAAAACACTTTACAACTCTGCGTATAATTTGTTGCTTGTCACTTTTCATTTTTTAAACCGTCTTTGAGGATTCTTGCATGAAACAACTGTATTCGTTGCCAAATGATATCCTATTATTTCTTCCATATTTATTAGTTAGAATTATGTAGGGAAGAGTTTATCCTACCTTTTAATGAATTGATTCCTTTGTTTACATTAGCGTTCATTCATGGATTCTTTTTCAACATAACATGTATTTTTTTCTCCAAATGTCCCAGGTGTGGCCTCATCCATTTTTGTATCCTTTTAAAAGGCTATGTTATCCATTTTGTCTGAGTTTCTTACTTTGTGCAACTACAACACATTTCAGACTCTTCTAGTACTTTTCCTTCTGCTTATTGTCTATTTCAAAATGAGCCAAATGTGAATTTAAAAAATAAAAATTCAAACCCTAGAAGAAAACATGAGTGGATAGTCTTGCAGTAAGAGTGATGAAAGCTTCCTACTCTTGCTAATTAAATCCAATATAAAAAAGGAAGAAAGTAAACTTTACTGACAAAAAAATTAAAAATTATTCTCAAACATATGAAAAAAAATGTTTATGCTCACTTGCAAATGCAAGTTATAATTACCCTGCTTCAGAAACACTTTTCTGAGTAGACTGCAAAATAATAGGCAGTCTCATACATTACTTATAGGGGTTTAAAATCCTGATAACAAGGACTTGGGAAAAACTAAAATATTGTGGGCAGACTTACTTTTGATCTGGTCATTCTGCTGTTAGGAATATACACTGAACTTGAACTTCCACAATTACACAACACATGACAATGTTATTTATTGTCACATTGTAATTGGAGAGGGTTGGCAACAATCCAAATGTCTATCATAGAAGCCTGATTGTAAAACTGAACATGGATACAATGGAATACTGTGTAGTGCCTAAAAAACAAGCAACAATTACCTCTGTGTGCTAATGGGTAGTCATTTCTAGAATTTGTAAGACATTTCAAGGCATCTAGCCTGTTCTCCTTAAAAAGCCCCTTCAGGGGGCTGGAGAAGCTCAAGGCCCTGAGTTAAATTTCCCAGCACCATATAAAGATGGGCATATGATGGTGCTTACCTGAAATCCCAGCACTCTGGTGGCTGAGGCAGGAGGACTGCCATGAGTTTGAGGACAGCCTGGGTTACAGAGCAAGATCTTGCCTCAATAAATACATGTATACATATGTACATAGTACCTTCAAGCTAGGTGTGTCAGTGGGTGCCTGTAATTCCAGCACTCTAAAAAGAGCTACACATTACAAGTTCAATCCCAGACTGAGCAATTTAGTGAGTTAATGAGGCATAACTAAAAACAGAAAGGTAAAGGACCAGATGTGTAGCTCAGTGGGAACTCCTGGCCCTGGATACCAAACACAGAAACAGACAGAAGGCTTAATTGTCTGTAGGAAAACTGGTTTTCTGGAGAATGAAAATGAACTTTAGGCAATCAAATTGACCATAAAGGTCAACTTAAATCCTAGTATAAATGTTAAATTGTTTTCTTTTAGACCCAAGACTAAGTGAGGATTAGTGAGGAGGAGGAGAATCGGTTTGTGGTAGCTGTGTGCTCTGATGGTGCTGATGCAGCACAGCTGTTAGAGGCTGGAGAGGGCATGGGTGGAAAAGTTTTAAAAGCTCTCAGTGTGGGCTGGAGGAATGGCTCAGCGGTTAAAGTGCTTGCACTAAGTCATGCACTAAGTACTCGAGTTTGATTCCCCAGCACCATATAAGCCTGGCACACGCCTGTAATCCTAGCACTCAGGAGGCGCAGGCAGGAGGATTGCCATGAGTCCAAGGCCAGCCTGGGCTCCATAGTGAGTTCAGGACCAGCCTGGATTACAGAGCAAGACCCTGTCTCAACAATAAACAAACAAACCTTCAGTTTGTTTGCACCATTATTGGTCTCATTATTTTGAGATTATTGGAAAAGCATCATGGATATTCTAATGCTTCATTCTTTGTGTCTGAGAACTAGGAATCTCGGGAAAAAATTGAGATGTAAATGTCAGATCAAAAATGTTAAGTAAAAATCTTAAATTGAATTGAAAGTATCAGTATAAATTTGTAAGTCATTTTGTCTTTTAAAAAACACACATATATCTAAAAAGGGAGAGATAAAAACCTGTTGATTGCAAAATATTTATTGGAAAAATCTCAAAGACTATTTCAAAAAAAAAAAGCTACCAGAATTAAAAAGTGAATTTATCAATGTCTTGGGATGTAGAGTCAACTAAGTGTGTCTCAGATTTCTCAATAATATTAGAGAGCAGGGTTAGGAATGCAGCTCTCTCTTAGAGGGCTTACCTCATAAATGTGAGGCCTAAAGTTTAATTCCAAGAAAATAATTGAAGGGAATAATTAAACAATGAAATTAGAAAGTGGCATGTGGTATCAGAAACATGAAATTTTAGGGCTTTATCTTATAAAGTATCTTCAGGGCTTTGTGTACAAGATAAAATCTGTAACAGAAAGATATGCCATATTCATAGAATATAAGATAATATAATAAAAATATACTTTCCTCAAAATTGATCTTTCACGTCAACATAATACCTGTCAAAATCCCTTGGGCTGGAGGAATGGCTCAGTGGTTAAAGCGCTTGCCTAGCAAGTGCTAAGTACCCTAGTTCGATTCTCCAGCACCCCATAAATTGAGCATAGTGGCGCACGCCTGTAATCCCAGGAGGGTGAGACAGGAGGATTGCCGTGAGTCCAAGGCCAGCCTAGGCTCTGAAGTGAGTTCAGGACCAGCTTGGACCACAGAGTGAGACCCTGTCTCAAAAAACAAAGAAAAAATCCCAGCAGATTTATTTAAGGAATTAGTATGACAGATTTAAAATTCCTATGAAAGTACAAACCCAGAATAGCTAAAACACTTTTTTGTGGTACTAGGGATTGAACCCAGGAATGTTCTAACACTGAGCTACATCCCCAGCTCTTTTTATATTTTGAGACAGGATCTCACCAAGTTGGACATGCTGGTCTCAAAAATTGGGATCCTCTAGTCTCTGCCTTTGGAGTGCTGGGATTATAGTCATGTGCCACCACACCTGGTTTTTGTAGTGTTAGGGAATTGAGCTCAGTGACTGGAACTTGCTAGGCAAGTGCTTTAACTGCTGTGCTATTCCTCCAGCCCCTATCTCTAAAAATTCTGGCATTTGTATTATCAGTGTCCCAGGAGGAAAGAAACAAAAAGGATGTGATTGCAAAGCATTTGAAGAAATAATAGCTTCAGCCAGCAAGGTGGCACATGTTTTTTATCCCAGCTACTTGGGAGGCTGAGACAAGAGGATAATAATTTCAAAGCCAGCATGGGTAACTTAGATTCTTTCAAACAATTTTTGGATTTTTAATTTTTTTATTTACTGACTTATTTTGAGACAGGATCTTGCTCTGTTGTCCAAGGTGGTCCTGAATTCACTATGGAGCCCAGGCTGGCCTTGGACTCAGGGCATTCCTCCTACCTCAGCCTCTGGAGTGCTGGGATTACAGGCAGTGCTGGGATGACAGGCGTGCGCCACCATGCCCAGTTTATGTGGTGCTAGGAAATTAAACTTGGGTACTTAGCACTTGACTGAGTGCTTGCTAGTCAAGCATTTTAACTGCTGAGCCATTCCTCCAGCCCTCTTTCAAATTTCTAAAAAGAGCTGGCACTCATTGGGTTTAATCCCTAGCATTGGAAGAAGAGAAAAGAGAGAGTTTTAAAATTTGCAGTGGGCAAATGATTGAGAAAGAATTCAAGAAGCTCAACAAACTCTAAACAAGATAGTTAAAAGAATTCCATTCCAAGATACATCATGATCAAAATTCTGGAAACTAATAACAATGACAACAGTCTGAAAGCAGCGATAGAGAACACCTTACCTCAGGGGGAAAATAAAATAGCAGCAGATCCCATTGAATCCAGGAAGAAGTATCACATCTTTTTGCAAGTGCCTGAACAAACAGAACTGGCAGCCTAGAATCCTGTATGTGGCAAATACTGGCTGGCCCTGTCATAAAGAAATCTTGAGCCCAAAAGTTTGGGGCTAGCCGGGGAAACATAATCAAACTCCTTCTCAAAAAATAATAATAGATAAAAATATCTGCAAATGAGATTACATATGGTCACAGATAAGGTTGAGATTATGACATTGACACCTTTATAAAAGCTGTGTGAAAACATTTAGGATACTAGTTGTTTTTGTAACTTTGACTTCATATTTTAAGATTGGGCCTGGTGGTTGCATGCCTGTAATCCCATCTGCTCTTGAGGCTTAGGCAGGAAGATTTCAAGTTTGAGGCCAACCAGGGGAATTTAGCAAAACCCTGTCTCAAAATAAGAAGGAATGAGGATACAGCTCAGTGGCAGAGCACTTGCCTGACATGTGTAAGGTCCTGGGTTCAACCTCTAATACTGGGTGTTGGGGGAAGTATTACAGATGTGTGTGTCAGTGAGGCTTATTTAACTCTCACTTGTTGTTAGAAAAGTCCTCTATAAAGATGTGATTCTGACCCTTGTTAATTTAGATGGGGAGAGGAAGGTGCTGGGAGTTGAACCTAGGACCTTACACATGCTAGGCAAGCACTGAGCTACATTTCCAGTCCTAGATTTGTATTTATTAAATGAAACATTATTCTCTGTAATTACTTATTATCTTTTTGAGAGATTTGGAAGAGACAACAGAAACCATCAACCAGATGCAGATTTACTTGGAATAGTGTGATAACCAATATTATCAACTTTCAGTTTTTACCAGTGCAGTTATTTAAAATTGTATCTTCATCTGTTTTAATTGGATTTCCCTTATGAGTGAGGTTGAACAATGCTTTTTATGTTTAAGTGTCTGTGTTTCCTTTTCTGTGAAAAATCAGGTTAAAAATAATCTTACAGTTACTCTGATATTAAAGAAATTAGTTCTTAGTCTATAGTAATAATTCTAAATATTTTCCCATTTTCTTGTAAGTCTTCATTTCCTTTTAGTGATTTTTTTTTCAAGGATTTCTGTCCTCTTTTTTTGAGGGCAGTCCTGAACTCACTGTGTATCCTAGGCTGGCCTATAACTAGCAGCAATCCTCCTGCCTCAGCCTCCTAATTACTGGGATTTATACGTGTGCAGCACCATGACCAGCTTATGTGGGGCTGGGAAATCAAACCCAGGACCTTGTGCTTGCTAGGCAAACATTTTAACCTCAGAGCTACATCTTCAGCTTTTTTTTTTTTAATTTTGTTTTTGTTTTCATTTTGTTTTTGAACCTGGCCCAGCGGTGCAGGCTTTTATTTTCTCCTTATACATTTATTTTCTATAGGTGTGTCGTGTGCCACCACATCCAGCCTGTGTGGTGCTGCTGCTCCCCCCACTTGCCAAGCATACACTCTTAGCCTCTGAGCTTTGCCTCCATGCCCTTATTTCATGTTTTATAAGAGAGGTCTCTTCTTCATGGCTCAGCTCTGTGTCATACTCTGAAAGACCTGCTCTAACCGGGCTTCAGGTGCAGGCTTTTAATCCCAGCACTTGAGAGGCTGAAGTAGGAGGATGGCAAGTTTGAGTGACTTAGCCAGACCTTATCTCAAAATAAAACTTAAAAAATGGGCTGGATATGGAACTTAGTCAAAGGCCCTGGTCTCAAATAATATTGACAAAAAATCACCTTCTGTGCTGCAGAATTATATATTTAAATTTTGTGTAGTTTTATGTACAACCTGCATAGCTTTTGATAATTCTTAAAAATTTACATCTTTGTTACACTTTTAGTTTATTCTGGCTGGTTAGTAAGTCATATTTTCTAATGACTGCACAATTAATGATCAGATGTTAATCTTACACTTGAATAGTGATACTTCTTAAATGTTACCTCATTAAATATTGTTGGTTTGTAGTCTAGAGTAGTTTTCTTGTTTTGTTTCGTTTTGTTTCATTTGATGGCAGATTGAGCCTAAAGTCTTCACACTGACCTATATCCTCGGCCTACTTCTTATTTTTGTTTTTGAGACAGGGTCTCATAGACTTGCTGAGTCGCCAAGGCTGGGCTTGAGCATGTAATCCTTCTGCCTCAATTCCCAGCATGCTGGGATTACAGGCCACACCAGTATGTCAAATTTATTTTAGTTTCTGAAGGAATTATCAAGAGGTCTTAGTCAAAAATGAATTTCAAATCAGTAAATATTTTAAGCATTGCTGCTGGGTATCAGGCCTTGAGATTAAAATGAGAAATGAAATGAAAGATATTATGGGAAAAAAATGCAAGTTCAAACAGACTTATTCACATTCTGTCTACGCTGCATATACTAGTTCTCTGGCCTTAAAGCAAATTCTTTATTATTTTTAACTCTTTGGAAGCTTGGTTTACTCATCTGGAAAGGAAAGCTAATGGTAACTTTCTGGTTGTTACTATCCAGAGACACAAGTGCACACTTCTGGGAGCATGCTGTACGGTAGAGTGTGACAGATGTATTATCAAGTAATAGCAAGGTAGGAGAGGAGGAGAGGAGAGTGAGTGAGCAGCAGTAATAATAATAATAAAGACTGTTCTGTTTGGCCTAAACTAAAGACACTTAAGAAGACTTCACAGAGGAGGGAGTGTTCAAACTGCATTCAGAAAGCTAGCATCTCTTCAGAAAGTGTCTCAGGTGTTGAAGAATATTCAGCCATCAGATTTTCTGGTGGTGAGAGTGTGTCAAACTAATAGTAGGAAGATGCCCTAAACTGCTGGATTTGAGGGAGATAACAGGTGGGATAAGCTGGGACGGAAGAGGTGACAGATTTGAAATAGATAAGCATCAGCAGGCCCATAAGGCCTCTTTGGACCATCCAGAAAGAAAAAGTAAGTAGTAGTTTCCAGGTTTTCAGGCTTCATGGACTGAAGTGGTTGTTGGATCTACTCAGTATGGTAGTATTGGAAATAGTAGGTGGAAGAAAAATTGGACAGATAATGAGTGAACTTTCTATGCTTAGTTTATTTGTTCAGAGAAAAAAATACTCTAAAAATTGCAGGCATAGATTACTGTTTTCCTTTGAAATAAATTTGTATATTTGTAAGGGTTCTCAAGAGGAACATATTCAGTAGAAAATATACATAGGGGGAGTTACTGGGTAAGCTTAGGGGGTCAGAGGAGGGAGATTCCTTCCCAGTGGTTGGCTGTACTCTGGAAAGCTGGTGAATCAGTAGCAGGTCAGCCCAAGAAGGTGGAACCTGAAGAACAGGAGGGAATCAAAGATGCAAGGCCAGTCCACAGCTGATGGCCTGAAAGCTCACTGGAGGGCTGCCGGTGAGAATCTGGGTTAGAAGGTGACAGAGGCTGGAGACTGACATCAAAGGCAGCAGCAAAGACTGGAACTTTCAAAACAGATGGACACTTTCTTCTTTGTCTAGGCAGTGTCTGTTGGTTGGTGCCATCCACATCCAAAGTGGGTCTTCTTAAGTCTGCTGCAGCATACCCAGAGCTCTGCTTTACTAGTCTACTAGGCATTTCTTAATCTAGTCGGATAGGCATTATTCAGTCACAACCTGTGTTTTTTCTCAGTGGAAGATGAAAAAGTTGATTTCATAGAAGAGGGGATAGTAATTGCTACAAGCTAGACAGGATGGAGGAGGAAAGGGTGTTGTATATTGTTACTAGAATACCGAAAGGAGGAGTAAGTTCTAGCGTTTGAAAGCTCTGACCCCAAAATAAGTGATAAATGAGAGTAAAGAGAAGGAAATATCTCAGTTTGAAATACATAGTATTGAATTATCATGTGTTGGGTGAAACTTTTCCTGGGGAGATGTGAATCAACATATGTTCACCCCAAATAGGACACAGCCGACAGACCAAGGTAACAACACCAAAATGTGACTTGGTGACCGAGTTTATTGGACTTTCTTGCTGGAGTATGTGTAAGGGGGTACATATTGGGCCTTAAGTGAGAGGTTACTTTCAAGTGTGTGGGTGACTCAAAGACAGTCACATCACCCCAAGCCCCAGTATTAAGGATGTCTAAATGGAAAGATGTCATGCCGGCACTTGGGCTCATCTCTGGAGTTCTTCCTCCCTGATATGTGTATTGTTATATGAAAGAGAAAAATTTATCTTAAGTGTAGCTTTCATGAAGGAATTGGTAACGTATGTTACAAACCAGTGAATAGATTAGGAATACCACAGAGGCCACGCCTACTCATTCTTCAGTACTGTTAAGGAAAGAGCTGAAGAAAATATTGCAGATAAATAAAGGTCTTATTTATTAAGTGATTGTAGTATTAAGGAATTTGAACTTCAGTATTTTGATATTTTTAAAGTTCTATGAAAATGATATTAAGGTGAATGTTCAACCTGAAGTAAAACTTTTGTATAAAAATGTTTGAAATATATTTATTCATTGTTTTTTCTTCTATTCCAGTTACAATTTCTGGAAATGAAGAAAACGGTAAGGTACTTTTCAGTCACATGTTAAATAGAATGCTTATGGTATCTTCATTGTAATTCATATACTTTTTTGCATGAGTTTTTGTTTTTCACACACACACACACACACACACACACACACACACACACACACACAGAAGAAGCAGACCTAATGTAGGCGTGTAATCCCAGGGGAGGGAGACTGAGGCAGGAGGACTGCAAACCCAAGTCCAGTTTGGGCAGGTTAGCAGTTTAGCGAGACCCTGTCTACAGAGAGCTGGTTTCTCAGTATCACTGAAAGAAGGAAATAAGGGGCTGGAGGAATGGCTCAGCGGTATGTCAAGTGCAAAGTACCCGAGTTCCCCAGCACCACATAAATTGGGCATGGTGGTGAATACCTGTAATCCAAGCACTCGGGAGGCTGAGGCAGGAGGATTGCCATGAGTCCAAGGCCATCCTGGACTATGTAGTGAGTTCAGGACCAGCATGGGCTACAGAGTGAGACCTGTCTCAAAAAAGAAAGAAAGAAGAAGAAAGAAAGAAGCAAACCAAGATGGAAAGAAAAAGAGAAAAAGACAAAAAACATAAAGAATAGAAAAGAAAATAGGAGCTAGATGCAGTAGCATGTGCCATTAGTTGTACAACTCAGCAGGCAGTGCCCAAAAGACCAACCTGGGCAGTGTACCAAGATTTTTTTAAAAATTAAAAAAAGGGAAAAAAGCAAGTATGTGTCTTTAAAATGTAAGTAATTGAATTTGGTTCCTGATACTTAGTATATTCTTATTTTGTATTACTTATGTGAAATAGCCATTATTTTGTAAGACATCGCGTATTCAAACTTCATTGTGTAAATTTTGTAGGTCTGCCTTTTGAATCTTTTTTCAAATTTTACTACAATAAAGGAATATTTTATAAGTCCACTGAGATCAAATTTCAGAAGTAAAATTAGATTTTTTTTTGTTGTTGTTATTGTTAGTAATCAGATGGAACCCAGGTCCTTTGCACTGAAGTTTAAGCTCTATACCCAACTTTTTTTTTTTTTCCCAGCCTTAACTAAATATCACATTGCCCAAACTAGGGTTGAACTTATGACTTTACAGCCTCAGCCTCTCCAGCATGCTGGAATTATAGGAATGTCCCACCATATCTGCTTACAAAATTTGATCTTAACATACAAACATCTAAAGGATTTCTCAAAGAGTTGAACAGTTACAAATTACTGATACACATTTATTTTTTTACTAGACATGGGAGGCATTTAATATGTAAGTCTCTCTCTCTCTCTTTTTTTTTTTAAATGAGACAGGGTCTCACTCTATAGCCTAGGCTGTTCCTGAACTCAATGCATAGCCCAGGGTATCCTTGGACCTATGGCAATCTTCCTGCCTCAGCCTCATGAGTTCTGGGATTACAGGCATGCACCACCACGCCCAACTTTGTGTTGCGGTGAGGAATTGAACTCAGGGCCTTGAGCTTGCAAGGCAAGTGCTTTATGCCTGTGCCCTTCCTCCAGCCCCTTTAATTTTCATATTACCCTTAAATCTAATTTTTCGGTAACAGAAGAAATGGATACTTAATCTTGGGAGACCTATCTTGCTTTACATCAGAACTTGTCCTGTATGTTAATAATGCAGATGCAGAAAGCAGAGCATTTCAGAAGTTCTTATAGAAGGACTTTTTATAACTCTTATGGGATTGTTTATATAATGTCTCTCAATCTTTTGATATAGTTTGTTTTTTAATATAATTACTGGTGATTTTTGAACATAGACTTTTTGATGTAAAGTTCAGATTGTTCTTCAACTTTTGATTTAATTTGCTGAGTTAACTGAGACTGTACTTCATGTATTACTTGCAACCAGTGGCTTACTTGTGTGACAAGAAGTTGGGCTATTAATCACACAACTTTGAACTTACTTAAAAGTAGTATTTCATATTTCTATTATAATTTAATAATTACCATCTGGTAAGTACTTACTGTATTTCAGCCTTTGTGATAAGACCTTAATTTTGTATGTTTTACTTAACAGAGATTTAATATATTTTAAAGTAAGCCATTTTTGTTTTGTGCTCTAAGAGAATATAAATAATTTAAAATATATTACATGTTTGAAAATATTTCAAGTCTGTTATTTTCTACCCTAGTCTTAGTTCTAAGTAAATGATTACAAAGTCTAAAATTCCCCAGTGCTGCCATTTGTCCAGGAGCTCTGCAGTAGCATAGTTGAGATGACAAGCTTGACTGAGATGGGGACTAGACGGCAGTGAAGGAAGCGAGCCCGCTGGAGATACCATCTGCAGGGAGAGCAAGTGGTTCTCGCAGTGGGAAGTTAAGTTCCAGTGGGGCTTCTCCAAGGGAAAATTAAATGAAGCCATGATTTTGAGTCCATTGGGTAGTAATCTACAAGGTACAGACTTAGTAGCATCAAAAACTAGTTTTTAACAAACAAAAATTTGCGATCTGGATGCCAGCCAGTAGTAGTAGAAGTGAGAAGAACACATTTGAAAATTGAAGGAAATTGTTAAGATTTTATCTTCACATCAGATGTTGACTCACATGTGAACATTTATTGTCAAAGTAGAGAATATATATTTTTAAGAATGACAGAGTGAAAAATAACCTTGGGTCTTTACCAGATAGGTATGGATTTGCATTTTGGCATTATCACTTAGTAACTAGTGACATTGGACAAGGGTGCTGTAAACTCAAATAATACCTTACATGGTTACTGTGAGGGTTAGAAATAAAGCATACATTACATGCTTTCTAAGAGCCTTTCAAAAGGTGGAAGTGGTGATTTTTGGGGAGCTAATGTCAAATTAGATGATAGGAAGCCCCAGAGTTTCATTAGATTGCACTGGCCATGAAGATGGAGTTTTTAATCTAGGAATTTCACCATCAAGAGGGAGAAGACACTAGGGCTGTGCCCTTCATACTGGCATAGAGATGATTTGAAAGCCAGGAGACCCATTGGCTTTTTCAGCCACACAAATGTAGTGGGCACATGTCTGTGAACCATGCACTGGCAGTGAAAATAGTGGCAAGGAATTCACTTTGAAAGAAATTTTAGGAGCTAGAATTATAAGTAATTGTACTGATTAGCCATAAGAAATGGGAGGGCCACTTAAGGGTTGGGTTTCTGCATTAGTGACCTATAGGACTGGGTTTCTCATCTCGCGCATGAAACAGTACAGTTTCAAAAGAAAATGTCAGATTCTAACAGGATTGTCAATTTTTACCAATTTTTAAAAGTGAACATTGTAATCCCAAATACAAAGAAAAATAATCCAAGACTTAAGAAAGGTCAGCACTTTGAATTGGTTACGTGTTAGCTTTATAAAAACTTCACTGTGTATTTTTCTTAATGTTTCTCATTTCACTGCAGACCAGTGAAAACTGTCATCCTTAAACTGTAGAGAATATACAGAAAGAACCAGATTTTATGGGAGAAGATTGAGGATTAGATAGTAGTAACAACATTGGCCACCTATACCTTGGATGGAGCTATTAACTAGAGTATACAAAGAACAAGAAGAAAAATAGACTCCTCAAAATCAAAGACCCATTTAATAGGCAATTGAAATGAGTCAACAGTTTCAGAAGAAATACAAATGGCCAGCAGATGCATGAAAAAAAGTGTTCAGAATCCTCAGCTGCTGGAGAAATGCAACACAAAACACCACTGAGATACCATCTTACCCTAGAGAGAATGGTTTATATCAAGAACTCAAAAAAATAGTACATGCTGGTACACGGTAAAAAGAGGAACCCTTTTGCATTGCTGATGGGCTGTCCACTGTGGGAAGCAGTATGGAGGTTCCTCTAAACTCCTAAAATAGATACCCCGTTTGACTCAGTGATAACTTCTTTTGGGTATCTTCCCAAAAGAAGTACCAGTCACTACACAATAGAGAGATATATGCCATACCCATTTTATAGCAGCACAGCTAATAGCAGCTCAGTAGTGGAAGGTGACAAAATATCTGCCAGTAGAGCAGTGGATGAGGAAGATGTGTCTATAACACAGTGGAATCCTATGTCATTATAAAGACAGATATGAATCATTTGTAGTTTGGTATCCACAGATACAATTTGAGACCATTATACTTAGTCAAGTGAATCAGACTCAGAAGATTAAATATCACATGGTTTCTCTAATATGAAAAGCCCACAGTATAAATAAATTAGAGTAAAATGGCAAAATGTTCAGTCAGGAGAATGAGGGAGGTGGTGGGAAGGCGAGAAAGGGATGGGGCAGGGAAGGTGAAGTTGTCGAGATATATACATATGCAGAGTTCTTCACATGAAAGGGTTTCGTATAACCATTGTGTATGGTATATACATACTAAAAAATGAGCGGGGGAAGATAACAGCCAGTGTTTTTGAGGAATATTAAGTGTTAGGCAGTATTCTAAGTATTTGGTACAAAGGTTATTTCAGTAAAGTTTATCAGTAACTTTATTGAAACAAGTGCTGTATTTGAAGTTTAAGCAAGTTCTTTGGGGAATGCAATATGAACAATTAATGACTTTTTAAAGTAATGAATTTTTTGTAGACTACTTGATCAAAACCTTTAAAATGAGTAGACTTTGAAACTTTTCTACCCTGTCTATACTTTTTCTTCAGTGGGTCTGTGGCGCTGCATCCTAGTCTTGAGGAGCGCAAGCACCTGGTAGACTTCCCTTCTTGTGGAAAGTAGCCCTACTCCTTTCACATAGAAAAACTGCAGAACACAGCAAAAGCTTACAGTTATATCAGTGAGGTAACATTTGCAGATAAAGATGTTGGGATGTTAGCTAATCCACTTGGGTAACATTCAGGGTAGAAGTTCGGCATGACTAAATGTTTTCTTCTTGTGATAGTTGGCCTGTGCTGAACAAGATAATGACATTTAGGGTGTTTTCCCGAACAATACAGAGATTGAGTTGTTCAAATTTACTCATTATCCTTGGTAATGGTAACTTATTTTACTTTCAATTTAGAGTTCCTTGGATTTGATGTTTATAGGTATGGATTGTTTTAAGTCATTTAAAATTAATATTTAGGGAGATATTGAAAAAGAATGAGTAAGAGAATATCTTAAGCTTAAATCTTCAACTTAATAAGCCAGACTGCTAATCCTTAAATACAAAAACAAACATTTCTTCGTATCTAATAATGTTTCATTCACAGATAAAGTTTATTATATTTGATGTTTTAATATGTCTTGATTAAATTTTTATTGACTTGTCTCCTGACCCAAATACTGTGTTTTAATGTAATGCTTTTTCTTTTTTTCACCTGAATTCAATAAAATGTTATCTGTTCTTATTTACCAGGAAAGACCGTTGTTTACCTTGTGGCTTTCCATCTGTTCTTTGTTATGTTTGTATGGTCTTATTGGATGACAATATTCACATCTCCCGCTACCCCTTCCAAAGAGGTAAATTTAATGTTGGTAAATTACCAAATGCTTTAAGTGATCATGGAATTGTGTTCCCTTATGTTACATATGTAAAAACTACATAATACATTTGTTTTGTTTTCATTTGTAAAATTGCTTGGTAACTCCATATTGTGAATGTGAGTCACCAGCCTATTCTTAGATACATTTCATTGACAAATCATAGTAAAAGTCTGGCCATAATAATACTTTTCTGCCATGCTGTTTCTCATGGTTATATTCTTGTAAGTATATATTCTTTATATCACTAGAGTAGAAAGACTTAAGGGACAGAATTGAATTAGAATTTATGTTCAGAGACCCTCTTCACATTTTTTTATCTTCTCAAGCATGAACAAGTATGTTACAGCTAAAGAAAATGTTTTGAAAGAATTGTTCAGACTTTTGTTTCCCATACCTTACTAGGATGATTTTTTCTGTTAATTGGAGGTTCCATTTGGAAAAAAAAAAAGAAAAAGAAAACACGGGTAAACACTGTGTGCATTAAGTTTTACAATAAATGTGTTTCTTCTGCCTTGATATATGCAACTAAATTCTCCCTTCACTAAAAATATAGTATAGTAAGATGGCGAAGGATGTATTCTCTAGAGCCAGGACTGGCTGAATTTGATTTTCTATTCTAACATATTATTCAATCTGTTAGACCTTCAGTTTTCTAAACAGGAATACTTGCCATATGATTAGTATTCAGCTAGTAGGCAGTTATGATAATATAAATGTTTTCCTGTTATGTTATTTTTTCAAAATTCATTGAAAGTTATGTGTATATAGTTTAAAATTGTATAAGCATCTGTTTCAATTTTTAATGAAGAACAACATATATGCAAAAATGTATACATGTCATAAGTATACACTTAATAAAATTTTACAGCTTAAGTACATCTTTGTAATCACCATCCCACACAGTTTAAGAAACAAAACACTCCAAACATCATGTAAGCCTCCTTATACTTTCTTCCCATTACCCATGTCATGAAAAATCACTACCCTGCCTTCTAATGGAACTGTTTAATATTGCTTGTTTATCCTTAGAGTCAAGTAGTAGTAGCAGTAGAGGTAGTAGTCATAGTCCTTTATGCCATGTGTGGCTTCTTTTATTGTTAATGTTCCATTGGTGAGATACCTCTTGTGTTGCTACATGTAATTGTAGATCGTTCATTTTCATTATTGTTTAGTATTCAGTTGTGATGTATCACGCTGTTTATTTGCCAGGTCCGCTATCAGTAGGCATTTGGTAGGATTTTGGCTTAGGGCTGTTAGAAATGGAGCTGCTTAAACATCCTAGTGTTTATCTATTGAGGAGTATATGTGTATTTCTTTTGAGTAGATCCCTGGGAGGAAAACTGCTACGTCACATATTCTGAATTAGTAGAAAAGGTCACAGTCATGTGCTCATTTTTTCTTCCATGTGCATATTTCTGAGTGGTAGAATAATCCATAACTCAAACTTAGTGTCATATCTTTGCGCATTTAGGAATAAGTAGCCTATAAAGGTGTGTTACAAATTGCTATCTATTTCTTCATCTCTTAAGTGGACAAGGATCTATTTTTTTTTTTTTTTTTTTTTTTTTTTTTGTGGTACTGAGGATCAGCTCCATGGCCTTCATTCTCAGCTATATCTGCAGCCTGTTTTTATTCTTGATTTTGAGACAGGGTCTCACTATGTCACTGAGTTAATCAGGCTGGGCTTGAACTTGAAATTTGCCTGCCTCAGCCTCCCAGAGTGCTGGGAGTCCAGGCCTGTACCACAGGGCCCACCGAAAAAGGGCCTAATTTATCTAGTCAATTACTAGTAATGGTGGCTGCTTAAAGTACAGCATGTGTCAAAGTAAATACAGAATTACAAGTACAGAAATAGAAAGCAAAAAAAGGAAAATGACTATAATACTCTTGAGAGGCAGTGTAGTGTAGTGAACTCCAATCTGGAGGCAGACCTCCTCACTTTGAGTATACCTCTCACCTGTGCTAGCAATGTGACTTTGGAATTTTGGATGATAGTACATAGGATTAGTAAAAGCGTTGACTAATCAGTTGTATATATGACAGTTATGTGTATAATCAATTTTATGTGCCTAATCACTATTATTTATCGGATTGGTTATATATGTAAATACTTAAGGCCTAACATAATAAGTACTACGTAAATGTTACTTTCTGATTATTGTTTTGGCGTATTATAGTACTTAAGACGTTATGTCCGTCTTCTACCTCATCTTCCCCTACTTCCGAAAGTTGGATGTGACTATTTAAGTTCCCTATCCTATTAACTGTCATCCGGTATTATTATAATTGTCTTAATATATGCATGATCTTATTAAATTGTAGTTTCTGTGAAGAAGGGAGAGTTCCATCATCATCTGCCACTATACCCACCCCCAGCTGGCATGTGGCATGTGTTGAACAGTAGGTGTTTGATAAGCATTGAACAGATTTTGGAACTCTCGAGCCATCTAAGCTAAGCTGTAATGACAGCAGGAATGGGAATTTTGGATTCTTTTCCACTAAGCTTATATCCAATCCGTTGAGATAGCACTGTGGTTATAATGTAGCCCTGAAACTGCTACTATGTTGCTGTGTTAGAAGAGCTTTTTGGTTCAGAGATTAGAGAAATACTTGGAAAAAAGACCTAGAGGAACTGATAAAGTTAAAAATACAGTAAATTTCTAGGGAAGAATTTTTCAGTCAATAGGTGCTACTGAACTTTGTTTTAGATCCAGAGGATAAAAAGAGTAACAACATAGACCTAACATTTAAATTTTAGTGCAAAGACATATAAACAATAAAACAGTAATCATTATAAATTGTGATACAGTTATAAAATTGAGATAGATTTAGGAAAACACCATGATATGGTAAAGCATAATAGAGTAAAAGCTACTTTGGAGAAGTAAAGCTCCTTTAGGTAGTGTAGCCAAAGAAATCTGAGGAAGAGGCATCTGACCAAAGCGGTCTTTGTGTCTCCTTCACTGAGCTTTTTTGAAGGAAAAATCGTTGTTTTCTCTTTTGTCACCACCACCTAGATCAGACCTAGTATATAATAGATAGGTTGATAAAACCAGCATGAAGGAGTGGTGAGGAGACCATGTGTGAGTAGCTGGTAGACTTCTCCTGTCACTAGGTGTCATATTTTCTAAAGAGAAAGCACAGTACTGTCACTCTCGTTACAACCTTCCACGTTGCTGTCTGCAGCAAGAGAGAGCCCATGCTCAGTCATGTGGGGCCGACCCTTCATGAACAAAGCCTCGCCAGCGTCATCTCCCTGGCTTCTCTGTGGGGCTCTGTGCCCCAGTTTGTGACCACGCCAAACTGTTATCCTGTCCTTGTGCTTCCTGAGTGCGTTCTCTTTCCTTTGTCTTCTTGGAAGGGGGAATGTTTATCTTTCAAAGGCCAGCTTAGGTACTACTGTGTCCAAGAAACCTTAATGAGCAGCTCCTGCTGCCTCCTGAGGGAACTTTTATTGCTCCTGGTTATGATACTGTTGATGACAAACTTAGCTGATTTGTATTTTGCAGTTCTTTGTTTTCATGGCTAATCTTCCTGCTACACAGGAGGGTTGTGTTTTTAAAGACAAGGTTTTTAAATTCATCTTTGGATGGATGATATCTGGAACTTTGAATTGGTATTTAATATATATTTATGGCCAGGCGATGTGACATGTTCCTGTAGTCTTAGCTACTCAGGAGGTTAAGGCAAAAGGTTCACTTGAATCTATGAGTTTGAACATTGTGAGAACATAGTTCTTCCTCTGCCCTTTTCTTCTTTCTCTGTCTGCACTCTCTCTGTGTCACTGCTTTTTTAAATATATATTTTCATCTTTCTAAAGTTGTCAGTTGAACTCAGAGCTTTGTGCATGCTAAGAATTCAGCTTCACTTCTAAGGCACACCTCAGCCTAGTGTATACCTAACTGGAACCATCCAAACACTGAACCAAAAATAATAATGGCATTTCGTAACTTTGAGTTATATTAGTAATTTTGAATGAAGTGAGACATCTAATACTAAATTCAAAACTCCAATGTTTGTTTTATTTCATTCCTCATTTAAAATTGCGTCTCTTGAAATTGAGATTTAAGCTTTTCATAGTTTTGTAAACTTAATTAAGGGAAAGTAATGTTGAATGGAAGAGATGTGAAGCTGTGGTCTAGGATACTACCATAGATTAGGAAAAGGACTGTCTAGGGAAATCTATTGAGATTTTTATAAGTAAACTGAATTTTGATCAGATTCTTTCCCATCCAAATATATATTTAACATTATACCATGTGATTTTATTTTTCTCTGAAAGTATTCAAGTTATCAGGTGTGTCAGAAATGACTGAAGACCATAGCCTGTGGCAGGTAATTAGATCGGTCATCTCCAAAATCTTTTTCTTTTTGTGTCTTGCTCTATAGCCCAACCTGCTCTCACACGCATGGCGGTCTCTTCCCTCAGCTTTCTGAGTGCTGCAATTATAGGCACAACACCGTGTCCAGCTACTTTTTATGTGGTACTGGGGGAATCACACCCAAGGCCTTGCAGGTGGTGGGCAAGCTTTATAAGCGCTGAGGTACATCCTCAGCACCTCCAAAGTCTGTAAGACTTTCACTTTTAATATCCCGTGAATCTCTTCTAAGTGTTTTTCTGTCCTATTTTTATTTGATTATGGAAGACAAGCTAGGTAACTTGCATAGTCTTCTACTTCCTGAATCATGGTGTTTCAGTCAGGTTGAGTAACGGTCTGTCAAAAGAAAGACTATATTAGCAGGGTAGAGGAAGATACACTGAGGGAGAACACAGAAGCCCTGTATTTTAATGTCAGCTCTGCCAGGATTTCTGTCATCTTTAAAAATTCACTAACCGTCTTGGAGGCATAATTTCCCAACCCAGAGCTCTTTCTCTTCCCACGGCAGGAATTGTCTTATTTCTCACAGAATGGGCAACATGGCCAAGCTTAACTTGTTAACAGTGGCAGGGCAGCAAAGGTAGGGGAAGCTTGGTAGTTGCATTAGCAGGGAGACCACAGCACCCCTATATGTGAATTATGTGAAGGTAAAATTTCAGTTATAATTCCTTAGGGTTTTTAAGTAAAAATCGTAACAACTAAATAAAAATTGAGCAACGATTTTGTTAAAATATAAAACACGATCAAGGTAAAGTCTAAAGCCATTGTAGTTTTGTAAAGGAAATCTGAAATAATCTGGTAGAAATTTAGCAGTTGCTGTTTTAAGAAACTAAGGCTTAACGAGGAGGGTCCCTGAGATGCTGGGATGAAGTGAGAAAAGAGCAACTGACAAGTCCTTGGCAGGGAAAATGTTATTAAAAGGCAGGAACTAACGGTGACTGACCACATGATGGCAATAAATAGTAAAAAATGAAAATTGGGCTGTGGGTATTGCTCAGGTGAGAATGCTTGCCTAGCAAGTACAAGGCCCTGGGTTCAATTTCCCAGCACCACATAAACTGAGTATGGTGTCTGAAAAACCCAGTCCCACTTTAGTAGAGAAGCACCGAAGGTGCTGTAAGACAAAGAAGACAAATAATCCAGGACTGGATGAAGTACGACTTATTGACAGAAAAATAGTCCTGAGTAACAAGACCAAATGGGTAATTTGGGTCAGAAGGACAAATGTAATGTGTTGGTTGGGACCAAAATTGACTTTATGTGTGTCAGAATCCACCTGTTTATCGTAAGCTCTTATCAGACATGCCTGTAATCCCAGCATTTGGGAGACTGAGGCCGGAGGATTGCTGTATGTTCAAGGTCAGTCTGGGTTACATAGTGAGTTCAGGACCAGCCTGGACTAAGGGCAAGATCCTATCCCAAAGGATGGAAAGGAAAAAATGAAACTAGCACAACTAATATAGCTCTATAAATGAATCTCCTTGAGATTCTCCTGTTCTTGGCTCAATAATTCATGAGAATGTAGCACTGATTAGGTTTTTACAAGCCAAAACCAGTAAGAGAATGACTTGTTGACCTCATTAAAAGATGTCAGCCCAAAATGTAGTGGGACTCCCATGCTGGTGTTTTAACCTGTTACCTCGAGCAGTTGAAGCTTTACACATCCTTCCAAAAATTAAAAAGAAAATCTTTTTGACAGTAACTTTTGAACAATTCATTTTACCTAAGAAGAAAAGAGAGAGAATATGTAATTGCATTGTTTTTTTTTTCTGTTTTGTTTTTTGTTTTCCTCCTGTCTTTTTTGCTGGTAGTTGGAATTGAATTCAGAAGCTTGCGCATCCTAGGCAAGTGTTAAACCACCCAGCTATCCCCCAACACCACATAATTTTTTTTTTTTTGAGACTGGGAAGACCATGGGTTCAAACCCCAGTGTTAAAGGGAATACAACTTCCTGATGAAGGGATTTGGTTTTGTATGTAAAAAGTAGAAGTATTGTGCTTATATTCTGTGCTTGAGCTTATATTCTATACTGTCATAGGTATGGAGGCCAGATTTTTAAAAACCTGTGCATAGTTTCATAGTGCTGTGATTATCTAAAAATTAAAAAGTTTGAAGATAATTATCTTTATAAAATAAAACAAAATATTTTGGTGTTTTTTTCTGTTCCAGACAAAATATTCTGATCACAGTAGTTAATATCTTAGGATTGAAAGATTTTTCTCTCTTTTAATAGTTCTACTTGTCCACTTCTGAAAAGGAGCGCTATGAAAAGGAATTCAGCCAAGAAAGACAACAAGAGATTTTGAGAAGAGTGGCAAGAGACTTACCTGTCTATACCACAACAGCTTCAAGAAGTAAGATAACAAATCTTAAGCTTGTTTTTTTTTTCACAAAACGACTTCTAAATTATTTATTTTTGCCAGGATATGTACATTCATCTGGTTTGATTAGTAGATGATGATAGTGATTGCCACAAGTAACATCTGCAGGAACAAGATTTCCTGTTTGCTGCATCTTCTGTGGTATTTCATAAATAAGTATAGGTGTATTAACATATTAGTATATTAATACAGATTTTAAAAGATTCATTTTAATATGAATCTCTTTTCTCTACATGTTTTCTTCCCAACTCAACCTTCATGGCTGAAAATTTCAGTTCATTCCTAGTGAACCATTAGTTGGAAATTTTGGTTTGAACTATTGTTTGTCATCCCTGACTACTAAAAATAAGAATGGGAAGAAGTGTAATACATGAAGGAGAAGAAACTTGATCCTGCTCATAAAGCTGATATTAGGATGTGAACTCAGGTTTGTGTGCCTGTAAGGCCCTCGGTGCTTCCTCAGTACCTTTGTGTCCATTGAGATTAGTAACAGCATCTTCCATATCTTGGGTTTGAGCCCTGTGAAAAGAAGGAGTCCTAAGCGTGAGGGATAACCAAACTGGTCATTCAAATATAGGAAATCAAATACTGTACTAGACAATATTGACCGCTTACCAATTATGCCGTGCTGAATGCTTTATACATAAAAACTCAGACTTCGCAATGTCTCAGTGAAATACGTCACATAGTCCCCACTTTGTGCATGAGCAGACTCAGCACTGCTTGAACAACCCAGTCGGTCGTAGAGAAGGACCTAAGGTGCCTACGCGAAGAAGAGGAGAGGCCACTAATCCAGGACTGGATGAAGTGCAGTGAATGTATTGGAGAATTGACTGACAAAAATAGTCCTGAGTGGCAGCAAGACCAAATGAGTAATTTGGGTCAGAAGGACAAATGCAATGTTTTGATTAGGACCAAAATTGACTTTGTATATGTCAGAATACAACTGATTTATCTTAAGATCTTATCAGACTCTGGTGCATCACAGTGCCAGGTGCAGTGGTCCAGATAGCATATATATAGTGTGCTGTGCAACTGTGAAGGAGAAAATGAGCGGGGGTGATTCTGGGACAGTCCTAATAGTGACCTTTCTGGTTCGGGGAATCAGTAAACGTCTATGCCCACCCCTTTCTCAGAGGTTCACCCTTTTCCTAATTGACCATTGCCTCTCTTTCTACCCTGTCATTCAAGCTGGGGCCTTTTTTTGAGTCTAGCAGAGCCCTTTATTGTGATATTTGCCAAAAGTTCTTTTTAAAAATATATATAGTTTGCTATATCTTTGTTGAGATTCTTTAACATGGCTTGGGGCCTTCTTGTATCATTACTTTTGTGCATTTCATAAGAGTTACACCTGTCTATAACCTGTCTTTTGTGCTTGGTCCATTTCACTGAGCATTATTAATTCAAGGTGGCCCCATTTTCGTTCAAAAGTTTCATGTCTTTATGAGTGCATAGTATTTCGTTGTATATAAGTTATAAATGTATTTTGTATAGGCAATTTTTGTTAAGATCCGTGATATTCATTGTAAGCTTATGCCATAAAGTGTATAACCATTTTGTAAGTCCAAATACTCTTAGTGTCTTATAAAGAATAATGTTGCAATGAGTTATGTCCTCATTGCTTGTTAAATAAGCCTAATTGGTACCCTCTGATTAGAACCCACATTTTCCTGGCTATCTATCTTACTGTTTTGCTTCTTTCAATTCTGCTTTTCTCAGATGTTTCTAAGCTTACGGTACTCCCGTTTCCCTTCCCTTCTGTTCCTGCTTGTTTTGCTAACTGGAGCTCCTGTGGATGTAAACTCGTGAAGGCAGGGATTTTTGTGTAGAACAGTATCTGGCACCTGGTTGAGGCTTAGTATCTTTTGAATGGATAAATATATGAATTGGGTAATAGTAACTCATACTAGAATTTGGTGAGAAACAGGTTTTTTTGAAAACTATATTTTCAATGTTGCTATTTTTTTTTTTTTTTTTTTTGGCTATAGGAATGGCAGATGAGAGGTTGTATTTGTGTATTTCTTTAGTGACCAGAATCAAATCTTTGTCTTTGTAACTGTATAAATAGGATGTAAAAGTGTTCCATTACTAGTTTTTTCCAAAAGAAACATGCTATAAACAAGCAAGCTACACAGGCTTATTGATGAGTGTACGACTTCCTAGATGTCTCATTGGGTGGCGTGAGTGTTTGTGATTTTTTTCAAAAATGAAGCTATTTTAGAATTTCAAAAATAAAACCCCATAGTGCCTTAAAGTTGGGGGGGGGTGGTTCTGGTGTTTGTTTGTTTGTTTGTTTGTTTGTTTGTTTGTTTGTTTTTTGAGACAGGGTCCTGGTCTGAAGTCATTGTGTAGCCCAGGCTGGCCTCAAACCTACAACAGTGCTCCTGAGTGCTGGGATTGCAGGTGTGCACCATCATGCCTGGCTTCTTAACAGATAAATTTTGATATTTTACCTTGGGCATTGTGGTTTAATTGAAAAAAAAAATTGGATTTAGGACTTAGTAAGTCTGAACTCTGGCTTAGTTGAGCTATTCACCGTGGTGTTGACTTTGTACAAATCATTTATTTTGTTTGAATTTTCTTTATATTTAAATTGAAAACACTACCAGGTATAATAGTGCATCCCAGCACTCTGAAGGCTGAGGCAGGATGATTGCTGTGAGTTCAAGGCCAGCCTGGGCTACATAGTGACTTCAGAACCAGCTTGAATTACAAAGTGAGACCCTGTCTCAAAAACAAAAAATAAAAATAAAAAATAATTTGAAAATGCTGAGAAAACACACTTTTGAGGTTCTCGCTCTTGACATTTTGATTTGAGAAGCCCTCCAGTATATTTTTGTATAATTTTAAAATTAATACTTGTCCATTCTGGAGTAATTTTTAAAAATCAGGTTTATATCAAATTAATTAGGCTCTTGAGTCCTTCAGCATCTTACTTTTACTTCTTTCCTCTAGCTGTCAGATACTGTGAAAAATGTCAGTTGATTAAACCTGATCGGACACATCACTGCTCAGCGTGTGACACGTAAGTGTTATACTCTTACTTTTAATTAAACTTCCCACTGGAAATTAGTGGCAGGGAAGAGAGAACAAGGGCATCTTACATGCTTTATACTCAGAAAATATACTTTATCCTCTAGAAGTCATCTTTTTTTCTTTAACCTTAAGTATGTTTCCTGTGCTTGTGTTCAGTATGTTATTAATAAGTAAGTAATAATTACCCCCCTTGAGAAATATAACTATACTTATGGTTGTTAATATTAAAACCAAAAATAAAGGTAATTTTACCACAGTTTTCAGTTATCATCTAAATATATTCCCCAGGAATGTTTTAAAAATTAAGTCGTTCACGTACCAGGGAGAGAGAGGTAGCATGTTAAAGAAAAGATTATTAGTTTGGAAATCTCCAGTAATTCTTGAGTTTATTTAGACCAACTGCTGAACTTTCTGGATGTCATGTTACTCACTTGTTATATTATTTGGGATGGCCCATACCCTGACTTTTTACCAATACAGAACATATACATACAATGAGGGAGGCACATTTTAGATTTTGTTTTGTTTTCTTTTTCAATATTATGAAAATACACTGGGGCTGGAGGAATGGTACAGAAGTTAAAGTGCTTGCCTTCCCTGGCTGTGTCCGATTCCCCAGCACCACATAAGTCAGGCATGGTGGCACACGCCTGTAATACCGGCACTTGGGAGGCTGAGGCAGGAGGATTGCCATTAGTCCAAGACTATCCTGGGCTCCATAATGAAATCAGGACCAGCCTGGGCTACAGAGCAAGACCCTGTCTCAAATAAACAAATAAGTAAACAAACTATATTTTATCCATGGGGTAAAATTTTATAAAGTATGTTAGAAAAATAATTTGTCTCCAAGCTCATCATTGTTAATGATCTGACATAGTTGTTTCTGAAGTTTTATTTTTGTTTCCTGCACATTTTGAAAGAGATATGGGAATCATTTGGATTGCATTTATTTCCTTCAGCCAGCTTGTGAGCAGGATCTTTCTAATGTACCAAGTATTGTCCACCAGATCTGAATGCTAAAATACTATCTGATGTGGTTCAGTGCAACTGGGTATGCTCAGCTGAATTCACAGTATAAAAGATTATGGCATCTTATATGTGAAAGTACTTGTGGAAAAAACAGAAATTATCTCTAACCTAATGTTTCTGGGTTAGTTTGCTATGGTAGTGTTTTAAAAAGAAATTTTAAGTCAAAGAAAATGATGAATTTTTCTGCACTGATTTTTCTTGTGCTTGCTTGTTTCCTAGATGTGTTCTTAAGATGGATCATCACTGTCCTTGGTATGTATAAAGAACGAGGAGTGGGGAGGTGGGAAGGAGTGAACTGAGAGTGATTTACTGTAATCTCTAATTTTGGAGATCAGTGTAATTTCTGTATATGTGCATGTATATGTGTTGACATATTTATAGTAAATATTTTTCTGTAAAACTGTCTTCCTGGTATTAACTTAAATAATCATTACAGTAATGATGATTAAGCATTACAGTGTACCATACTTTCCAAATGACTCACTTCCAAGCAGTAGTCATCATTAAATTTTATGATATGTCTTACTTATTTTGCGATTTGGGATGTGAGTCCGGGTCCCTGCATGGGCTAGGCAAGCACGCTACCGCTAACCTACTTCCCCACCCGTGGCATTTTGAGACAACCCTGCTGAGTTGTCTGGGCTGATCTTAAACTTGAAGTCCTACTGCCTTGGATATCTAAATGGCTTGGATGATAGGCAATGCACTACCATACCTGTATCTAACTAGTCCTAATATAAACTTAGTAGTATTTAGCATATTTGCACTGTTGTACAGTCTTCAGTACTTTTCGCCTTACAAAACTGAAACTCTGTTCTCATTAAACAAGTCCCCTTCTCCTTCCCGCCAGCCCTTGGCAGCCCCCAGTCTCCTCTCCTTTTAGTTGTTGTGAATTTGTAATCCTGTTTTTAATTCCATGACCTTCTTTATTCTCTAGGGTGAATAACTGTGTGGGCTTCTCTAACTACAAGTTCTTCATGCTGTTTTTACTGTATTCTCTGTTCTACTGCCTTTTCGTGGCTGCAACGGTCTTAGAGTACTTTATAAAATTTTGGACGGTAAGTGTTTTTAATACATGCACTTAAGACTTTTAAAGTTGCCATATTCTTGAAGAGTTATTTTGTTCTTTATTACAAGTAAATATGCTTTACTTTTACTTGTTAGGATTTTTAATGGTTCAGAGGACATGGGCTGGAGGAATAGCTAAATAGGTTTCTAGATATTATTTCTCCCTGGTTTCTTCCTTCTTATCCTATCTGCCCCCTCAAATGTAGGTTCTCTTCCTGGCTGCCACATTCTTGGCTCTATCTTGTGGTTTTCCTGTGGCCTTCACAGTCACTGGCCTTCGCCCTAGCTCTGACACTGCAGTGTCCTGGCCCTCAGCTTCCAACTGTAGTAACTGAGCCATCAGACATGATGAAGGCATCATCAAAGTCAACATGTCTTAAACCTTGTGTTCCTCTCTTCCCACTGTTTTCTCTGTGTTTATCTGTTTTAATTGGAATAGAATCTGTACAAATCTGTCAGCTGCCAGACTAGAAAAATAAACTCAGCTTTGAGTTCTTATGAAACCATAAGCACTTTGAGCCTTTATAAATTAGATTTAGGGCTGGAGATGTAGCTTGGTGATATATTCCTTGCCTGAACAGTCTGGGTTAAATCTCTAGTACCAGAACTGAAAAAACAAAACAGAAGAACTCTAAAGTTCTATCTAGAACCAGGTGGCATATGGGAAAAAGAACCTGTGTTTACAGTCAGGTGTTACATATTTGCTGGAATCTAAGCTCTGTGAAGGTAATGATTTTTGTCTCTTTCATTCACTGATTTAGCACCTAGTATATTATAACCTGGTACACCGTTGGTGCTGTGTATGTATTTGCTGAATGAAGGTAGAAGACTCAAACTTTAGATTATTCTTTCATTTTTAAAATTTGGATTAATACCTTATACAATGAATGTGAAGATTAAAGTTAATGTGAACACTGAATACATAGAAAACACTCAGAACATGTCTTTGATTTTGCAATCTAATTTGCATTAAGTGGTTTCTACCTCTAAGCCATGCCTTTATCTCATTTCTTGTCTTTATTCTCTCCCTTTCTTTCTCTCTCTCGTTTTTTTTTTTTTTTTTTTTTTTTTTTTTTTTTTTTTTTTTTTTTTTTTTTTTTTTTTTTTTTTTTTTTTTTTTTTTTTTTTTTTTTTTTTTTTTTTTTTTTTTTGAGATAGGATCCCACTCTGTAGCCCAAGCAGGTGCTGATTTCTCTCACTTTTTTAAGCACAGTGCCTGCCAATTTGTGGACAAAAGATGTATTTTATACACACTTAACAGTGTATGTTTACTGGCCATTGACATGTATTTTTGTGAACTTCCTGTTTTGTTCTTTGACTTTTTTCTGTAGTTTTTTTATTACTGTACAAAAGAGTTTCTTGTATTAAACGTACTGACTTTCCTTCCTGACCTTAGTCTTGTTGTACCTGAGAGAGACAATAACAAGGGAGAAGCAGCACTCACTGAGGAGAAGTTAGGAGTCCTTTATTAGCCGATGACTGAGAATGGGCTCAGCTCTCAGAGAATTCTCATTCCTGAAGGGGAGTTTTGGTAGGGTTTATACAGGCAAAAACTACAAGAATGGAAAGGGTCAGAAGAATTCGATAGAGGAAGATACCACCTGTATGTAAAGGGGAAGAGGTATAACTGTAGCAAATTTAACAAGATTACTCGAGAGTTATGCCTTGAGCTCTGATAACAGACAAGGGAGCGGAGGGTCAGCACAGGGTGAATCACTGGGTCATGAGGCAGCTACACAGGGGCAATGACAGGGCAAAGAAGACATTAGGAAGAATCTAAAATGCTGGAGCTCTTGCCACTTCATTGTGGATGAGGTTTTCTTAAATAGAGTACAGAAACTGCTGACCACTGAAAAAATAATAAATTGGACTCCATTAAAATTAGTGAATTCTTAGGCACTACGACACGCCTGTAGATCCAGCTACTCAAGAGGCTAGGCCACAGGGTTGCTTAAACCCAAGAGATTCAGGCCCACTTGGGCAACACAATGAGAGCCATCTCTCTTTTTCATAAGATTTTTTAAGTCTTTATTTTTAAAACAGATGGCTTTCAGAGTGCAAAGGCAAGCTGCAGACTGCAAGAAAGGTGCCTGGAATGCATACATCTCCCAGAGGACACCAGAATACATGGCACATACCTTAAAGCTTCTACCCCTTTCTCTGTCCTAGCTCACAAATAGGTTTCCACATTTTGTGTTAGTATATACCTTCTAATCCTGTTTTGTTTGTTTCACACATCAAAGTTCTTCATTTTCAAATGGCTCTCTTTGTTCATGATTTGTGGCTATTGTTGTTGGAAGCTTACACAGGTAATACTGGTTTTCTTCTGTTACTTGGGTTGTTTTCCATATTCGGTTTAAGGCTTTAATTTTTAAAGGGGTCGAATAACACATTCACATTTAAACTTTATAAAAGCCCTGGGAAGGTGCTTTAAATAGGTTTAGTTCAGGTATGGTGAGGCTGACGGATGTGGAGACAGTCTCCTGAAAGATGCTCCTGCTTCCTCAGAGAAAAGGGGCCCTTGCTGGGGCACGCTAGAGCTCTGCTGCCGGCAGCCTAAGAACAGGGGCCAGGGTGAGAGGCTGAGAACTGTGATCTCTGTGGGAAGGATCATGTAAGAGATTTAATATTGTTAATTTAAGTCATCTTGGGAACGTTGAGTTTTGGGGGCTGTCACCAGCTGTCTTATACTTGGCCCTGGGTTGACTAGGCCAGAGGCAGATTGAGCCAGTTGCAGAAGGTGGTTGGAATTTGGCTTCATGTTCGTTAGTTTGCACCTGAATGTGCCATCTTGGGCATAAGTAGTTTGCTACATGAGTTGGCTGTTCTGGGACAGGTACTGCCTTCCTTGTCAGTGAGGTTTGAAGAAGCTATAGCATCAAGAATTCCAGAAAAATAAAGAAATGTGGTTAATATTGAGGGGCTATTATTCTTGTTTTCAGAGTTAGAAACTAATAATGAAGAGGTTAGGTAACTACCTATGTCATACATTTAATATTTTAAGAAGCTGGAATTTAAACTTAAATGTGTTCGTCACAACATCCCAATATTCTCCAGTATCTTTTGCTGTGCATGATCAACAGAGTTAAAGGCCTGGGTCATGAAGCTCAACTTTATTTTCCAATAATATCGAATGTATTTTAGAAGGATTATCATTAAAATACCATTAGGTTCTTTTAACTTAGGTATTTAAAACCACATAGTTGGGCTGGGGATATAGCTCAGTATGAGTACTTACCTAGCATGCACTACAGAGAACAAAAGCTTTCTTCAAGTAAAAACAACCAACGGAGGCCAGCACTCGCATCGTCTGTGTACATAGTAGAGGAAAGTGGGCCTTCTCTGTGGTCTCAGTCCCAGGAAGTTTGGCCTTTGTTGTCCCTCTTTACCTTTCTTCAGTTCGCACCCTACAAACCACACTTAGTAGCTCTATTTAGAAGGGATTCAGTGCCAGATAAATAAAGTGGAAATTTTATAATTTCACATTTCTCAATCAAAATTCAGCAGCTTGCACACAGTGATTTATTATTAAGAATAAATATTATTTCATATTTTGGAGATTCATGTGAGAAAAGACCTTTTTTTTTTTCTTTTTGTTTAAGACAAGATCTTGCTCTGTAGCCCAGACTGACCCTGAACTCACTATGTAGCCCAGGCTAGTCTTGGACTTGGCAGTCCATCTGCCTCAGCATCCCAAGCACTGGGATTAGAGGCATGCACCATCATGCCCAGCTTTTATGTGGTGTTGGGAAATCAAACAGGGCCTTGCACTTGCTAGGCAAGCACTTTAAACACTATGCCATTCCTTCAGCCCCTGCTAACCTTTTTTCTTTTGTTTCAACACATATTAATTCATTACCTTCTCTGTGCCAGTGTTCTGGGGCTTCTGGAATATGTCAGCAAACAGGCTTATCTTCTTAGCAGAAATTACTTTTGAGATGAGGGGACACAAATAATGAAAGTAGATTAGGGTAAGGGGTTTGGAAAGTAAGTGGGGCAGGTGTGATGGAACAGGTTGCATTGTGAATGCAGTAGACACGATGGGCTTTGCTAAGAGAGGATTGAAACAAAGACTTGATGGTAGGATCAGTGAGTGTGAGAAGCGTGTTTTCAGGACATGGGAACAGGCAGGTATCTTGGGCAGGTGTTGAGCAAACAGTAAGGAGGCTATGGTAGCTGGAATTCATTGAGCAGGGAGACTTAAGGGTAAGCCCAGGAGGTGGGGCTGAGTGAGGGGATCGTGGGGAGAGTTGAATGCACTGTGATTCTTTTACCCCAGTGAAATGGGAGCAGCTGAGTGACATGATCTCACCTGTACATCCTATGACTGCTCTGCTTGCTGAACTTGAGGTTAGATAGGAAGGGGCGGGTTCCATGGCCAGTACCTATGGGAAGCGGTGGCATTTTCCCATCTGGAACAGAGTTGTATCAGTGAAAGTGGTAAGAAATCATCACGTGTAGTATTTGGAAACTGGTAGGAGTTTAAAGATATACATACTTGCTAAAAAAAATTGTATTCTCTCTAGACAAATCTTTTTAAAAACTGAGTGGAAAAATACATATTCAAGGGAAGGAGTACCTGAAATATACTTGAAAACTTAAGTGTTCTGTTTTCTCTTTTGTATTTTCTGAGAAAATGTTGTAGATAACCATAGAGAGCAACATCTTAGTGACTCTTCAAAACATAGGATTTATGACCTAGAGCGTAGGTGTTCAGGATAATTTTGTCTAAAAACCACTTTCTTAACACATTGTCTCTGTTTATACAAGCTTTGCCGCAGGAAATCTACAGAGAATTGTCCAAAGGTAAAACACATCATTGCCATGACATTCCCAAAATCCCTTATGACATTCATAGTGAATGTGTGTAATAAAAATTTGCTTCATAAGATGGTGAGGCAAAAGAATCACAAAAGAGAGTAAGTGGTTATTCTGCGAGAGAAAAGGAAAAAGTTAAAAATCGAATGTAGGGGTAAGAGAGCACATGGGGCCTGAGTTGAGTCCTCAGCACCAGAAGCCAAAAAAGGAGAAAGGCAGATGGAACACTGTCATCCTAGCAGCCTTTCCTTCTGCCCTCTGTCCGGCACTCTTCCAGTTAATGAAGTGGGGTAAATTCTTGTTTGATGGAGTAGGTGAATTGCCTTTATGGTTTTATTGTAAGAAGTAGCATTGAAAAGCTGCTCTTTTCACAGACATGAATTTCCTCTAGATTAAGGTTTCCCCTCTGTTGAAATGCTTGTAACTGTAAGAAAGAATAACAGAATCTGTTGATACCCTCTGGTAAATATATGTATCAAAATTGCCAACCACCTACATGGGTTCTGAAAGCAAGAAGGTAGTTCCAAGAGCAGCTAAGCCACCAGTGTCTTTTCAGTGGTGTCCTGAAAGTAGAGATCAGAGAGGCACTAAAAATTTCATTATGTTCCAGTTAGTTGCAGGTTGTAGCATTTATATTTAAGATAAGCAAATACTTTAGTGTAGATTCTGGATGTGGGGGACAGCTTGAATAAATACAAAAGAAAAGTGTTGGGTAGAAGGGTCCATCCCTTTATTACTGAGAGTACTGGTGAATGGTTAAGTATGAAGAGCAGTTGTTGAGTGACTGCCCTCTTAAGGAAGTAGCCTGCTTTGATAAGACCCATCCTTTGCCTTAGCACCTTTTGCTTGAGAGTATATTGTCTGTTGTGTTATTTTTCATATCAGGTAAATTTTTTGGTGGATTCAACAACTTTTTGGCAGAACTACATTTTAAGTTATATTTTAGAGGTTTAATATCCTCAAAATTAACTTTTTTTTCCTTTCCTTAGAATGAACTGACGGATACACGTGCCAAATTCCACGTACTTTTTCTTTTCTTTGTGTCTGCGATGTTCTTCATCAGCGTCCTCTCCCTGTTCAGCTACCACTGCTGGCTGGTTGGAAAAAATAGAACAACAATAGGTAAATAGGTTAAAATAAAATATAGTTAATTAGGAAAAGAATTATAAATTAATGTAAAATCTAGAGAAGGACAGTAGTCAGATGATAGAGAAAGTAAAATAGTTCTGCTAAAATTAACAATGATGGATACAATGGGTATATAATAAGTTTGAGTATGATGAGGTAAAGTTGACTTGTGTAATTTCAGTAATGTATAAAAAGTAGGGAATTGACTATATTTTACAAATTTTAAAGTTATAATCTAGCCAGTTATAGTAGTATACAGCTGTTATCCCAGCACCCTGGAGCCTAAGGCAGAAAGATCAGAGTCAGTGCCATACCTGAGCAATGTAGCTAGACCTGTTTCAAAATAAAAAGCTGAGGCTATATAGCTCAGTACAAATGCCCTTGGTTCGATCCTTAGTGTAAAAAAAAAAAAAAAACGCTGATCTGCTATCTGAAGCACATACAACTGACAGAAGAATCTGAAGGAAGCAATTTGGGTATCTTTGTGGTTGGAGGAGGGGTGATTTGTGTTTTTGATGTTTCTGAGATAGGGTCTTGCTATTATAGTTCAGCCTAGCCTTGAACTCACTATGAAGCCCCAGGCTGGCCTCAAACTCTCAGTGATTTTCCTGCCTTAGCCTCCCACTTGCTATGATAACAGATGTGTGCCACCTACCCACTTGAAAAGTTAATTTTAATACAAAAAAAAGAAAGATTTCAAGGAAATCTTCAGATAGTTCTATTTGGATTGTTCTAATCTCATGCAGGTAACTGGGTGTTGTAGGTCACAGTGGGCCTCCAGAGTCAGGCTTTCTGGGGCTAGAGGAATGGCACAGCAGTTAAAGCACTTGCCTAGCAAGCGTAAGGCCCTGGGCTCGAATTCCAGCACCATATAAAGCTGCATGTGGTGGTGCATGCTTGTAATCACCTCACTCAGGAAACTGAGGCAGGAGGATTGCCATGAGTCCAAGGCTAGTCTGAGCTTCATAGTGAGTTCAGGACCAGCTTGGGCTACAAAGCAAGACGCTGTCTCAAAAAAAAAAAAAAAAAAATCACAGAATCAGACTCTCTGCCTTTCTTCTCTGAACCGTCTTCTGCCGAGCTCTTGTCCGCCTTCATCATGCATCTCTTTTTCTTAGAAATAAAATTCCTTATTTTGATTGTCCCCTTCACAGACTTTTCTACCATCACTTTAATCATTACTCAGAGACAACAGCAGCTTTATCAGGCATGCAAAGCCCAGCTGTTAAAATCTCTCACAGTAGCTTAAAAGCTGAAAGATTTCACACAGAAAACTAGAATTATTATTTTCAGAATTGGTAAATTTGATAGCAGTGGGCGCAGTGGGCACAGGCACATTTTCACAGCTTGTGTCCCCCCACTGGGAGCTGAGCACCAGCTGCCTGCTGTGGATGGGGTGTGAGCACTTGAACGTGCTGCACTCTCACCAAACATGTTTCATTTGTTTTCTGTGCCTCCTGTGAATATTTGAAGTGAGTGTGTCCAGGGAACACTCTTTTGTCTTTGAATAATCTTTTGCTGGCACAGGCCTATAATTCCAGAGTCTGATAGGCTGAGGCAGGAGGATTACAAGTGCAACCCCAGTCTGAACAACTCAGTGAGACCCTGTTTCACAGTCAAAACCAATGGTTGCAGGAATAGCCCAGTGGTTAAAGCACTTGCCTTACAAGTGGAAGGCCCTGAGTTCAGTTCCCCAGCACCCAGCTAAAGCTGGGCATGTTGGCGCACACCTGTAATTTCAGCACTTGGGAGGCTGAGGCAGGAGGAATGTCAAGTCCAAGGCTAGCCTGGGCTACATCATGAGTTCAGAACCAGTCTATGTTACAAAGCAAGACCCTATCTTAAAAAAAAAAAAAA
The DNA here is from genome assembly GCA_004027205.1 of Ctenodactylus gundi. NCBI lineage: Eukaryota > Metazoa > Chordata > Mammalia > Rodentia > Ctenodactylidae > Ctenodactylus > Ctenodactylus gundi. The sequence goes on from PVKB01000453.1 coordinate 527,780, forward strand.
AAAAATCAAAGCCAAAAAATGGGTCTGGGGTGTAGCATAGTGTGAAGACACTTGGTTTCATTCATTCCCTCATACTGGAAAAGAAAAACACTTTTGCCAGTGACCACTTAAGAAGCACACCATTAGTATATGCACACACTTACAAAATTATGTAAATTAAGAATTAAACAGAACCTCATTAATCTCAACTGTAACTTGCTATTTTGGAGTCTAGTTCACAAGCTGTTAAATTGATTGCATTAGCCATTAAAGTGTTTTAGCCCACACTGAAAAACAGGGCTGAGAGTGTAACTCAGTGATCAGTGCTCTTGCATAGGAAGTGCAAAGCCCCAGGTTTAATTCCCCAGCACCACATAATAGCTGGGCATGGTGGCACACACCTGTAAACCTAGCACTTGGGTAGCTGAGGCTGGAAGATTGCTCTAAGTTCTAGGTTTATCCTGTACTGCATTGTGAGTTCAAGACCAGCTTGGACTACTTTTGTCTAAAAAAAGAAACACACACACACTTAGAGTAGCACAGCATTTCCTTTATATCCTCTTCTTCCCACACACCTGGTCTTTCACTAGTTCTTTATTGGTACTTCAGATTTTTATTCCTGTTTGAGGATATTTTATCCTCTCACCTCAGTTTTTCTTCACAACTGTTACCTACGCACCACGAGGTCTTTTTCCTCACATTTAATTCGTTCTGTATTTGAACTGATGCTGTTATCTAACACAGGTAAGGAGGTTCCTTTGATTCTGGTAGTCTCGCCTTCCTATACACACACAGAGCCTTAAGTCACTTGGAACTGAAGAACATCAAGGAGTGAAAGTCACAATTTGAATACCCCGTTCGCTGACCATCATCTTCTAGCTTTTCTTTTCACCTCCTCTTTTTTGTACTCTAATGTACTTTTTTAGATCACTTCAGTCCTTAACTCAGTATTTTTCTCCCAGATTTTTCTTTTCCTTCTGATTTTATTCCTCACCTGGTTCATTCTACGTCCTATGACAAAGTGACTTCACAAAAGGCAGAGGGTCTAGCTCAGAGGTGACAGTGTTTGCCTAGCCACACACAAGGCCCTGGGTTTAATTCTACCACACTGTGTATACAAGCTGGACATGATGGTGCACGCCTGTAATAATAGTGTTCTGAGGCTGAGGCAGGAGGAGTGCCGTGGGGTCAAGTCCAACCCGGACTTCATAGTGAGTTCAGAACCAGCCTGAACTATAGAGTGAGACCCTGTCTCAAAAAGAAATAAAATAAAATAAAATAAAAAGTCTTCACAATGACTTCCATCTTTTTTTTAAAACATGGGCCATCCTTTTACCTTTATTTGAGATAGGCATGCACCAATGTGCCTGGCTAGCCCAAGGCATCCAGGGCCTCATAAGTGCTAGACACATGTTTTTACCACTGAGCCACACTCTCCTCCCCCATAGCTTCTATCTTGTGCCCAGGTCTTCTCACATGATTCCATGGCCTGAGTTTCAGCCATCCACTTTATCCACACGCACAGTAGGTTTTTTGGCAGTGGAAGAAAGCTCACTCTTGTGGGAGTTGCTATGTCTGCACAGTTGGAGGGCTAGACCTCACTGCACCCTCAGCTTCAGCTGCATTCTGGCCAGCTGCGTTCTCGTCAGGCTCTTTACCTGCGACCCACAACATAAATTCAAATTTTTACCATTTCCTGCTCTCCTTAACTATTTGTGAAGAAAAATCCAAAGTTAAACAAGTCATATTCTACCTGTGTAGACTCCGACAATAATTTCTCCTTTTACATCTGTTGCTGATCCCTTCCCGAGGAAAGATGTCCTCCCTTGTGTTCATAGTTAGTCTTTAGAACTCTTGTAGTTGCCTTGCCATCTCTTCTGTGATCCTAACCTTCAGTCCCAAGAGAAAAGCAGTAGCTGGCCAGGCAGATGAGCCCCAGGAGGCAATATACAGTTTCAGTAAGGTGTCCCCTATGATGGCATAGGCATTTGGGTAATGCAACTCCCTTTTGAGTCACCCATAGCTTGTAAGACAGCCCTTTAGGTTGCCTCTCATCTGTGTCTTTGTAGGTAACCAATACTTCTCTAAGTAACCCTGGTAAACTCATTGGTTCACCACGTTGGACTTTGGTGTGGTCATTCCATGGTCCATCTGCTGTACCCTGTCTGCACTGAATAGATGGTGTTCTCCAGGAAGTTCTTTATGTTCCTGTATCATCACTTTTCCTGATGCTGTGGGGCACTGTCTTTTCTGTAGCTTATAAAACACGTTCTGATTTTAAAGAAGTAAAACTAGTGAAACATTTCTCTTTTTCTAACCCTCGCTCTATATCACCTGATATCCAAGCTTAAAAATCATGGTTTGCTCCTTCCTTAATTCCCGTTCCTGGTCGCACTGGTGCCAACTTGCCTTTCTCTTACCTTCCCCTACCAGCACCCCAGCGCATGCGGAAGTCATTTTCCATGCAGAATTGGGCCTCTCACATCTGCTCTAGGGCACGATGGCTATTTAGCACTTGGTTGCACTAGAGATTCTTTGGTAGGAATTTCATCTAGTTCTGTTTTTCAATTCTAAATATCTGGTCCTGTTACTATTAGGAACATAGTAGGAAGATCATAAATAATGAATAAAGTTGGAGGAGCTATCTTTAAAAATAAAAAAGTAAGATATATTGAACACAGTTTATTAAATTTTCAGCGTTTCAGTAATGCTGTAATTATTTTAATGTGTAATTTTATATGGTTGACGAAATTTAAAATGTGCTTTTTCCAAGTAAATGAGAAATTTATCTTTTAAAAATATTTTTTATTTCCAGTTGACACACAGTAATTGTACTTATTTATGGGATCCCATGTTCCATTTCAGTATATGTAGACAACATGGACGATCTGATCAGGGTAATTGGCATATCGCCCCAGCTATTGATCTTTTCTAGTTTACCTTCTATTTATTTGAAATATATAGTTTTTATATCAAAGTTTTAAATGAGAAAATTTGTACTTTTCATCATTTTTATAATTTCTAAACACATTAATTGGAATATATACTTTTTTAATAGAATCGTTCCGTGCACCTGCATTTTCATATGGACCTGATAGAAATGGTTTCTCTCTTGGATACAGTAAAAATTGGAGACAAGTCTTTGGTGATGAAAAGAAATATTGGCTACTTCCAGTATTCTCAAGGTAATTTATAATATCTAGACCTTGAAATGATAGTATCTGAGCTCATCTCTTATCTCTGGCTAACTGTATTAAGATTCAGAGAATATACTACATAGTGATATTTTTATGGACATTTAAAATGACAAAATATTCTCTTTCATTTTAAAAGTAGATGTAGTAAAGAAGAGTTTGAGCATATATTTGAGGGCAAAGTAGAAAAACATTCATAAAAATAATCACTTCAGAACGAAAGTAAATTATTGGAAATAATCATGAGAATTTATTATTTGCTAGTTATAACCTTAAAGATTTTATCACAAAATTTAGTTACATATATTTTTCTTTTTAAAGACCAAGCCCATAATGTAGTTTTACCTTAGCTGTTATAGGATATATGATAACAGTGATTTACAGCTTTCATTTCTTCCTTATTCTCAGTCACTGTAGATCATCCTCATCCCAGAGTCATCATAGAGAAGGAAAAAAATGAATTTGAAGGGGGACATATTTCTAAGAGTTACAGTTTTTTGCCTTAACTAGCCAAACTGCCTATTTTTTGTCTGACAGTAAGTGAATTGCCTTCGATTTTTTTTTTTTTTTTTTTTTTTTTTTTTTTTTTTTTTTTTTTTTTTTTTTTTTTTTTTTTTTTTTTTTTTTTTTTTTTTTTTTTTTTTTTTTTTTTGAGACAGTCTCACTCTGTAGCCTAGGCGGGCCTTGGAGTCAAGGCAATCCTCCTGTCTCAGCCTCCCAAGATCTGGGATTATAGGTGTGTGCCATCACTCCCAGTTCATGTGGTGCTGAGGAATCAAACTCAGGTACTTAGCGCTTGCAGCACTTGAACCGCTGAGCCATTCCTCCAGTCCTGCTTTCAATTTTGAAGGGCTTTTTTGCTTGGTGTTGAATTCTATATGTTGCTTTTTTTCCTAGGTTATAATCTTTGTGATGAGAACTTTGTGGTTCCTTTTATGGTCCTGCATAGAATATATCTTTTTTTCTGACAACTGTGAAGACTTCTCTTTATTACTGTAAAATTGTACTATGGTCCACCTTGGTTTAGTCTTCTTGATGCTTGCTGGTGGATTTTTTGTTTCGTTTTGTTACTGTTGTTGCTGGCTTTTGCTAGGCTTACGAAGTTACACTCCCAGCCCTTTTATAATTTATCTTGCTAAGTTGCCTACCTAAGATTTGAATTTGTGATCCTCCCATTGCAGCCTCCCAGAAACATGCATCACCAAACGTGGCTCCGTTTTCTTCATATTCTCAAAAAATGTTAATCATTATTTCTTGTATTATCTCCCTCCCTTCCTGCCTTACTGCAAGAACTTCAGTGACACACATTTGAGTCTATTCAGAGTTTTCCCACAGCTCCATGCATCTGCTTTCTTGTTCCATCTTTTCATCTTACGTAGATCTATTGCTGTATATTCAAGTTCACACTCTGTTTTCTGTGTTATATCCACTGTTCTATGTTTGCAAGATTTTTCTTCTCTCACTGATTGGATCATGGACTGTTTGTTTTCTCTTTTTTTCTCTCTTTACCTCTATCTGTCGTACTAGGACTGGAACCTAGGGCCAGGGCCTTCACATTGTGCTACATCGCCAGACCATTTTTTAGTTTCGATTTTGAGACAAAATCTTGCGAAATCACTAAGTTGTACAGGCTGGGCTTAAGCTTGTAGTCCTCTGTTCCAGCCTTCTAGAGTGTTAGGATTGCAGGCATGTGCCACAACACTCAGCTGAACTGTTTGTTTTAAAAGTTATTTTCTCTAATCAGTGGAGTTCTCTCCTGATTCCTTCCAAGATACCTAAGACACTGTTCGGTTACCTTGTGGATGGTGTGTGTTTCTGAGGGGCAGTCATCCTCACTCATACTCCACTGCTTGTACATTACTAAGTTGATACTCCTCTACTTCTTTTTCTCCCTATTGTTTTTGTTTGATTGTTTGTTTGTTTGTTTGTTTTGAGGCAGGGTCACACTGTAATCCAGGCTGGTCCTGAACTTACTGTGGAGTCATGCTGGCCTCAGAGTCACAGCAGTCCTCAAGCCTCAGCCTCTCAAGTGTTGACATTAGAGGCGTGCACCACCACGCCCAGCTTATGTGTTGCCAGGGAATCAAACCTGGGGCCCCGCCATGTTATGCAGGTGCTTTCATCACTAAGCTGTGTACCGCCTGGCAGCCTTCCTGCCCTCTACTTTTTTTCTTGCCATTTTTTTTCTGCCCTCTACTTTTATGCTATTTTTATTATTGGTTTTAAGCATTTTGGTGATGATACTCCTTGTGTTTATTCCACCCGATGTTTATTTGGTTTCGTGGGTGGGTGAATTTGCAGCTTGTCCGATTTTTTGACTTTCTCCGTTATGTGTTCATTGGTTCTTTGGTTGGTATACTTCCTTCTGTCCTTCCCCACCAGCTTTCCTGACGCTCTCCAGTTTACATACATTAAACTGCTCAGCTCTTTCCCATCTTCTTTTCTGTCTTCGCTTTATTTTGGTTAGTGTTGTGGTTTGGATCTGGAGTGCTCCCCATAAGCCTCATGCACCTGTGGGTACTGTGTACTGTTGGGAGGTGGAGCCTGGCTGGAAGGGCACGTGCTTGAGGCTTGACCTGAAGGGGAGTGTGTGCGTCCTCCCACACTTGGCCTTGTTCTGCCATGGCGTGAAGAGCTCTGTATAGAGGCAGAGCTCCATGTTCAGCCATTTACAGCCCTCACCCATGAATGGACTGTGACCTTCTGAAATTAAGCTAAAATAAATCTGTCCTCCCTGTCTCAGTTACTTTTTTGTTGCTGTGACTCAGTACCTGACACCTACAATTTTAGGAAAAGGAAAGGCTTATTTTAGCTTACAGTTTCAGATGCTCACAGTCCCATTTGGGATGGCCGGCAGCAATTGAAGTACATGGCAGAGAGAGAGGTGGAGACAGGTTCTCATGACGTCACACACAGGCAGGCAAGTGAGACTAATCGAGACTAGTTCGAGTCCCAGTCTTAGTCTCTCCTGCATCCAAGTATCGAAGGTTTGGCCACTACACACCCGTAGTTTTAAGTCACATGCCTTTAGTCTTAAGTCACATGCCTTTAGTCTTAACTCACACACCCCTAATCCCAATAACTGCAGTCCACCCCTTCAGGCCAGACCCCAATCCACCAACATCACATGGCTCCATAGACAATCCATAACATTAAAATACATGAGACTATTGGGGGACACTCCAGATCCTAAACACAACACTCCCTAAACTTACAGATATCAGGTATTCTGTCTCAGCAACAAGAAAGTAACATAGTTAATTTCTCCTGCTATGTCTGAAAGTTCATTGATTTCCTCTGCAATATACAGTTACCAGATAAGTCCATCGTGTGAGTTTCTGGTTAGAGCTCATATTTTTTTAGTATATTCTTCCTTTAAATTCACACATGTATTTATAATCATCTTGAAGTTCTCTGATTTTTCATTGAAATTACTAATTTTCTGATTCTGTAGCTTTTTTCCTCTTTGAAATGGATCACTTTTTCTCTACTTTTTGTGAATAGTAACTTTTTAGGGATCCTGAACATTTTGATTGCTACTTTACTGAGCATGTGGATTTTATTGACTCCCTTTACAAAATGCTGAGTTTGGTTTTGCCAGACACTTGGGTTACTGATAGTCTCTTCTGAGACCTCTGTAACTTGCTTAAGCTTAATTTATTTGGTCTAATGTAGCATTTTTCTCTATGCTTAGGACAAAAGTGAGGTCTCTGCCAAATTTGTGGCAATGAGATCTCTCCACTTTGACTAGTCAGACTTGAATGCTGACACAGTACTGTGAAGCTTCCACAAATTTACTCTAGTTATACTTAGACTTCCTACTTGCTCCCTTTTCATATTCATGGGTGTAATTTAGTGTTTATTGAAACACTGAAGTACAGCACCAAGAACATTGGGATCGCCATTTCTTTACTTACCTTCCTCTTTCTTAGCTCTCTTTTACAGATTGAGACTACTTCAGCTTTTCTTTGTTTTTTTCCCCCAAAATACTCTTTATTAATATGTATTTGTGACACATAATGTTTGCATTCAACTTTAGGAATTGGTGCACATATATATCACATTTTGATCATTTTTACTTCCCTTTGCACCTTCTTATTTCCCCATCCTCTTCCCTTCTCCATAAAATCTTACCTCCCTGTTTCCCACCGCGAAGCTTTTATTTTGCTCTTTTACCTATTTATATTTTATTTTTTTTTTTTATCAAATTAGAGAATCCACACTTCAGTGTCTGGCTCATTTTGCTAAGCATAGTGATCTTAAGATGTACCCATTTCTCTACAGATGACTGAAATATGTCTTTCTTTGCAGCAGAGTAGTACTGAATTGTGTATACACACCACATCTTCCTTGCCCGTTCATCTTCTAACAGATAGAAGTTATTTCCAGGACTTAGCTATTACAAGTTGTGCTGCTATAAACATGGGTAGGCATGTGTCCCTGTTAATGATATCTTTAACTCTTTCAGAAAGAAACATAGAAGAGGTATAGCTAGGTCAAATGGTGTATCTATTTTCAGTTTTTTGAGGAATCTCCACATTGCTATCTGTAATTGTTGGGCCAGTTGACAGTTCCACCAACAATGTAGAACGTTTCCTTTTTTCCCACAAGCACGTCAGCATTTATTGTTTTTAGAGTCCCTGATAATAGCCATTCTTACTGGAGTAACATAGAACTTCACTGATGTTTTCATTTCTCACATGGCTAAAGATTTTGAACATTTTTTCATGTATTTATTAACCATTTGTACTTATGAGAAGCGTCTAGATTCATTTCAGTTGCTTGTTGTTTGGGTATTTTATTTTGGAGAGTCTAATATTTTCAGTTCTTTGCCTATTCTAGATATTAGTCCTTTGTCTAAAAGAATAGCTGTCCATTTTTTTTTTTTTCCCCTTTACATGAGTTCTGTCTTCACTGTATTGTTTCCTTTGGTGTGCAGAAGTTTTTTAACTTGATGTAATACCAATTGTTGATTCTCGGTGTTATCTTTTGTGCAGTAAATGTTCTTTATAGGGTGAGTCCTTGCCTGTGCTTATGTCTCAAAGATCTTAGCTATGTTGTCATCACACTTTAAGTATTTTTATTTTTATATGTAGTACTTTGATCCATTTTTATTTTATTCTATGCAGAATGAAAGATGTGGATCTACGATTTATAGGTCTCTTCTGGCTCCATCTTTTAGGATTTTTGTTCTAGTTCAGTGAAAGATGCTGTGTGTACTTTGATTATAACTGCATTGAATCTGTATATCAGTTTTGGCAATGCGGCCATTTTGGTAGTTTTGTTTCTGCCTATCCAGGAATGAGGTATGTCTTTCCACATAGTGTTGTCTTCACCCTCCTTTTTCAAAAGTACTATAGTTCTCATTGTAAAGGTCTTTCACTTTCTTGGTTGATTAAATTTTTTGAGGTTACTGTGAATGAGATTTTCTCATTTCTTTCTCAATTTCATAGTTGGTGTACAGGAATGCTATTGGTTTCTGTGTATTGATTTCGTATTTTGCAACTTGGTTGAATTTGTTTTGAAAAGTCTTCTGGAGAAGTTTTTGTGGTCTTCTATGTAAAGGAACAAGTTGTCTGCAGATAGTTTGGCTTATTCCTTTCCTGTATGTATTTCCTTTATTTCTTATGCCTGATTGTTCTGAGGTTTTGAGTACTGTGTTGAACAGGAATGGTGAAAGTGGATATCCTCGTCTTATCTCCCTCTTTAGGGGAAAGGCTTTCATTTTTTTTTTTTCACACTTTGTATGATGTTGACAGATTTGCCATAAATGGCTTTTGTCAGGTTGAGGTCCCTATATACCTATTTTTGAAGATTTTTTAAATGAGTATATGTTGCATTTTTCAAAGTTTTTTTTCTACATCTATTAAGATAATAATGTGATTTTTTTCTGTCCTATTTATGTGGTGTATTACATTAATTAATTTACATATGTTTAATCATCCCTGCATGCCTGAGATGAAGCCAACTTGGTCATGATATATGACCTTATGAATAACTTCTTGCATTCTTCCAAGTGTCATGTTGAGGATTTTTACATCTATATTCATGAAGGAAATTGACCTTTTTAAAAAGGTTTTTGTCTAGTTTTGGTATCAGAGTAATGCTGGCTTCTAGTAAGGAGTCTGGCAGTGTTCCGCTCTTTTAATTTCATGGACAAGGTTGAGAAGTATTGGTATTAGCTCTTTCCTGAAATTCTGACGAAATTATGAAGTGAATCCATCAAATTCTGGGCTTATCTTTGTTGGTAGAGACTTCATTATTGCCTCAGCTTCATTACTGGTTATTGCTCTGTTGATGGTTTTTATATTTTCCTGGTTCAATTTTGGTATCTCATATTTTTCAAGAATTTTATTTTCTAAGTTCTCCAGTTTATTGGAATGTAAGTTTTCTATTGTAGATGTATATTTCTTTGGATTTCAGCAGCTTCTGCTGTGATTTCACCTTTTTGATTTCTAACTGCCTCAATACAGGTTTTTTTCTTTCCTTCTTTTAATGATTCTTTGTTATCAGTTTTCCTTATCCTTTTAAAGGACCAGCTCAATTTACTCTGAACCCTATAATTTCTCCTACTATTTTTGTATTTGGATTGTTCTTGTTTCTCTAGGACTCTTAAGGTACATCATTACATTATTTATTTGAGATTGGTCTATTGTAGTACTTCCATTTTATTTTTTTTTTGAGACAGCGTATTGCTCTGTAGCCCATGGTGGTCCTGAACTCACTATCTAGTGCAGGCTAGCCTAGGATTTGGCATTCCTCCTGCCTTAGCCTCCCAAGTGCTAAGATTACAGGTGTGCACCACCACCCCCGGCCTTACGTGTTCAGGGAATTGAACCCAGGGCCTTCAGCTTGTTAGGCAAGTGCTTTAACCGCTGTGCCATTCCTCCAGCCCCTAGTGTGTTCTTTCATAGCTATAAATTTCCTTCTCAGTAATGCTTTAATATGTCCCATAGATTCTGATATGTGTTTTCATTGTCATTTGACTCTGGGAAGTTTGTTATTTCTTCTATGATCCATTGATTGTTTGATAATGTATTATTTAATATGTGTGTTTGTACATTGTCCATAGTTTTATTTTTCTTTTGACTTCTTTTATTTCACTGTGGCCTGAATGTATGCAGGAAATTAGTTCCCTTCCTTTGTATTTATTTAAGAATGTCTTAGAGCATACGCTGTAATCTACTTGAGAAAAAGTCAATTCGCTGCTGAGAAAAAGTATGTTCTATTGATTTTGGAAGAAACACGATGTAGACATCTGTTAAGTCCACTTGTTTCATGATGTGGTTTAGCTCTGATAATTCTCAGCTCAGCCTTCCCAAACTTCCACCTCTGTCATCTCAGAATAGCTATTTGATGTGCCGAACAGGCAGGATAATCTTAATATACATGGAAATATTTTTTCTTTCTTTTTCTCATTTGCTATTTTAATTTATATTTATTTATTTGAGAGAGGGGTATTAGCTGTGTTGTCTTTGGTCTCAGATGCTTGGACTCAATCATTTTTTAGCCTCCCAAGTGCTTGGGATTACAGGCATACCTGGCACCCAGTTGATATTGTTTCTAAATATTATGTAAATTATAGAAGAAATGGATTTATGTCTTCAATGGAGGCAATAGCTCTCTAAATTAGAAATCTTAGACATTCTCTGAGGTGACAAATTATAGTCTTTCTATCATACATCTAAAGAATGGATGTTAAATTTGACTGCTTTGATTTGATTCATATGTTACTGTTTCTTATTATGTAGCTTGGGTGACGGTTGCAGTTTCCCAACTCGCCTGGTGGGGATGGATCCAGAACAAGCTTCTGTTTCGAACCAAAATGAATGTGCCAGAAGGTATATTTCTTGTCCCTAAGTTTTTCAGTATTCATAATAAAATAAAACAAGCCATATACATCTGTTGTACATACATACCTAATGGCCATCTAAATAATAACTTACTAAAACAGCATAAATAGGGAAAGAGAAATTCTACTGGATTTTTTTTTAAACTGTGAGTTAACATGTATTTGTTTAATACACATAGGATAACCATATTTTTTTATCATTTTAAGCAGAACACTTGCAGCAGTATGAAAGAGCATACTCTGTATTGGGCATATTAATAGTAAAAGTAGGACAAGCCCATGAAACAAGAACTGCCTGGGCAAACCAGGAGAGAAGTAATGTGCTTCATCATTCAGGAAAGTAAAATATTCTTTTAAGGATTTGGTTATGTTGCCTTACATCAGTTACATTTTCTCAGAGTAGTCATTGTACTTCCATCATTTTATTTTAATAGGTTTTAATAGTGTCAAAATAACAAGCATTCAAAAATACAGTTACTGTTCTTGACTCATTTTAGAGGAAATTTTTTCATATGTTTACATGATAAACTTTCATAAATCCAATGAAATAGAACATTGTAAATGGAATTTTAAAGTATAGATGCTTCTGTCAGAGTGAAACAACTGACTATTATAGTGATCAATTGATGAGGGACTCTTCATTCCAAACTAAAACAATGACATTAGCAAACAGGCCTTGAATCCACAGCCTAGGGCGTTAGAGTTCAGAGCTCTCACTTGGATGTGGACGGTGAAGTCTTGAAAATGAAGCTTACTTTCCACCTCTGTAAAATGAAGATATGAGACATCCCTCCGTGGTTGTTGAGAGGACCAGGCAGTGTCTGTAAGGTGCCTGGCACACTGTCTGGCCTGCAGTAGGCACCGAGTGAACCTTTGTCTTTCTTCCTTTTTTTCCTTTGTTCCTTCTCTCCCTGGTTCTCTTAACTAGAAAAAAAAAAAAAAACGCTAAATCACTAAGTCATTTTTTCCCCTTAGATCTAAACTGCAGAGGTAGAAAGCAGAAAACTTGGGAAATGACAGGTAATTTTTTTGTACTGGCCACAGACATAGCACCTCACCTGTTCCTGTACTACCTTACAACTCCTGATTAACATGGGAAAAACATTTCTGACTGGCCTCTAAAGCTTTTTCCTTTTGTCTACTCATTTTCTTCATTTTTCTTTTTCTTTTTTTTTTTTCTTTTTTTTTTTTTTTTTGAGACAGAGTCTCACTCTGTATCTGTAGCCCAGGCTAGTCCTGACTGAAATCATGATTATGGAACCCAGGCTAGCCTTCAGCTCATGGTAATCCTTCTGCCTCAGCCTCCTGAGGCTGGGGTTACAGGCGTGCGCCACTACACCTGGCTTTATGTGGTACTGGGGAATCTAACTCAGGGCCTTCTGCTTGTAAGGCCAACGCTTTAACCCCTAATCCATTTCTACAGCCCCTGTCTAATCAATTTTATTGGCAGTGTTGGAGTATAGATTCTTGGATCTAGAGAGCCCTTTAATGGGGGTTGTGACCTTTTTTTTTTTTTTCTTGTAGCACGGGGATTCTAACTCAGGTTCTTCATACCTACCTACATCCCAGCTCCTTTTTTTTTTTTTCCTTTTTTTCCGTTTGTTTTTAAGACAGTCTCCCTTAAGTTGCCAAATTGGGTTTGTAATTCTGCTTCAGCCTCCCAAAGTGCTGGGTCACAGGGCTGTGCCTCTGGGCCTGGCTCTTTTTTTTTTTTTTCCCCTCAAAGATAATTTTGTCAGATCTTGTGAGTTGCCCTCACACGTTTAGGAAAATAAATACTAATTTGCTGCTTATTAATTTATTAAGTATCCTTAATTGAGCACTTATTTATACTAAATTATTTGGTCCTCTTTTCAGTATTGGCTCAAATCCAACTTTTCCCATCAGACCACTTAGCGAATCAAAAAATCGTTTATTGGACAGTGAATCTCAGTGGCCAGAGAATGGAGCTGAAGAAGGCATTGTCAGATCAGGTAACAGTCTCCATGTGGAAACACTGCTTTATCTGGTTCACATGAAAATCATCAAGCTTAAAATAAGCAGAAAAACCAGGAAATGGTATTTTGAAATATTAAAGCAAGACTTTTTAAGAAACTGTCTTCAGTGTTTTGTGCTATGTTTACTGGTAGCTTCTGCAAAGAAAGAACAGAGTGAGGCAGGAGTAGTGGCTAATGTTCAGTCTTGTGCATTTCAGCTGGTTTTTGTTTCTGGCCACACTTTTCTTTATTGAGATGTAGAAAAACCTGTTAATTTGGCTGCTCTGAATAGTATTTTAAACATCAGTTCCTCAGTTTGTGCTTTGTTGAAAATAATTTTTGAAAAGCATTGCACTCTTTGCTCCCTGTATTTATTTTTAATTAAAAGTGTGCTGAAAATGTTTTAATCTTTCTTAAAATTCAGTTGATGAATTATAGGTGCATTGTACAATACTGAATAAAATTATGGTGGTATTTCTAATCAGACCTGGGTTGATAGTATCATCCAACCAGCATTATTAGCCTATAGCATAATTGAGGTGCTTCTTAATGGTAACAACAATAACACTGTTACTGTGTTCTTATCCTATATAAGTTACAGTTGAGACATTCTTAGTGATTTGAGCTAACTTTAGAAAATACTTCAAAAACTTGCTATCAGAAAAGAAGCAAGTCAAGAACTCTGATCTTTGTGGGAAGGGGCAGTCCTTTTGGTTTATAGCAATATGTGAAAATGTCTGTTAAATGAGTATCTTTAGAATAAGGACTCTTAGATCAGTACTAGATGAGAATTAGATCAGTAGAAAATGTATTTTGTGGACTTCTTCACTTTTGCTCCCTAAAGCTAACCAGTGGATATCTTTACAAACGTAATACCTTTTTTGTCATGTTGTATATAATTATGTGCTTGCAGGGACAAATAACCATGTTACAGTGGCAATAGAAAATTGAGTACCGCTTGTTCATAACTAACCAATCAATAAAAGCAAGGTAAGACAGTATAAAGGTAATTTCTTGAGCAAATTAGTTTATGGATGCTCAGTCATGCCCCTGTATTGCATCTGAGTGTGGGCAGCTTATTGGCTCATGCTGTGGTTGTTCAGAATCCCCAGCTGAAATTCCTGTAACAGGCAGTATGGAAGTGTCCCAGTATTACCAGCAGCCTCTCAAGCAGTGTGGGTGAATGTAAGGGCTCCTACATGATGTCCAGTATAGCAGTGGAGCCCCTGTATGAAAATCCTCATTAATGATAGCTCCTTATTTACTGATTATAAAAATCTTTATTATTATAATAAAGTAATGAAGAATTTGTCTCTTGTCTTATTTATTCCTTAGCCCACAGAGTAATAATTATTCTGAAAACTAAATCAAGTTTTTATGATAATTCGGTTATTTCTGTTTTTACAGGTGTATAAAAACACACTATGGACTGGTACTTCCCATTTTATTTGCAAGAAAATGATCAGCGGAGTGAAATAATTGAAGTATAACAGAAGATACATTTTTGAGAGAAGAGAGCCTTTGTTCACTGGACCCATAGAAGCACTACAGAGTAGAATGATGCCTTAATTTCAAGTGTCCATTTGTGCAACGACTTAATTTTTCTTTGGGAATATCACCTGTCATGAGATGCCATCACATGAGACACCATCACTTGCTAACATGGCATATTCATTTTACACTAAGTTAAACAGTGTTACAGTTATGTTTTAAATTCCATGTATATTTTTGCTTCAAAAACGCAGGCTGACAACTATATCTTGTTGAGTTTGGTGGTGCAGGCCTGTTGTTCCAGCACTCTGGGAGGCTGATGCACGAGGATTGCAAGTTCTAGGCCAGCCTGGGCAATTTAGTGACTTAGCCAAGACCTTATCTCAAATTCAAAACTAAAATATGGGCTGGGGATGTAGTTCTGGGTGAAGGCTGGAGGCTTGATTCCCAGTACTACAACAGACAAAACTCAAGTACCTCTGGGACAGAATGTGGTTGAGAATAATGCCTACATTACTATGACTTGTATTGTGTAAGGGGAAAAAAAGGACTGCTTTTTTTAATTGAGTGTTTTCTAACTTATAATTACTGTTTTATACTTTTCAACATTTTAATAAAAACTTTTTATTGTTGGTTATAAAATAACACTCTGAAGGACTCAGATATCTAAATGTAGTAATCTAGAATATGGAACATAATTCACTGAAGACTTTCATTAAGCATTAATTCAAATATGTTAAGACAGTGTATGCCCAAGGCTTAAAGGAAATAGGGCTCTGTAAGAAATGCTTTGAGTACTTTCTGCTTGTTAATTGTTTTTTTGTTGTTGTTGAACTTTGATTGTATTTGTATAGGCAGGGGAACAAAGTTAAATGTGTTCTAGGAAGACTGGACTTAGTATAAATAGGTGGAAATAGCTAGAAGCAAATCAAAGGATAGGCAGGATCTTATAAACTGTTAAATACTTTCAGTTCTAAAGGTATTTAGAATAAAACACTAGTTGAATTTCAAATTTTAATTCAAGTAATGGCTAAAAATTACTTTTAGAGTATACTTGTAAAAACTTAAACTGTGATTTAAAAAGTAATTTGAACTAGGAAAAAAACTCTTTAGAATAATATGGCCGTTGGAAAGAAATTCTAAACCTGCGTAGTCATTTAAAATTTCCAGTTTCTGAGAAATGGATTTTAGTCTTAAATGCAGTCTTAAATCTGACTTCTCTGTGGCAGCCCCTTTCTCATTAGATACACTTTTTAAAAATTATCTAAGTAACATTCTTATATCTAATACTTGCATCTAATGTTATACTGTTTAACCAAACATCCTCCCCCAAATGATTGATTGCTTCCAGTAGATGGGTAGATAGAAATTTGACCAGTGTCTGTATCAAATTCTAAGTATCATTTCCTGTCTATACAATGGGATCGCAGGGAGAGCATGTCCAGAATATGTTGGCCTGGGTGACTGATGTACTGTAATGCCTGTGTTTGTAAAATAACCTTGTTTCTTTCACTTAGCAGGTCTTGTGCAGTCCTTCTCTTTGTCTTATCTACTAGAGTTAGCTCTGCAGTTTCCCAGTCTGGCATACTTTTTGTACTTGCTACTCCAAGCTTACAGTTGAAAAGGTTTGTCTAATTCTCATTGGCTATAATGTTAAATCTTACAAAATGACTCAAATTAAATCTTACAAAGTGGACCAAAGTTATAAGTTAGCTTTGCAAGCATAGTTTGGAGTGTAGTTATGGATTCTACTTTTTTTTTTTTATCAGTTCTTTGACCTTAACAGTCTTTAATCTGGAAAAACTAGCATGAGAGTCACAGTCTCATTTGGCAGCCACATATAACTTCAATTTGGTGGCTAATTCCCTATAACAAGCTTAAACATACTTGACTACTTGCAGAAATATTTTGGTCTTTTTTTGTATTTTTTTACATTTAGATCAAGGGACTTGCATGTACCTAGCTAACAACTGACGAGCTTAATGTTATCATTTAACCTACTCTGGCACTTTTGTGGAATTAGAATCTTTGTCACTTCTTCTAATTTATTACTTAATATAACCCTTAATAGTATAATGAATACCTTCTCAGAAATTTCAATTAAAGGCTTTTTACTTTAGTTAGCTTTGATTTAATTTACAGCCAACACTGGCCGCATCCCACGTATTTACCCGAAGAAGTTCATACCCCCGTGAGCATTCAGTAAGGGCCTGCACATGGTGTGGGAGTCAGGCAAAGGCCCCCTCTTTGGGGTCTTACACCTGATTATCATTGTTAACTGTTGGGGAGGAAAAAGTCAAATAAGTCTTGCCAAAATTTCATATTACTTTCATCCTTCAAACACTTGAACATTTGTGATGCTACTTAAGAAAAATGTAATTGAGTTTCAGTTCCTGCCATTGCCATTAAAAATAAATTAGAAAGGAGAGTTGTTGATTCACTTGGGTATAAATTTACTTGAATATTCAGTACCTTATAATCTGACAATATCTCTGTGCCAAACCAAAGAGCAGCTGCCATGCATTATTGAAAATGGTCATGTTTACAAAGTTCAGTTTCATCTTTACATAAGGATTTTTTAAAAACTTTTTACATATTTAGTGGTTATGATCCAATGTGTCATAAGTAAGTATAATTGTAAGGTTATTATAAATCAAATATGCAATGTTTACTTGAATTTTCTTTCTGTTAGAAAGTGAATTTTGACTATGTTTACAGGGGTGTTCGCATTAAGATGACCAGACATGTAGGATCTCCAGTCAGTCACTTTTCAGCAAATGCATATTAAGGGCTTAGGGTTAGGGCCTGTGTGTTTTGGGCATTGAATAGACAGTTACATACAGATAGGTTTTGCTCACATTTTGTTCTGTGCCTAGCACTGCTATCAATGGAGAATATTTTTAACTAATCTGTTACTAAGAAGTAATCGTATTTTTGCATTTCTCCCAAAATAATACTATAATAATCTGTTGGATATAAGTAATATGTAAATTTGAAATCCATGTGTTTCATATGATCTAAACTGTATTTTTCAATTTAAACTAAAAATACAATATAGATTCAGAAAGGCCCTTATTTTTATAATGATTTCACTCTATATTTTGTTGGGTTATATAAAGAAGCAAGGGATTGTATTTGTACGGATTGTATTTGTACTAAAAAGATTGAGAAAGCTGTTAAGTTTGTTATATTTGCACATGATTGCATATGAGTCTGTACCCATTTGAGAGAAAAGATGAACACTATTTTAATGTGATCTTTAATATGGTTTTATATAAACAAGTTTGAATTCCCTTTTGTTGTCTTCACTTATCCAGTACCATAAGCCTTGTATTTATTTCTCATTTGTATAACCAGGATTATGACTTAATGTTGACTTTTTGCTTTGTCTTTTGGGTATCCTAACCTATATTAATTAACATGTATGCAGAACACTTTAAAGCTTTTTTCCAAAAATTATAATTACTTTATTAATAAAGTCTTTTTTTGAACAACTTTGTTGTTTTTATAAGGTAATTATTTGTCAAATGAAGGAATAATTACTTTGGTCAACTTGAAAGTCTGGTAATAGTTGGACCCAGAGGCACAGGCCTATCCAGGTGCTGTGGGAGGCTGAGCAGGAGGATCACAAGGTTGAGCCTGGCCTGGATAACTTATTGTCTCAGTAAGACCTTATCTCAAAAAAAAAAAAAAAAAAAAAAAAAAGCTGGTGGCATAACATCACTGGGGTATAATGCAGAAGCCCCGGGCTCAATCTCAGGTACCATAAAAGTAACTAAATAGGTAGGTAAGTAGATAAGCAACGAATGAGGAAAACTAGTGTTCATCAATAAGAAATAAGTTTTTTGTGTCTGCTCCAGATACCACATTTGAAACCAATATCATGGTTTATTTGGCTGTAGTCAATAAAGCTTGAAGTAACTCCCTGGGAACCCTACGACACTGGAGAAAGGGCAGTGATGGCGTAACAGCAGTCCAGGGCCCACTCACAAATGCTGTACATGATATGTACTTCATGAGTCCTCTGTACTCAGGCACATAAACATAAAATTCAGACACGTAAAGACAATAGTTCTTTGTGAGAAAAGCTTGTAACTGACTTGCCCTGTGTCCCCAGCACCCAAAACTGGCAGATTCATACTCAACCTTTAGTAGCTTCTAAATGAATAGTGTAATTGCCTACATATGAATATTAACCAAATGAAAAAAATCAAAAATATCAGTCAAGCTTTTCATTTTGGTGGTTACAGTTGTTGCACATTCATAGGGAAACATCTGGAAGGATGTAACCAACAGTTTCTGGATAACAGACACTAGAGTGATTTTATTGTTTAAATTTCCCACCACAAACATGCTATCTTTGTAAAAAGGGGAGATTATTAGTGGCTTTCCTCTTAGACTGCAGCTGTTGCTGGCGAAAATTGGTTCAGTGTTGCTGGACTGTACTACCATGGTCTTTCTTTTCCTGCTCACCCAGAGAGTCCCACTGGGAAGAGGAGTCTGTTGTACATAATAAACAGCTTCACTTATACAAGGATATTTGTAAAGCAAGGTGGCATTATTTGTGACTGGAAAAAACTAAGAATGAGATATTAAATAGTGGTTTTGCCCAATCCCTGCAGTACCACAAGAACATAAGGTTTAAATGTATATGAACTCACAAGGATGTTTCATACTGTTGCTGAGTGAACATGCTCAAACTGTTGAGTCATGTGAAGACTTTAGTGGATCTCAGGGAAATCATGCTGTGTGAAAAGAAAATAGAAAACATTTATATATCCTTGAAATACCAAAAAGTACAGAGATAAACACTTGTTTGCCAGGGGGTGAGGAGTCGAGGGTTAGTAAATAACAAGGACCAGGAGAGGCCCTGCAATAATGGAACAGTTCAGTGAGTCGATTGCAAAAGTTAGTCATATACATGACAGTAATGCATATACCTCTTACTAATGAATACATATAAAAGAGGCAAGATAGGAATAAGCTCAGTAGAATGTACTAATTACACCAGTTTCTTTGTTTTGTACTGTTGTTTGGAAAATGGTACCATGGGGGGGTCAGTTATACTGGTCCTCTGTACTTTATTTTCTTGCTTTCCATGAAATACATAATTCACTGAAGAAGTTGAAGAAAGTTCGAAGTAGCCAGCCAGGGTAGCACATACAACTAGTCTCAGCTGCTCAGGAGACTAAGGTTGGAAGGAGCTCTTGAAGTTGGTGTAGAATACTGTATAATACCAATTTGTAAAATACATGTTATACACATGCATATATATATTTTTACCACATAGCAAAAATAAATGGATGGACTCCCAAGTTGTAAGGGCTACTTAACCCCTGGGCGTGAGGAGGGCAGGTAAAGTGGGAGGGTACAGGAAATGAGCTTAAGACATCCTTACCCTGCTTGTTTTTTTCCTCAGGAAACACATTACAGTACTTCTGTTATATACTACTGATTCTTTAAACTCTTGTCCAAGTGGCATCCTTTTTTTCTTTCAAGTATTGGGGATTGAATCCAAGGCCTGCACACTACACCTGAAGCCCTATATATTTTTATTTAGAGACAGGGTCTTGCTAAGTTATTAAATATTTTGTTCAGAGTGGGCTTGGACTTGTGATCCTTCTACCTCAGCCTCCCAAGTGCTTGGATTATAGAAAAACTGGCAAGGAAATATCCAAGATTTTATTTTGACATTACTCTGCTTCTCAAATGGCTTCTACACGTTAACTACAATCATTTATCAAACTTCAATAGTTCCTGATCCATATATAGAGAAGAGCAACTTAAGTTCTAGTTCTAGCTTAAACAAGTCTTTACTCTTTAATATTCTACTAAACTGAGCTGTCATCATCTCCAGGTATGAAACTAAGTTGAGGCCATTAAATTGCCCTTCTGCACCACAGACACTTCTGTGAGCAATGGAAAGTATTCAAGTATTTATATAATTATGAATAATAAGACAGGGCTAGACGAATGGCACAGCGGTTAAAGCACTTGCCTAGCGAATGCAAGGCCCTTGGTTCTGTTCCCTGGCACCATGTAAACTGGGTATGTGGTGGTGCATGCCTGTAATCCCAGCACTCAGGCAGCTGAGGCAGTGGAATTGCCAGAGTACAAGGCCAGCCTGGGCTCCATAGTGAATTTAGGACCAGTCTGGACTACAGAGTGAGACCCTGTCTCAAAAGGAGAAAAAAGTATGATATAATAATTCAGTTTGGTGGAACATTGAATTATGAAATGCCTAAGCACTACTAGATGCAATTAATTAAAAAAAAGAACACCTTTACCACAGTCTATTTATACTAATTACAGGTATGAAAATATGAATCTAAGCAACAAAATATATTTTCAGTTAATGAGAATGTACGGTGCTGGAAAATGAGCTGTGCATTTAAAATAGGAGTCTGTACTTCCTGTAAAGCCATCTAGCATTTGGAAGTTTAAATATTAAGACTTTGATTCTAAATTCCACTTAAGTGTAATTTCAAGTCCTGTCCATAGGATATATTTGTGGAGACAAACTCCTTCAGCATTTCTTCACATATAAAAAAGTTCCGACTGCAGAGAATACTGTATTTGTTAATACAAGTGCCTGGCTATTTTTATTACATTTGGGAATAGGGGTTTTTTGTTGTTGTTGTTTTTAAAGACAGAGTTCAGCCACAAACCCCAGGCTGGCTTTGAAGTCAGCATCTTTTTGCCTCAGCCTCTCCTGTGCTGAGATTACTTCTGGCAAAAGGTTATTTAACAAAACAAACATAATCAATTGGTGACTATTATGGTATGTTAGATTTGAAAAAAAAACTGAACAGTTCTAATACTTTTATTTCACTTAAATGTCCATTCATTAGTTGTCAGATCTCCAAAGAAAATGCAATTTTTAACAGAACATAGAACTGGAAAAACTCCTGTCCAACTCTAGGCAATTGTTTGCAAACCACTGTTTCATGATAAAGCTCTCATCAAGTATCTCATACTTAACACCTGATATCATATGTCCTTTATTGCTGCTTTCTCTCAAAAACTTTTTATATTACCTGTGACACAGGTATGAGAAGAGACAGTGGGGTTGTAGGCAGTTAGGGATACAATCCACCAGAAATCAATCTACTGAAAACCATGATTATAAAAAGGCAGCAGGTTGTAACTTGCCACAGACCCTAGCTGCCCACTCTCCAGAACTTAATGGGCAAACATTAAAAAGACAATAGGGTGAAAGATTTTAAAGGAAGAGTACCTAGCAACCAGCCTTTGCAGGCCAACAGCTTACTCAGCACAACTCTAAGAACCCCTAGACAGAGAGCCTCCCAGGCAACCCCCATTTCTGCGTTCCTCCATTTTTTGTGACAGGGTCTTGCTCTGCAGCCCAGGCTGGCCTTGGACTCATGGCAATCCTCCTGCCTCAGCCTCCCAGTGCTGGGATTATAGGCATGAGCCACCACACCCAGTTTATGTGGTTCCAATCTTGAGCTTGCTAGGCAAGTGCTTTAACTGCTTTGCCATTCCTCCAGCCCCGAAATCTCAAAACTTTAATCAATACGTTTCATGATTATTTCATACTATTTCATCCAAACGCAACATATGTGCACATACTTATCAGTTAACTTTCTGACTTGAGATCTACAGGTCCTCCTGTTTGCCAGGCAAGTGCTTTAACAGCTGTGCCATTCCTCCAGCCCCTCTGGGTCCCCCTTCTGACTAGCAGAAGCTTTACTCTTTTCTTTCCCTTTCTACCCTCCTTCCCCATTCTGTAAACTTCCCAAGTGATCTGGAACCTGCTTTCCGTCTTCCACGACTTACTCTTTAAGCCTGCCAAGCCTGTGAAGAGCCGAACTCGGTGTGGAGGCCCAAGGAAACTGGAGCCTGGCACCAACCACTAACACATTGAATCCCCCGTGTCTTTTTTTTTTTTTTTTCCTTTTTGAGAAAGGGTCTCCCAATATAGCCCAGGCTGGCCTTGGACTCACTGCAATCCTCCTGTCTCTGCCTCCGGAGTGCTGGGATTACAGTCGTTCACCACCACGCCCGGATTATGCGGTGTGGGAATCGGGGTGAGCCTAGGTAGTCAGGTACTTAGAGCTGGCTAGCAAGCGCTTTAACCCGCGGAGCCATTCCTCCAGACCCATCCCCCCATTATCAGGTACAGAAGAAACAAAGACAGAAGGTCAAACATCATACACTTTATAGCGTCTCCAGATACCCCTAGATGCAGGCCCTTACATTCCTGTCAAGTTCAGTCTAAGGCTCACAATTTTCATAGAAATTAAGTTTCTTAGTTCCAGGACCAGGAAGACAGGGCAGCCCTGTTATCTATTAAATCAAAGGTGATGGCTCAAAAGTTAAGACCACTTTTTGGTGACATTGAGATGGCTGAGCTGGTCGGCAACGAATCTGTGCGGGGGAAACTTGGAAGCGGAGGCCTCCTTGATGGCCTGGAAAGCCTGGGCCCTGCGCTCCGCGGCGTGGCCGTACTCCTGCTCAGCGCTCAGGTAGGGCATGCTCAGCCAGTAGTGGTTCTCCGCCTCGATCTCCAGGCGACGGATCATGGCCCGCTTTGCCCACTCCGACACGTGCCGCGGACGCCGGTGCTTCCCGATCCACTGTCTGCCCGGAATGCGGTTGCGGCGGAGCAGACGCGTGAGGAACATGGTTCCTGCAGAGAAGAGGGCGCGGGAGCTGGAACCGGAGCTCGCAGCGCGGAGAGAGCCGCGGGCGCGCGACCCCCGCTCCCCTGCCACGTACGACGCCGCCACGGCGCCCACGGGCGCCCCCGAGAGCAAGCGCCGACCGCACCACCCGACGCGCCCGACCCACCTACCGCTCTCGGCAGCTCCCGAGCCGGGCCAGAAACCCCGCCCACACGCGTCAGCGCGCAAGGGCAGAAACTCGCGCCTCTCGCCGCGCCTGCCGGCATCTTCGCGCGAGACTTCAGTGCCGTGCCACGAAAGGCGTTCTGCGCCTGCGTGAAAGCGAGGACGCCGCCAGCGCCCACAAGTTCAAACCAGTGGCGGGGCGTTTGGAGTGCGACTGCCGGGCGTTCCTTGCTTGCGGGCCTCGCCCATGGACCCGATCCGGAGCTTCTGCGGGCGGCTGCGGGCTCTGGCCGGCACGCTGGACCGTGAGACGGCTCGGCTGCAGCAGGCGCTGGACGGGAACGAGAGCGGTGAGTGGGGCGGCCCTGCGTGGGCCGCCGGAGCCGCGGCCGCGCCGGCTGCGCTGTTCCCTGCCGTCGGGAGCGGTGCTGGTCCCTCCGGTGTTCCACGTTCGTCGCTAGCGTAGTTCCGGTCCTGTGGGTGCTCGCAGGCTTGCCTTTCTCTTGGCTTTTTCCGTTCTTTTGTTTGTTTTTATTCGTTTTTCGTTGCTTTCATGTAGTAATGGGATTGAGCCCTTGTTGTGAGCTACATCCTCCGCCCCTCTTAGTTTTGCTTTGAGGCAGGGACTAGTTAAGGCGTAAGTTGCGCAGACTCGGGCTCGAACCAGAAAAAAATCCTGCTTTCAGTCCGCCAAAGTGTGCAGATTACAGGCTTGCGTCACGCCTGGCTAAATGCCACTTTTTAACGGGACAAATAAAATAGTACATCTTTATGGGTATGTTTTATTCTTATGATTGCTCAGTTGTGTTGTTGTGTCTGGGTTTTTAAAAAATTATTATTATTACTTTGAGGCAGGATCTCGCTCTGTAGCCCATGCTGGTCCTTAACTACTCACTATGTAGCCTAGGCTGGTCTTGGACTCAAAGCAATCCTCCTGTCTCAGTATTCTGAGTGCTGGAATTAGAGACGTAGGCCCCCACGCCCAGCTGTATGTGGTACAGGGGACTCAAACTCAGGACCTTGCCATTCCCCAGCCCTGTTGGGTCTGTACTTAAATTTAACCTAAATTTAGGTTCCATGTGCAACTACATTTCTCTCTGCAAATGATGAAAGTAGCGCTGTTGTCTTGTGAAAAGAGACAGAGGCGCTTAGAAATGTAATGGACAGGTCGAGCTCACAGTGACATACACTAATTTATGCATGATATGCTTTTAAAACACATTATATATTTTGTGTGTTTATTAATAAACCTTGTAAACTAAATGGATTTTTTTTTAAAAATGCAGCTATTTAGCGTTGTTTTTTACACTATACATCAAGTATATACCAACTGAAGTCTCATTAGTGGTCTGCAGTTGAAATACACGGGCCGAGTAAACTATACCTGTAACCCAAACCCTAGTATATGATAGTGTTTTTTAATACAAAAGGCAAAATTCACTATTAACTTTGTAGTAAAGATTTTTTTAAAAACATTGCAAAAGTATCTAGACTTTCATAAATGTCAATGTCACGTGTGTTAATTATTGCACAGTGCAGACATATTCTTTTTACTTTATGACTAATTCTCCAGCTATTTGGAAATGTTTACAGTAGCGTTTCAAAACTCTTGTGGATGTTTAAGTAAAAAATTGTTGTAGTAAAAGCACATACATTAATTCTTCTCCAAGTACCCCTTGCTTTGAGTTTCACGTATCCCATTGTTCTTGCCATTCCTCTGAAGTTCTAAAAACCCTCCTTCATGTCTTTTTGAGGTGTGATCCCAAATACAGCAAGTGCTATGATCCACTACTGTGCAAAGGAGACAGGCTCCAAACACAACACGGGCTTGTCCTCACCCACCTCATTTGCCAGATCTGGCTGCATGCAACTTGTGGCTTTCTCCTAAAGTCAGGATGAGTGTGAAAGGTTACTATTTTGAATTGATTCAGGACATCAGGGCACAATGAAAGACATGAAAGAGAACATCCAGAAGTGCGTCAGAAAGAGGCAAGAACAAATGGGATAAGTGTGCTCAAAGTGAGGGGGATTAATGGCAGTTTGGCTTTTACTGAAAAAATTTTTTTCCAAACTGTGTAGTCCAGGCTGGTCCTGAACTGGTAATGTAGCCTAGGCTGGCCTTGAACACATGACTTTCCTCCTGCTGCAACCCCCCCCGCTGGGGTTAGATTGAACCCAAGGTCTTACACATGCTGGGTGAGTGCTCCAGCTACCGAGCTATGCATTGATTCCTGATACGTACGTACATACATATATACATAATTACACTTGACATAATTTTTCATGTTGATTCATATCCTATAATATGGGTCAGTGTTTATTCCATTTTATTGCTGAGTAATTTTATTCTATGGATATACTATATCCATTTATCAGTTGACATTTGGACTGTTTCCATTTTTGGCTATTATAGATAAAGTTGCTATAAGCATGCATGTTTTTTACAGTATATGAGTGTGTTTTTCATTCTCTTGGGTGTGTCATGTACCCAGAGAAAAAATTGTTGGGTCATATGGTAATCCTAAATTTAGATTTTTTTGGAACTGCAGAATTTCTTTCCACAGGGGCTGTGTTGTTTTGCATTTGCACCAGTACTGATTGAGAGTTGCAGTCAGTTTCTCCACATCTCTACCACTTATTATCTGGTCTTTATGTTTATTTTTGTTTTTGTTGTACTAGGGTTTGAACCCAAGGCCTTTATACTGTGCTATATCACTGGTCCATTATTTTTGATTTTGAGACAGGAACTTATTAATTTGCTATGTTTCCCCTGCTAGATTTGAAGTTGTAATTCTCCTGTCTCACCTCCTAGAGTGCTGGGATCATAGGCTTCGATTATATTTTTGATTATAGTTATTCTGCTTTATTTTTATTATTTATTTGTTTTGAGGCAGGGTC
This sequence comes from Ctenodactylus gundi, assembly GCA_004027205.1. NCBI lineage: Eukaryota > Metazoa > Chordata > Mammalia > Rodentia > Ctenodactylidae > Ctenodactylus > Ctenodactylus gundi. The sequence goes on from PVKB01000453.1 coordinate 553,983, forward strand.
TCACTTTGTAGCCAGGCTGGACCTGAACTCATGTTGTAGTTCAGGCTGGCCTTGGACTCACAGCAATCCTCACGCTTTGGCCTCCTGAGTGCTGGGATTACAGTTGTGTGCCACACCTGTAAAACACCTGGCTTTTTGGTGCTGGGGAATTGAACTCAGGGCCTTATGCTTGCAAGGCAAGTGTTTTAACCATTGTGCCATTCCTCCAGCCCCAGTTATTCTACTGTATATGAAGCAAAGTCTCGTGTGGGTTTTGGTTTATGTTTCTAGAATTTAAATTGATCAATTTGACAGCTGAGAGATCATTAAAGGAAATATACTTTAGAAAGTAGAAATGTAATCTTTTAAAAAGCACTGTTGCATCATATAAATGACTTTCTGATTAAGGCAGAGGTGATATTGTAATGAATGAAGGATATTTTTTCAGTTAGTGGTGCCAGGTCATTTGGATATTCATCTAGGGAAAAAAATGGATCTTAATCCTTACCATGTGCTATATCTAACAGTCAGTTCCCCCTCGTTTTAGCTCTGTATGTAAAAGAGAAAACCATAACACTTTTGAAAGAACTGGAGGAATGGCATGGTTGTTAGAGTGCTTGGCTAGGAAGTGCAAATCCCTGAATTTGATTCCCCAGCACGACATAAACCTGGTGTGGTGGTGCATGCCTTAATCTCATCATTTAGGAGGCTGAGACAGGAGGATTGTACTAAGTCCAAGGCCAGCCTGCATTTACTTTATGTGACCATTGGAGAGATTGTGTCAACTTGAGACAATCAGGAACCACGCCTGGATCAGGCAATTAGGAACCAGCATGGATTGGAATGTTAGTGATTTGTGGGCCAGCAAATGAAGGAAGAACACCCACCCACATGTGGGAGGCCCAACTGGGAACTAAAACTATAAAAGGAAGGAAGAAGAAAGATTGTCACAGCTTTTGTCCTCTGGAAAAGCTCTCATTGCCCTCACAATTGTCCACTGATTCAGACTTGATAACGCTCTGCAAATCTTCATCACAGATTGACTCCAGTCTCAAATTGCACCCTTCAGGGATCTTCAGTCACTGATTTTCAGTCTCTGGTCTTCACCATTGCTCCGAGATAATGTGGCAGACTCTCACTGGCTGTCCTGTAGTCCCTAGTGGGTGTTCTACTTTGCCAAGCAGTCATGAGACCCTCCAGCTCTTGCACATGCAGGCTGCCATCTTGGATTCTCTGTGTCCTCAGACTTGTAAGCCTTCCAAATAGATGCTTTTTGTTACAATTTCTGTAAATTGTACCTTTTGTGAGAACCCAAAACTAATACAGATTTTGGTACTAGGAGTGGTTCTCAAGAGAGAGAATTGTAACAGTGGTCTTCTCTGGGGCTGGAGGAATGGCTCAGTGCTAAGTACCTGAGCTTGATTTCTCCAGCCCCACGTAAGCCAGGCATGGTGGCACACACCTGGAATCCCAGCACTCAGGAGGCAGAGACAGGAGGATTGCTGTGAGTTCAAGGCCAGCCTGGGCTCCATAGTAAGTTTAGGACCAGCCTGGGCTACAAAGTGAGACCCTGTCTCAAAAAACAAAACAAAACAAACAAACAAACAAACCAGTGGTCTTCTCTAAGGTATCTAATGATTTCTGGGGTTGGTTTCCTGTTCTATGAGACCTAAAATTGCTGTGGAGAACCGATGGCCCATGGCGTGAACTGTTCAGAATGATACAGGTACTGTATCTTTTTGATTATCCTGATTCCCCACTTGTGAGGAGTGATGCATTTGGTGATTCTGTATATAATATATTTGAGAACTTCTAGAAAAGCTGAAAATATGATGATTGTTGGGGCCCTCAGGGTCTGAGAGCCTCAGCATCGCTGATGTTGGCCGAGTTCCTTCCCACGAAGTGTTTACTGCTTGTAATTTAAGCCAGGTGTTGTTTTGCTTAAACACGAAACTGCTCATTGTCAGCTCTGATAAACAAGTCAAAAAGCTGGAAAAAACTGGGGTATAAAAGGAAGGCTGTAAAAAATAAAGCATCTTTTGCAGTGTCTTTTGCCTTTGCAAGAGTCCATGTATTCTTCAGTCCACACTCCCCCTCTTGGGTTCCAATTGACTGACTGAGCGGGCTTGGTCCGATGATGCTGGCTGGCTACTCTTAGCATGTAGGGACAGACTAATGACGGAGAACAATGAGCTCGGGGATTTAGACTTCCAACTCCAGACACGCATAGACCCCTTGATAGTGTCTAAGCATGTTCTGGAGGAAAAATCTTATCTCCTTTAGCCATAGGGCTGAAGTCTCTGAAAGTCAAGCTCATATTTTAGTTCATGAAGTTTATTTGGTTGGTTGGCAGAAATATATATTAAAAGGAGGCCAGGTGTGAGCAAGCTGGAAATGCCTGATATTCCTTGGTTTAGTGTTGAGGAGGGTATTCAAAGGCTTAGGGAAATGGAAATCCTGGAGTGGATCTGCCAAATGAAATGAACTCATTCTGGTTGGGAGTGTCTGGACCAGGTACCCTTTACTATATGCCTTTAAGAAACCAATTGGTGAGGGGAGCACCAGAATCTTTGAAGTGCCCTGTCATTGCTCTTCTCTGTATGCCAGACCTTACAGTGAGAATGGCAGCCACACAATTACAAAAGTTAAATGGTATGGGTATCATTGGATCTCGAAGTGGCAGGGACCAAGTGGCAGCAGTTAACTGCCAAAGGAAGGGTGGACATACTTATCATAATGTACAGCAGAGGCAAAGCAGTGATGGGAACAGGCTGACATGTGTGGACCTGTGACATTGGCTCATCAGTCATGGTGTACCTAGAAGTGAAATAGATGGAAAACTTACTAAATTTTTGTTGAATTTATATTGAAAAAAAATTTCTAGGACAACTGAGCAAAACGCTACCTCAAATAGTAGCAATAGAGAAACATGTTTCCTCAGTCAATTTCCAGACTTGAGCCAGTTTACATACCCAGTACCCCAAGAATGAAGGGAAGGCCAGATTCCCTTGAGGAAGGACCCTGATACATTACCAAAGTTATAATGTCAATATTTCTCCTATCCTTCTCCAAAGGGATCTATGACCCTTCAGCAGAATAACTGTGCTTTGGGGAAGGGGAAATGATCAGACTTTTCAGGTACTACTAGACACTGGCTCTGAGCTAACACTAATTCCAGGAAATCCAAGACCTCATTGTGGACTTCCGTTTAAGCTAAGAGCTAGTCCTACTGTAACCAGAGGTCAGATGATCAATGGAGTATTAGCTAAGGTTTGACTCACAGTGGGTCCCATAGGTCCCTGATCCTGTAGTCATTTCCCCAGATCCAGAATACATAATCAGGATAGATATCCTTAGTACTAGGCAGAATCCTCATACTGGTGCCCTAACTTGTGGTATGAGGGCCATTTTGGTGAGAAAGACAAAAGGGAAGCCATTGGAATTGACTCTACCATGGAAAATAGTAAATCAGAAACAATATCGCATCCATGGAGGGATTGCAGAGATTAGTGCCAACATCAAGGACTTGAAGGATGCATCCATGTTCAACTCTCCTATCTGGCCAGTGCAGAAAACAAATGGATCTTGGAGGATGACAGTGGATTATCTTAAACTTAATCAGATGGTGATACCAATTGCAGGTGCTATACCAGGTATGGTTTCCTTACTTGAACAGATTTAACATGTCTCCCTGTACCCAGTATTCAGCTATTGATTTGGCCAATGTGTTTTTTCTTCATACCCATATATAAGGACCATCAGAAGCAATTCACTTGTAGCTGGCAAGGTCAACAGTATACCTTTACTGTGTTGCCTCAAGGGTATATTATCTCTCCTGCCCCGTATCACAACATAGTCCGTAGGTCTCTGGATTATCTTGCCCTTCCACAGGGTGTACCACTTATCCACTACATTAATGGCATTATCCTAATTGGGACCAGTGAGCAAGAGGTGGCAGCCACATGTTGGGGGAATCATTTGTGTCAGAGGCTGGGAAATAAAATCCCACTAAAAGTCAGGGGCCCTCAACCTCAGTAAAATGCCTAGGAGCACAGTGGTGTGGAGCATGCAGATATTCCTTCTAAGGTGAAGGAGAAGTTACTACATCTGGCACCTCCTACATCCAAGAAAGAGGCACAATGCCTAATAGGCCTGTTTGGACTTTGGAAGCAACACATTACTTTCTTGGGTGTGTTACTGTGATCAGTTTACCAAGTAACTTGAAAAGCTGCCACTTTTGATTGGGGCCCAGAACAGGAGAAGGCTCTGCAGCAGGTCCGGGCTGCTCTTCAGGCTGCTCTGCCACTTGGGCCCTATGACCAAGGAGACTCAGTGGTGCCTGAGGTGATAGTGGCAGACAGGGATGCTGTTTGTAGCCTCTGGCAGGCTCCCATAGGTGAACCACAGCGGAGACCCTTGGGATTTTGGAGCAAAGCCCTGCCATCATCTGCAGATAAAGACTCTCTTTGAGAACTGCTCTGGCCTGCTACTCGGCCTTAATGCAAACTATACGTTTGACCATAGGTACCAGGTTACCATGACACCTGAGCTGCCCATAATGAACTGGGTGCTGTCTGACCCTTCAAGTCATAAAGTTGGACATGCGCAGCAACAGTTCATCATCAGGTGGAAGTGGTATATACATGACCGGGCCTCTGCAGGTCCAGAAGGCACAAGTAAATTGCATGAAGAAGTGGCTTAAGTGCCCATGATGCCTACTGCTATATTGCCCTCTGTACCCCAGCATGTGCCTATGGCTACATGGAGTGATGAGCTGACAGAGGACAAGAAAAGGGCCTAGTTCATGGATGGCTCTGCACCTTATGCAGGCACCACATGGAAGTGGACAGCTGCTGCACTGTAGCTTCTGTCTGGGACATTCCTGAAGGACAGTAGTGAAGGAAAATCTTCACAGTAGGCAGAACTTTGAGCAGTACATTTGGTCGTGCATTTTGCTTGGACGAACAAATGACCAGATGTGAGATTATGCTGATTTGTGAGCTGTAGCAAATGGTCTGGCTGGCTTGTCTGGGACGTGTGTAGGGGTCTCTGTCCCACGGAAACTCCCAGAACAGCTGAGGAGAGGTTAGACGACGGAGAAACCACTCCAGAGACTCGCTTCGGTGAACGCAGTCCAATTTATTACGAAGTGCAGGGCTTATATAGACTATAAAATGAGGAAGTCATCTCAGGCCGATCAGTAAGGAAGACTCAAAACCTTTCCTTTTATGTACTCAACCACTGGGGTTGCCCAGGAGGAAGGTCAGCACATTTCACAGGAGGAAAGAGGAGGGGGCTGCCATCAGCAATTTGTCACTAGACCAGGGGGCATGAGGCCTGCCTCAGACTCCATCCTTCCAGTAAAGCCTGCTTACACTGTAGTGTCCTGGACATGTGCTAAATAGGCTTTGACCCAACCTGAATGCCCCACAAACATGGAAGGAACACAACTGGAAAATTGGTGAGAAAGGTATTTGGGCATGAGGAATTTGGATAGAGCTTTCCACGTGGGTGGAGGATGTGAAGATACTTGTGTCTCACATAAATGCTCACCAAAAAGTAACCTCAGCAGGTAATGACTTTAATAATGAAGTGGACAGGATGACTTGTTTTGTTGAGAGCAACCAATCTCTTTCCTCACCCACCCCTATTACTGCCCAATTTGCACATGAACAGAGTGGCTTTGGTGGTGGGGATGGAGCTTATCTGTGTGCTCAACAGCATGGACTTCCCCTCACCCAGGCTGACCTGGCTACAGCCACTGCTAAAAGCTCACTCTGCCAACTGCAGAGACCAACACTGGGTCCCCAGTATGGCACCATTCCTTGGGGTGACCAGCCTGCAACCTGGTGGCAGGTTAGTTACATTCAGCCACTTCCACCATGGAAAGGACGGTGTTTTGTCCTTACTGGCATAGATATATTTACTCAGGGTATGGATTTGCCTTTCTTGCATGTAAATACTTCTTCCAGAACTAACATTCGTGGACTTACAGAATGCCTCATTCATTGTCATGGTATCATGCATAGCATTGCATCTGATCAGGGGACACATTTCACAGCTAAAGAAGTGCAGCAGTGGGCTCGTGCCAATGGAATTCACTGGTCTTACTATGTTCTCCACTATCCAAATGGAGCTGCGCTGATAGAACGATGGAATGGCCTTCTGAAGATACAATTACAGTGTCAACTAGGTGGTAATACCTTGCAATGTTGGGGCAAGGTTCTTCAGAAGGCTGTGTATGCTCTGAAATCAGCGACTGATATATGGTGCTCTCTCTCCCGTAACCATGATTCACGGCCCAGGAATCAAGGGGTGAAGACAGGGATGGTACCACTCACCGTTACCTCCAGTGACCCATTAACAAGATTTCTGCTTCCTGTCCTTGCAACAGTATGCTCTGCTGGTTTACAAGTCTTAAGTCCAGAAGGGGGAAGGCTTGTACCAGGAGGAACAGCAATAAATCCACTAAACTGAAAATTGATTTTGAGATAGGATCTCGCTAAGTTGGCTAAGGCTGAGCTCAAACCTGTGATTCTCCTGCCTCAGCCTCCCAGAATGCTGGGATTATAGGCTTGTGCCACGCAGCCGGACTAAAGTTTTAGCTTTTGGAAGCATTTTTTTTTTATAGAGTCTCAGGTTACACAGGCTGATCTGGAACTCCTGGGGCCAAGGGACCTTGCTGCTTCAGCTTTTCAAGTAGCTGAGACGACAGGTATAAACCACCGAACGCGGCTTAAGTTTTGATAATCTCCCCTCTGCCTTCTTTCCTCTTACTTCTTGAGCTGCGGCCTGGTTATACAAGTATGTTTACAATGTAAAAATCATCAAGCCTACTTTTGATGTATGTATTTTTATACTTAAAGCACAATAACAGTTTTAAAGAATGTTTTTAAGTAATTAATAAGTTATATTTGCAAGGATTCTGTAATTGGAAGAAATCTCACTGAATTTTCTATTTTCTTTTTTCCTTTTCCTCACATTCATTGGACGTTTTCCTTTCAACATAGATGTTGAGGACTTTGAAGATTATCCAATGAGGATTTTGCATGACCTTCATTCAGAAGTCTGGGCTCTAAAGGTATCATTTGTAAAATACTAATTTATCATTATTCTATGTAAGTAATTTCTTTGGCGCTAAGTAAGTTTAATCAGAAGTTAAGAGAAATTATGGGCTGGTGGTAGAGTGCTTGCCTAGCATAAGCAAGGTCGTTGGTTTGATACTTGCACCTAAAAAATAGAAGTTACAGAAAATTATGATGTAATTTTCTTTCTTCATAAAAGGACAATGTTAATACTCTTCTTGATAAAACAAGATTGGAAAGCCAAGAAAGCATCGGTTTTATTAAGGCAACAAAAGTACTGATGAAAAAAAATGCAGTGGATATCATAAAAATAAAAGAGTTTTTCCAGAAATATGGATATAATCCACGTGTCAAGGAAAATTCAGGTTTGACTTTCATTTTATAGTGTTTAATTTGATATTGAAGCAGCATGACTAATAGAACTGTAGTCTTGGCCATAGTTTTTAATCCTGTCTGTGCAGTTATATGAGGACTCACTGTGTGCTGGTCAGGGATGCAATAAATATAAAAATGGTTCTTGCTCCTTTTTCCACAGTTCTAGATAAGAGCTAACACAAGCTAGATGAAAGTCCTCTGAGCATCAGAAGTTAAAAAGTACAAGATAAACCCAAGGGACTTAGGATCGGCACTTGCTTATCAGTTCTACCAATTGCTATGAAACGTAAGGCATGCTATTTTACTTTTCTTATTTTCAGTTTTCTCCTTTATAGAATGAGAGATTTTGGCTGTATTTTTTTTTTTTTTTTTTGGCTATCTATATATTTTTTCAGCATGTCAGACTTTTGTTACTGAATAGCACTCGCCGATCATTGTGTCATTGTGTTCTCCCTCTCTTTATCTTGTATCTAGGGATGGGCTAAGAGAATATCCTGGTGATAATTTTTTTAAGTGTTTTTTTATTTCTACATTTTTTGATACATCTTTTTTTTCTTTTTCTTTGAGACAGGGTCTTGCTCTGTAGCCCAGGATAGTCCTGAAATCACTGACATAGCCCATACTGGCCTTGGACTCGGCAAATCTGCCTGTCTTAGCTTCCTGAGTGCTGGGATTACAGGTGTGCACCACCATACCCAGTTTATGTGGTTCTGGGGAATCAACTCAGGGCCTTGCAATTGCCTTAACCGCTGTGCCCTTCCTCCTGCCCCTGTGATACATATTTGTTACATACATCCATACACCCTGGGGACTTGTATATACATAAGGCATTTTGAGTTTTTTCCCCCTTCTTCCCTTCCCCTACTCTGTTAATTTCTTTTCTAACTTCTCAGATCCCCTTCCTGTCTCCATGGAGATATTTGGGTTGACTGTTATTTTCTTTTTGGGCTTGGGAGACTTCATTTTCTTCTTGCCTTTAGAGTTTGTGTTGAGAAATTTTCTATTATTTCCTTTACAAGTTGTTTGATGTTCTTCTCTAACAGCCTTTAGTATTATTTCTTTGTGCTAGATATCTGTAGTTTTCATTATGATGTCTGTCAGGAAGATTTAATTTTGGTTATATCTGGTGTTTGATATGCCTCACACCCCAGGGATTCTGCTTCTGTTTCAGTATGTGGCAAGTTTTCTGCTGTGATTTCAGTGAATAAATTTTTTATGCCTTTGGACTGATCCTCTAGTTTGTGTTTTATTAATGTGATTCAGAGCTTAAGCTTTTTTGAGTCAGATCTTATCAGTTGTTGGATCAACTTCCTTATTGATTTGCTGATTTTATGGTATCCTTAAGAATATGGCCTGTGCCTTCTACCTTGGCTTCCTCTTCTAAACTCTGTCCTCACATTGCGTCGTTCAGTTCTTACTACTTTCCGTGGAGATTTTCATGACGTGGAATTCTGCTATTATCTTTTCATATTTTTCAATTTCTTTAGTGAATTGATCATTCACGTCTTATTTATTTAGCTCAGCCTACTTAGTTGTCGTTTCATCTTTATTATTCATCTGCTAAGTTATATCCTCTTTTAAGTTCACTAAACATCTCAAGGAACTTGTTGTTTGTCTTAAACTCTTAACTAATTTGATCACTTGGTTTGAGGGTTGTGGATGTTTCTTTTCTTTCTTTGGTTCATTTATCTTTTTCTTTTCTTTTTTTTCTTTCTTTTTTTTTTTTTTTTTTTTTTTTTTTTTTTTTTTTTTTTTTTTTTTTTTTTTTTTTTTTTTTTTTTTTTTTTTTTTTTTTTTTTTTTTTTTTTTTTTTTTTTTTTTTTTTTTTTTTTTTTTTTTTTTTTTTTTTTTTTTTTTTTTTTTTTTTTTTTTTTTTTTTTTTTTGAGACAGGGTCTCGCTTTGCAGCCCAGACTGGTCTTGAACTCACTATGGATCCCAGGCTGGCCTTGGGCTCCTGGCAATCCTCCTGTCTCAGCCTCCCAAGTGCTGGGATGACAGGTGTGTACCACCACGCCTGGCTTATGTGGTGCTGGGGAATCGAACTTGGGTACTTAGCATTTGACTTAGCCCTTGCAAGGCAAGCGTTCTAACCACTGGGCCTTTCCTCCAGCCCTGGTTCATTAACCGTTGATGAGCTAGAACTGCTTCTGGGTGGTGAGTCAGAGATCAGTTAGTGTAAAACTCTGGGTCACTGTGGGGAATCCCTATTCTTATTGTATGTTTCCCTGTGTTGTTTCCTTTTCTTTGATTATTTCCTGGGGTTTATCCAGCTACTCAGAGTACCATTGGTTATCCTAAGTACTGCTTTGTAAGAAAAAGGTAAATAGCGATTATTTCAGATTTTGTAGATTTAGCTATATAATAGTGATACAGTTTAAAATTTGTCTTGAAAAGTTTGAAGTTTTTTTTCAAAAATACAGGGACTCAGTGGATTGGTATAAATGCCTCGTAAGCTGGAATCTAAAAATTTAAAGAAAAGTATGGTTGGAGATTAGAGAGAAAGTGGTTCCAGGAGAAAGGAGGGAGAAATTAAAAACATGTGCCAATGCAAATAAAGTAATCACTTGTAGTAATGTCATCTTATATCAGGAACTGGAGGAAAAAGGTGGCTGAGAAGTTATCTTTGAATGCCCAAAGGAGGATCACAGCTATAGTTGGAACTTGCCGAGTGATGTATAAGTGTTAAAATTATTAAGTACACTGATAAAGGAGTTGTGCTCGAGGCCTTCATGCAAACATTTTGTTGGGGTTACCTTATTGTGGTTATAGATGATACCTCAAGCTTAAAGCATTGATTGGTTCTTGTTGTCTACCTGTTACACACAAACACCGCACCTCAGCCCCTACTTGTGAATAACATGCCAAGTGGTAGAGCTCTGATAGGAAGAGAAGAGAGAGAAGACAGTGATGGGGGATAGGAGTGAAAGAGAAGGAAGCAAATCACCAAATAAGACAAAGGCAAATGGAAAATCAGGTAACTCATAGAAATTTAAAAGGTAAATTCTTTTCGTGACAGGCATTCTAGCCTCTTACCTCAGCAACTTTTTTGAACTTTTTAGAGGCATGTTTATTCAGGTATTTTTTATCTCTGTCCATTTAATCAGGTATCTTAGACTGGGATAGTGGTGTGAGGCCTGTCAGGAGTCCAGTCTTCTACAGGCCTCCACAGGGAGCTTCTTTTGCCAACTCCTTTCAGTGGAAACACCTGCAGTCTTCCAGGTTCACTCTTTTCCTGCAGGTGAAGGCTTGTGTGCCAGGTTGATGCACTAATGTGAGACTCAGCTCTTTGACTACTCTTCTCTGCTGTGCTCTATTGTTTTGCGAACCTACCTCCTACTGGAGAAGGGGCTGGGGCAGGTGAATGCGTTGTAATATGCACTCAGCAATGTGCAGGGGAGAATGACTGGGCATTGACTTAAAGCCCTAGGACCTGGCTGTTGGGCACTTCTGCTGTGCCCGACCTTGCAGCCATTTATAGGTCACTGTTCCTAGTGCGGTCGACAGCTGGTAGTCTGTCCAGGCTTTTGCTCTTCTCTTTTGTCAAAGTGGAGCAGAAGTCTTTCAGGGTGCCTGCTGCTGTCGCTTTTCCCAGGTGTCTCACCATCCACTCAAGTTCTTCCCTCCAGTTTCTCTCCTAGGTGAAGTTAGTTATTTCTTCCCCTCAGGGTATATAACCAAGGTGATTGGTGTTGGGGCTGATACAACTGTGCTGTTTGTCTCTTTCCTCTCTTTTTTTTCCCTTTTCCTAGAGAGGTTCCTTAAGCTCATAATTGTGTAATAACATCTTCTCTTGAGTTGACAGTACCCTTAAGTGTTTTTATTTTACCCGTTTCCAGATGCCTGTAGATCCTGGCTGGTGACCTTGGTGGATTTTTTATATGCAGCTGTATGTTATTTGCATTCAAGCTCTTGACTGTATAAACTGATAATCCTTTTAATTTTAAAATTTTAAAGAAGTGTGGGTGAGCATGGTAATTTAGAATTAGGAGCCAGATTACATGAGTTAAATCTCTTATTTCACCACCTATATGCTAGAAGACCTTTGGGATGTTACTTGACCTTGTGTGTCAGTTTCTCATTTATAAGATGAGGATAAGCAGTTTTTCTACTTCATAAAACTACATAAGGACTAAATGAGGTAAAATTTGCTTACAGCACTGCCTGGCATAACAATCACCCAATATTAACTGGTGGTTATTGTTCAGCCCATACCTCTGAATAACTAATATGTCGCAGTGTCTTCATGACCTTTATAAAAAATGATCTGTGTAAATAAAACAGCAGTTATATTCAACATGTATTTATTGAACATGTGTGTAGAAGATTCATTAAGTTGTCCAATTCTTTTTATTCTTTCTAATAGAATTCCATTGATTTGTTATGAAAGAGGGATGGATTCCAACACTGGTCTCCCAGTGATGACATGTGTGACCCTGAACAATTTCTCAAAATTGCATTTTCTCCATTTGTGAAGTGTGAAGTATTGATCGTGACGATGATCTTAACTAATCTCATCAGTGGGGCTGGAGATATAGCTCAGTTGTAGAGGACTTGCCTACCACGTGTAAAACTCTGGACTCAATCTCTAGTACCATTAAAGAAAAATCATTTAATGACATTTTTAATGACATTCTTGCATCCTTGTGATAAATACAGTAGGCTTTTTGACAACTTTTATATAGTATTCCCTAGACTTAAGAAAAAGCACAATACTAAAACAGAATCCAGCAAATCAGAGAAGCTTGTCTGAGGGTCAGAAACTGTAAACCCTAAAAAGTATAAACCCTGTCAATGGTTGAGAAAGCACACGGTCTTTCAAATGTTCTTTCGTTTACTCAGCTAAGTTTTTGATGTGTGTCCCATACTGATATAGGATGAAAATACATCTTTGCATAGTACTTTTGTTATTTTAATTTAGGCTTCTAGAAATTAAAAATCTAAAATACTGTTAGTGTACTTTGTATGAAATGTGAAAGATTTGATTCTACTTTTAATTCTACACAAATGATAAAATATTTTGGGGGCTAGAGTGTAGCTAAACACTTGGCTAGTGAGCACAAGACACTACATTTGATTTCCCAGCACCTCATAACCTGGATGTGGTGGTGCACACCTATAATCTCAGCCCCTGAGAGACTGAGGCAGGATGATTGCCTTGAGTTCAAGATCAGCCTGGTCTACGTAATGAGCTCAGGACCAGCATGGACTACAGAATGAGACCCTTTCTCAAAAATGAAACAGACAAAAAAATAAATAAAAACCCAAACAAATTAAAACAAGAAAACACAAAACAACAAAAAGAATATGTGTAGGCAAGAGGTACATGACAAAAATTTAAAGGGACACTGAAAATTTTTGGAGTCAATATTCTTGCTGATTTGAGAAATTTCAGATAGAGCACTCTCGTTTTAATGGATCTGAGATTTTATGTTTTGACATTTGACCAGAATTTTACCCCTTTGGTTTTTCCTCCTAGTATGTGAACAGGAAACATCTGACTCTGTGCTGGAGATGTCCCAGGAGAATGTGCAGGAGTCTGATACGAAGGATGATCTGTTTACTCGCTCTGCTCTAAGTGGTTCTGGTCCTGATAAGCCTCTGCGTAGCCCACAACTGTCAGATTTTGGACTTGAGCGGTATATGATTTCCCAAGCTCTACCAAACCCTCCACAGGCTGTGAACCGCCCTAAGGAAGAGCCTGTAATGGAAACTCCACCTACCAGACAATCACTGGTTAAAATATTAAAAACTCCAAAATGTGCTCTAAAAATGGATAATTTTGAGTGTGTAACTCCTAAATTGGAACACTTTGGTATCTCTGAATATACCATGTGTTTAAATGACGATTATACAGTGGCACTTAAAAATATGAAGAATATTAAAAGGTAAGTGGCTTTCTTAAGATGTACATTTTTACCTGAGCTCTTAAATTGTTTTGCATTTATTGATTCTGGATATTTCAGGTAAAATTTTTTCAAACTTCTCAGCTTTATATTTTAAACTTCTTTGAGTTACCAATGTCATTAATAAATTGTGAGCTATTGGTTTTCTTGGATGAAAGACTATAGAATGAGTGAATAAAGCCTGAAAAAGATGGTATTTGCAGGGACAGAGAAGAGGGGATAAACTACTGAGAATTCGTGATTGCTCTAGATGAAGACTTGGGGGGAACAGGATAATGCAGGATGAGCCCCACATTCTGTTTTTGTTGCCCAAGTGGATACTAGGGAGAACAATCAAGTTACACAGACCTGCAGCTCAGGGGCAGGCGACCTGTAGGTTAAGTCTGAGGGACTTGTAGGTACTTTTCCTGCCTCTTAAATTTAGGCATTTTAGTAGGAGATTGGAGATGAGTGTGAATTCAGTGCTAGGTTAAAGAAATCTGGATGTAATTAGTATACAAATGGTAATTAAAACTGGGTACTGTAAAAACACTTTATCAAAGTAGCAAAGCATTATCTAAAGATGAATCCACACATATTTTTAAAAATTGTTGTCACTAAAATAGGAAAATAAACTTTCAGCTCACCGAGTAGTGGAGGGGCTGGAGGAATAGCTAGCACAGTGATTAGAGGACTTGCCTGGCAAGCTCAGATGCTAGGTTTGATTCCCCAGCACTACATGAGCAGGGCATGGTGGCGTGCGCCTGTAACCTAGGGCTCAGGAGGCTGAGGTAGGAAGATCGTTGTGTTTGAGGCCAGCCTGAATTACGGAGCAAGTCTCTGTCTCAAAACCACTCAAAGAATTAGGGTGAAAATACAGTGATTATGGAGAAAGGGAAGAAATCCCAAAGATAAAAATGTCAATATGGTAAAAAAAAATTTTTTTAAATAGAATTGATAAATCTGAAAAACTGTTTCTTTTTTAATTGCAAAGCCAGTGATGGCACAGGCCTGTAATTCCAACACTTTGGGAGGCTGAGGCAGAAGGATTGAAAGTTTGAGCTTAGCTGGGGCAACTTAGTGACTTACTGAGACACTGTCTACATCAGAAATTAAAGAAATGGGCCGGGGATGTATCTCAGTGCAGAGGCTTGGGCTTGATCCCTGGAATCCTCTCCCTTCCTCCACTTGGCAAACAGAAGTGAAGGACAAAATTGGGAACCAAGGGCATCCTTCGTCCCCCTCTTCCTCCTGCTCCTCTCTTCTGTATAGACACTTAGGGAGAGTTTATTGTCAGAAAGCAGTGCCTGCACATGAGAATTCCCCCAGGGCCACCATGGGCAACTGCTCACGGGGATGTTGCTTATCTTTCTCTGTGCAGAAGAGTCACTCCTAGGGTCTCTGGGGAGTGCTGTGATTACCTTTGCTATCTTCTGCACGATGTATATGCTCATTGACTTTTAAACTAGTAAATATTTGTGGTATGTAACAGTTGTAAGTGTTTTGGGGGATCAGTGCATATAATGTTATCTTTATCATTTTCAATTCCTGTAACTGTCCTCCCTCCCGCTCCCCTAATCTCCTTCCTCGTCTCCAAAAGGTCTGTCTCCTGTTTCTACCATCTCTTCTTTATTTATATTTTTTGGTTTCTCATAAGAGAAATTTTACAATATTTAACTCTGTGTCTGACTTATTTCACTTAACCTTATGTCAAAATAAGGTCCATCTACTTTCCTGAGAATTTTTTATGGCTGAATAATGAGTATGTATCTATATACATTTTTTTATCCATTCATCTATTAAGGGGCATTTATGCTATTTCCAGAGCTTATTTATTGTGCTGCTATAAACATGTATATGCACATGTTTTTATTTTTCAAGCTGTAAGAAAATATCATAGGGAAATCTGAAAAATCCCAAATA
This sequence comes from Ctenodactylus gundi, assembly GCA_004027205.1. Taxonomy (NCBI): domain Eukaryota; kingdom Metazoa; phylum Chordata; class Mammalia; order Rodentia; family Ctenodactylidae; genus Ctenodactylus; species Ctenodactylus gundi. The sequence continues at coordinate 569,228 of PVKB01000453.1, forward strand.
CAGTTTCTGAAAATAATATGAAATGTTAAAAGATTGACTTGAATAAAACATCGTTAAGCCAGTAAATAAAATAAAACACTAAAAGTTACCTGAGGACTAACTCTGGGAAGTCCTAAGCACTAATGGTTTTCTGGATGAATCTTTAGTAGCTTCAGGTAATATCTAAGTTTCATTTTATATGCGAGTTCTGTTTCATACGAAAAGCCAGCAACCAAATGGGAAGAGTGTGGGACTTCCGAGTCACAAAACACCCTTTCTTCATTTTTCACCAATGAAATAAATGTAACTGTATCCATCCAACTGATGACACAGGGTCAGTGCAGGACATTAGATTAAAAATTATAAAATTATTTAATAAGAATAAAACAGTATAAAGATAATAGTATACAAGTAACAGACTTAATAAAAAATTGTTTTTTTCAGAGCCCTACAAACTACAGTACTAGGGATTTTATTTTTTAATTTTTATTTTTATTCACTTATTTATTTATTTAGTTTTTGAGACAGGGTTTCACTCTGTAGTCCAGACTGGTCGTGAACTCACGATGTAGCCCAGCCTGGCCTTGAGGTCACAGCAGTTGCCCTGCTTCTACCTCCTGAGTGCTGGGATTATAGGTGTGTGCCACATGACCTGGGTTATATGGTACTGGGGAACCAAGCAGGCGCTTTGTTCTCAGCTTGCTAGGCCAAATTTTGTGTCTTAATAACTCAAGAAGATGTGTTTAGAAACTTCTAAAAATAATATAATTCAAGAAAGAAGCTGATTTTAAATGTGTTTTATGTAGTTACATAACAAATAATATGCTTTATGTGTTTTATTAATGAACTACTTGGTAAAGATAGAGGAAAAATATATATTCATGTTTTGAAGAAAATAAAGTGCAGATTGTGAGTTGGTACATGTAGTGAAACTGATAAAGCATCTCTGAGTTATTTATGCAGGCATTGAATGAGAAGTCAGCACATTTTTAAGTAGAGTAGTATGATGGTGAATCATATTCAAGAATACATGTTATATAATTACAAACCTTGTAGAGGATTTTTTCTAACATACAGAACGTGATAATTGGATGTAAATCTAAAATATATTTAGAAGAGTAGAAGTAAGAATAAATAATGACAGAGTGAGGAACATGGCCTACTAGAGAATAAAATACCTACAGTTACAGTAAGTAAACAATATAAAAGTAGAACACAGTATCCCAGAGACAGATTGCAAGTACATATTGAAGATTTTTTTTTTTAATGTAAAGATTATTTAGCAAGTTGTGCTGGGCCAGTTGACCCTTCTGGAAAAAATTAATAAAGGATAAAAGGATAATTAATAAAGGATAAGAAACTTAGGGGGCTGGAGGAAGGCCCTGAGTTCAATTCCCTAGCACCATATAAAGCCCGGTGTGGTGGCGTATGCCTGTAATGAGAAGTTGAGGCAGGAGGATCGCTGGGAGTCCGAGACTAGCCTGGGCTACACCAACAGGTTCAACACCAGCCTGGGCTATAGCATGAAACCTTATCTTGGAAAAAAAAAAAAAAAAGGATAACCTTAGTAAAGTACTTGCAACAAATGTCACCCAGTACTGCACCCTTGTCTTAGTTGCTTTTTCATTGATGTGACAAGATACCTGGCATGCACAAACGAGGAGAGGAAAAGCTTCATTTTAGCTCACAGTTTCAGAACATGACAGCCATTCCCGGGGAGCTGGCAACCGTGGGTGCACGTGGCAGGGGCAGAGATGGAGGCTGATCCTCCTGGCATTGCTAACGGGAAACCAAGTCAAGTCCCCGAAGGAGGGCCGGAAGTAACAGATATCCTTCCAGGTCCCATCCCAGTGATCTGCCTTTCCTGGGTCCAGCCTCAGTGTTCCTGCCCCTTCCAGGTTTAAGCCACCTGTAATCTATTTTGTTTTTTTGTCTTTTTTTTTTTTTATTTGATTTTTACTGTTTAGAGCTGAGGATCGAACCCATGGCTTTGCGTTTGCAAGGCAGGTGCTCTACCACTAAATCCCCAACCCCAAGCCTCCTGTAATCTAATACACACATAATCTGCCTCACCCCTATAATCTACCACACATCCATAATTCATTCCTCCAGACCAGGCCCCAGTCTTCAGACAGCACATGGTTTTATAGACAATCCATAATATCCAAATACATGAGACTTTAGGGGGACATTCCAGACCTACAGCACAAGGTAGCTTGTAAGGGCTGCTGCATGCGTACTGATAAGTATTGGCTGATTGGCTGACATGCTAGAATCTGACAGGGCAGTGGGTGTGCTAGACAGATCCTAGAGGTTAAGGATGAATGACTGAAAAATATTTTAAAAATTGATTTAAGTTTTGTCTATTAAAATAATGCAGTGTTGTATTCATTTCAGCTTTTAAGAGTACGGAGCCAGGGTGAGGGTTGTTTCTCAGCAGTAGAGTACTTATCTCTAGCATGCATGAAGTCCTATGTTCAAGCTCCCAGTATCTCAAAAGAAATTGTGCGATAAAAGAAACATGTATATTCATATACTACTATTTATATTGGATATTAAAGGCAGCATGGTTCAGTGTGTTCCAGTTCGAAGCTGTAAACTTACAAGTGAAAATCAATGCTCAGTGTCATGTCGCATTATGACTATAATATGGACATCTGTATAATTGGCTAGAAAACTAAGAAATGGACAACTTTTTAATCCATGTCTGTATATTGGTTGCAAGGACTTACTTTATGAGGGCCGGGTGTAGCTCAACGATTGGCTCTGGGTTGATTCCCCAGTACCACGTAAACAGGGTGTGGTGGTACATGCCTGAAATCCTAGCACTCAGGAAGCTGAGGCAGGAGGATTTCTGTGAGTTTTGTGCCAGCCTGGGCTACATTCTGAGTTCAGGACCAGCCTGCACTGTACTGCAGAACAAGATCTTACCTTTTAAAAAAAAAAAGATTTCACTTTATGATTTTGAAGCCTTAAGCTATATCATTCCCATGTTTGCACTGAGTTCAACTTTTAAGTCAGAGATTCTTAATGCACTTTAAGATTGTCAGTAGAAACTGGTTCTTAACCTCTTGATCCACAGCTATATACACATTTTCAAAAGCATTTGTTCCATGGAACTTACATAAAAAGTAACTGGACTAGTCCCAACTTGATGGGTAGTAACATTGACTTTTTTCCCCAGAAGATTAATATTCTTTTTTTAACTGTATAATTTCCCTATGAATCTCAACAGTGAAGAGACCATAGAAGTAAAACCCACAACCGGTGATGATCATTTTATAAAACCCACAACCAGTGATGATTGTTTTGACACTCCTGGCCCCATAATCCAGCAGCTGGAAAAAAGCGGTGAGTCTTAATGATCAGCTTCCTTCTCATTTACATTCTTTGTAGACTATCTTTGTGCAAAAAATGGCTCTGCCTCCTTAGACAGTGAAATAGTTATTGTAATAGTTTTTTGTGTCTTTTTACCTGTAACATTGAATTACTCGCCATTCCCCCATTTTCTTGATATATTTAGTTGCAATACATAATGTTTACATTGATCTTGAGTATTTTGTGTATATACTCTTTTTTTTCTTTGAGACAGGGTCTCGCTCTGTAGTTCAGGATGGTCCTGAACTCACTATGGAGCCCAGGCTGGCCTTGGACTCAAAGCAGTCCTCCTATCTCAGCCTCTAGAGTGCTGGGATTATAGGCGTGTGACACCATGTCCAGTTTCATGTGGTGCTAGGGAATCAACTCAAGGTACTTAGTGCTTACCTTAGCGCTTGCTAGGCAAGTACTTTAGCCACTGAGCCATTCCTCCAGCCCCTTGTGCACAATTACAAATCCTTCCACTCTCCCTTTTTTACCCTTCCATCCCTTCCCACTACTTCAGTTCCCATTATTCCCTTATATTCTATGAAAAGATTATGATCTGGATTTTTCACATTAGAGAAAACATTCAATATTTAACCTTCTACTTCTGATTCACTTGACTGAGCATGATCAGCATGATTTAATTGAAAAATAAAATTTTCTGATACGTTTTTAATATTTCTGCTCATGTTCAGTATTTGTCAGCTTCTGTTATAACATTTTAACTTACAGGACATACATTGAAACTGGATGTGGTGGCTCATGCCTGTAATCCTAGGGGAACGGGAGGCCAAGGCAGGACAATCACAAGTGGAACCCTGCCATCTTTTTAGCTGATACTTTGGATGGAACCCAGACCTGTCTCAGAATAAAAAGTTTAAAAAGGTCTGGGTCTTGTTAAGAAGTACTTGCCTACCCCTGTATTTTTAAATTTTTTGCCTCATTTGTCTTCCTGAAGGTTCAGTGTTTCAGTTTTCATATCTAGGTCTTTGATTCACTTTGATTTGATTTTGGTGCACGGTGACAGGTGTGTGTCTCAATTAATTCTTTTGCATAAGGATATCTAGTTTTCCCAGCATTTGTTGTAGAGGACGACCTTTTTCCAGTCAATGCTTTTGGCTCCTTTATCAAAGATCATGTACCTGAGGGTGTTTGAGTTTGTCTCTGGATCGTTTCTGTTCCACTGGTCAACCTGTCTTGTTTTTGTGTCAGTACCAAATAGTTTTTATGACCGTTGCTTTGTAGTATAGCTTGATGTCTGGAATCGTAATGCCTCTTGCTTTTGTTTTGTTACTCAGGATTGCTTTGGCTATTCTGTGTCTCCTTTGGTTCCACGTGAATATAAGGATTGTTTTTTTCAAGTTCTGTGAAAAAAGTTGTTGGTATTTTGATAGGAATTGCATTAAATCTGCATTTCAGTTTTGGCAGTACAGTCTTTTTGACTGTATTCAGCCTATCCAACCTTCAATTCAGCAATACCTCTTTGGGAATTTTTACAAAAGAGTTAAAAACATAAAAGAGATAACACACATATGCATGTTCATAGCAGCACAACTAGCACTAGCTAAAATGTGGAAGACACCAGAATTCCTATCAACCAATGGATACATAAACTGTGGTATTTAAACACAATGGAATACTACTCATCTATAAAGACAGGCAGGTTGGAGGCATTTGTAGGTAAATGGAGGCACTTGAGACCATCATGCTCAGTGAAGTGAGTCCGATGTAGAAGGTTAAATATCGAATGGTTTCTCTGATATGAGAAACTCAGATCATAGTCATTACATAGAAATAAGGGGGGGGGGGATAATGGGAACTAGTGGGGAGATAGGTGGAAGGGGTAGGAGGGTCCCAAAGGGAGAAGAGAAAGATTTTAATTTTGCTGCAACTTGTATATGCGCAGAATACTCAAAATCAGTATAAACATTTATTATGTGTGTGTGTGTGTGTTTGTATATACATCAATAAAAGAGGGGGAAGGTCTAGGGATGTGGATCAGTGTGAATGCCATCCCCAGTATACCCTCACCAAGAAAAATCCCATACACACTCCACCCGCCAGCGTCTTGGTGCAGAGGCACAGAACTTCTTTTAGGGTAGCTTGAGTTTATTGATTATAGAGTCGTGTATTATCTTTCTTACGTAAACTGCAGCAAGAATATATCAGCTACCATTTCAGTTTTTTTTTTTTCAGGCAGCTCAGTAACTTACAGAAAGTTTTCATGGCACTGCCTAGCAAATGTTTTAAAATCACTTTTTTAAAAATCAGATCTTTCCAAAGTTTTAGACATTTTCCAGAAAAAAAATTTGTACTAATATCACTGTAGATGAAGTTAATTAAGTACCACACAAATGAACAGGCTAATGGAACTACTTCGTAGTAGCTTACAACTTGCTTTTCTTTCCTTTTTTTTTTTTTTTTTTTTTTTTTTTTTTTTTTTTTTTTTTTTTTTTTTTTTTTTTTTTTTTTTTTTTTTTTTTTTTTTTTTTTTTTTTTTTTTTTTTTTTTTTTTTTTTTTTTTTGAGGTACTTGGGATGGAACCCAGGGCCTTCATGCTGAGCTTAAGTTTTCTTTTTGGGAAACTACATTCATTAGTAGAAATTTTTTGAGATATTTTTAGTCTGAAATCTCCAAGTTTGTTTGTCTGAAGACATTTTTTGTTTTTATTCAGTTTTTTTGCTGTACTGGGGCCCAACATCAGGGCCTTCTGTGTATGCTGGCACATGCTTCCCACTGAGCTACCTCCCCACCCCATCATTCACTCTTGAATAATAATTTATCTGTGTCAAAACTGCAAGGTTGAGAGTTGTTTTTTGGGGTGTTTCTACTATTTGATTTTGTTTTTATTTTGCTGGGGATTTAGTATTACAGAGATACTATTCCTTTGTGTAGTATCTGTGGTGCTGATGCTCAGTGATATTGATCTGATTAGCTTTTAGCTTTTTTGGGTAATGTTTTCTTTCTAGTAGTTGCTAACATTTTTGCCTTTGTCTTCGATATTCTCAATGATTTATCTACATTTTATTTGTTTTTTATTTTGCTATAATAAGATATTGGTATGCCTTTTTAAAACTTAAGATTGATGTTATCAATTCTGGAAGCTATTCTGACATAATCTCTTTAATAATACCTTTCCCCTGGTTTCTCAATTTTTTTTTCTCCTGGAACTCCTTACTTAGTATGTATTTCAGAACGTATTACTCAGTCTTCTCAGTTTTCCTTTTACATATATATTTTATTTCCTGGTCTCTGTGCTACTTTGTGCTTCAGATTCTTTTCCCATTTCTTTCTCTCCCTTACACTGAATTTGAATTATTTTAATCCATCTACTCAACTTTTGCTCCTGATGCTACATTTTCATTTTTTGTTTTTAAGCTTTCCTGTCTCATTAATGGGGAGCTAATACAGAGCCCACTGTATAAAGGTCAGAGCTTAAAGAGCTGATAGATCTATGATGTCCCTTTCACAGTATCACTCCCTGTGATTCCTGTGCTATTGTGTATCTGTGAATATTTGGAACACATGTATAGTGGGACATTGACATATAGATCATCTTGTTTGTTGGGCCAGTTCTCTCTGTTGCTGATTTGGGTCTTCATATACTTTTTAGTTTTTGAGACAGGGTCTCACTCTGCAGCCCAGTCTGGTCCTAAACTCACTATGAAGGCCAGGTTGGCCTTGGACTCAAAGCAGTCCTCCTGTCTCAGTCTCCTAAGTGCTGGGATTACAGGTGTGCACCACCATGCCAGCTTATGTAGTGCTGGGGAATTGAACTCAGGTACTTAGCGCTTGACTTAGCGCTTGCAAGGCAAACGCTTTAACCGCCAAGCCATACATACCTCCAGCCCCTCTTCATGTACTTTTAACTGTGAACATGAATTCAGGAGAAGTTGTTTCTGGTGAGCTCAGTGCACTATAGTTATCAGATGGCCCCTAGACGCGCTTTCGTGCTTCCCCAGCCTCTTGGTGTTGGGTAATTGTAGGTGGTTTTTTGTTTGTTTTGTTTTTGCGGGGGCTAACTGCTTGGCTCAGAAGACCATTTTGTACTCCTAGTACGACCTCAGAGCCTACAACTCTAACGCTATGTGGACTTGATGTTCTGATTTTAAAGTATTTTTTCCAGGGATTTTTCTTCCATTAGCCTAGATTGCTTTCATGCTGTTCCCCTGGAGCCTTTCAGCCAATCATGCACTAGATTTCCCTGGACATTTATTTAGAGCCTGGACCATCACTCCAGTCAGTGCTCATTTAAGATCCAAGATGGTTATGTATATACCTAGAAATGCCAGGTTAAAGATACCATCTTGCTGTATTTGCTTTGGAGTATTTCTTTAGTAAAAGAAAATAACATGCATAAAGGTGATCTTGAGCCCTGCTCCAAACATGTTCTCCTTCCCTTTCTTTCCAAGAGTAATGGTTTTTTCGTTTTTAAAATTTATAGGAATGGCAACATCTGGTTTTATATTCTCACTTATTTTTTTGTTGTTAGTTTTTCCCCGGTATTGGAGATTGCACCAAAGGTCTTCTCCAGGTTTTTTGTTTAATACAGAGTCTCATTGTCTAGTTCAGACTGGTCCTGAATTCACCATATATCCTAGGCTGGCCTCAAACCCACAGCAGTCCTCTTTCCTCCCAAGTGCTGCGATTATAGGTATATACCACTGTGCCCAATTTATGTGGTGCTGCAGAATTGAACCCATGACCTTGAGGCAAGTGTTCTAATCACTGAGCTATGCTGCCAGCCCCAGCTACTTGCTTTTTTTCACCCATTTACTTTTTACATTTACCCACATAAACCCACTTCATCCTTTTTAATTAGTGATATTCCATTGTGTAAATAGGTTGCATTACATTCTCAGTAAGGGATAGGGTTTTTTATTATTACTGCAAGGCAACTCTGTTCTCTTAGGCGTGCTTACTTCTTATATCTCAGAGTAAAACTTTGAGGCACAGGATAGCCACATCTTTACTTGCTGGGGACTTTGCCACATTACTGCCTAAGAATGATTCTCCTAGTTTTAAAGTATCACTGACAGTGTTTTAATTCCTATTTCTCCATCTTTTTCAGCAATTAGAGGTTTTTAGATTTGATACTTTGGGGTGGGGGCAAGTTTATTGGACCGATAGAGAGAGAGAGTGGGAGAGAGAGAGAGAGAGAGAGAGAGAGAGAGAGAGAGAGAGAGAAATACCCGACAGAGAAGCCAGGAGGAAAGCTAACTAAGCAGGTCTCCCTGAGAGAAAGAGAAGAAATGGAAACGAAGAAGCCAGGAGGGGTCCTGCGTGTCCCACTTTAAGACATTTGGCCGTTCAGGTTTTCTTCCTAACGTGTTTGCTTCTTTGTCTTTGATACATGTTCTGGAATGCTAATGTCTAGGCCTGGCTCTCTCGTTGCAAGAGTCAGTTTTTCCATCCTCAGCTGAATCTGGCCTCCAAGATAGGGCAGTCCTCCTGCCTCAGCCTCCTGAGCACTGGGTTTGCAGGTGTGCATCACCACACCCAGCTAATCTTTATGTGGTGCTGGGGAACTGAACCTACAGCCTTATGCATGCTGGGCAAGCTTTTTAACTACCTTGCTACTTATAGTATCTTAGAGGCAAGTGGCCTTTGTGTCCCCTTTTTTTTTCTTTAGCAGTTGGTAAAGTTTCTCCATTGTGGCCTTACACAGTTTTTGGTAGATTTATTTGTAGGTATCGTTGATACTGTGTAACTTTTTTCAAATATATTTGAAGGGTTTGTCCATTGATACCTTACATATTAAAACAGAGCTATTCATTTGTTATGTACTGCTTTTTTAACTTATACTTTCATTAATACTAATAAAAATACATCAATGACTTGCAGTTGTTTTTCCCTGTATGGTCAAGCACACACTGTAGTTAGGTATTTTTTAAGCTCTGTTTGTGTGTAGCAGGGAGGTGGAGGTACTAGGATCGAACCCGGTACCTTCATACTGAGCTACATACCCCCATCCATTTTTGAACAGTCTTGGTAAATTATCCAGATGGGCCTCAAACTTGTGATCCTCTGCCTAGCCTCCTAAGTAGCTAATATTACAGGTCTGTGCCACCATAGGTGGCTATTTTTTAAACTATTAGGAATAATGTGCTTAGATTTCTTTGACAGCTGTTATAACTGAAATCTTTAAACTTTATTCAAATCTTTTATTTTATGCTTGTTTTCTATGTCTTCTAGATACAAAGTATATGAACTCCCCCTTGGCACCTACATTCTGTACTCCTGGTTTGAAAATTCCTTCTACAAAGAACAACACAGCTCTGGTAAACTTCTGTGTAGCTGAAAACCCTTCTTTCTCCTATTGACTAGGGATACACTCATTCCAGACACACATACTTAGAAGGAGGGGGAGGGTGCAGCTGGGAGACCCAGCCTAGGGCTGGAAGAATGGCACAGGTTAAAGGGACCACATAAAGCTGGGCATGGTGTCACATGCCTATAATCCTGTAAGCCCAGACTGGTCCTGAACTCATCCTCTGAGTGCTAGGATTACAGGCATGTGCCACCACACCAGCTTTATGTGGTCCCTGTAACCTGCATCGTTGCTCCAGCCCTAGGTTAGGTCTCCCAGCTGCACCCTCCCTCCCTATAAACACTAACAGGGGCTGGAGGAATGGCATAGCTGTTAGGGCCTGGGTTCAATTCTCCAGCACCACATAAACCTGGGCATGTTGGTACATGCCTATAATCCCAACATTCTGAAGGCTAAGGCAGGAGGATTGCAGAGTCCAGGGCTAGTTGGGGCTACATAGTTCAGGACCAGCCTGGGCTACAGAGCGAGATTCTGTATCGCCCCCCCCCCACCCCCCCACCTCCAGAAAAAATTAAAAATAAAAAAACCTCCAGCTGTCCATCTAAGCAACTTTGCTGGCCAAGTTGTATGTTGCCTTGGGTGGGTGAGTTCATTTAAATCTGGGCTTTGGTCAGCATTCCATGGAGTTCTCATGCTAACCCTTTATTAGTAATAAGGATGGTATTTTGTCATCTGTATGTCATTTCTTTGTTCTTGTTTAGAACTTGGTTCAGGAAGTAGGAGTCATTTCGGGGTTTAATTGTAAATCAACAATAAAACTTAACAATTGACAAACAATTTTTACTGTATTTATTACCATAACTTAATGATTTATCCTATAGATTTCAACAAATAATCCATTACCAAAAACACATAATTCATTAAACGATTTGGACACTCCGGACCGTGCTTCATCAGCGTCAAGTTCCGATGGGGGCCTGGGGAATCTTGCAGACCCATCTTCGCCCATGATTTCTTCGTACGAGAATTTGCTGAGGACCCCGACACCTCCAGAAGTAACTGCCATTCCATACGATGTTCTCCAGGTAATTTGTCTGGGAGGGTTTTTTTCTTTTTTTTTTTTTTTTAGACTTGTTTTCAGAATTACTTACCCTAAATACTTGAAACTGCATTTAAAGCCAGTTATGTCCAACCTGTTGTCTGCCAGGTTTTTTGCCTTGGAGTTTTCTTTTTAATATTATAAAGAAACGTTTTAAGAAGTGCTTGTATGTGCATACTATCTGTATTACATGTTTTATATGTGGTCCATGATAGTACTTTTTCTCCCAAAAACACAAGGACAGAAAACCACATTGGGCCACAGCACAGGTTGGACATGGCTGATACCTGGCGTCCTGTTAATGTCACTGGGCTAATGTATTCATTTTGATATTGAAAAAAACCTAAATTCTAGGCTGATAGGCTCTCCTAGGCCCACCTTGTCTAGTTCTTCTGAGCTGAGCACAAGCTAGTGACCAACTATATTTAGTGCTATTACTCTCCAGGAGGCATTTTTTTCTATAACTTCATTTCTGAAATGTATTTTTATATAACAGCTGCTCCGTCTGAAATGTTCTGGGCAAAGTCAAAAATTTCATTTACCCTACATTCTCAGAGTCAGGGTATTATTAATAACTAACATCAGTTTCCTGAGCCCGAGACTTTCTTGGACCTCAGTTTGAGAAATACTGATTTGCATGTATTAAGAGTATTTGATTCTTTAATATAACATCGCTTAACTGCTTGTTTACTACTGATTTTTAACATCTTCCAACTCACTGTATAACCAGAGTGATTCTTTGAAACTCTCTTTCCTCAACAGAAGTTAGTGTTTGACAATTCTTAATAATTTGTGATTCTTAATAACTGTTGTAGAAATAGCCCTGCCTTATGAAGTGCCAAGAGAAGGATAAACCTAAACGTCATCAGCACTATGACCCCGTGACACTCATTACCCTTTGTATTCTCTGCTCTCCTGGGAGATGTAACAAACTGGGGGAAAGAGAAGCATCTCCCCCATGGTTGATTCTTCTTTTTTTATTTCCAAATGAAAGAAACAAAAACTCAGATTTAAATTATATCACTTCTTTATGCATAAAAACAATTTCTGATCTTTTTCTAGCCCTTTTTTAGAGATTCATTTTAGACTTCCCCTGTGTACATTTCTCCATCACTACCATAAAGGTGATAGCCGAATCGGGCACAACCTTAGCATTCACATTTTTAAAACTGTCTGTCTTACGTCCTAGTATCACACGTGCCATTTTGTTCTCCACGGCGCATCGCTCTTCATTTCCCTTGACCTTAGTCAGGTGCTTTTAGAAGGTCTAGAAATCCTGGTTAAACTTCTGACGGTCTGTGTTTCGTTATTGTTGAAGTCTGTGTGTACTGCACAAAAAAATTCTGTTTTAAATAACTTATTGTGAAAATTTCCCTTGCTTTGCTTGAATGTTTCCTATTATCTTCCAGATTTGTCATTCATATGATTTGATAAAGAAGGCCTTTTTGTTTTAGATTTTGTCAAAATACAACTCAAACCTGGCTACTCCAGTGGTAGTGAAAGCAGCACCTCCCAGGAAAGGGCTCCCCAGACATGAAGAAGACAACTTCCAAGAGGCTGGCGGCAAGGAAAACTGGGGCAAGTGAGTACGTCACATCGAAAGAAGGGATATTACTTGAAGAGGACATTTAAAAACTAATACTAGAATACTAGTAAAAGTAGTTTTTAATTGACATTTTCCAGCTTAGTTTAACATCCAACCCCTTGTCTTTCGATGTATAACTTGTGGTCTATGAAGCTTAGATCCGAGTTATCAAATAAAGTGTAAAACTTAGTCCTGTGTCATGTGTCTTGTTGATGGATTTTAATTATACTAACTTGGTAATTTTGTTTGTATCTCTGCAGAAATCTTAGTGGATCCATCCATTATAGAAACTGAACAACAGTAAGAAGACTGAGAAGCAGCCATGCTGCACTTAGGACACGCCTTTCCCTTTTTCCCTTTTGGAAAACCCATTTTGGCAGGTGATGCAGCTCAGCAGCCAAAGTGGCCTAGCACAGACAGAGCCTGAGTTGGATCCCACAGCACCATATAAAAATTAGCTGGGTTTGGTGGCACCCACCTGTAATCCTAGCACATGGGAGGCTGAGGCAGGGGTGTTGCCATTTCTACACCAGCCTGGGCTACCAAGACCCTGTCCCAACAAATGAATGAGGAAAAGAAAACCAACCCATTTTAGGGAGAGACTTTGACATTTTTATATACTTCTATGACATTTTGATTTGGTTGAGGTGGTTCAGTTATTTAAAATTACTGCTTTGCTGATGTTAAATCAACCCGTGTAACCCAACAAAATGGCACATGTGATACCAGGACGTAGGACAGACAGCTTTAAAAATGTGAATGCGAAGGTTGTGCCCGATTCGGCTACCTGGATGTGCGCTCATGGTCAAGCGGTGGTAGCTGTCTTCTAGCTCTGACATTTTGTCATCTCCTTCTGTGACTGGGGGTCTTTTCAGACTATTGCTGTTGTAGACACACACAGTTTGTTGTGGGAAAAGGTTGTCCTTACAGCTTTTTGCTCTGTTGGTTTCATTCTTTTACATCTGCTCCTTGCACGCATGGCAACCTCTGTGGCTGTGCTTTCCAGCATGCTGCCAACAGATCCTGAGCTTCCCACGCTCTGAAAGGTTTGGGTAACTCAACCTGGGTGCTGAGCCACAGGACCCTGAGCAGCTGCCTGACTGGCTTAGCTGTCCAGTCCATGCAGCCGGTCCCTTCCCTTGAGCATTCTGTTTCTGGGAATAATCTAATGGAAAATGTATCTCATTGTGTTGTCAGGAAATTGTCACGAAAATGAAAGCTCATTTATTCCTTGTTCCACTAATTATTGTTTAGTTCCACAGTGTAATTTTAGTTACGTACAATGTAAAGTAAAAAGTATAATGTAAGAAAGTACTTTCAAGACATTGAACTCGTTCACCACACACACACACACACACACACACACACACACGTATATATATACATACATATACACACACACATATACACCACTGACCCTAAAATTTCTTTCTTTCTCTACTTAGCAGCAGTGTATATCAGCCTACAGTTGGATGAGACGGTGTAAGGGAAGAGAGGGTAGATGAGCTAGGAAAGGCAGAGACTAAGAGGAGGCTAGTGAGTAGGAAGTGATACTTCAGGGAGGGTGAGCATGCTCTCTGTATGGCTGGAAATTCAAGTAAGAACAGGATTGAGTATTGACCATTGGATTTGGCAAAGTCAGTGTGATGAATTCTGGTGGAGTGCTGAGAAGTCCTCGCTCCAAGTTCCTTCTCAGCTTTTTTGGCCTTCACACTACTCTGCAGAACCTGTAATAAAATACGTGTGGTGTATAATTTTTGTTAATCCCCACTCACTGTCATACAGGACAATGAGGGCAAGGACTTGTTCACTTGAGGCACTTGTTCATTACCCTGGTGCCTAGCATATTTAAGGAGTCAGTGGAAGGGCTGAAGGAATGGCACAGCAGTTAAAGCACAAAGCCCTGAGTTCAGTTCCCCAGCACCACAAAAAGCAGGGTGTGATGGTGCACACCTGTAATCCCAGCACTTGGGAGGCTGTGGCAGGTGAATTGTCCTGAGCCCAAGGCCAGCCTGGGCTACAGACCAAGACCCTCCCTGTCTCACAAGCAGACAAAAAAACGTTAGTGGGAAAGAGAGGGATGTCTGGCTTCAGAGCAGAATCTCCTCGAGGTAGTGACAAAAGTGATTTAAAAATAGGTGATGTTGAATAACGCAAGATTTTTGTACAGTGTGCCTAGTGCCACACAGTTGAAAAAGAAGGCAGACACAGGACTGGCCCAAATCTCCATGGTCTGTTTGGGCAAAAATTCAGGCTGCTGAATTCTCTTGCACAGATGCGAACAAGAACAGTCATCACGTGGGGAGAGGATACCTTGATGGGGTATTTGTAGGATCCACGAAGTGTATCACTGAAACAAAAATCATCTTCACGGGCATTAAGAAGGGAAAAAGAACAGACTAAATAGCTTACCTCAAACAGGCTACTAATGCATAGTAGCTTATTACAAAATCAGAATGTCTCCTGTCTTTTTATGTGTACCATAATTTAATTGGTCTCTTATACCATAATTCAGATTATGAATGGCTGACAGTATTTTTGTTGGACAGTCGAGTTTTTGTTTTGTTTTGTTTTTTGAGACGGTCTCACTCTATGCTGGTCTGCCTGCCTCTGCCTCCCAAGTACGGGGAGGATTGCAGGCTTGCAGTACCATGCCCAGCTTTATGTGGTACTGGGGAATCTACCCTGGGCCTTGTGCTTGCAAAGCAAGCGCTTTAGCCACTGTGCTAACCTCCAGCCCCTGGACAGGCAAGTTTTGATAGCAACTCGGACTTGATCTAAATAGCTGCTTTTTGCCAACTGAAAGGCATTTTAGTGGTGTATGTATAATAATAAAGCATATTTAATAAAAGTTCTAGTGTGTTACTGAGATTTTATTGTGCCAGGCATGGTTCTAGATGTATATTAACTTTTTCTTGGATTTTTTTGTGGAATGTACCTGATTTCTCAATTGAGACAAGAGGCTAAGGATGGACTTTCCTGAGGCCAATTTTCCACCCTGTGTCTTTCTTACTTGTTAAGCCCCACGGAAAGCCTTGAACATCTCTGGGAGACTCCCTCACTCCTACCCTGGTTCTTACATAGACTGGAGAAGCAGACTGGACATGCCTCTGGGTTGTCTGTCTTGGGACATATTTTTCCTTTAAGTATTTTTTACTTACATACTACATCCTTTCCCCTTCCCACCTTCTCACTGCTCACCACATCCTCTTCCCGTTTTTATGGCTTGGTTTTCTCAGAGAAACCATACAATATCTGACTTGGTGTCTGATTCATGTGTCTCCTTGTTGCGTGAACTCTTACCCACAGTGCACAGCATGCTGCAAAGTATCACTTAATCTTCTGTTTATCCTTTATCTGGATTAACATCTCACTCCTTTTAGGAGCGGGACAAGCTCAAGATGCCAACCTCAGAAAACTTGTTATCCTACCAGTAGCCTTCAGTAGTACTTTAACCTCCCCCAAATCATGTTTGTGACAGGTACATAGTAACATTCAACTTGGAGAACTGGAATTGATACATAGGCCACTTTCCCATTACTTTTACTACGTATTGCCACCTTTTCTCATAGAATTTGCACCTTTCTCCTCTTCACCAGGCTCTGAGCCACTTTTTATTTCTTTGGTGGCAGGGCCTTAACTCTAGTCCAGGCTATTTCTGAGATGACAGTATAGCTAAGGCTGCTGTAGAACTCATGGCAATCCTGCTTCAGCTTTGGGCTTGCTAGGCAGGTGCTTTAAGTGCTAAAGTATTCTTCCACCCCTGTTCTTAGCACTTTGTGACCTCTATTACTAGGCCCAGGACGCATGGTACAGAAGACAATCTACTGGAAACTCCTAAAGGGAGTTAAGCAGGAGTACTCTGCCAGTTTATATTTTTAGCTTCCTAACTCTGGAATTTACACATTGTGAAAATCTCTCAAGAGGTTCCCTTTATTTTTTTTGGACACTTTTTTTGAGACAGGGTCTCGCTCTATAGCCCAGGCTGGTCCTGGACTCAGGACAGTCCACCTGCCTCAGCCTCCCAAGTGCTAGGATTACTAGTGTTTGCCACCATGCCCAGATTTATGTGGTGCTTGGGAATTGAACCCAGAGCCTAACCACTGCCATTCCTCCAGCCCCCTTGAACACTAAGCTTTAACCCTAATTCTTTTTGAGACAGGGTCTCAGTTGGCTAAGTCTGAATTTGTTCAACCTCCCAGAGTGCTGGGATTACCTTTGCATTAACTGCATCCTCAGCCCTTTTTTGATAGTCTTGCAAAGTTTCTCAGGCTTAACTTGCAATCCTCCTGACCTTGGGGCCTCTTGAGCACTGGGAAAACAGCTATTTACCACCGTAGCTAGCTAAACTGCTTTACTTTCAAGTTGTCTGAAGTTTTCTTAAGAGTTGGTTATAACAGAGCTGATGTAGGTCCTCTATATAGGGCTGGAAATTTGGAGTACTTGTCCAGCAGGCTCCAAAAAGTGCCATTTCACTGGCTTCTCTCCACACAAGGTTATGGATATTGCTACCACCTTTCAGCAATAAATGCTGCATAATCTCCCTAGGCAAGAAATGTATTAAATAACCCTAGTACATCATGTTAAAATAGCTTCTAGGTTCATTCCTAGCCCTAGAGATTTTGTAATTAAAAATTAATGGATTGTCTTTATAGAATAGTCACCTAATTATGAAGAATCCTACCAGAGTAAACCTACTTGCTTCAAGCTTGTTTAGCTGCAGATACCAGGAAACTAGCTATTGGCAAAAGCAATGTGTCTACGTAATGAGACAAATCAGACCAGGCAAAGCACGTCCACTTACTTGGGTACCTGGGTCCGCTGCCGTGCGTGCGTGCGTGCGTCTGGCAAGTGGGCCCAGGGCCTTTGGTCTAGATAAGTTGCCCACTCCTGGCTTGAAATACAATTCTGCCTCAGCTTCTGAGGGATTCTATCCCTGTCTCCTTCTGTTCCACTTTAGAATTGTTCAAAGTAGAGTCTACTCATCGGATTCGAAACCGTAGTCCTCACATTTCACTTGTAAAGGCTTAATGAAATAATGCAGTTAAATTCCTTGATAAAAATAGTCACATAAATGTAAGCCTGGTTTGAGCTGCTGTCTCAGTTTCACAGAAAGCCAAGTTTGGAATTTGTGTCTGACTTAACATAAGTAGGCCAAGGTTAGCCCTTTATTAAAGAGTAACACTTAAATTTTTAGAGAACATTAAGATTGGCCTAACAGCAGCTTTCTCACCCCACTCACAAGACCCCTCCCACATGCATTTGTGCACATATGTACATAAGTGATACTTGAAACATTACCTCAATGATAAGAGTTTGCGTGACCTTTCGTGTGAAAAATTCAAAGACATAGGCAGTGTTACATGTTGTAACTCAGTTTCAACTCCAAAATGCCTATGAGTGAGTGAGGCAGTCAGCAGATATGAAAGCACTGAGCAGAATGCTGGACTCGTGACCATTTATTTCTATTTTATGGTTGAGGAAACAGTTATTTAGAGCCATACTTTCATACCAAAGCAAAGCCAAAAGGACTAAGTATAAGCTGTGACTGTTAGCATTATACTCAGTAACAAATTCACTAGGTATTCAACAACTATACTTTTGGTGAAAGAACTGGAATATTTAAAGGAACCAGGCAAACCAGCAAAATCACTTTAAACTAGTGAGAGAACAACTTGGAATTGCATAGAATATAAAAGTTCACCACTTAAAAAAAAAAACTGGCCTTTATTTCGCACCCACCAGACCTACATAGTAAATCTTTTTCTCCCAACAAAAAGGAAGGTATACAGGGCTATCCTCCAAAATCAGAAGTTTTATGCCCTATGAAGCTCAAGTCCATCTAGTTTAAATGAATAACAATAATGATTTGGGGCAAACTACAGCAAAAAGCCACTAGATCTAGGCTCACTTGCTCTCTAGCAGGGACCCCAATTCCACAGTCATCAGATTGTAAATGGCTGCTTCTGTATGCTCAAGACAGAACCAGTGCCATTTCACTTTGAGAATCACTGATGGTACACTTTGGCATATACATTTAGAATTTTTTTCAGTCTAAAAGTAAGGTTTACATTTCCATATTATATAAACTTAAAAATGAGAAACTGGTAGTGTCACAGAAAGTAGGCTCCACATTTTTACTATACTCTATGGCTCCTAGCTAGTACTGCTTTATATCTGGTGGGCAGTACTCTTAGCTCTTTATACTTAACTTCCATGGTCCTATAGGCTGTTACTTATATTTAAAAAGGGGGGGGGGGGGATTCAGGAATGTGTCTTAAGTCTGCAGCACGGTGGGTCTGACCAGGATTTAAATGTCTGCCCCACTGGTCTCCCTCCCTGTCTCCAAGTACTGGAGATTGAATCCGGAGGCTTCACATTCAGCTACAATTCCAGCCCACTATTTTTATTTTTGGTTGTGAGATGACCTCATTAGGTTGCTAAATTGCCATGGCTGAGCTCAAATTTGCAATCCTCTTGCCTCAGCTGCCCAGAGTGCTGGAATTAGAGGTCTGGGCTACCAGACCTGGTTTCCACTGGTTTATTCACTATGCTGTGCTGCTTCTCGAATCAGATACACAGCAGCAACCAACACATAATCAGGACAAGAGGTTGCTTTCATCCCTCCGTATTCAGGTCTCTATGGTAAACTTTCCTACCCCTACTCTAAGCTTCAAACTGTTTTCTCCTTATCGGCTCCTCCCTTTTAAATACCCTGTCCTCTCATCTTTAAACATAAAGGCCCTCATTACGCCACCAGTACTGTTCTCTAAAATCATGCCATACACCCTGATCAAGGCAGACCAGTCTTTCTCAAACCAGTAGCTTCTTCAATTCGCTCTGGCTCACACTGTTCTGAAAAATCTCTGAGGCCTCATTTTCACTGGTCTTTTTCCTACCTGCGTCCTACAGTCTACAAGACAGACTCAGCTTGAATTCATTGTAATCCCATGGCTTTGTTCTGTTCCTTGGAGATTTAAAGCACCCTCTTCCACTACTCAGTGTAAACCCCAAATATGAGATGAAACCTTGTTCCATGCTTCTATTAACTTTCATACACAGGCTGGCTGCACACATATGTTACAATACTTTTTACAGAACGCTAAGAGCACTTCATATTTTTACAAGGACTTAAAACCGGACTATTAATATTCATCTATAGCACACCAAATCTAACTCTTAACTAGAACCATTACAATTTGATTAGAATTTAAAGGCTTAAAAGCAAAAATCAGGGAAGGAAAGAAGAATATGTAAGTTTATTTTACATAACTGGTTGAAAAATAAATTTGATAGTAAATAGAATTTAATATGGTCTCATACGCCCTGAAGGAGGTGGTGCCCTATTTGGAGGGGTAATTGCTATATCCAAGTAATCGCCTATTTGGAATTTCTGCGACTGCAGGGTCATGGAATCATCCGTTCCCTTTCTGCCAGACATGGTGCTGCCAATCTCCTTAACCCTGAAAGGAAGGAAGTCATCTGTTAATGGTCTACGAATCAGTGAAATTATGTAGTGTAAAGTAAATACAGGAGAGTATTTGTTTCACAGTTCAAAAGTTAAGTACTAGCCAGTCCTGTAATTTCCGTAGTCCGGGAGGCTGAGGCAGGAAGACAACTTCAAGCTTCTTGTTGCTGTGACAATACCCATCCATAAAAGGAAAGATTTTTGCCCACAGTCTGTGAAGGTCTCATACAGTACATGGTAAAAGCATATGGCAGAGGCTGGAGAGCTACCCAAAGCATTGCAGACAGAAAACAAGCGAAGCAGGAGCCAAAAATGAAGGCTGGAGACTCATGCAAAGGCTAGAGCTTTTCTAGAAATAAGTTATAACAATGTTTCTTCTTTCATCCTTTACTTGTTCAAGTGCCCAAGTTGGGTCCTCCAAACCAGAGTGGGTGACCCTCCCTTACTTCCTGGCCCACAGTCAGTAACAAAACACCTGAAAGCTCTGCCTGGTCATCCCCCAGACTCAGTAAGTAGACATGATCTCTTCAGGTCAAACTCCAAGCATCCACAGCTTCAGCCACCCCCTACCTCCCCATAATACATACTTCCATAACTGTCAACCACATTATCAAAATACATAAGGATTTTGGGGACACTCCAGATCCAAACCATAGTACCATGTCAGCTGGAGGAATGGCTCAGCAGTTAAAGTGCTTGCAGCAAGCACTAAATAAATACCATTCCACAGCACCATATAGCATGGCAGCAGCACACCTGTAATCCCAGCACTCGGGAGGCTGAAACAGTAGGATTGCTGAGTACAAGGCCAGCCTGAGCTACAGAGCAAGACCCCATGTTAAAAATAAATAAATAAAATTTTAAAAATAAGGAAAAGGGGAGCTGGGAGCTCAGCAGCTGAAGCACTTGCCTAGCAGACTTAATGCCCTGGGACCAATTCCCCAGCACCACAAAGGATGGGTGTGGTGGTATATGCCTATAATTCTGTCAGTTGGGAGGCAAAGGCAAAAGAGGACTGCTGTGAGTTTTTGGCCAGCCTGGGCTATATAGTGAGTTCAGGACCAGCCCAGACTACAGAGCAAGATCCTATCTCAAGGGAAAAAAGAAAGGGGTGGGGGGAGGATGGAGATGTAGCTCAGTGCAAAGGCCCTAGGTTCAATTCCCAGTACTGGGGCAAGAGAGAAAAAAACAAAACAAACAAAAAAATGAGCTATAAAAACTGTATAAACCCATAGACCTCCCATCCACTAAAGAGAATTACTGAAATCACCAAGTCTTAGTTACAACAACAAAAATAAAATACAGGAAGAAATTAAAATCAAGGAGTTACCTACCGATAGCCAGGTCTTTTAAGATCCATAAAAACAATGGCAAAATTGAAGTGTGTGCCCTTCTTTCTAGCTTCTGGGTAGACTTCTTTTACTAAACTAGTCAGTTCTTTCAAGGTTGCATCCATCCTATAATTAAAAAAGACAATTTAATCAATTTATCAGCATCAATATGACAAGATTATTTAAAATGAGTTATTACATGTAGTGTGAGCTGGGATTCAGACCCTAACAAAGTCTAAACCTTAATTTTTAAGCAGCTAAAAATACTATTTGCCTCCCAATATACCCAGTCCTAGCCTGAATCCTGGCTATTTAGACGTATTAAAATCAGACTTTTTGTGCTGGCGATACAGCTCAATGGTAGAGTGCTTATGTGTGAAAGTCTGGCTTTGATTCCCAATACAATGCCAAAAAAAGTCACTCTAGGTTGCTGAAAGAGATTTCATGTACTACCTTCTACTGCTGTGTAACATCTTAGGGCTTCTAGCCTTATCACTTTTAAAAGTAACTAGTCTTAAAAATAAATTCAAATAGACAAAGTAACTGTCATATATATGACTCATACTCTTTCACGTTCTAGAATCTTTGAAATTGGAATACATCTTACAATCAATGTGCCATGAAAGCATTTTTAGAAAGTTGCTCAGTGTTTTTTCTTGGGTGGAATTTGGAGGCTGGGGGAAAAAATGAACCCAGGTTTTCTTGAATGCTAGGCAAGTGCTCTACCACTGAGCTATCCCACCAGAACCCTTAGGTGGAATTCGAGAGCCTGGAAAATAATATAAGCATTTCTCAAGATAAATCATTGCTTTTTTTTTTTTTTTTTGCAATATAGCTTCCTACCCTGCAGACAGTTTAAAATGGAAAAATCTTTTAAAATATAAGCATCTTAGAAATAACAAAAACCTAGTACACTTTTGTTCCATAGCATGTATGATGGTTTTAGACTTGAAACAGCACTGCCTGTACAATTATATACAGTTATATAGGAGCATGAGGATACTGGCCACTTCTGAAAGAGAACTATTAATGTACAGCATCAAGCAGGGAATTGGATCAAACAGCTCATTTAAGTTTAGCTCTGTACTCTATTTACAAACCCACATCATGCCATACTGAAGCAAACCAAACCAATGGCTTTACTGTAATGAACAAAAAATACAGATGTGACTTGTATTGGCTGGAACAACAAAACAACACATTCCTCCCATGCAGGAGACAGAGTAAGATCACCTGCAAGAGGGAGCATGGCCAGCAGGTCTGTTGGTCTGTCTTCATAGCCAACTCTGGTAGGCGGAATATCTCACCCCCTCCACCATGCTACAGACAAAGCCTCACCTCTGGTTCCTCCCAGAAGGGAACAGATACGATAATGGAGTTGGCTGCTGCCATATGACACACATGTAGGCAGAACAAAGAAGTGAGCCCAAAACGGGGAAATCTTCCAGACTCAAGGACACTCCCATTCAGGGGAAGCGCTACGCATGACTGCCTTTCCCCACCCCATACATACCTACTGAGACAGGGAAGATGCCAAAACAAATTATATCCCAAATTTCACCAATCAAGAATAACCAGTAATCTTAGTATCATGTGGCATCTCTTTACACATATACACAATATGGGTACTATAGGAAAAAAAAAAAACCTTTAATATATCAAGCATATGATAATGCCAGGGCAATAAGAAAAATATAACTTATACTATAAAATTATACATTATTTGTTAATAACTATTACATTACTTTTACTTTAATAGAAAATAGTCAAATTGAAGAGCTGTAAACTGCAGATAGACACTGCCATTGCTCCTCTTATGCAATTTTGTAGCCTATTTTGTACTTTGAGTTTATTCTTTTCAACAACCAGTTTATCCCAGTTATTTTAACTGCATTACCAGCGAACTAATGTTGCCATAAATTTTGAGACCAGACTGATTTTCTTATCTTTAAGATAACTATTCCAGTACACAATGTATATGCTTACATATCAAAAAGGACTTCTTTCCTTTCTAAAAAACCTCTTCCTATATTGTTACCGTGCTCACAATAAATTAGGGAATTTGCTTCACACTTTTATCAGCTGTCAATATAGAGGACTCCTAGGCTAATAGCTGGGGTTCTGAGCATCCCCTTTTAACCAGCAGACTACAGCTGAGGTAGTGAGTACAACAAGAAGCACTCCCTCAAGGCTTCAGTCTTCACTGAGTGAGGATAGCACTGTTTCAACATGGTGAAGCCATAGGCCTGTTGTCCAACCCAATACTAATCTAGGAACTGGTACAAGATGTTCTGAGGATATGACTAAAACCTATAACCAGTTGACTTTATAGGTCCTGGGTGAGCAGAATTCAATCCACTGAAAGACCTTTAGAGCAAACTAGGACTGCCATGCACTCCTGGCTTTGGATAACAACTTCAGCTCATGCTCAAGAGTTCAAGCCCTTCCTTCTGTAGGGTCTGCTTGATAGTTTCTGGAACTCAAAGTGCTTGGCCAGCCTCCACAATCTTCTAAGCCAATTCTTTGCAATCAACATCTTAACATGTCTCTCCTACTGGTTGTTTTTCCTGATTGAACCCTGATTCCTCGGGACCAAAGTAATCTTCCAACAACCCCTGTAATGACCACCTAAGCACTGAACACACCACTTTCATGGTGTTTGGCTTGCTGTCCAAATTCCACATGGCACTCTGGGCTTTGGCAAACTAAACCTCTCTCTCTCTCTCTGCTGGGCTCCTCTGGAATTCTACTAATTTCTTGTCTTAAGCTGCCTACTTTATAGCCAGCTATCCACACCACAATTTAACCAGACATGGGTCTTATACATGGGTCCTGTATACATGCTCCTGTATATGTGTAGGCTTATTGTACCTGTAAAAGTAGTAATAATCCAGGGCTGGAGTAACAGCACAGCGGGTAGGCCCTAAGTTCAATTCCCCAGCACTAGATAAAGCTGGGTATGGTAGTACATGCCTACCCAGCACTCAGGAGGCTGAGGTAGGCAGATTATCCCGAGTCCAAGGCCGTCCTGGGCTATACTAATGACCAGCTTGGGTTACAGAGCAAGACCCTGTATCAAAAAAAAAAAAAAAAAAAAGGAAAAGAAAAGCAGTAATCTGTATTTGACTAAACTATACTGAAGAGTGCCACTTCAGAATCAACCATCTGAAAGTTTTGGTATCATGGAACCAATGTCCACAGGCAAAGGATGCTATTCTGCTGATAAAATGAGCTCACTACAGTTAAAAGTACTTACTTTAACCTCTTATGGAGTAAAGCACAGCACTTGGCAAGAAATCTTACTTCCTGAATGAAATAAAAAATTTAATGCCCAAAAAATTTTCATCAAGCCATTACTGAATAACTCTTCTCTGGTAAGTCACCTTTCCTGGAATTTTTATACCTGTAGGATGTTAAAGAATCATACTACTACATAAATTTAACAAACATTTCCAAAAAAAGACTAAGCCTCTATCTTCAAAGACTGAGTTCCAGTTACAATGTACTGTGTTGACACTTTTAAATTACCTTATAGGAAAGTTAAGTAAAATCATGCAGCCACTGTGAAAAAGATCGGTTATGCCTCAAAAAATTAAACACAAGATCATCACATGACCAAGTATAATCCACTCTGAGTTTTATACCAAAGAACTGGAAGCATAGAGGCAAGCAGGCACATTACTGGATGCCAATGTTCATTCCGAGTGGTGTGAACAATAGCAAAAAAGGTACACACAGCCCACCAAGTGTCCATGAACAGATGAGTTGATCCAAAATGAGGTATGAATATAATTCAATCATTCAGCCTTGAAAAGAAAATTGATGGGTGTTACAACACAGATGAACCACCAAAAAAACTATGCTAAGTGAAATAGCGCAGTCACAAAACGACAAATGCTGCAATGAGTCTAATAAGAAATATCTAGAAAAGCCAAATAAACAGAAAAAGGTTATAATTTACCAGGAATTCAGGCAAGTGGCATTTGTAGTGGAAACTCACTGTTTACTAAATGCAGCATTGCAGCTGTATGGGATGAAAAGGTTTTAAAAATAGTGGTGGAGCTGGGGGCATACGTCAGCAGTCAGAGGGCTTGCCTAGCAAGTACAAGGCCCTAGATTCAATTCCCCAGCACCCACAATCAGGCTGTGATGGCCCACACCTGTAATCCCAGCACTCAAGAGCCTGAGGCAGAAGGATCGCTGCAAGTCTGAGGCAGACTGGGTGACATAGTAAGTACAGGACCAGTTGAGACTACACAGCAAAACCGTGTCCCAGACTGAAAAAAGAATGAAATGTGGTCGCAAGACGTAATGCCATCAATTCTACACATAAAAAATCAGTGGCAAACTCCATATATTTTATCTCAACCAAATAAAAGTCTTAAAAATCGCTTTTTACTTGTACTAAAAAGCCATTACTAGACTAAAGGCATAGCTCAGCGGTTAAAGCTAAATCAAGTACTAAGTACTCAAGTTCGATCCCCCAGCACCACACAAGCTGGGTGTGGTGGCGCAATCCTGTAATCCCAGCACTCGGGAGGCTGAGGCAGGAAGATTGCTTTGAGTCCAAGGCCAGCCTGGACTCTATAGTGAGTTCAGGACCAGCCTGGACTACAGAGAGAGACCCTATCTCAAAATAAATAAATAAATAAAATCCATTACCGTGACAACTGAACAAGTTACACACTAAAGACCAGTTAGCTGCACGAAACGTGGTCCCAGGCAATCTAAGGCAGAGGCAAAGGTGATAACTATCCTTGCACACACGGTCTGGGGGCTAGCGGCTAGCTCACCAGCTGAAGGGCTTGGCTAGCGATAGCAAGGCCCGGGGTCTGATTTCCCAGCGATACCCGGCATGATGGTGCAAGCCTGTCATCCCAGCACTCCGGGCATTGGGGCAGCAAGACTGCCTCGAGGTCAAGGCCAGCTTGGGCTGCCTCCACAGTGAGCTTAGGACCAACCTGGACTACAGAGCAAGACTCTGTCTCAAAACAAAAAACTCCCAAATACTTGAACATTAGTCTTAACACAACGTGCATTCCACTCAATGGAATCCAGAGCCTGCCTTTGCTGGGCAAGCCCTCCGACTGCTGGCCTACGCCCCAGCCCCACCGCAGCAGAAGTCATGCGTTTGCGGTGAAGATTTTTTTAGTTTGGGTGCTGTGAAACCGAAGGCTTAATATTACGCGGAAAAGCTCTTTAAGGACAATAAATATCACTCAACCATGTCATCCTGGACTATCTACCCAACTGTCGCATTTTAAATAACCATCATTTTTTTTTAAACCAGGCAGCCTTAACAGGGATAGCAACTTTGAAACCTGTCAATTTCTAACAAACCGAAAGTTTCAACACTAATCTTTAGAAGGGTGACGAAAGGAGCACAGCCCTTCTATCTTAAACAAAAAGACCTTAATTTGGGGGCCGCGCTCAAAGGCCCCAAACGGAAGAAGCAATTCAACAGGCCTCCCATTAGCAAGGCACCAGCCGGAGCTGCGGATTCCCGCCTCTGCGCCGCCGCTCACCAGGTGTAGATCTGCAGCTCGCTGGACGGCACGTTTCCGCGGGAGAACTCGTCCATGCGGTGGTGGCGGCCGTTGTTGGTGGTGAAGACCCGCAGCAGCAGCGGGCACGTCTGGGGGGAAGCGCAGGAGACAGCGTCAGCGGCCGCGCGGCTCCGGCTCGCCGTTCCTCCGGCGGCGCGGCCTCCGCAAGGCCGCCCCTCCCGCGCCCAGGCCGCGTCCCCCGGCCCCCGCGGCCCGCCCACACGCGCCCGTACTCCGCAGCGCCGGCTCTCACCTTCTCCCGGTCGATTGGCTTCTCGGGCTCCTTCTTAATCTCCTCCTGAGTGACGCGCGATTCGACTGCCATCTTTCTCCTTCGGCCCGCAAGACGTTCGCCCTGACCTCCGACCCCTGCAGCGAGCATGAGCACGACGTCTTTCTCGCGAGGAGAAGCCCGAGGCTTTATAGTGGAACAGGGGCGGGGCGGGCGAGGCGGGGCGGAGCATCTCTCCACGCAGGCGCAGGTTGTGGAGCGGCGCGGCGCCGCAGGCCGAGCGCGCCTGCGCGTCGCGCCTTTCGGGGACAGAAGAGCTTTGAGGCCGCAGGGCGGAGACTGTGAGGAAAGGTTGAGACTGATCGTGAGCTGAAGGGGGCGTTTCCATCAGCGGGGAGGAAAGCCTTTGTAAACGCAAAACGCCTAAAAATGTTAACAAGTCGAAGCAAAAGCCATGAGCGAAATATTGATCTGATAAACGCATAACAGATTGGCAGATAAGGAGTCATAAGGTAAGACCAGGGGCGTCACAAGGCGCGGAGCTGAAGACGCCCCTCAGTCTGTGGGGATGAAAACCGTCGAATCTCCAAGAAGAGGAAGTGGACGCCGCTTTCGCTGCACACACAAAATTCCGATGGATCAGAGATCTAAATGTGAGCGACAAAACTAGGACGTTTAGGCAATAACGGAACTGGAATAGCTTCATGACCTCTGGATAGGTATATATGCTACAAAAAGAACTAACCAGAAAAGATCGTTATGTTTGAATGGACTACATTATCTCCCTCCAGTGTCTGCAAGTGTACAATGCTGGTTCCGTCTATGGCTATACCTATGATTTTTGCAGTAGGTCTTATTTTTTAAGGAGACAATTATGTAAACTGATAACTAATTTAGATAATGGTAATTGCATTGGGAGAGAGAGAGAGAGAGAGAGAGAGAGAGAGAGAGAGAGAGAGAGAGAGAGAGAGAGAGAACACTACAAAGAAAGATAGCTTTTTTTTTTTTTTTTTTTGTCCGGGCTGGCTTGGCACTCACAGCACGCTTCTGCCTCAACCTCCTGAGTTCTGAGATTATAGTGTGCTAACATACCCAGCTGATGTGGTGCTGGGGAATAGAACCCAGGGTATTGCATTTGCCAGACAAATATTTTAATCCTGAGCTACTCTGCCAGCCTAAGAGAAGATATTTGGAAGGCATGGAATTGACACAAGCTAATTTCCAAAATATATACAAACAAGAAAAAAGACAACCCCGTCCAAAAAAAAAATGGATCAAACAACCAAACAATGCTTTAAAAATAAAATAAAAATGAGAAAATGCAAAAGGTCATTAAACATATCAGGTGCTCGATATCATTATTAATCCAGAAAATGCTATAAATTGGGCCTAGTGGTGAAGGCTTCTCATCCCAGCACTCTGGGAGGCTGAGGCAGAAGGCTTGCAAGTTCATCTCAGCCTAGGCAACTTACTTTGACCTTGTCTCAGGAGTATACAATAAGGGGTTAGGAATGCAGCTCAGTGCAAAAGGACCTGGGTTCAATCCTCAGTTTGGCTTTTCAAACCAGAAAAAAGAAAAAAAAAAAGGAAAATCAGAAACTGACAATGGCAACTATTTCCATATTAATAGGAATTTTCGTATACTGCTAGTGAGAATGTAAACTTTTTTTACCTACTTTGGAAAGTAGCTTAGAATTACTTATTGCGGTTGAAGATATGTGTGCTTCAGATTTTACAATTTGATTCTGGTGTATATGTATGTATATATGTGTGTGTGTGTGTGTGTATATATATATATATATACATATACTCTAGAGAAGACTCAAGTTTATTCAGACACATTACAAGGATTTTCTTAGTATTGTTAAGAGTGAAAAATTAGAAGCAGGCTAATTGTTCATCAACAGTACATTAACTCAATGAACCATGACATACTTCAGCATCAAAACCACTAAACAACATTAGAATATTTACAGCAACAAAAGTTTATAAACTCCAGCTACATGAAACACAAATCTAACAAATATAATGTATATTTAAAAACCAGAATCCATTTTTATAACATCCAAAAGCAGATAATACTACAATACATTGTTGAGGATGATCCCCAGGTGAGAAAATTATAAAGAAAAAAAATAAAGCTGCACACAGTGGCTCACACAGTGAGTTTGGGACCAGCTTGGGCTGCTGTGTGAGACCCTTCCTCAAAAAATGGCTTGTACTCCCAGCACTCAGGAGGCTGAAGCAGGAGGTTCACAAGTTGGAGTCTCACCTGCAGACTTAGATCCAGTCTCTAAATTAAAAAAAAAAAATTAAAAATTTAAAAGCTAGTGATGTAACCCAGCAGGGAGGCCCCGGGTTTATTTCTCCATTTTGGAAAAAAAGCAACGAAATAATTATTACCACAAAAGTTAATATGGTACTTACTTCTGTGGAAAGAAGGGTTCCAAGATAAGAGGAACACATGGAGAGTTTCTAGAGTGTTGACCCTTAAAAAAAAAAAAAAAAACTTAGGTTATAGTTGCAAAGTTGTTTGAGATAGGGTCTCAGTGAGTCACTAAATTACCCATACTGGGCTCAAACTTGGGATCTTCCTGCCTCAACCTCCCAGCGTGCTAGAATTATAGATCTGTGCTACTAGGTCAGCAGGAAGACATTTTTACCTGGTAGTTTGGAAGCTTTTTGCTCTCTCATTTGAGATAACAGGTATTCAGAACTCCAACACTAGGCCTGGCCAACAAACAGAAGATGAAGGTAGGAAACATTGGTATGAGTTTTGTACATTTATTTAATAGGCCTTTGCTCATGCACATGTAGCTTCTTACTTTTATTTTTTTTTATTATTCTTACTTTTATTTTTTTACTTCAACTTTTATTACATTGTAAAGTAACATAACTTTTCTCAAAAAAAAAAAAGAAAGAAGTGTCCAACCTTATGAGTAGTCAGTCATAAGAGTGCAAATTTATTTATTTATTTATTTATTTACTTATAGACAGGGTCTTCTCTATAGCCCAGGCTGGTCCTGAGCTCACTATGTAGTCCAGCGTAGCCTCAAACTCGCTGCAATCCTCCTGCCTCAGTTTCCCAACTAATGGGATTATAGGCATGGTGCAAACTCAGGGCCGTGTGCTTGCTAGGCAAGTGCTCTAACTGCTGTGCTATTCCTCCAGCCCAGGAGTGCAAATTTAGACCACAGTATTTCACTCTGTTTGGCTGAACACAATGTAAAAGTCTTGAAAACTAGAGCTAGCAAGAAGATGGAGAAAAGGGAATCCTTATAGACTGCTCTCTCTCATCCACTTTGGAAAAATGATTGGAAGTGCCTAGAAACAATGGTCATGTACACCACCATTCTCCTTCACACACCCCTCTGATCTACTCATACCTACCCCAGAAAAACATAGTTGCACGTGAGCACAAAGCAGTGTTTTGGGTAATGGTCTGCCATTTTATACATGATAACTTGATTCTATCAAAATATCTTTATATAATGGAGCAACATAAAAGCTGGAAATAAATGATTGAATCAACATATTTTAAAATGGTAGAATAAAAGTGACAAATCATAGAAGAATAGATACAGTAAGATTTAATATATGCAAAGCTCAAACTATTAGGGAAAAAGGTATTCGGGAAAAAAAACAAAGTGCTAAGGGGAAACAAGGAAGTGATTCAGATAACGTTATTCTGAAGGTAAGCACAGTTAATGCAACTTTTGAAGGGACCCTAGTGCTTCTAAGATACTAGAAATGTGCCCTCCCTCACTAGGAAGGGTGTGGTATTTTCTTATTTAAATTGCTACTGTGCATTTTAGATACTCTTTTGTGTATGTGATTTAGGTCACTGTCAAAAATTTGTTTTTAAATTTTGCTTAGAGGGCTGGAGTAATAGCTCAGTGGTTAAAGCACTTGCCTAGCAAGCACAAGGCACTGAGTTTGCTTCCCCAGCAACAGATAAAGCCAGGAGTGGTGGTATATACTCGTGATGCCAGCATTCAGCAGACTGAGGCAAGAGGATTACTGTGAGTCAAAAAGGCCAGCTTGGGCTCCATAATGAGGATTGCCATAAGTTCAGCCTGCACTGCACAGTGAGACCCTGCCTCTAAATAAATGAATGAATAAATAAATAAATAAAATTTGCTTAGGATGACACCCAGCATGTAAGAATTATTTCTTT
The DNA here is from genome assembly GCA_004027205.1 of Ctenodactylus gundi. Classification (NCBI taxonomy): domain Eukaryota; kingdom Metazoa; phylum Chordata; class Mammalia; order Rodentia; family Ctenodactylidae; genus Ctenodactylus; species Ctenodactylus gundi. The sequence goes on from PVKB01000453.1 coordinate 600,279, forward strand.
TTTTCCAAAAAGATGTCATTTAATGTTTTTCTGTTTTATGATTCTAATAAAGTCTTTCAAAACCATCATAGTGTTAAAATGCAAAAACATGAAGGCAGTCTAATCAATTGAAGAAAAATGTTGAAACCAAAAATGAAGAAGCTTACTACCTTTTATTGCTAACATTAGGAAGATATTGTTCCATTTTGTTCTATTTTTGTTTTCATACATGTTCCATTTTGAGACTTCTCCCAATAACCAGTTCTTATCAAAATGAAATTTCCCATTACTCTGGGAAGTAGAACTGCAGCTGTATTTTAGAATATGGCGGCTGTTCAGCATCCTCCAACTCATTACTTAGCCTTTCGTACTGGCTCCAAACACACACTTAAGCACATACCCCTTTCTGTCTTACTTTAGGATCTACACTGGTAAGCATTACACTTAGCAAGGACTTGATATTTCTACATCCATATTCATATCATTATTCACTGCAGCCAAAAAGTAGATGGGTTCCAGTATTTCTTCACTGAAAAGACACACATGCACGTGGAATATAGTTCTACCTTAAAAAGAATGCCTTTTTGATATAAACTATAGTATAAGTGAACCTTGAAAATGTGATGAGTAAAATAATCCAGATACAAAATACCAAATATGATTTCACTTATATGAGCACATAGAAAACCAAATTCACACATGCAGAAAGAGGAATAAAGATTCTCAGGGGCTGGGGTAAGGGAAAGTGGGGAAAGTGCTTAAGAAATTCTGTTTGCAATGATATGGATTGTGACTTGGTGTTAACTGCATGACGTTGTGAGTATACTCAGTACCACTGAATTGCTCACCTAAAGTGGTTAAAGTCATACATTTTATTTTGTATAAATTTTATCATAATTTTCAAAATTAAAAAAGTGAATGTCTGAGGTATGCAAAATTAGTCATCTAGCTTTGCCCTTGCTTCGACTCCTTCCTTTACATATCTCAGCATTATGAATGTGCGTAAAGGCTGATTATCCTCATTAAAATCAAAACTAAGTAACAAAAGGTGGTTTTGTACACTGCCTCAGTCAGTCACTAAACTCTATGCTGATAAGAAGGATGGCTTGAGGCTGGAGGAATGACACATTGGTTAAAGCACTTGCCTTGCAAATATAAGGCCCTGAGTTTCATTCTCCAGCACCACATAAAGCCAGGCATAGTGATGCATGCCTGTAATCCCAGCATTTGGGAGGCTGAGGCAGGAGGATTGCCATGAGTCAAGGCGAGCCTGGGCTACTGTGGTCTTCGGGTTCTGAGACCACCAAACAGCTGAAGAGGGTTGGACAACAGAGAAGCACACTCCAGAGACCTGTTTCAGAGAACACAGTCTACTTTAATCAGAAAGTGATTGGACTTAAATACAATCAGAAATGTGGAAGGGTATGGAATACCCAATCAGAGACATTTAGGCCAAGATTTTACCAAATAAGGAGAGGAGAAAGGAGAACAAGCAGGAAGTGCTACTAGGCCAGGGTGGATTGGTCAGCATCACGGGACATAGGTCTGTGAGGTATGCCTCAAATGGAAAATGTGATCAAGTGTGCCAGAGCTGAGTGTCCCAGGCATGTGCCAGATATGCTTGTGGCAAGCCTGCCTTCTCCACAAGTTTCTCCTCCTTTATTATAGAAAGAAACTCTGCTAACATTACTAATATAGTTTCAGACACACATATGCATGCCAGGACAGTTCTAAATACACAGATTATTCAAATACCCCCAACAGCAAGAACAGCTAGATAATGAGGTTATTAGCGGAAAAACCACCCTAAAATCAATGATTTCCAATGATTTAGTGGAAGCAGCAATTGAAACCCTACTCCTATTGATAAACCAAGTAAAGCAGGAAACTGCGATACACAAATATGGGAAAAGTGGGGATCACAAAGAATGTGGTACATTTCAAAGAGAATGCCCAATTGTTTAAGGACAGGGATGGTTTGTTTTGTAAGTTACCTGACTAAGTGGCTGCAGAGAGATTGTGGGTGCTGGCTGTCCAGCAATGGTGAATCCAACAGCTCGACAAGACCAGTGCGTCAGTTCATTTTGGAATTGTAGGATATCCCGGTCTAGGGACTCTTCCATGGAGTTGTCAGGTTTGCTGGTACCCAAAGAGCTAGAGGTGTCCTGAGAATATATATCATCAGGAAGAGTTAGCATAATTCATGAGGGTACAGTTGAGGGTGGCACAATCTAGGACATTATTACTTATGTTTTGGGTGTTAGATACTTGTAGAATATAGTAAGGCAGCAGTAGATGCTTTTGCATATAGGCGGTGTTATTAGGAATCATAATAAAATTTGTACAATTCAGCCTTGGAATAGTTACTGGCAGGGAAGTTTTCAGGAAAAAATAAAACAAAGGTACATGGGGAGAGAAGGGGTGATGGTGGGATTATCCTAGAATAGTTTAAGTTGCCCAGGGAGGCCATGTCTATCAAAGTCACTGCCACATCATAACCATAGCAGGTCTTTTCTGAAAAAGGTGTACAGTTTGAATCAGTATTATAGATGTAATTTCCTTCCAACGCCTGAAAACAGGGTTATGGGGCAGAGGTATGAAGAGGTTTAGAAAGGCAGTGTGCTTTTGATATTTGTAACATCAGGAGCATGTCAAGAATCATATCCAAACCAAAAAGACAGAGGGCCATCCCAGTTTGCACCAACAAGCACATGCAGCATAAAAACTAGGCTCCAATGTACCTGAGTGGCTTGGCTGTTGGTGGTAAGCACTGCACAGAAAAACACAATGATTATTGGCCCAGTAATGGGGGTGTTTCCCAGGGAGAGTCTCAGGGTCTGGTCAGTGAGGCCCTTGAGGTCTCCTCAGGTGACCTTATGTTGTTTGTGTTTTAGTAAACCTCTCCTCCGCCTGTGATGAGTTGATGCCATCTGATGATCCTCTAGGGTCAGTTGTTTAATTTGCTTTATTGGAGGGGGGTGGGGGGGTAGGGTCATTAGGCCCATGGTCAGACATGTCTGGAGAAGACCCAGATTGGCTGTGGCTCATCCTGTGGGAAAACACGAGCAAAGCCGCTCCTGGATGTGAATAGGGTCCCAGGGCCCTTCCACTCATTGTCTGGGATGTCTCCAGGAAAGCAGAGGTGAGCAAGAGGGCCCAGTCAGCGGAGCCCAGTGTTTATGAGCAGGCATTTCTGAACTATTTTTTTGGAAAAGTTAAAAAAAATTTAAAGTGAAAAGAGCTTTGTGAATAGCATCATGGGGCGAGGAGAATTACCTCTTTTGTTTTATTAATAAGACCTTAAGTTCTTTGTTGCCTTGTTCAACAATGGCTTGAGCCTGGGGTTATATGGGATGCCTATTATATGTTTAATATTCCAAGATGTACGGAATGTTTGGAATAATTTGCTAATGTAGACAGGCCCATTGTCCATTTTGATAGACTAAGGGATGCCCACGATAGCAAATGGCACAGCAGATAAGATACACCATGTTTAAGAGCTTCCCCTGATGCCGGCATGGCTGTGGTGAAACTTGAGTAGGTATCAATGGCCACATGAATATACTTTAGATGCCCAAAAGGTGGGTGATGGGTAACATCCATTTGCCATAAAGTGTTGGAGTTTAATCCTTGAGGATTATCACCCACAGGCTGAAGTGGGTCCAGGGGGAGTAATGGGCACACTTTTGCCAATCCCACATAATTTGTTTGCAGGTCTCAATGGCAAGTTCAGGAAGACAAAACTGGAGGCTTTTAGCAGGTGTAATTTTTTTAGCTTGTTCAGTAACAGAATGCTGTTGGTCGTGTAAGGTCAACCTGGTCATTTAGGGCTGAGAGATCTGGGCAGGCCAGAATGAGCTCAGATGTGTTGGACAAATAATGAAGCCTTACGGCTCTCCAGTAACATTTGAATGCTAGCCATCAGGGTGTTTAGGGGTCACTCTATGGAAAAATTACAGTGTGCAGAAGGCAAAAGGGGAATTAGTTTTGCATAATATTGGCTATCAGTAAATAGATTGGTTAGCTCTTGACATATTTCAAGAGTCTTGTATATGGCACATAATTCAAGATATGGAGGGGATGCCAAGTAAAGCTCAAATGTATATGTGCATTTTGGAGAATTTTGGGGAATGATTATTATAGCTATAGTACCCATGAAACTGGCATCTGTGAAGACTGAAGTTGCCTTTGGGATTAGTCCTCTAGCTATACAAGATGTATATTGTAGGGGAAATAAAGCCAAGGTTTGCAACAATTTGTATTTTGGAAAGTGGTTATCAATATCTCCTGAAAAGCCTGTAAGCATAATTTGGACATCAGAATTGTTGTGTAGCAGGAAGGTTAAGTCTTCCATCTAGATGGGAAGTATTAGTTTATCAGGTTCCTCACTCAAAGCGGCCAAGGACTGAGTCTTAAGTTTTTGAATGGACCCACTCTATAGTATTATTAGGTGGTTGCCAGAAGACACCAGTGGGTAAACGAGGAGTAGGCAGGGCTGAAGCACATATTACATTATTAGGGGAATATCTGTGTAACTGCATAGAGTATAGATGTTGTTGTATCAGAGAGAGTGCATTTTTTTGCTTTAGGGGTAAGGGTGTGCAGAGAGGCAGTCGTATAGTGGAGAGAGGGCATGAGTCAGGATCTTTAGTCAGGGACACAACCAATTAATATGGCCTAAATGAGTTTGTACATCATTTAAAATCTATTGTTTGGCTCTGGAATGTCCCCCCAAAAGTCTCGTTATTTCAATGTTACAGATTGTCTATGGAGCCATGGGCTGTTGGGAGATTGGGGCCTAGTCTGGAGGGGTGGGTTACAGGCATGTAAATTGGATTACAGACGTGTAGTGGAGGCTTCCCACGCCTTCCACACCTGAACCCAGGAGGGGCTGATCACTGGGATGAGATCTGGAAGGACATATATGTTGCTTCCTGCTTTCTTTGGACTGCTAGTCTCAACTTACCTTGACTTGGCTTCCTGTGTGTGATGTCGTGAGGAGCTGCCTCCATCTCTGCCTCTGCCATGTGTTTCCACCGTTGCCAGCCGCCTCTGAATGGACTGTGACCCTCTGAAACTGTGAGCTAAAAATAAACCTTTCCTTTCCTAAATTTGTGAATGTTGGGTATTCAGTCACAGCAACGAAAAAGTGACTAAGACAAAGTCAGTTAAGGGAGGTTTAAGGAAGGGCTTACAGGAGAGACCAAAACAGGAAGAATTATTGAGCCCAAAAAGGAAAGGAGTGGATCGGATTGAACTTTGTCTGATGTAACATGTGAATTTAATGACTTTAAGTTATTTAAAAGGGTGTCATAGGCCTGTGATAATTGAGATTGTTCAGAGGGGGCTAATGGGATGCCATCCATATAATGGATACTATGTAGGCCAGGCCAAGTTAATAGTGGGTGAACAGCCTGGAAAACGTACAGCTGACAAATTGTGGGACTGTTTTTTGTATCTTGAGGTAGCACTTTCCATTGATGGTGCTGTGAAGGTGTGGCATGATTGACAGAGGGCATAGTAAAATAGAAATAGTCCTTATCCTCAGGGTGGAGTGGAATGCTAAAGAAACAGTCCTTAACGTCTACTATCTTAATTAAGCAGCACGTAGGGACAGCAATGGCCCTAGGCAACCTAAGCTGAGTGGAGCCCATCTTTTTCATGGTGGCATTTATGGCCCTGAGGTCAAGAACTAACCGAAATTTGCCTCGTGTGCATTTTTGAATGACGAATATAGGGGTATTATATGGTTATATGGATTAGTACATGGTTAAGTATGTCCCAATAGTAATTGTTCCTCCACTAGCTTAGTTAAATGTGTTAACTTTTGTCTGGAGATACACCACTGTTAGACCCATATGGGCTTCTTATGAACCCATTGTAACTTTATGGAGGAGAGGGGCTGAACAGATGCCATTAGTATTGGAGATGTGGTTTGAAAGAAAGTAAATTTGAATTTATTAATTGGTCCTGCATCTTGTCTTTGTAGAAAACCTTTTCATCTTTAGTGATAACCACCCCTGTGCTTGCCAAAATGTCTCTTACAATTAAGTTTGGGAGAGTTCTATGGCTATTAAAGGTTGTACAAGGCCTTTATTACCATCTGTATCTTCCCATGTCACCGTTTTTTTTTTTTAGCATTTTACTGTTGGTAAATCCTCCAACACCTGTCACTTGAGGTCCATCAGTTAATTCCCATTCATTAGGAATTTCTTTTCAGCACAACAGAGTCACATCAGCTCCTGTGTCAATAAAAGATTTTAAATCTAATTTATAATTGCATATAGGGTTTTATCTAGGGGTTTTAGGGACTGTCCAGGAAACTCCTGGTCTCTTGATGTCCATTTGATTTGCATCGGATGTACTTGGGTTGTATTTCTCCGTTGGGTGTGGGGCTGGGAGGTGTTCCGTTGGCCATTTAAAGGCTCTCCAGTAATAGAGTATTTGGATTTACAATCCTTCATCCAATGAAATCCCTTTTTGCATCTGGGGCAGACAGAAGGTGACCATTTTTGATTTGGTTTAACAGTGGAAGTTGGACTAGGTTTTTGTTTTGGACAATCTTTACAAAAGTGACCAGTATTCCCGCGTCTTCAGCAGGGGAGACCTTGGGCTGTAATACAGCCACAAGGGCAGACACCATTAGGGGAGCCTGTATTGTTTGAGTTTCTAGGTCTCGAGCTACCATTATCCAATCATCTAATGAGCCATTTTTTATAGGCACAATGACACTGTGGTGTTCCTTTCTCAAACCTTCACAGACTAACTCCCAATTAATACTTATTTACACCAGTACGAGTGACTTTGTTTTCAAGTGCCTTAGTCACTGGATCGATAAATGGTATCAGATCTTCAGAGGGCTTTTGTCTTAAACCCTGCAGACTCTGGGCTTCCCCATCAGCTGGCGTAAAGTGCATAGGCAAGCCAGGTCAAAGTAGGGTGGGTGGCTCAAAGCTTGATTTGCCAGAAAAGCATATTGGCTACCCTTGTAAGCGTTCTACCATGAATAGATTGTTAGCCCGGTGGTTTCTTTCTGCCTGCTGTTGGCATTCATCATAATAGAAAGCCTGCCACATAAGGTAAATGTGTGGAAGGGAGTGTAGCATGGTACAGGCCTTTCCAATCTTGAGGGCAATTAAGGTCTAGACTAAGGGACACCAACAATTGTTCAGCAAAAGCGTCACAAGGGCCATCTTCCTGAACTGCCTTTCTGAACTCCTTTAAGTATTAAGATCATGGGGATACCAATGTAAGGGGCACTGGGTGGCGGGATTTAGGTTTACCAGAAAGACCCTGAAGAACCAAAGTAACGTCATTTTGACTCTGTAATGCCCCCAGGTTTCTGGATAAGCACGAAGGAATGCAGTCTCTTAGCAATGAATAAAGCAAACAGGATTACTAGTCAGAAAATGAAAAATTGTAGCCATACTAACTGTTAGAGCTAATGTATCTAGCTGATAAGGACATCCCATATAGCTGTACTAACCGTTCAAACAGCACCTTATCCAATCACAAGCTCACAAATTTCTCTGTACTAAATGTCATCCAATTAGTTTTTATGGTAAGCAACTTGTTGCAATTTCATGATTTTTGTCAATAAAAACCCTGCACAAACAGCATTCGGGGCTCTTCCCTGCCTCTACTGTGCTGGAAAGGGAGGGCCCAGGCTCGAGCTTGCAAGAAAGACTTTTGTGTGTTTGTGTCAGAATTGGCTCCTGGGATCTTCCTTGGGGTCTTGCGTACTGGGCACAACAACCTGAATATGTGTATTTTCATCATTGTATAAATGATGCTAATTTTCATATATAAACCTTTTTTAAAACCATATTAATGTTAAATATTTCAGAATCTTAGCCCTGAGGAATTTCACCAATAAGTTTAATAAAATTGTTGAAGATACTTATACAAAATTTTATATTTAAACACCTGTGTCTTGTACACGCACAGCTCCTGCACTCAAATAGAGTGCTTATCTGACCTCCATGACCATCCCTCCCATAGGAAGCTGATGTGGGAGGGTTGGTTTAAGCTTACAAGTTTGAGTCCAGCCTGGGCAACATAATGAAAGATACGATCTAAAACAAATTAAGGAGTTAGCCTGCTTGGGGTATGTTTATTATTTTTTAAAGTAATTCTAATATGAAATTTATGATTGATTAGTTTTAGTTTTTGATGAATACTTATGATATTTTGATAAGAATTACATTAAATTTATATGCCATTTTTGGTAGCATAGCTATTGACAATATTGAAATACACAGAAATAGAAGATGTCTTTCATTTTATGATCCCTTCTTCAATCTTTTTTAACTGTAGTTTTGACTAAAATAGATGTCTACCCCTTGTTTGGATAAGTTAACTCCCAGGTATTTAATTTTGGTGGGGGGGGGGGGGAAGAAATGTCTTAGTTTGCAGTTGAAAGATTATTTATGTAGATAGATCCAAAATAATACTAAATGAAATACCATGAATGGTTTATCTGATTTTATTCTCAGTACACATTGTTGTTGTACAAAACACTACTAATTTTTGTGTATTGATTTTGTATCCTACCACTTTGCTGAACTATGACTTTTAAGAGTCTGCTAGTTGGATTTTTGAGTCTTCTATAGAGAGGATCATGTTGCCTGTCTAATGGGAGTAGTTTGACTTCTCTCTTTCATATTCATTTTCTTATTATTTATTTTTCTTGCTTTATTGTTCTTGTTAAGGTTTCATATACTATGTTAAACAGGAGTGGTGAGAATGGACACCCTTGTTTAACTCCTGATTTTAGAGAGAATGCTTTCATTTTTTCTCATTTATTATGATGTTTGTAATAGGTTTATTACAATTTGCTTTTATCAGTTTGAGGTTATCATGAATAAATGTTAAATTTAGTCAAAGGCCTTTCCTGCATCTATTCAGATGACCATGTGATTTTTATCCTTGATTCTATTTAAGTGATATGTTATATTTTTTATATACATGTTGAACTATCCTTGCATTTCTGGGATATAACCCATTTCATCATGACATATGATCTTTTTAATAATTTGTTGCATTCTGTTTGGAATTATCTTGTGGCTTCTGGGCAAGATGGCAGTTGAGCAAAAAGGCTGCACATGTTTCCTTGTAGATCCACATAAAAAGTTGATAGTGGGCTGGAGGAATGTCTCAGTGGTTAAAAACCTTGCCTAGCAGGTAGCAAGTGCTACATCAAGCACTAAGTACCAGAGTTTGATTCCCCAGAATCCTATAAGCTGGGTATGGTGGTGCACGCCTGTAATTCTACCCAGCAAAATTATCCATGAAAATTGAAGGGGAAGTAAAAAATTTTAATGACCAAGAATCCCTAAAAAAAAATTGCAACCACTAGCCCAGCACTGCAGAAAATACTTGAAGGCTTCTTAGAGAGAGACAGAGAAAAGCAACACTAAAAAGCATAGAGGAAAGGAAACATCTAAAGAGAAAGTGTGACCAAAGAACAATCAAAGGACCAACAGTAGAAGAACAGGTCAATGACAGGACTCAGTAAACATCTTACAATAACTACTCTCAATGCTAATGGTCTTAACTTGCCAATCAAAAGACACAGACCAGACTGGCAACGCGGATCAAAAACAAGCCCAACCACTTGTTTTCTGCAAGAGACACACTTCACCCACAAGTAAAAGGCTGGAAAATAATACTACATGCTACTGAAGCCTGAAAATAAGCAGGAGTAGCTGTACTATTCTCAAACATGGCATACTTCAAATCAAAGTAGATCATAAGAGATGAAAAGGGTCACTATATACTGGCAGAAGGAACAACCCAACAGAAAAAGCTTACAATTATAAACATATATACACCCAATGTAGGCCCAGTTACATACAACAGAAACTATTGGACATGAAGGACCAAATAGGCCCCAATACAATCATACTTAGGGGAGTTCCATACCTCACAGATCAACTGGACAGAAAACCAACACATAAACATCAGAACTAAATCACATCATGGAGCAAAAAATATACCTTTTTCTCAGCAGCACACAAGAGTTTTTTAAAAAAATAGACCATATCCTTGGACATAAAATATGATTAAATAAATACAAAAGAATTGACATCATTTCCTGTGAATTTTCAGATTATAGTGGAATAAAACTAGAAATTAATAGCAAAAGTAACTGCAGAAGCTATTCAAACACATGGAGATTAAATAATACATTTTTAAACAATGAGTAGATCACAGAAGAAACCAATAATTTTCTAAATTCAAATGACAATGAAAGTACATCATAACACAATCTGTGGGACACAATGAAAGCAGTACTAAGAAGGAAATTTATAGCTATGAGTATACATAGGAAAAAATAGAGCAATCTGAAATGAGCAGCAATCTAATGATGTAGCTCAAAGTCCTTGAGAAATAAGAACAAATCAAACCCAAAAGTAATAGAAGGAAGAAAATTATAAGAATCAGAGCAGAGATTAGTGAAATTGAAACTGAAAAATAGAAAACAATGAATCAAAACATTGGTTCTTCAAAAAGATAAATAAGATCAATAAACCTATGGCCATACTCATCAAATGAAGGAAAGAAAAAAAATCCACATATATGCAATTAGAAATGAAGAAGATGAAATCACAACAAACACTATTGAAATCCAGAGAATTATGCAAAACTATTTTGAAAAACTATTTTTACAACAAACTCATGAGCTCAAAAGAAATAAATAAATTCCTTGACACATATGATACACTAAAATGGAGTCAAGAGGATATTGAAATCCTGAATAGAGTAATAACTGGGGATGAAATTGAGGCCATGATAAAAGATCTACTAATAACAAAGAACCCAGGACCTATAGAATTTTATCAGAACTTTAGGGAAGAGTTAGTGCCAATGCTCCTCAAACTCTACCATGAAATAGAAAGAGAGAGAAAACTCTGCCTAACTACTCCCTGAACGCAAGTGTCATTTTAATTCCCAAGCCAGATAAAGACCCAACAAAGAAAGAAAACTATAGGCCAATTTTAAATGAATATTGATGTAAAAATTCTCAATAAGATACTTGCAAACAGAATGCAACAGTAATTCAAAAGATCATATACCAAAACCAAGTTGGCTTCATGCCAAGGATGCAAAGCTGGTTCAACATATGAAAATCAATCGATGTAACACACCACATCAACAAAAGCAAGGACAAAAACCACATGGTTGCCTATATGGATGCAGAAAAAGTCTTTGACAAAATGCAACACTTCTTCCTGATCAAAACGCTAATTAAAATAGGTATAGAATGACTCTACATCAACCTGATAAAAGCAAATTATGACAATCCTACAGCCAACATCATGCTAAGTGAGGTAAAACTGAAAAAAATTTTCCTCAAATCAGGAACAAGATAAGGGTGTTCACTTTCACCACTCCTATTTAACATGGTGCTTGAAACCTTAGAGCAATCAGGTGAGAGAATGAGATAAGAACAATAAGCATAGGAAAGGAAAAAGTCAAACTAACCTTATTTGCAGATGACATTATTCTATACATGGACACATAAAACTCAACCAGAGGACTTTTAGACCTAATAAACAAATTCAGCCAAGTTACAGGATATAACATCAATGCACAAAAGTCAGTAGCATTCCTCTAAAGCAACAATGAAAACACAGAGAAAAGGATTAGAAAAAATTCCATTCACAGTTACCTCAAAGAAAATTAAATATCTAAGAATCAGCCTAACAAAGCAAATGACGAACCTCAACACTGAGAACTACAGTATCCTGAAAAATAAATTCAAGAGAATTTTAGAAAATAGAAAGAAGACATCACTGATGCTTCTCTTGGGGCATGGGAGATCAGAGCCCCACCTGAAGAGGTGATTTCCTCGAACGTCAGAAGTGCCAGTTGAAATGAATGCTTGATGGCTTTGAGGCCCAGAGAAAATCAATTGCAGAGGTAACATTTAAAACAAAAAGAGTCTACTTCAAGAATCTCAGGAAAAGAAGCAAAGCCCATCAACAATACCAGAGCCTCAACTCACTGTAACAGAACAATGAAGAAATAAGGTAATAAATCACATACAGAGAGACCTAATACCCCAGAAAATGATACTAGGGATCTTGAAATAGAAGAACCCAAAGACAAAATAGGCAAAAAAGATGAAAATTTCTGGGCCCAGAAATTCTTGGAGTAGAAACAGGAAATGAAAAAGCTACACTGGGATATAGCTATGATATCAGCAAACATTCACAAGAAATTAGAGGAAAATAAAGAAGATACAAACCAGAAGAAAGTGGAAGCAATACAAGAAATTAGAGAAGAATTCAGCACAGATATAAAAATATCAAAATCTTACATTCAGGATGTAAAAAACACACAGGAAAAAAAAGTAACTAATCTGAACATATTGAGAGTAGAATATCAGACATAGAAGATAAAGTGGCTGAGCTGGAATGTACAGGCAGTAAAGAATGCAAAACAAAACAAAACAATAAAAGAATGGTTACAATAGCTGATGGATGATTCAAAGAGAAACAACCTCAGAATTATGGGAGTCCAGGAGAAAACAAAAGGCTTAAAGGTCATGTTCAATGAAATTATGGAAGAAAATTTCCCAACTCTAAGGAAAGAAATGAACATTGAACTACTGGAGGCATACAGAACACTAAAAAACCTGGATCAGAAGACAACCTTATCCTGACACATCATAATTAAAATATTAGAAACCAAACACAAGGAGAGAATATCAAAACCTGTAATAGAAAAACAGAAGGTGATTTACAAAAATAAGCCCATAAGGATAACTGCAGTTTTTCAACCCAGACCCTAAAAGCCAGGAGATCATGGAGCAATATCATCCAAGTACTAAGAGAACATAAATACCAACCCAGACTGCTATATCCAGCAAAATTATCTTTTAAATTAGGAGAAATTAAAACTTTCCATGACATAAAAAACTTAAAGAAATTTGCAGCCACTAAGCCAGAATTTCAGAGAATACTTAAAGGAAACCTTGAAAGCAAAAGGGAGGCCAATGACATCAAAGAACTTCGGGGAAAAAAGACAACAGATATGTGAGAATGAGCTGACAACTGAGTAAGTAAAGTAAATAATGCTGAAAAATCACAACGATGGAACAACATACCAAATATAACTCGATAATTACTCTGAATGTGAAGGGCCTTAATTCACCTACTAAAGGACACAGACTGGCTGACTGAATCAAAAACAAAAATCCACACTTTGCTGCTTATAAGAGACACACTTTACAGACAGGAAACTCCTGGACTGAAAATATAAGAGTGGAATTCAATATATCATACAACAGGAACCAAAAACCAAGCAGGGGTAACTCTATTACTCTCAGGCTCATCAGATTTCAAAACAAAACAGATTAGGAGAGGCTAATATGGTCACTATATACACTGGTAAAGGGAACAACAGAAAAGGAAGAATTCACAATCATATATATATATATATATATATATATATATATATATATATATATTCCCATTTCTGAAGCACCCAATTATGTAAACCAAAAATTACTAGATCTGAAAAGTCATATAGGCCCCAATACAATTATAAAAGGGGATCTTAATACTCCACTATCACAGATAGATCAACCAGTCAGAAAATCTACAAAGATATACAACAGTTAAATGAGACTATAGAAAACTTGGACCTAACAGATGTTTACAAAATTTTCCAACCAACATCAACAAAATACATGTTCTTCTCAGCAGCAAATGGAACATTTTCTAAAAAAGGCCATGTTTAAGTCATGCTTAAATAAATACAAAAGAATACAAATAATTCCTTGTATACTTTCAGGTCATAATGGAGTAAAACTGAAACTTAACAGCAAAAGAAACAGAAGAAAATAAACAAACACGTGGAGACTAAACAACTTACTACTGACCAAAAAATGGATCACAGAAGAAATCAGAGAAAAAAATCAAAAACTTTATAGAGTTAAATGGTGAAGAAAGTACATCATATCAGAATCTGTGGGACACAAGGAAAGCAGTACTTAGAAGGAAATTCATAGTCACAAATGCACCCATCAAAAGAACAAAACAGTAACAAATAAACACGTTAATGATGCGCCTTAAGGCCTTAGTGAAACAAGAAAAATATAAGCTAAAAAGCAGTAAAAGAAATTATAATGATCAGATCTGAAACCAATGAAATAGAAATTAAAAAGAAAATAAAGAAGATTAATGAGTCAAAGAGCTGGTTCTATGAAAGAATAAACAAGATTGACAAACCTCTAACTAAACTCACCAAAAGAAGCAAAGAAAAAGTGCCGATTAACACATGTAGAAAGGAAAAGGGTGAAATTACAATAGACTCTGCACAAATTGAGAATATTATGAGAAATTATTTTGAACGCCTATATTCTAACAAATTAGAAAGTTAGGAAGAAATGGATGATTTTCTAGACAAATATAAAATACCAAAATCGAACAAATAAAACATAAAAAATCTTGAATAACCCCATTACACATAGAGAAATTGAAGCAGTAATAAAGTCTCTACCTACAAATGAAAGTCCAGGACCAGATGAATTCATAGCAAATTTTTTTCAGTACTTCATGAAAGAATTAACTCCAATTCCTCCCAAACTGTTCTACGAAGTTGAAAGAGAAGGAATATTACCAAACTCACTTCTGGAGGCTAACCTCACCTTAGTCCCAAAACCACACAAAGACTTAACTAGTAAGGAAAATTATAGAGCAATATTGTTAATGAATATACATGCAAAAATTCTTAATATGATTCTGGCAAATAGAATCCAGCAAGTAATGCAAAAGATCATATACCATGATTAAGTGGGCTTCATTCCTGGGACGCAAGACGGGTTCAACCTATGTATATCCATCAATGTAATACATCACATCAACAAAAGCAAAAACCAAAACCACATGATCATCTAAATTGATACAGAAAAAGCCTCTGATAAAATTTAACACCCTTTCATGATAAAAACTCTGAGAAAAATAAGTATAGAAGGGCCAAAAACTCCACTATGAAACTCTTGGAAATAATAAATTCAGCCAAATCTCAGGCTACAAAATTAATACTAAAATATCAATAGCTTTTCTCTACACCAATAATGAACTCACTGAGAAAGAGTTCAGAGGAATATTCCCATTCTCAGTAGCACAGCAAAACTTAAAAACTTAGAAGTACACCTAACCAAGGAAGTGAAGGACCTATATAAAGAAAACTACATTACATGCAGGAAAAAGTCTTAGATGACATCAGAAAATGGGAAGACATCTCCTGTTCTTGGATAGGCAGAGTCAATATAGTCAAAATGACTATATTGCCAAAACTGATATACAGATTCAATGCAATTCCCGTCAAAATACTATCAAAGTTTTTCACAGAACTTGAAAAATAATCCTTAAATTCATATGGAACCAAAGGAAACCTAGAATAGTCAAAGCAATCTTGAGTAACAAGACTAAGGCATGAGGTATTACAATACCAGGCATCAAGGTATACTATAAAGCAATTGTTGTAAAAAAAAACTATATATTACTGGCACAAAAACAGACAGGCCAGTGAAATAGAATTGAGGATGCAGGGCCAAACTCAAATACTTTTAGCTACCTAATCTTCCATAAAGGAGCCAAAAGAACACACTGGAAAAAGTATAGCCTCTTCAACAAATGGTGCTGGGAAAATTAGATATCCATATGCAGAAGAATGAATATGGACACACACCTGTCATCATGCACCCAAATCAAATCAAAGTGGTTCTAAGACCTAGATATTAAAACTGAAACAATGAACCTTCTGGTAGACAAATCAGGCAAATATCTAAAAGACATGGCTATAGGCAGGGACTTTCTTAATAAGACACAAAAGCAAAATAAATAGCCCTCAGAATTAACAAATGGAATTATGTCAAGTTAAGTTTTTACACAGCAAAGGAAATTATCTACAGTGTAAAAAGGAGAAACAACAGATTGGTAAAAAATATTCACCACCAATACCTCAAATAGGAGGCTCATAACCAAATATACATGGAACATGAAAAGTAAGCCCCTCAAAATCAAAGATCCGATTGAAAAATGGGCAAAAGAAATGAATAGGCAGTTCTCAGATGAAGAAGTTCAAATGGCCAATAAATACATGAAAAAGATGTTCAACCTCCTTAGCCATTAGAGAAATGTAAATCAAAGATACCATGTGTAAAATGTAAATCATAGATGCCATATAACTACAGAAAGATTAGTAAATATCAATAACACAAACAGCAATCAGTTCTGGCGAGGCTGTGGGGAAAAAGGAACCTTCCTGTACTCCTGGTGGGAATGTAAACTGGTAAAATCACTATAGAAAGCAGTATGGAAGTCTCTCAAAAGACTGCAAATAAATATCCCCTTCGATTCAGCGATACCTCTTCTGGGAATTTTCTCAAAAGAGTTAAGAACAACATATAACGGAGATACATGTATGCCCATGTTCATAGCAACACAACTAACAGTGGCTAAAATGTGGAAGACACCAAAATACCCATCAACTGACCAATGAATACATAAATTGTGGTATTTATACACAATGGAATACTACCCATCTATAAAGACAAATAGGTTGGAGGCTTTTGTAGGTAAATTGAGGCAACTTGAGATCATCATACTCAGTGAAGTGAGTCAGAAGCAGAAGGTGAAATATCAAATGGTTTTCTTGATATGAGAAACCCAGATCACAATTATTTCATAGAACTTATTGTGGAGAATAATAAGAACTGGAGGGGAAGTGAAGGTAGTGGGAGAATTGTAAAGGGAGAAGGGAAGGATTTGTAATTTTACCATGATAGGTATGTGCACAAAATACTCAAGACTTATGTAAACTTTATGTATCGTACTTATATATGTCAATAAAATGGGGGTGAGGAGAGAAAAAAGGAAATGTAAAGACGTCTCATATTCCTGGATAGGCAGACCAACATTGTCAAAATGAGCATACTATTTAAACTAATATGGAGACTCAATGCAGTTTCATTCAAGACACAGGCAGCATTTTTTTACAGAACTAGAAAAAATTACCCAAAAATTTATGTGGAACCACAAGTGGCCAAGAATAGACAGAACAATCCTAGGGTATAAAACAAACACAGGAGGCATAACAATACCAGATATCAAATTATATTACACAGTAACAGTGATTTAAAAAAATAAACAACATGGTATTGGCACAAGAACAGACAAGTGGATCAATGGAATAGAACTGAGGATGCAGAAACTTCCCCATGTGCCTTCAGCCATCTGATCTTCAAAAAAGGGGCCAAAAACATACTGTGGAGAAAAGATAACCTTTTAAACAAATGATGCTGTGAAAACTGGCTAAGCTCATGCAGAAAAATGAAGCTAGACCCACAACTTTTACCATGAACGAAAATCAAGCCCAAATGGATATTTAACAGAAACACTGAATATGTTAAAAGTAAAACCCTTGAAAACATATGAAATTAAGATGTTCTGCACAGCAAATGAAACTGTCAACAGAGTGAAGAGAGCGCCCACGGAATGGGAAAATATATTCACCAGCTACTCCTCAGACAAAGGACTACTGTCAAGAATGTGCAAAGAACTCAAAAAAGTAGATATAAAATAAAGGACCCAATCAAACAATGGGAATTTGAAAGGAATAAACAGTTCTTAGAAGTTTAAATGGCCAAGGAGTATATGAAAAAATGTTCAACATCTTAAGCCATCAGAGAAATGCAAATCAAAACAAGGCTGAGGCTCCATCTAACACCAGTAAGAATGGCTGTTATGAAGAACTCAAAAGCAATCAGTGCTAGCGAGGCCATGAAAAAGGAACCCTCCTACACTGCTGGCGGGACTGCAAACTGGTACAACTACTATGGGAAGCAGCATGGGGATTCCTCAGAAAACTGCCACCCCATTTGACCTAGCTATACCTCTGCTCGTTGTCTTCCCATAAGAGTTAAAGTCATCACACTACAGTGATACATGCACACGCATGTTTATAGCAGCACAATCTCTAATAGTCAAATCTTGGAAGAAGTTGATATGCCACAGTACAGGCAACTGCATAAAGAAGATGCAGTCTATATACACAAGGGAGTGTTACCTTGCCATTAAGAATAACAAATTTAGATCATTTGTAGGTAAATGAATGCACCTTGAGAACATTTTGCTCAGCAAAATGAATCAGAACCAGAAAGTTAAATATCATATGGTCTTTCTAACATGAGGAGACCAAACTGTGGAAACTGCAAAAGACACAGAAGAGGTAGGAAGATGGACATTGTGGATAGGGAAAGGGGGTGGGGTGAGACGGTGGGAAAGGAAAGAAAAAGTGTCTTGTTAAAGATTCTGAATTACGTTCATTAAGCAAATTGGCCTGTAATTTTCTTTCCTTCTTTTCTTCCTTCCTTCCTTCCTTCCTTCCTTCCTTCCTTCCTTCTTTCTTTTTCTTTCCTTCTTTCTTTCCTTCTTTCTGTTTTACTTTGTTCTTTTTCAAATAACCTAAATTAACTAAGCTCCACTGAGTGAGCTAATTCCTGACAGTCAATTAAATATCTAAGTAAATATCTCACTGTTTTTAGCTTACAGCAACTCTACTAAATGGTTTCTAAACAGTCTCCTATATCTAAGTGCCTAATTTTCTAAGGAAGAGCCCTAGACCTTGGGACTTGGAAGTCCATCAAATGTAGATTCAGTACTCCACAGTAGAAATTGTGGTGAAGCTCAGAGGCCAGACCAGACAGATAAGAAACACGTGACAGGTTTTTTTTCTCGAGACAGGTGAGAGATTTTTTTCAATCAGTGACTCTACAAACAAACAACTAAAAAAGGGTAAAATCAAGACTTGTTACTATAATATGAAACTGGAATTCGTTAATAAGAATCATTATCTTTTCCCACTATTTTTATTAATATATATATGCAATACATAATGTTTAAAATAAACTTGAGTATTTCGTGCACATATATATCATATCAACTTTACAATCTCTTCCCATTTTTGACCCGCCCACACCCGCCCTATCCCTTCCCCCCAACTCTGGCTATCACTTCATGTGGTTCTATAGAATGTCTGTACTCTGGGTTTCCCAAGTTAGACTATACAATACTTAACATATTTAATCTTCTGCATCTGAATCATTTCACTTAAATCACCACTCTTTAGCTCAGCTTCCTCTTCCTTGAATGGGCTGCAATAGTCAAATCTTGATGCCTCTTCTCTGATCCCTTTATTGGGATATTTGCCAAAAATTCTCTTTTCCCCTATATTTTGCTATATCTTTGTTGATATTCCTAAACCTGGCCTTACCCACCAGTCCACATGAGAAAATAAATACAAGCATGTAATTCAGAAGACCAGTAAATATGAGAAAGAAGGAGAAAAATTAACTTTCAAATGCCTTAGCTGGATACTGGAAGGTACATGTTTATACATTCATAGGGTTATCTTGACATCAATCAGTTTTCTTTGGATAAACTTATGTCAAAGACCTAATAAGTGAATTACTACAATAAATGAACTTAAAACTATATCACACTGCTACATTAAATGAGCTTAAATCTATAACACATAAGTAACAAATATGAAGGCAAATTTAGTTACTTCAGAATTTTTTTAACTTTCATAACTCATTTACTCACATTTCACTGATTACTAACATTCTGCTAGATTTGGTTTATAACTTTATCTGCCTATCCATCCATATATTCACATATTTTTAAAAGATTATGTCAATTCCCCACGTTGCATGCAATTACTCTGTTTTGCATACTACTATACTATTACTAATAATAATGATGTGGGAAGATATCAGAGATTTTATAGAACAGCTCATACTGTTTTAGAAGAATATCAATCAAATGATTCAAATATCAGTCTATTTTTTATTACATTTTCTCTTTAGATGTTACCTTTTCTCCAAGTTATTTTGGTGCTGCTTATGCCTCTCTCCAAGAGGATAAACTCACATTCATCATCAAAAAAGAATTGCTACATTAAAAAAGCTTAAGACTTTATCAATTTGCTACATTAAATGGACTTAACTCTGTATCACTTAAGTATATTACAGTTGAAGCAATAGATAAATAGGCATGCTTAGTTATTTCAGATTTTTAAAAACTCATATATTGTTTAATCATATTACACTAATTATTAACGTTTTGCTCGATTTGGTTTTTCCTTTTACCTTTCAATTAATCCCTAATTTCATGCATAGCCTTACTTTTTTCTCAGCTCATTCTCCTCTAGCTGTTGTTGCTTTTTCTCTGGTGTCGCTGGTGTCATTGGTCTCCCTTTCTCTTTCACTTAAAGTTTCCTTTAAGTATTCTCTGCAATGCTGGCTTAGTGGCTGCAAATTTCTTAAGCTTTCTATATCATGGAAAGTTTTAATTTGTCCCTCTAATTCAAAAGACAGTTTTGCTGGGCATAGCAGTCTGGGTTGACATTTATGTTCTCTTAGTGCTTGGATGGCATTGTTCCATGCTCTCCTGGCTTTTAGAGTCTGGGTTGAGAAGTTGGCAGTTATCCTGATGGCCTTATCTTTGTAGGTCACCTTCTGTTTTCCTCTAATAGCTTTATTATTCACTCTTTGTGTTGGGTTTCTAAAATTTTAATTATGATGTGTCGTGATGAGGATCTCTTCTGATCAAAGTTGTTTGGTGTTCTATATGCCTGCAATAGTTCCATGTTCATTTCTTTTCTTAGATTTGGGAAATTTTCTTCCATCATTTCATTGAACATGACGTTTAAGCCTTTTGTTTTGTCCTCAGTCTTCTCCTGGACTCCCATAATTCTGAGGTTGTTTCTCTTTGAATCATCTATCAGCCGTTATAATGATTCACTTTCTTCCTTTTTTGCTTTGTGTTCTTTACGGCCTGTATGTTGCAGCTCAATCATTTTACCTTCAAGATCTGACATTCTACTCTCAATATGTTCAGACTAGTTCTGTGTGCTTTTCACTTCCTGAATATCTGCAGTCAATTTTTTTTATATCTCTGTTGTGTTCTTCTCTAATTTCTTGTATTGCCTTCATTATCTTCTGGTTTATATCTCCTTTGTTCTCCTCTAATTGCTTTTCAGTGTTTGCTGTTAGCTTAGCTATGTACTGGTGTATCTCTTGCATTATCTGTTTCATTTCCTGTTTTAATTCAAAGTATTTCTGGGCCCAGAAGTTATCATCTATTTTTTTTTTTCATCTTTGGATTTTGCAATTTCAGTATCCCTGGTATAATTTTCTGGGGTGTCAGGACTTTTTATAGGAGATTTATTATCACATTTCCTCACGGTTCTGCTACCTCTGGCTGTCTCTGGCTACCTGTCTCTAGTGCACAGAAAAGAAGGGTTTGGTGAAAACCCAGTCCCAGATGCCTCTGGAAGCCTCTGGCCCAAGGGGTGGACAGGGCAATGGAATTCCTGGTTTGAGGTGTCTCTAGAAGCCTCTTGGGCTTGGGATTGATGGGGCAATGGAATTACCTGGAAGCCTCTTGAAGCCTCTAGATGCCTCTAGTGTATGGGATGAACGGGGCAATGAACTTCTTGGTCCTAGATGCCTCTGGCACATAGGGCAGAAGTGACCCAGAAGACTGTTGTGCACATGGGAGGGATGCAGTGATTGGTCCACTTTTGAGGTATCTTGTTCATCCTTGGCTCCCTCAGCAAAGCTTTCCTGCCTGTCCTGGCTTCCATCCCCCAGGGCAGGCTCTCCACCCTCGGTGGTGGGCCCACTACACTGAGCCATTCAGGAGATCAGCAGCCTTTTCTCCTCTTTTCTCCTCTCTCTGCCTCTTGTGCCAGTTTCTTCCTACACACTGTTTAAGGGAGACCCCAAAAGCCCAGATGTGGTCCTCTTAGCTTTCTTTTACTCTAATGGGTTCAGTCTTGGGCATTTTTTCCTTTTTGAAAAATGGTTCCTGCTTACGTCATTGCCTGTTATGGTTACGGAGTGCTGCTTCTGATCTGGGCTCCTGGGGTCCTTGTGTAGGGGGAGCACACATTGCGTTTGTAGTATACACTACCTGCAGTTTTTTTTTTTTTTTTTCAGAGAATGGGGCTGCCAGGTGCTGACAATTCCCATTTCTACTGGATTCGTGCTTACCTCAGACTGAGGTTCTGGTCTCCGGGCTTTCCTCCAACTGTGGTCTGTGGATGTTGGCAGCTCAGGACTGCGCTGAATCAGCTGACATTTTCCTCCACTTCCGATATGACTTCAGGATTTCTGACCTTCTCACTGCCTCCTGTCAGTTGTTGGGGCAATCCTTCCTCTATCAGCTCCATCAAATGCTCTGGGCTCCACACAGGCTTTTCTCTGTCTGTGGCAACCTGCAGCTCCCAGCCATTTGCAGTTGGCCTTCAGTGGCTTCCTGGGATGCTAGGATTTTTTTTCCTCTGCTTTCAATGTTCCTTCAAAATTTCTGACCTTCCCTTGGTCTCCTTTCAGTTGTTGGGGTGCTCTGCCCTTTCCTAGCTACATTGAACACTAGTTTTATGGTTAAATTTTTGACTTTTTAAATGGGTCAGTGAGGAGACATTGTGCAGCTGTTACTTGACTATTTTCTTCTTCTTCTTCTTCTTCTTCTTCTTCTTCTTCTTCTTCTTCTTCTTCTCCCTCTTCTTTCTTTTTCAGCATTATGATCAACCCAGGTCATACTGCATGCTACAAAACTACTCTACCAACTCTTGGATTGTCTTTTTCCCATAAAAAATAATATTGAGTGTTGCAGATAGTTTTAGACACTTAGTAGACTAATAAAACTATTTCAAAACTAGAACGATCAGCTGATTTAATTTTTCTTTATTTTAAGCATTTACTCACATGGTTTTGGTGACTATGATGTTAATTCTCAGGCAATGAACTTTTTCTTCTACCAAATGAGAAATTACTAGCTATTATAAAACAATTTCTTAAAATTGCTTAGGAATTGGGCACATATGTAAATATCTAAATCTGTTTTCTTAAGAAAGGCCAAATTTAAGCTGGGCATGGTGCTGCACTCCTATAATCCTAGTACTCAGAAGGCTGAGGAAGTAAAATTGCTGTGAGTTTGAATTAAGCCTGTGCTACATAATGAGTTCAGAACCAGCCTGGAGAGCAAGAAGCTGTCTCCAAAAAAAGCTAAATTTGCCATGTATGGTGATGAATACCTATTAACCTAGCTACTGCAGAGAATTGTAGTTTTCAGGTTACCTGGGTGACTGAGTGATACTCTGTCTGAAAATAAAAATAAGAATTGCTGAGGATGTACTTGAATAGTAGAGAACCCTAGGTTCAAGACTTGGTAATACCCATAAAAATCAAATTTTCCAAATAAAGGATGTAATAACTACTAAAATATGAAATAGAAATAAACTACTCTTTTTCCCCAAATTATTATTTTTATTGCAATGTATTTTTGCCAAAATTATT
Source organism: Ctenodactylus gundi (assembly GCA_004027205.1). Lineage (NCBI taxonomy): Eukaryota > Metazoa > Chordata > Mammalia > Rodentia > Ctenodactylidae > Ctenodactylus > Ctenodactylus gundi. The sequence goes on from PVKB01000453.1 coordinate 623,641, forward strand.
CTTTCATTAGTGTGTGTTTGCAAGGGATTTCCAGTCAAGATGGCAGCCAAGTAACAGAGCTGCACAATGTCTCCTTGTGGAACCACTTAAAAAGTTGAGAATATAGTAAAAAAAAAAAAACACCTGTTCGATGTAGCTGGGATATGGAGAAGTGCCCCCAAAACTGAAAGAAGCCCAGAGGAAGATCAGAAATCCCGAGGATATATTGAAAGTGGGGAAATAAAACAGCAGCCCAGGAAGCTGTCCTAGGCTGTGTGCGAACAGCTGGGAGCTGCCAACCAATTTCCCCATATAATTATTATTATTATGAAAAGCCAGCTTGGAGTCTGGAACCTCTGACCAAGCTAGGAGAGGAAGAAGGCCATGGGAAGGTCAGAAATTCTGAAGACATATCAGAAGCAGAGGAAAACAATGGCTGACTGAGTGTGGCCCTGAACTGCTGGCATCCACAGATGGAGAAAAGCGTGGAGACCAGAACCTCAGACAGAGGTGAGTGTGGACCCAGGAGAAGTGGAAATTGACAGCAACTGGAGCCCCAGTCTCCAAACTCAAGCCTGTAGGTAGTGCATACTATAAACACACTGCAAGCTTCCCCTAGAAAAGTCCTCCTAGAGCCTAGATCAGAAGGGGCACTCAGCAGCCATAATAGACAATGACATAGCAGGAGCCATTTTTTAAAGATTCCAAGACTGAACTGATTGCATTAGAAAAACACAGAAGAGTGTGCATCAGGGTTTTGTGGTCACTCTTAAACAGTGCCCAGAAACAGAACAGTTGTGGAGAGAAGAGAAAGGCCACTGACCTCCTAAACAGCTGAGTGTCATGGAAGCACCTTAGAGGGTGGAGAGCCTTGCCCTTGGGGGAGGGAAGCCATGACAGGTGGGAGACCATTGCTGAAGGGGCTGAGGGTAATCATGACACCTCAGGCCATCAGGTTGTTAGGTACTCTCTCACTGCATATTCCTAGGATAGAACTTGAAAGAATTTAACCGCCCCCCCCCATCCGTACACCATCATACTCATTCAAAGAAATCCCTCAGCTAGACCTGTCAAGTGAAGGCCCTCAACGACAGACATGTGGAAGAAGACAATACAACAGGACACCCACAGACCTGCTTGAGACTCCAAAAACTAATGGCGTGGGCCCTGAAATAGTGCAACTTATAAAGATGGAAATAAAAATCAAATAAACGAGTTGAACAACCAGCTCAAACAAGATATTCTCAAAGAAAAGCACGTGTTAATTAGTGAGCTTAAAGAGGAACTAATTAAACAAACAGTGGTCTTAAAGGAGACCAAGCTTGCTGAGCATATAAGGTCCACAAATAAAAAGTTGGCTGCAGTAAACAAGGACATGCAAGATATGAAGAGACATTTTTATAGAGAAGTGAAATTTTTGAAGAGAAATCTAGCTGAAATTCAAGATATGAAAAACTCATTGGAAAGCAGAAGTCAACTTGAATATTGTGAGGACAGAATTTCAGACCCTAAAGACAAGGCTGAAGAAACAAATGCCATAATTAGGCATGACTCCAAAATTAGAAAGGAGCAAAGTAGTCAGATACAACAGATGATGAATGATTCAAAAAGAACCAATCTCAGAATTATGGGTGTGAGAGAAAGAAGAAGACAGCACCAAAGCTATAAAAAATTTATTCACTAAAATCATGCAAGAAAATTTCCCAAAATTAGAAAAACAAATTAATATTTAGGTATAAGGAACTTGTAGAACACCAACTAACCTCAACCAACTAGGAGACTCACCATGACATATCATATTCAAAACCTCAGAAATTCAACATAAAGAGAAAATACTAGAAGCAGCAATTGAAAAACAGGCATTATTCTACCAAGGCAAACCCATTCGAATTACTGCAGATTTCTCAGTGCAAATCAGAAGCCAGGAGAGCCTGGAGCAAAATATTTCAAGCTTTAAAAGACAGCAAGTGTCAAGCCAGGTTGTTGTATACAGCAAAATTATTCCTGAAGTTGAAAGAGAAATAAAAAATTTTCATGATCAAGAATTCCTAAAATCATTAGCCCAGCATCGCTGAAAATACTTGAAGGAATCTTTGACAGAGGCAGAGAGATAAGCAGCACCACAAAAATGGAGGAAAGGAAACATCTAAAGAGAAAGTGTAATAAGAAAATAAACAAGCATTTGAATCATTTGACTTTTAAAAACAGTACCAACTGTCTTCTAAAATCTACGAAGTTTCCCCATATAATTATTATTTGTAATAGTATTAATTTGCAAGACATAACAATTATATTTGACATGGGGAATTGGTGTAAAATCTTTAAAAAATATGTGTACATGAATTTATGGGTGGATAGGTAGATAAAATGAGAAACCAAATCTGGCAAAATGCTAGTAATGAGTGAATGTGAGTAGATAATTTATGAAGGTTAAAAAATTCTGAAACAACTAAGTATGCCATTACATTTATTGCTTCAAATGTAACATATTTATGTGATATAGATTTAAGTTTATTTTATATAGCAACTTGATACAGACAAGTTTGTTTATTGTAGCAATTCATTTATTCAGTCTTTGATGTAAGTTTATCCTAAGAAAACTGACCGATATAATGATAACTTGAACATCTTTTGAATGTACAGTCTTAGTACTCAGCTAAGGCATTTGAAACTTAACTTCTCTCCTTTTCTTTCTCACATTTCTAGCCTTATGAATTACATTGTTATTTTCCTTTTTTATGTGGACTTGTGGGTGAGGCCATGTTAAAGAATCTCAAGAAAGATAATAAGATGGAGAAAAAAAGGTTTGGCGAATATCCCAATAAAGGGCTCTGCTGGACCAATAGAAGAGGCATCAAGGTATGACCACTGCAGCCCATTCTAGTGGTGGGAAGCTGAGCTAAAGCATGCTGATTTGAGTGAAATGAGTCAGTCTCAGAAGATTAAATATTTTAAATATCGCCTGTTTTTTATGATTTGGGAAACTCAGAATACAGGCATTCTATAGAACCACATGGTGTGATAGTGGGAGTTAGGGGGAATGAGGAGGATGTGGGAGGGCCAAAAATGGGAAGGGATTGTAAAGTTGATGTATTTGTGAGACACAGTAATAATCATGTTGAGAAATGAGTTCCTATGCATATTTTACCTGGATTATTGTTGTTTCCTTTCTCTATTTTCACTCCTCCACACCCCCTTTCTCTCTTGACACAGGCTATCTTTCCTTTTTTCCATCTACCTTTGGTTTTGTTCTTTCACTTTTTTATATTTTGGTGTTCTTTTATTAGAGAAATCACGTGATATTTAACTTTCTGTGTCTCATTCATTTTGCTTAGTATAATGGTATCAAAATGCATTCATCTTCCACAAATGACTCAAATTTACCTTCCTTTTAGCAGGGTAGTATTCCATTGTACAAATGTATCACATCTTCTTTATTCATTCATATGTTGATGACAATATTGGCTGCTTGCAAGATTTAGCTATTATAAGGACTTCCAGTCAAGATGGCAGTCAAGTAACAGAGCTACACAATGTCTCCCTGAGGACTTACTTAAAAATTGATATTTTACCATAAATGAGTTGGTAGGAAGTGCAAACAGCAAACACATTGAGAGCTTCCCCTAGGAAAGGCCTCCTAGAGCATAGACAAGGAGGAGCACTCAGCAGCCATACAGGCAGTGATGTAAGCAGGAGCCATTTAAAAAAAGAAAAGAAAAGAGCTGAGAACTGTTCAGAGTAAAAGCAGGCTCAAAAGAGCATATTGGGGTTTTCAGAGTTATTCTTAAACAGTGCCTAGGAAGAAACTGACACAAGAGACCGTTGTAGAAGGGATAGAAAGGCCATCGATCTCCTGAATGCCTTGGGTGCAATGGGAACACCTCTGAGGGAAGAGCGCTTCACCCTCAGGGAAGGAAGCCAGGACAGGTGGGAGAGGTTTTCTGTGGGGATTGTGGGTGAACAAGACACCTCAGTGGCCATCAGTCTCTTAGATCCTTCCTTACTGCCTACTCTCAGAACAAATATCAGAGAAATTTTAACCTCCCCCCATACCCATTCAAAGAAACCTCTCAGCTAGACTTTTAAAGTGAAGTCCCTTAATCACAGAAACATGGGGAGAAGACAAAGCAAAAGGATACCCACATAAATGCCTGAGACTCCAGCAACTAGGGTCATTGGCACTTAAATAGTGAAATTTATAGGGAAGGAAGTAAACAAATAAATGAATTGAACAGCCAGTTCAAACAAGATATACTTAAAGAAATGCAAACAATGACCAATGGGCTTAAAGAGGAACTTACTAAACAAGTAGTGGTCCTCATGGATACAAAGCTCACTGAGCATATAGAAGCCACAAATAAAAAGTAGGCTGAGGTAAATAAGAAAATGCAAGATATGAAGGAACATTTTGATAGAGTAGTAGAAATTATGAAAAGAAATCTAGCTGGAATTCAGAATATAAAAAATACATGTGACAGTGGGGGTACTCAACATAAGTATTATGAGGACAGAACTTAAGACCTTGAAGACAAGGCTGAGGAAACAAATAATATAATTAGGCATGACTCCAAAATTGGAAATGATCAATGTAGCTGGATACAACAGATGATGGATGATTCAAAGAGAACCAATCTGAGAATTGTGGGTGTGAGAGGAGAGAAAGAGCAAAAGACAGCACCAAAGGTATAAAGAATTTATTCACTAAGATCATGCAGGAAAATTTCCCAAATCTAGGAAAAGAAATTAATCTTCAGGTGCAAGAATTATAACCAAATAATCTCAACCATCTACAAAACTTGGCACAACATATCACAATGAAAACCACAGAAATGTAACACAAGGAGAGAATATTAAAAGCAGCAAGAGAAAAATAGACATTATTCTCTCAAGGCAAACCGATTCAAATTACTGCAGATTTCTCAATGTAAACTTCAAAGGCCAGGAGACCTTTGGAGAAAATTTTTCCAAACCTTAGAAGACAGTAAGTGTCAAACCAAGTTGTTGTACTCAGCAAAATTATATCAAAAAATTAAAAGAAAGTAAAATTTTTTCATGATCAAGAATTTCTAAAGAAATATGTGGCCACTAGCCCAGCATTAAAAAAAAAAAAAAAAAAAAACACTTGAAGGAATCTTTGAGAGACAGAGACAAGTAGCACCAAAGAACATGGAGGAAAGGAAATATCTAAACAGAAAGTATAAAAAAGAAAAGACATCAATCATTTGAGTGCTATTCCACTTGAACAGTGCCAATTTTCTCATAAAATATGTAAAACTTCTCCTTATAATTATCATTTTATTAGTATATTAGTTTCCAAAGCATAACAACTATATTTCGTGAGGAGAATTGGTATAAAATCTTAATATGTGAACCTTTTTTTTTTTTGATGTGTATGTGTTCTATAACCTTCTTGAATCTGAAAATTAATTTCTTTTCTTGGATTTTGGCAGTTTTTCTGCATGGTTTTAGTGAATAAATTCTTTATACCTTTGATGCTGTCTTCTGCTCTTTCTCTCACACCCACAATTCTGAGATTGGTTCTCTTTGAATCACCCATCAGCTGGTGTATCCAGATAGTTTGCTCATTTCTAATTTTGGAGTCATGCCTAATTATTTGTTTCCTCAGCCTTGTCTTCAAGGTCTTAAATGCTGTCTTCACAATGTTTGAGTCAAGTACCCCTACTGTCAAATGTATTTTTCATATCTGAATTTCAGCTAGATTTCCTTTCAGAATTTTCACTTCTCTATCAAAATGTTTTTTCATATGTTGCATTTCCTATTTAGCTCAGCGAACTTTTTATTTGTAGCTTCCATTTGCTCAGTGAGACTTGTATTCATGGGGACCACTATTTGGTTAGTAAATTTCTGTTTAAGCCTGCTGATCATTACTTAAATTTCTTTAAGAATATCTTATTTGAACTGGTTGTTCAACTCATTTACTTGCTTTTTGACTTTCTTCCCCATGAGTTCCGCTACTTCAGGGCCCACAGCCTTAGTTTCTGAGGTCACAGGTGTTTCTGTGGGTGTCTGTTGCCTTGTCTTCTTTTCATGTTTCTGCGGTTGAGGGACTTCAATTTTAAGGCCTAGTGAGAGGTTTCTTTGAATGGCTATGGGGGTCTTGGGGGTGACCTGAAACTCCTCTGAGTTCTGTGCTAGGAGTAGGTAGTGAAGGAATTCAATGGCCTCTGAGGTGTCCTGTTCACCTCCCGTTTCCTCAGCCAAGCTCCCCCCATGTCCTGGCTTTCTTTCCCCGAGGCTGGGTCTCTTCACCTTCTGAGTTACTCCCACTACCACTTGAGCCATTCTGAGCTTGAGGGCCTTACTCTCACTCTCCTCTCCACAACTGTCTCTTGTGCTAGTTTCTTCCTAACCATTGTTTAAGAGCGATCCTCCAAACCGTGATGTGCTCTTCGGGGCCTGCTTTTACTCTAAACAGCTCAGTCTTAGGCTCTCTCTCTCTCTCTCTTTTTTTTAAGGCTCCTGCTGACGTCACTGCCTGTTACGACTGCTGAGTACTGCTTCTGGTCTCGACTCCAGGAGGCCTTTTCTAGGGGTAGTTCACAATGTGTTTGCAGTATGCACTACCTGCAGGCTCATTTTTAGAGGCTGGGACTACCGGGTGCAGTCAATTCCCACTTCTCTCATATTCATGCTTACCTTTGTCTGAGGTTCCAGGCTCTGGACTTTTGTCTGTCTGTGGATGCTCAGGGTCAGATCTGCTCTCAGTCAGCCTGGGTTGGCTTCCTGGGCTGTTTTACTCCACTTCAGTGTGTCCTTGGGTTTCTGACCTTCCTGTGGGCTCATTTCAGCTGTTGGGGTCCTCCCTCATCTCCTATCTCTGTCAGAGATTCTCGGCTTTGGATGGGCTTTCCTCTGTCTGTGGATGCCCGTGGCTTACAGTGTTCAGAGTCAGCCTGGGACAGCTCCCTGGCTGCTGTTTACCTCTGCTTCTGACATGTTTTTAGGGTTTCCGACCCTCTCATGGCCTCCTGTCAATTGCTGGGACACCTCTTTTGTCCTAGCTACATTGAACAGTTGGGCTTTGACTATATTCTCAACTTTTAAAATGGCTCCATGAGATATTATGCAACTCTGTTACTTGGCTGCCATCTTGATCGGAAGTGCCTTAGTTGTGTTTTTTACTAGCATGTAGTGTTAATTTTTGTCTCTTCTGATATTTTTGGTTTGAAATCTGCTGTGTTTGGGAATGGTGTATTTACTCCTGTTTGTTTTAGGACTCAAGTAACACGGAGCATTCATTTTCATTCTTTTACCTTTGGTGTGTGTGCTTCTTTGTGGGTGAAGTGTGCACCTCTTTCAGACAACAAATGGTTGGATTTTATATTTTCATTCAGTCTTGCTGTCTGTGTCTTTGATTAGTGAGTTATGACCATTAACACCGAGTTATTATTGTGGAGTTATTGTTGACCCCTACCCTTGTCTTTGTTTATTGCAGGGTTGTTGGTTCTTTGATTTTTTCATTTTGTTGCTTGTCACCTTTCGATGCTTCCTCTGAGTTCCTTGACGCTGCTCTCTCATTGTGTGTCTCTCTAAGATTTCTGCAGGTATTTTGTTCAATGCTGGTCTAGTGGTCATAAACATCTTTATTGTTGAAAATGTTACTTCTCCAATTTTGGGGGAATAATTTTGCTGAATACGGTAACCAGGGTTGACACTTGCTTTCTTTTAAACTTTGAAAGATTTTGTTATGGACTCACTTGGGCTTTAAGATTTGTATATGTAGTTATTTGGATGGGCTTGCCTTCATGAAATAATGTCTGTTTTCCTCTAACTGCTATTAATATTCTCTGCATTGAATTTCTGAGATTATGATATGAAATGGCAAGGTTTTTTTTTCTGGTCAAGGTTATTTAGTGTTCTAGAGGCTTCTTGTACCTTAATATCAATTTCCTTTCCTAGATTTGGGGAAATTTCTTCTCTGATTTCAGTGAATTAATTCCATACATCTTTTGTTTTGTCCTTGGTTCCTTCTCTCACAAGTGTAAGTCTGAAGCTGGCTCTCTTTCTGTCATCCAGCAGCTGTTGTATCCAGCTACTTTGCTGTCTGTTGTTTGATTTACCCTGGAATGCATCACTTACCTCATTAATCTTCTCTTCTACATCTGACACTCTCTCCTTACAATATTGGAGTCATCTTTCCATGTTTTCTATGGAATTTTTCACAGCTTGAATTTCTGTGAGATTTCTTTTCAGATTTTTCACTTCTATATCAAAATGTTCCTTCATATCTTGCACTGCCTCATTTGCCTCAATCAGCTTTGTGTCTTTTATAAATTAACATTACTTTTTATCAATTAAGACCATTATTTATTAATTCCTCTTTAAGCTCACTAATTATTTCTTGCTTTTGTTTAAGTATGCCTTGCTTCAATCAGTTGTTCACTTAGTCTACTTTTTTTTTACTTCCTTTGCTATAAGTTCTGCCATTTCAGGGCTCTTCATATTAGCTCCTGCATATTCAGGCATTTCTGATAGTGTCCTATTTCCTTTTCATGCTTCTATTGCTAAGGATTATAGATCAGTCAGAGTGTAAAAAAAATGTGCCTAAAAGATCAAGGGACACCAGTCCAAAATTTTTACTGTATTTAGTTTTTTGTTTTGTTTTGTTTTGTTTTGTTTTGTTTTGTTTGACACAGGGTCTCCCTCTGTAGCCCAGGCTGGTCCTGAACTCTCTATGGAGCCCAAGCTGGCCTTGGACTCGTAACAATCTGCCTGCCTCAGCCTCCTGAGTGCTGAGATTATAAGCATGTGCCACCATGCCCAGCTTTATGTGGTGCTGGGGAATACAAACTCAGGGCCTTGAGCTTCCAAGGTAAGTGCTTTAACCACTGTGCCATTCCTCCAAACCTGTATTGAGTTATTTGGGTAAGTACCTATTTCTTTGTCCTGTGGCAACTGTCGACCAGCTATGAGGTAGGGGAGAGTAAAAAGTGACTGTCCAACTGTGGTTCCCCGTTCAGTCTTTTCTGTGTGTACATTGATGAGATCTGCCACTCTCTCTGAATCCACAGAAGTGTGTCTTGCCTGAATAATTTTACTTTAATGGCCAAAAAAAGGAGTTTCTTTGATTTCATATGAGGGTAGTAGGGGAAAACCAAGAGCCCATTGAGTTCTAGGCTGGCTTAGATAGCGAGGGGGACTTGACAGTTCATTTGCCTCCAACACATCTCTTGAACACTCTGCCCCCTTGGCAAACCTGTCTATTCTGGCTTCTTTTCCTCTTGGGCAGGACTGTCTGCTCTTTACAACCTGCTCATGTTAGGTCCAAACCTTTTAGGAGGTCAGCAGCCTGTTCTGTCTCTTCTGTGACTGCTTCTTCCACTAGTTCCTACCTAGGCACTGATTAAGAGTGTTCCCAGAGTCCCTGGTGTGTGTCCTGCCTGTGGCTTCTTTACCCCGAACAGTACAGACTTGAGGTCTTTTCAAAATGGCTCCTGACTATGTCGTTTCCTGGTGTGACACTGTTGAGAACTGCTTCTCCTGAGCTGATCTGCTGAGCTGCAGGGATACCTTTTCAAGGGAGAAACTCACAGTGTGTTGGCAGTTTTCACGACTCAATGTCTCATTTCTCCTGGAGGCTAATGCTGCCCACCATTACTTGTGCCCATGAAGCCTGGCTCTATAGCTCACCTCGCAGCTGTGGCTGTCAGCTGTGCACTGCTGCTTATAACCCTTCCCAAGAAGCCTAGGGCAACTTCCTGTGCTGGTGTGTTCTTTAGCCTCTGAAACTCCCTCCAAATCTTCCCATGGAGCTTATCTTTCTCTCCATGCTAAATTGAGGAGATAGTTTTTTTAACTGTTTATCAATGTTTTTTAAAATTTGTTTCTGTTTTATTTCATTTTCTTTCTTTCTTTCCCCACTATTTTTATTAATATACATATGTAATACATAGAATTTACAATAAATCTCGGTATTTTGTGCACATATGCATCATATCAGCTTTACAATCCCTTCCCATTTTTGACCCTCCCACCCCTTCCCTATGCTTCCCCCAACTCTGGCTATCACTTCATGTGGTTCTGTAGAATGTCTGTGTTCTGGGTTTTCCAAGTTAGAGAAACTATACAGTACTGAACATATTAATCTTCCGCACCTAAATCATTTCACTTAAGTCACTACTCTTCCTCAGCTTCCTATTCCTCGAATGGGTCGCAGTAGTTAGGATCTTGATTCCTCTTCTCTGAATCCAGCCAATCTCTTTATTGGGATATTTACCAAAAGTTTTTCTTCCTATATGTTGCTGTATCTTTGTTGTTATTCTTAAACCTGGCCTTACCCACCAGTTCACATTAGAAAATAACTACAAGCATGTAATTCAAAAGACTAGTAAATTTGGGAAGGAAGAAAAAAAAAGTTAAATTTCAAATGCCTTAGCTGAATACTGGAAGGTACATTCTTGTACATTCACAGGGTTGTCTTTACATCACTCAGTTTTCTTAGGATAAATTTTCATCAGTGACCTAATAAGTGAATTGCTACAATAAAACAAACTTGAAACTATATCACATTGCTACATTAAATGAACTTAAATCTATACCACATAAGTATACTTAAAGTGACAGATATGAAGGAAAATTTATTTCAGAGTTTTTTAACTTTCATAACATATTTACTCATATTTCACTGATTACTAACGTACTTTTTTCTCAGCTCATTCTCCTCCAGCTGTTGTCACTTTTCCTCTGGGGTCATTGGTGTCACTGGCCTCCCTTTCACTAAGTTTCCTTTAAGTATTCTCTGCAATACTGGCTCAGTGGCTGCAAATTCCTTTAAGCTTTCTCTGTCATAGAAAGTTTTAAGTTCTCACTTTAAATTACAAGATAATTTTGCTGGATATAGCAGTCTTGGTTGGCATTTATGTTCTTTTAGTGCTTGGATGACATTGCTCCACGATCTCCTGGCTTTTAGAGTCTGGATTGAGAAGTTGGCAGTTATCCTGATGGCCTTATCTTTGTAGGTCACCTTCTGTTTTTCTCTTACCACTTTTAGTATTTTCTCTTTGTTTTGGATTTCTAGAATTTTAATTATGATGTGTCGTGATGAGGATCTCTTCTGGTCAAAGTTGTTTGGTGTTCTATATGCCTGCAATAGTTCCATGTTCATTTCTTTGCTTAGATTTGGGAAATTTTCTTCCATTATTTCATCAAACATGTCCTTTAAGCCTTTTGTTTTGTCCTCAATCTTCTTCTGGACTCCCATAATTCTGAGGTTGTTTCTCTTTGAATCATCTATCAGCCGTTGTAATGATTGACTTTCTTTCTTATTTACTTTGTGTTCTTCACAGCCTGTATGTTGCAGCTCAGTCACTTTATTTTCTAGGTCTGACATTCTATTCTGAAGATGTTTAATGTGGTTGCTGATTGTTTCCTGTGTGTTTTTCACTTCCTGAATATCTGCATTCAATATTTTATATCCCTGTTGTGTTCTTCTCTAATTTCTTGTATTGTCTTCATTATCTTCTGCTATAATTCTTCTCTGGTCTCCTCTGTTTGCTTTTCAAGGCTTGCTTTTTGCTTAGCTACGACGTGATGTAGCTCTTGCACTGTCTGTTTTATTTCCTGCTTTAATTCAGTGAAAATCTGGACCCAGAAGTTACCATCATTTTTGCCATTTTCATCTTTGGATTCTGCAATTTCAGAATCCCTGGTATCATCTTCTGTGGTGTCAGGTCTTTTTGTAGGAGATTTGTTACCACATTTCCCCATGGTTCTGCTACCTCTGGCCGTCTCTGGTGTGCAGGAAAAGAAGGGTTTGGTGAAGGCCCAGTCCTGAATGCCTCTGGAATCCTCTGGCCCAAAGGACAGACAGAGTGATGGAATTCCTGGTCCTAAATGCCTCTGGAAGCCTCTGGGGCTCAGGACTGACAGGGTGATGTAATTCCCTGGAAGCCTCTGGAAGCGTCTGGCTCACGGGATGGACAGGCGATGGACTTCCCGGTCCTAGATGCCTCTGGCGTGCAGGGCAGTGGTGAACTGGAAGCCCCTGGCATGTGCCGGAGGAATAGGGTGATGATCCCTCTTTTGAGGTGTCTTGTTCCCCCCAATCCACTCAGCACAGCTCTCCATCTGTCCTGGTTTCCCTCCTCCAGTGTGGGACTCTCCACCCTCGAAGCAGAGGTGCCCTTAGCCATTCAGGGGATCGGCAGCCTTTTTCCCTCCTTTCTCCTCTCTCTGCTGCTTATGCCAGTTTCTTCCTAGGCACTGTGTAAGGGTGACCCCAAAGCCCTGGTGTGCTCTTCTGAGCTTTCTTTTACTCTAATTCAGCGTTGGGCTCTTTATTCCCTGTTTTTTAAAAATGGCTCCTGCTGACGTCACTGCCTGTGAAGGCTGCTGAGCCCTGTTTGATTTGGGATCCCGGCGCCTTTTCTAGGGGGAGCGTACAGTGCCTTTGTAGTATGTACTACCCGCGGGTTGGTGTTTTGTGGGTTGGGGCTGCCAGCTGCCAACAATTCCCACTTCTCCGGATCCGCGCTTAACTCAGGCTGAGGTTCTGGCCTCCGGACCTGGTTTGTGATCTGTGGATGCCGGCAGCTCAGGGCCGCACCGAGTCGGCTGCTTTTTTCCTCCTCTTCCGATGTGACTTCATGATTTCTGACCCTCCCGCAGCCTCCTGTCCGTTGTTGTGTGTTCGGTCCTCTCCCAGCTCCATCAGATGTTCCAGGCCCATGTGAGTTTTCCTCCGTCTGCAGCTGCCTGCGGCTCCAGCTGTTTGCAGCTGGCTGTGGCGGCTTCCTGGGCTGCTGGGATTTTTTTTCTCTGCTTTCGATGATCCTTAGGAATTTCTGACCTCCCCCTGGCCTCCTTTCAGTTGTTGGGAATGCTCCTCTCTTTCCTAGCTACACCAAACACACTTTTTCTAAGTAAATTCTTGACTTTTTATGTGCGTCGATGAGGAGACATTGTGCAGTGGTGTTACTCTGCTACCATCTTGACCGGAAGCCTGTTTATCAATTTTTGAATGAGCCTGTGAGGTGCAAGTGAGCCAGAACCCTTCTTGGCCACCGTCTGATTCAAAAGTGTCATTAGAGTACGTGTTTGGGAAACATAACTTGAGGAACTGGTGCACAAATATGTGTCTTCGTCATTTTACTTCCCTTCCCTGTGTCCCACCTCTCATTCCCCTACTTCCTCTCTCTTTCTACAAAAATCTATCTCCCTGCTTCCTACCATCTTTCTTTCTTTCTTTTCTTTTCTTTTTTCTTTTCTTTTCTTTTTTTTTTTTTTGAGATAGGGTCTTGCTGTACAGCCAAGGTTGGTTCTAAACTCACTATGTAACCCAGACCAGCCTTGGACTCGTGACAATCCTCCTGCCGCAGCTTCTCAAGTGTCAAGTGGGTGGTGTGCGCCAACAAGCCCAGCTTAGGTGGCGCCGGGGAACAGAACCCAGGGCTTTGTGCTTGCTAGGCTAGCACTTTGACCGCTGTGCCGTTCCTCGAGCCCCTCCTACCATCATTTTTATTTGGATTTTTCACTTCTCATATCAGAGAAGCCATGCTCTCTTTAAGCTTCTGTGTCTGATTCACTTCTCTGAGCATGTGTAGAAACTACTCTTTTTGAATTAACTTTATGAGCAATTTCAATTTAGTGAAGTGTTAGAAATTAAAAAGTGATTCATATTATTCACCAATGTTCATTTGCTGGATCAAATTTACATATGGTACAATTTATATTGTGAATTTTGTTATATAGTTGTGAAATTAACTCCGCTACTTAGCATGATTTCACTTCAGAAAAGTGTTATACAGTAAGAAAAGTTGGCAAGTTTATTGTGATTCATATGAATTTTTAAATTGTATACAGATCTTTGATTTTTTTTTTCTTTGAGATAGGATCTCACTCTGTAGCCCTGGCTGGCCCTGAACTCACCGTGGAGCATGGACTGGCCTTGGACTCATGGCAACCTTCCTGCCTCAGCCTCCTGAGTGTGGGAATTAGAGGCATGTGCCACCATGCCTGGCTTATGTGGTGCTGGGAACTCGAACTCAGGTACTTAGCGCTTGACCCAGTGCTTGCTGGGCAAGCACTTTAACCACTGAGTCATTTCTCCAGCTCCTATATCTTTAAATTTTATTTGTTCTCTTGAACACTCATTGCAGCAATAAGTGCTTTTTATTAAATCACTTAGTTTAAATGAGGTCAATACTACCATGATAATTAAAAATCTGAAGTTATCAGGCAAAAACATGTCCTGCTTTAACATAAAGCCTTCACATACCAATGTTTGCAATTAAATGTTTTATGTTATGTCTGTTCTACTGCAGGAAAAAAGCAGAAGACTTGGTGTGGTCCCTCCAGTTCATCTGTTTCTATGAAAATAAAAAATAAAAACAAGAAGTCAAGAGGTGATTCAGAACAAAGCCCCACATTGTTCTAGAGAAGCAGGCTGGCCTCCATGTCATCCTGGGGCCTTCTTACCCACAGGCCATGCCAGGCCCTCTGCTTGTTTTTTTTTTTTTTTCAGGAGTGGATTGGAAACACATTATCATTTTCATCTTATATATGACCAGTTTCAAAACATTGGTATTGTTTTATAGATTATTGTGGTGAGATTACTGTGATGGATTCAAAGCTTAACAATTTTGAAGAATATTATAGTTTTCCAATACAAGTATAAAAATAGTAAAATAAAAACTAATTTGAGCCTGGCTTTTCCCCTTTTTATTTGTTAACTGTGGTAGGCAAGTATCTTGCCCTCTCTGAATCAAGGACATGATAAAGACTCCCAACTACTTGTTATCAAGATCAAATAAAAGTAGTGTAAACTGCAATAAGTTCAGTCAAACAGGTATTTTCTGGGCACCTATTTGCCTAGCACTATTGTGGGTACTAAACACAATGAGGTGAAGGAAAGAACAAATTCCCTGCCCTCCTGGACAGGAGCATTTAGGAAAGGGAGACAGAAAATAACATAAATACATGCACCATATATGTGCATGCAAATGTGTGTGGGTATGCATGTGTGTGCATTTTATTCTAAATCATGATACCTTCAGTGGAGAGACCAATAGGGCGATATTCTCTGGAGTAATGCTGAAGCAAGAGAAAGATCAGCCAAAGGTAAGAAAGACAGGGGTGTAGGTAGAAGGTGGCTCTGGCAAGGACCAAGATGGCCCAAGCTGCATGTGGAAAGACAAAAGGGAGCCAAGGCTATGGGCACCGAGAAGACAGAGGAGGGAAGAGAAGGAGATGAAGCCAGAGAGTCCCTGGCAGGTGTGTTGACAGGTGAGCTTAATTGCCTATGTGACCTCTCTTAGAGAGGTAAGCGGATCTTAAGGATGCTATAATCAGAGTTGATCAATGCACTGATGTTCGTAGTTGAGTGAGCTGTTACAGCTGAGCCCAGTTAGAGGGGGGCCACAGAGAACATGTCTCTGGATCTCCTGTCTCTTTCTCTCTATCTCATGCTAGAGTTCAAACCAATACTGAGCTACATTGTCAGCTCATTGAAAAATTTTTTATTTTGAGACAAACTCTGAGTTACCCAGGCTGGGTTCGACCTCGTGGTCTTGCAGCCTCAGCCTCCAAGAATCCTGGATTGCCCATGCCCACGCAGCCCTGGGGAGTGTGTCTCTCACTGGTGCTTTCCCCCTTGCTGTGCACTCCCCGGTCACTGTGAGCCGAGCAGCAGCCGTGCTCCAGCAGCTCTTTCTGCCATGATGTTTCTTTCTTAGCACCAGCTGATCATGGGCTGAATCTCCTGAAACCGAGAGCCAAACAGATGTCTCCTCCTCCAGGAGTTGTGGGGGCCCAGTATTGTGTCCCCAAGATGGGAAACCTGGCTAATACAGCAGGAGTTTGAATTTTATTTTAATTGAAATAGGAACTACTGTGGCCAGGTGCTTTCTTACTGCAAACAAAGAAGGGTGTTGGCCAATTTAAGAAAGAAATTAAATAGGCAACAGTTACAGGCCAGAAGAAAAAGCTTTCCCTGGCTTGGGATGAGCGTCTGTGGAATTGGGTTGTTTCTGGGAGTAGAAGTAGGAAGCAGTAACGTAAAAACAGTCGGGGTGTCCGTCTTATTAAACAACAGTGATTGTTCCTTCAGATGGCATTTTTTAAATTTCTAGAGGTTTTTAATCCAGATTGCTTGTTAGAATCACCTGGGAAACTTAGGAACAAAAACCAACTGAAACAACCTCCAGGGAAACTCTGCCCGCAGCTGTGCTTCCCTCCCACCCCCAAGATAATTGTGATGTGCAGTGTGTGGAGTCACTACCCAAGTTTCATGCTCACTGATTTGAGAAAGTCTGAGCTTTGAAATTCAAGAAGCCAGGTGATCCCTGCACAAGACTACCACAGCCTCAGACACCTCTTCATCATTTCTGCCCTGCTAATTTGAAGAATCTTTCAGACGGGGGACCCAATCCAACTTTGCCTTGATCTATTTTCATGGATAGAATAACATGGATAACATGAATAACATGGGGGTGGGGGGTATTGTTGCTTTATTTTTACAAATTGAAATTCTATGTCCTTAAAAAGAAGAATAATTCAGCTTTAAGAACTTTTCGTTGTGTCTGAGCAAGACAAGAGCACACAGGGGAAGCGCCACCTCCTGAGGAAAAGTTAGGAGTCCTTTATGAGCCGAGCCCGTGACTGAGAACGGGCTCTTGGCCCAAAGAATTCTGACCTGAAGAAGGGCTTTGGTGGGGCTGATAAGGGCAAACCACAGCAATGGGAAGGATCACAAAGATTGGATAAAGATGACACCTGTGTGTGAAGGGGAAGGGGCAGGGCGGAGGAGTCACAAAGCAGAATAAATTGTAGTAAATTGCAGAATCCACACACTAACAGTGACCCATAAACTCTGTGATTCTAAGTTTAGTGTGTGCCTTGTACCTGATTTGGGGCAGGATTTCTGATATCAGGGGTGTCAGCAGAGGGTGAGTCACTGGGTCATGAGGCAGCTACATGGGTAAAGTGACAGGGCAAAGAAGATATCAGGGACCACCAACATCTCAGATAGGAAGCTCATAACTATATACAGGGAGCTGAAGAAAAGTAAGCCTACCAAAATAAAGGATCCTATTGAAAAGTGGGCAAATGAAATGAAGAGGCAGTTCACTCACGAAGAAGTTTAAATGGCCAATAGATACATGAAAAGATGTTCAACATCCCTAGCCACAAGAGAAATGCAAATCAAAACAATGCTAAGATACCATCTCACTCCAGAGAGAATGGGCTGTATCAACAAGTCAAATAGTAATCAGTGCTGGCCAGGCTGTGGGGAGAAAGGAACCCTCCTGCACTGCTGGTGGGAATGTAAATTCGTACAACCACTCTGGAAAGCAATATGGAGAGCTCTCAAAAGACTAGAAATAAATATCCCCTTGGATCCAGTGACACCCCTCCTCTGAATATTTCCAAAAGAGACCACAACAACACACAACAGAGATATATGTATACCTATGTTCATAGCAGCACAATTAACAATAGCTAAACCATGGAAGACACCAAAATACCTATCAACAGACCAGTGGATACACGAACTGCGGTATTTATACACAATGGAATACTATGCATCTACAAAGTCCAGCAATGTGGAGGCTTTTATAGGCAAATGGAAGAAACTTGAGAACATCATGTTTAGTGAAGTCAGTCAGAAGCAGAAGGTGAAACATCAAATGGTCTCTCTGATATTAGAGTCCCAGGGGGCAACTATCTCATGAAACTTAAAATGAAAACGTGAACCAGGGGGTAAGGGTGGGGAGGGAGGGAGGGGAGGGCAGGTGGAGGGACAAGAGAGTGGGAAAGTCCTTGTCACCTTGACAAGATATGTCTGTGCACAAAATGCTCAACTTCACTGTAAACCTTAAATTTTGCACATATACATATCAATAAAATGGGGAAAAAAGAGGAGAAAAAAAGACATCAGGGAAAGTCTGAAATGGAGAAGCTCTTGCCACTTTTTTCCCTTTTTCTCTTATGGGGAGTCAAAGCATTGATGCAAGATTGTCCAGGAGAAGGTCATAATAGTAGGTTTTTATATACATAAATTTAACTGAGGCAATTCCCTCTCAGATAAACTTAAGCAGACAGTTCAGGATACAGGGGCCTCTGAAGAGTCCAAGAAGGGAAAGAGTTAAAGGGCCGGTCAAAGCGGATTGGTAAGCAGGGGATCCACTCCAGCATGCGATGAAACCACGACTTTCCAGATTCCCTTCCCCATTGTCTTTTACCTAGATTTTCTCAGAACTTTTGTAAACTATCTTTTATGATTCCCAACTTATTAGCATAAAAGCAACAAGCTGTATCTAGCACTGCACATAATCCTCCTTGAGACATAAGTCCAGTTCTTCTTATTTTTTGTAAAACAATCCTAGCTAATGAACTGACCTGAGTATGTAAAAGATCTACGGCAGAGTGAAGTCCCGTCAGATCCGTGTCCACTAATCGAGTCATCTAGTGAGTACCCACTTCTCCCCTAACTGAAGCCACTGTGCTGAGTCATGCCACGCCTGTGATTCCAAGCCCCTCAAGCCCTGGAACCAGGAGGGTGCTGCTCGTGTGGCTCAATACAGGAACTTGAAGGAGTCAAAAGAGGTGACCCATCTGGTCCACTATAGGCATAGAGCAAGGGAAGCACACATACGGCCAGGGGCAAAACTGGAGCGGTATCTAGGCTACTCGGGAGAGCACATGTGGTAAGAGCAGAAGTACAAGCTAACCGGGCTTCTGCAGGGGCGTGATGAGCCTTAGAGGCTTCCATGATAATGGTTAGCGAAGAACCGCAGGTTGACTCACGGGGGGAAAGAGCTAAATCCAAAAATTTCAGTCTTCCAGCAGCAAGCATTTCTGGAAAGTGTCTCCGAGGGTAAAAGAAGATGGATTATTAGGACAGGAAGACTAACTGCTACAGACTAAATGGGAGCTTGTACTCCCACCCCAGTGTAGTAAGAAGCTTTTGCCTTCAAATAAATCCAGCAATCTGCAGCCAGCTGAGGCTGGGTCATATTAAGCAGCTGGTGTGTGCCTGAAAGCACTGGACATAAGCTGGGGAGCTGCTGAGAAACCAGTCTTGGTGGTTGGGGATCAGATACTATAGGAGTTGTGGCTGGTGGCTGAAAAAACATGGGTGAGAAGGCTGGAATAAGGGGCCTCCTAGGTTGGTTAGCAGTTCTATGGGCTTCAGGGGTCTCTTGGGAGTTCAAGATTTTTTTTCATATGGTAAACAGATGTCCTATATCATACCCTGAGACATAAAGACAGAGTGCCCAGGTGACTCCATATGTCCATGGATAATGGAGGAGGTTTATTAACCTTTATGATTATTGGCTCTTTTCCTAGTAATAGGATTCCATTTCTAAGATAGTGGGGTTGGGGTGGTACTTTCCATATAATAAGATTCTCAATATTATTTCAGCCCCCTTTTGACACGTGACTATCTGTACACAATCCCAAGAGGGGCAAAAGAATTGGTCCAGTTGGTTACATTCTTGATTGGTTGGGTTTCCTGTGCAAAGGTAGAAATTAACAGTCCTGAATTACCCTGTTACCACATAATATGGAATAAATTTGTCTGCAGGAAAGAAATCAGCCAGGTTTACTTGAAATAACAGGGCGTTCCCTCAGACCAATTAATGGAGTTGTAAACTTATGCAGTAGCAAAAGATGAGAAAGTAAAAGCATATTTTAAAGGGGGCCACAGAATAAGTTGAACCTGAAACGGCGCAAAATAGCAAAGAGAAAATGGTAAGCAGTCCCAGATACAAGTCCATCTTAGCTTTAGAGGGTCTGATCAAGGCCTGAGTCTCCATGCCGCCTCTGTGGAGTGCTTATCCTTAGCATCTTTTATACAGGAGTGATGAATCAGACAGGAATTCCAGTGACTTTGATGGTCATGGAAGTGGTGGGGATGGTGGTGTGTGGTCCCCTCCCGGCAGAAGTGAATCCTTTATGGGACTTTTTGGAATAAACCAGGTCACCAGGTTGAAATGGGTGGCAGGGTGTTAAGGAGGGCAACAACAAGACTACAGGACACGAGTCTGAGCTGCAGCCTGGACTTGCTGGGGAAACTGAAGGTATTTTAATAGATATTGATGTGTAATTTCTGCAACAATAGGATCCCAGACCTTGGGTAATAAGGGAGGAGGCCACCCAAAAAAATCTTATAGGGGGTGAATCCTACCTTATAAGGAGTACATTGGACTTGGAGGAGAGCTAGAGGGAGCAGATTGACCCAGTTACCACCTCTCTCCAGAATTAATTTAGTTAAAGTTGACCTAATCATTCAGTTCAAGCATTTAATCTGTTCTGAGCTCTGGGGCCGGTAGGCGCAATGTAGTTTCCATTCAATCCTAGTGCCTTCCTGACATTTTGAGCCAGGGAAGAGATGAAGGCAGGACCATTAACACAGCCAGTTGAGAGAGGTATCCTGAACCTCAGAATAATCTCATGCAAACATTTTGCCACAATGAGGGTGGTTTCAGATTAAGTGGCTTTTGCTTTCACTCATCTGGGAAAAGTGTCTACTAAGACTAAAAGATACTTACAACCCGACTTTTACCTTAGTAATCTTTGTCACTGTGACTCAAGACACAACACCCACAACTTAGGGAGGAAAGATTTAGTTTAGTTTGGTTTCAGAAGGTCACAGTCCATTCACAAGTGATTGTCTGGAAAATGGTAGAATCAAATGCTGTGGCCGCAGCTTAGAGCCTGAGCCAGAGCTGGTATCCTGGAGACAGAGATCCTCACAGCAGCATGGCAGAACAGAGAAGCCTGGGAGGAAAGGTGGAAGCAGCACATGTCCCTCCAGGTCAAGCCCCAAGCATCTGTCCCTTCCAGCCAGGCCCCATCTACCAACATTACACAGTGTCCATAGGAACATGAGGCTTTGGTGGGACACTCTAGATCCAAGCCGTGACATCAGTGAAGTCAATTTCCCAATGTTTGCTCAGGGTAAGTCCCTTCAATCAGATGCCCGAGGCCCTCCATGGCCCTTGCTTTGAGTTGTCCTGGTTACATGCCAAGCATCAATGGACTACCTGAGATCCAAGAGCTGGAGGTTGCAGATATCATACCATGGAAAGAGAAGCTCATCCAGCTTTGTTCCACCAAGGTGGGTGGTGTCATGAAGCTGTTTGATGAGAAGTCTTCCAAATTCCTTTGGGATAATCAGTCTGGAGTCCTTTAGTGTCCACCGTCCGTCAGGGTTTTTAACAGTCGCTTGTCCTTTCACTTCTGACTTTTCCTCTGGGGTGTACATGGGCTGTGAGGGTAGCTTTAGATGGGGAAATTCTTAAGGGAAGGAAAGGTCAGAGTTTTAACTGACTCCTGGGCTGCTTGTTCTGCTCCCTGATTTGCTAGTCAGTTTCCTGAAGCTTCCAGAGTGCTGGGGTTTTGGTGTCTATGACAGTGGATGACAGTAACCATTTTGGGGAGTCAAATCACCTCAAGAAGGGCTTCCTCCTTATTTTTAATGGTCTTTCCTGAAGTCATTAAAAGATCTTGTTTATTATAGATCATAGCATGGACATGAACAGTAGCAGAAACACACAGGCTATCAGTGTGATTTATTGACCTGCTTGTTTTTTCCCCATCTCAGAGTCTGGGTCAGTGTGATGAGTTAGATCTGCTGGGCTGACATACTTTGTTGCAGAGTTGGTGTCCAGATGACTCAGTTTTGAGTGATGACAGCCACTCCAGACTTTCTGATTCCATGTCCAGAAAACTGCTGCCTTGATGAAGAGGGTGGCCTCCGTGTTCAGTCAGGGGGAAGTCTTGCAGATGAAAGTAACTCACATGTGATATCTCCAGCATAATCTCACAGATGTGGATTGGGGTCTCTGGACTATTGTGTAGCAACAGTGTCACAGGGTTGAGACTTTGGGTGGCGGAGAAAGTCAACTAGGGTTGATCAAGGAGGCAGCTCTGATATTGAGTGATGAGGGCATGCCATCTACCAGTGGCATCTCTGAGTAGGGCCTCGCCCTCATGTGGGCCACTGTTAGTTCCTGTCTTAGTTACTTTTTCATCATTGTGACTCAATACCCAAAATCCACAACTTTACAGAGGAAAGATTTATTGTAGTTAACATTTTCAGAAGGCCACAGTCCATTCATGGGTGTGTGGATGGGAAATGGAGGCACAGCTAGAGCCAGTGCCAGAGCTGGAGCTGGTGCTCTGGAGACAGAGATCCTCACAACAGCATGGCAGAGCTGAGCCTAGTCTTGGAGAAAGGTTGTAAGCAGCATACACCCCTCCAGGTCAAGCCCCATGCATCTGCCCCTTCTAGCCAGGTCCCAGCTCCCAACACTATACAGTATTCATAGGTACATGAGGCTTTTGGGGGACACTGCAGATCCAAATTATGACAAGTCCTGTCACAGAGTCAGTTTATCAGCTTGTTTTACCAACAGAGACCTAGTGGCTATGGTATGTAGACAGATTGATCAGCCAGAGGCTACAGGGTCCAATCTTTTAGAGAGATATGCCACTGGCCACTTCCAAGGACTCAAACTTTGAATGAATATCCTCTTAACTACGCTTCTTACCTCGTGTATATAGAGAAGAAACAGCTTGGTGATGTCTGGGAGTTCCAGGGCTGGAGCCTCTGCTACAACAGCTGTTAAAGCTTGGAGTCCTTGTTCCTTCTGATCTATCTGTGTTCAAGGTTGATTTCCTTCTGTGGTGGCTTCACGATTTCAGCAAATACAGGAATCCAGAGGTGGCAGTGTCTGGCTACCCCTAAGAATTCTCATGCCTGCATTCTCATAGTAGAAATCAAAATCCAGAGAATGGTTTCTGTCCAGGCTGCAAAGAGGGCTCACTTACCTTGTGCGAATTCATACCCCTGTCAGTGCAGAGTTGCAGCTTCTTGCTAGAGACTCAGTATCCCAGTTCTTCTAGCAGCTGGAGCAGGTTTTGTGTGTCTTGTAGGCATCATTGATAATTTGGAGCAGCCAGCAAGACAGTATCTACGTACTGAAGGAGGAATCTGAACAGCCTATTGATGTTTTTGTAAGGCTCCCCCTAAAAAGGCTGGGGAGTTTTTTGACCCGTGGGGGAGCCGAGTCCAAGTCAGTTGTTGGCTGTCTCTCAACCAAGGCTCAGTCCACACAAAGGCAAATGTGGGTTGGCTGACAGAGGTCAGTGGAATGAAAAAGTAAGAGTTCTTTAGGTCCAGGACTGTATCGACCTGGTGCTCTGGTGACAATGGGCTAAGTAGAGTGTAAGGGTTAGGAACTGGGGGTGGGGGGAGGTATTGTTTTCACTCTCTGATTCACCTCTCTGAGATCCTGTACAGGCCAGAAATCATAGGGGCCAGGCTTCTGCAGGAGCAGGAAAGGAGTGTTCCAGGCCTATTAACAGGGATTTAGAATTCCAGCCTGTAGAAGGCAATCTACATGGGATACAATGCCCAATTTGGCCTTTTGGCTCATGGGGTATTGATGATATGGACTGGTGTACTGGTGTGACTATGGCTAGCAAGATAACTACAATTGGTTAGGTGGTGTGCTGCCAGATCAGGGGGATTTGTTTCAGCTCATAACAGAGGGTAGTCAGCTTGGAGTTGTTTTAGTAGGCTGCAAAGTCAGCTTGCTTTTCCTGCAGAGGTTTTATGCCCAAGAAAATAAGTTATTCTTTGGACAAAGGCAGGGTAAGGAGGAACTGATAGGCTGGCAAAATGAAAGGCTGGTTTCTTGTGGGAAAAAAGCAATATTAGTCCTTAGCTTCTGAAGGAAATTTCTACTTATTAGTAGAAAAGGACAGTTTGGAGCTACCATGAAAGAGCGGGTAATTTGTGTGTTACCTAGGTTGACAACTTGCATTGAGGTAAATGAATATTTTTGGATGGGCCCTGTGGCTTCGTGGATGGAAACTGTTTTGACTGTTGACCAAAGGGGTCCTTTAGGAATGACATTTCCACCCCACTGTTGACCGAGAACTTTAGTGGGTGACTCTCTTACTTTCATGGGCTCCTGGAGGGTCTAAGGGAATGGAGACTTGGCCTCTTCATTCTGACTTAGGTTCTGCCTTCCATGGAAGGGTTAGAATCTTCTTTGGTTTGTTTGGGCATTCATTTTTCCAATGAATGCAATAGGCTTGCAATAGGTATACTGATCCTTTGTCAGAGGGACCTGAGGATTCCATTTCTGGCCAGAAGGTGGGACTTTCTAATGGGAAGTAGCTGACTTACCGGGTCCAATATTCCCTTGGAATGCCACCACCATAATTTCTGCCTTTCTTTTTGCTGCTCTGTCAGTTGCTCAGTCTGCTGCTTAGGTGGCCTCTTTTTGGGTTTCTACATCCTGGTTGTAATAGACCTTCTGGGCTGTTTCAAGTAATTGAGAAGTAATTCATATCAAGGAAACGTTCCAACTTTTGTAATGTTTTCCGGATGTTTGGGGCTGCCTGGGCCATAAAAGCCAAATTGAGGGCATGAGAGTTTTCTGGTGCCAAGTCATAAAATGGAGTATGCATATGGAATGCATCCTGGAGGCGCCCGAGGAAAGCTCCAGGTGATTCCTCTGGTCCCTGAGTAACCTTGATTGTCTTAGAGAGATTAATGGGTTTTCAGGCTGCCCCTCATGTACCTGATAGTAGGTGACGGTGATAAGCGGTCAACAAATGGAATCCCACTTCTGGATTAGGATGGGTAGCAGGGAATATTTCACACAGGAGGGCCTGATTCTCTTCTTGATTTCATGGAACTGAGACCAGGATGTTTTTTCTAGTCTCTGAGAGGATGTGTTCCCTTTCTTCAGAAGTAATAGTAAGTGATAAGCAGTTGGTGGCAATCATCCCATGCGGAAAGGTGGGTGTTCAGGATAGACTCTACAAGGGAAGTAAGAGCTTGTGGTTTATCCAAGAAGAGTGGGTTTTGACCTCTCCAAGTATAAAGGTTCACTGTAGAGAAAGAAGTATAAATTTAAAAAGGTTATGAATGAGCCCCTCTCTCCTTCACAGGGAGTGTCTACAAGAGCAGGATAGCAGCTCATCATGAGAGTGAAGATGGCATAGGAGAGGTGGTGACTGAGGTGGCGAATGGGACTTAGCTGTGGAGTTAGCTAGTGAAGAGACTGGTGAGGTCTATGAGGCAGAAGGGGGAGATTGAACAGACTGGGCTAGTGGAGAAAGATTTGGGGGGGTAGAAAGGTTTCAAGGAAGAGGAAACGAGAGATGAAGGAGGTCTGAGAAGATTTGAAGTAGAGGGATAAGGAAGAGGGGGAAGACCCTCTGAGGTATCCTGAAGGATGTCTTTGGGGGATGTTTTTATTAGTTTTAACAGCATAGAGAAAAGCTGGGTTTGCAGTCATGAAGTCACATAGGGGGTTCGAGGAGAAGGCCGAACCATTGGTTGATATAAAAAAACAAGCCAGTGGCCTTCTGCCAAACAGCTGGGACATCATGGGGATCAAAACAACCCATGGAAGGCCAACCAACATCAAAGTTATGCCAATCTATTTTGCACAGTGTTTGGAGTGACCTCGGGTGCAGTATACTCCATAGACTCCTTTAAACCCAAGAGAGAAATTACCAAGTGTACCCAGAAGCTGAGAAGCCAGGTGACTGTGAGCAGCACCTATGTGTCAAATTAAAATAATAAATAGTAAAGGCCAAGGGAAGGAAAAAGTAAGAGAAAGGTGCCTGAGCTAAGAGAAGGGAAATTCAGACAGAAAGATCAAAACTGGGAAAGTTGTCTAGACCAAAAAGACTAGGCAAACAGACCAGGCCCCCTTTCCTAACACTGTTGTGATCAAATGGAGAGGGGATATGGGCACAGCAGAAAAACCAGGAAATTAACAGACGTGCTTACTAGAAGACTCAGCAGCCAATTTGAATTTTACAGAAGTAAGTCCAAAGCTCTCCAGGCTGGGCGAAGCATTTCATGGGGCCCTGGAACATTTCATCGGTAGACTGTGAGTCTTAACCAACCCCAGAAAACAACAGTGTGGTCTTCCTGGGAGTAGGCTCTTTGATCTCACCAGGGTGCCTAAATGTTGTACCCAGGCAAGACAAAACATACACACACACACACACACACACACACACACACACACACACACACAAGAAGTGCCACTTACTGAGGAGAAATTAGGTATCTTTTATTAGCAGGCAACTGAGAATGGGCTCAGGGCCCAAAGAAAGAATTCTCAGACATGAAGGGAGGCTTTGGTGGGTGTTATAAAGGCAAAAACTACAAGAGTGGGAAGGATCACAAGGATTTGCTAGAGGAAGTTAACAGTGGTGTGTAAAGGGAAGGGGCACATGTGGGGAGTTGCAAAACAGAATAAGCAGCAGTAAATTACAGAATGCATAAAAATAAATTAATAGAAATCAACTAACGGTAACAACAAACTAACTACGATTCAAAATTTAATTTATGCCTTGTGCCTGAATTTGAGCGAGGTTTCCCATAACAGCCTAGAGGCAGGGGGTTAAGCAGAGGGTGAGTCACCAGGTCGTGAGGCAGCTACACAGGGGAAGTGACAGGGACAAAGAAGACATCAGGGAAATTCTAAAACAGTGGAACTCTTGCCACTTCATTATAATAAGTCTATCTTTCTTCATAATATGCTTTCAATCACATCTGTTTAGTAACTCAGCTAATTTTTTTTTCTGTGCTAAGGTGTACAGGCATGTAGCCATACAACTGTAGTGTACACCAAGGGTACAAATTGGGCGTGAGCGGGCAATAGCCCCAGGACTCTTCTTTTTTTCTAATCTCCAACTGTTATTAATCTTGACAGCCTCTCTCAGATGCCTGAATATTATATTTCCTACCTCCCCCTGCTTCCAGGGCTCTAGGATTTATTTGTATTCTGTCAAGGGCAGAGAAGCTCATGCCTTATGTGAAGGGAAAAGAGATGCAGAAACCACAAGCAACTGGCATTAATAAGAGTAGATCAGCTCACCTGGGGCTTAGAGTCGGCTCCCTGCTGCCTCAGAGGCCTTCTGTCCCACCACTGGGTGTTGTGCTACTGCCAGACCCCTGGCAGGGGAACGAGTGGTAATCCCACAGCTGCCATGAACCTGGCAACTAACACCTGCTCCTCTCAATTTTGATACTTTAAACTTTTGATCGTGTCTTTGCTTTTTTTTTGTTTGTTTTGTTTTGTTTGTTTTTTTGTTTTTTTTTTTTTTACATTAATGGAGACTGAGCTGAGAGCCTTGGCATTTTTTTGTATTTTGAGACAATGATTTACTAAAATGCCCATGCTGGTCTTGAACTTGTCATCCTCTTGCCTCAGCCTCCTAACTAGCTGGAATTACAGGTGTACACTAGGATACTTGGCTCCACAAGTTTTTAAAGTCTCTGATTCCATATGTAAAATTTCTTTCCATTAAAAATATCTGGAACAATTTGTGTTTTTTTCAACTAAACACTGATAAATAAAATATTTGGTGCCAGAGTGACTCTAGGAAACAACGTCAAATGTGGTATCTTAGTTCATGTGGGCCAACTTAACAAATACTTTATACTGAGTAAAACAACAAAATGTTTTGTTCACTATTCTGGAGACTGAGAAATCCAAGGTCAAGGGGCCATCAAGTTCACATGTGGGGACGGCATGTTCCTCACAGATGGTGTGTTCAACATATCTTTCCAAGGCAGAATGGCAAAAGGCGGGGGGTGGCAACATGGTCCCTCAGGCCTCTTTGATAAGGGCACTAATCTCATTCATGAAGGTTCCACCCTTGTGACCTAGTTGTTCCCAAAGGCATATAAGAGATCATAGGAGATATCACATAAGAGATCAGATTTCAACATAGGAATTTTGAAAGGCACAAATATTCAGACCATTGCAGCGGGGTTCTGGGATCTGTTGTTGAGCTAGATGCAGTGATGACCTCATCTTTGTGGAAATGGGACCCTGGAAGTACATAGCATGCAGTGACCACACAATGACTTTGTTTACAATCTGCACATGTGAGGAATGAAGGCAAGACTCTGTGGATGCAGATAGCCCCTGGAGGATGCGGGGACAGCATGCCAATGAGGCCTGGGCGTAAGCTTGCCTATCCAAGCTGTATGGAAAGCTTAAGGAAAGAAAATTTCATGCTCAGGGTTTTAGTTTTCAACTCAAAGCATAGTCAGAACTCAGAGATCTTTAGTAATTGTCCTAAAAAAAATAAACAAGAAAAAAGAAACGAATCTTTTCTATTTTTCTTGTGGCTTCTGGGCTATTACCTCTCTGCATACCCCAAAATGACTAGAAAACAGAACTTATGAGCTGCAGAATTAAAATATGCATTGAATTCACTGGTGTACCATGTTTTCTGTAAATTTGGGGGAATTTGTGGATGAAGAAAGGGACTCTGAACTGCAGTGAGGCATCTGAGTGCATTTGGTGGGACTCCAGTATTTTCTGCCAACAGAGGCAATCTCCTCTGTCTTATCTAAGGAGATGTATTCCCTCTTGCTTGAAGCCCTGAGTAATCTCATTTAAGGCTGTTGCGTTTTAAGGGGATACTGATTCACTTCAAAATCTAAGCCCAACCCCCCACCTGAGGCAGCAGTGAGCAGCCCCCAGGGTCCAAGTTTAAATCTGACCCAAGGAGACCAAGAGATCTCCATGCTGATAAGACTAAGAAATGCTGCTGGGAGCCTGCAGCCATGCACAGCCCCTTGGGTCTTTCCTGGGAAGCTCTATATTCCTGTGAGCAGCACCCGCCGTGGATGCCTGCTAGCCAGTTGCAGGAAGGTCTGAGATCACAGAGCAGCTGGCTTGGCATGGTTTGTCTCACACCAGCATAAAGTTGTCCGATTGTCCCTTAGCACTTGATGGGATAGCTCATTCATTTACATTTTTTAGCCCCTTCTGATCTAAATAGAATTTAAAAATGAGTTCAGGGGACTTGAGGAAGGAGCAAGATGGCAGGGACGGGCAGAGCCAGTCACCGCTCTCTCTGTGGCTGTGCTTTCTTTTGTGTTCCACCAAATCCAAATCCCCTCAGAGGAAACATCATTATTTTAGGTACCACCGAAAGAGGACGATGTTACCAACAGTGATTTTTGCTGCACAGTTGATCAAAAGACACACCCTGATTCAGAAGTGTTAAAATTGGGAGGGAAAAGATCATGTTTTAAAATTACTGAGAAACAATACAATAAATTCTTTGAGTCTGACCCTCCCTCCCCTCATAACTCCTTAGGGAGATGCATTGTTTCTCTTACAAAGAATCTAGCACATTCCTCCAGCTCATAAGTCATTGCTCAGACAGCAGATTCCTGCAGATTTCAGTGTTTTTAAAGATACAGAAAAAAGTACAATATAACATGAAATATGTTGTTAATAATGTGAGAAAATGCACAAAAATTGAAAACATAAGCTAGTAAAATGTTGATAAAATCTTAATAAAATGTTTACTGTTTAAAGAATTCATAAGAAAAATTTCAATTGAAAAAAAAAACAAGAATGAGACCCTGTCTGAAAAAAAAAGAAGAAAACAACAAGAACCATTGAATTCATTCATTTAGGAGATATTTGCTGAATATTTCTTATGTTCCAAACTCATATCGGCTCTGAGAATGTTCAGTAAACATAGAAACAACAACAAAAATCTGTGTCCCAATGACACTTATAATGCTATAAAGACTACACGTTGCTCACCTCTTGGAAGTGAGCAAGCAAAGAAAGGCGGGGGCCTGGGGCTGGAGAAAAGGCTCAGTGGTTAAAGTGCTTGCCTAGTAAGTGCTATGTCAAGCACTAAGTATTCAAATTCAATTCCCAGCATCACAAAAGCTGGACATGGTGGGGCACACCTGTAATCCCAGCACTCAGGAGGCTGAGGTAAGAGGATTGCCGTGAGCACAAAACCAGCCTGGGCTCCATAGTGAGTTCAGGACCAGCCTGGACTACAGAGTGAGACCTTATCTCAAAATAAATAAATAAATAAATAAGTAAATGGAAGGGGCCCAGTCCTAACCTCTCCTTCAAGGGCACATTCCTGATGGTCTAACATCCTTCTCCCACTCTTGAAGGTTCTGTCACTTCCCAGGAGTGCTTCTGAAAGAGTGAAATGGCTTCCCTGTTGCTAACCCTCTTCCTTTTGACTTTGGTTTTCCTTGGCCAGCGGGCACCTACCCACCACTAACCACAATGGAACAAAGAGAAAGTAACAATGTACCCGAAACCAAAGTTAAAACAAGGATGTAAGCAGGCCCAGTTGCACCTAATATGTATTGTCTTAAATATACCAGCCTATATTGTTTGGTACATGAAATCTTGTGTGTATTGTAAAATCTATCTTGTTGATATATGAAATCTTGTGTATGTTGTAGAATTTGACTGTAAAATCTCTGTAAAAATTTGGCTGAGGCCTGGACTCTGACAGAAAGGAGTCTGTGCCCAGTCAGCTGGTGACTTTAATAAATCAAATTCTACCTCCACCTGTTCTCGAGTACTTTTCATGCAACACTTCACATCAACAATCTCCATTGCAGCTCCAATCCAGTCCTCAGGTCTTTGCCATCGCCTTGGGATAATGACCAAAGCACAAGACTCACACGGTCCTATAGTCCAGGACTGGTCTACCTCTATCTCACGTCTGAGCATCCACTGGACCCTCCAGCTTTTGCTTGTGCTTGTGACCATTTTGCTCTCTCTCTCTTCTTGGACTGAGGAGTTCTCCCAGTAAATTTTCTTTATTTATGTATAATTTCTACTAACTCTGCCTGTCTTAGAACCCTAACCAATACATATTACTTGGAAAAGGAACTCTGCAGATACAGTTGAGTTTAGTGGCCTTAAAATAGAGAGGCTAACTTGAATTATCCAAATGTGTCCAGTCTAATCACAAGAACACTTAAAGCAAAGAACTTTCTCTGCATGGAGTCAGAGAGTCCAAGAATGAAAGGGGTCTTCTGAGGTGGTGAGGTGCACATCCAAGGGCAAGAGAGCTAAGAAGAGCCCAGAAGCTAAGGGCACCTACACATGCCTGAGAACAAGCCAGAGGTGGGTCATCAGCCCTACAGTTGCGAGAAGCTGGACTTGGCCAATGGTAGAATAAAGTTGAAAGTGATGGCTTCCAGGGCTCCAGATGTGTTCAGTTGGCCAAATCTTCTTTCAGCCCTGTGAACCGGCAGAGAGGGGCCAGCCAAGCATGGTGAGAGGATGCATTTGGGCTGTTCAATCCACTAGGTGTGTGGCACTTTCCTGGCAGCAATGGAACCTACCCAGAAAGACAGAGCCATACAAAGACCTGAACATCGTGTCAGCCCACAGGAGGCCAGTTTGGCTGCAGGAGTGAGCAGGAGTGGGTGGAAGGAGGTAAGATGCAAGGAGCGCAGAGAGAGGCAGGTTGGGAGCCTGTGTGGTGCTATGAGGGCTTCCTTTGGCTTTTACTACGAAAGGAACAAGAAGTCACGGGGCTTTGAGAGGAGGGACAAATGACTTGATTTACTTTCATTCTTGTTAAGCATGGGACTCTGGGCTGCATATATGTGAAGAACTGGCTGTACTCTTGATCTGCTCCCTCACCCTCGGAAGTCCCTTTTAGAGGTTTTATTCTTCTGTTTGCTTAGTACAGATCAGGGAAGAAATGCAGAAGCAGAGAGACCAGTTAGGAGATTAGTGTAACAATGTAGAAAAACCCTGCACTTAAAAAAAAGTGTTTAAAATGTGTACACATGAAATAACATGATGTCTGATTTACTTCTAGGGGGGACAGATAGACAGGTAAGCCTGGGCTTGACACTGGTCAACGCTGGATGGGGGAAATATTGACTTCATTGTTTTCTTTTTCTTCTTTTATATGTGTTTAAAAATCTCCCTAATTAAAAGTTTTTTTAGTTTGGTGTGGTCGCATATCATCCTTTAAAACTGATGCAGGAGGATTGTGCAATCAAGCCCAAACTGTTCAACATAGGGAGTTCAAGGCCAGCCTGCCCTACATAGTGAGACCTTGCCTCAAAACAAAACAAAATCTTAAGCTATGTGAGTGAATGAGAGAGTGGTTGTACAGTAACATTTAAAAAGTCTGGAAAGATATACAAGAAAGCGACAGCTATCTCCTGGATTTGGGGGTCCAGAGAGGACTCCTACTTATCTTTCATTGTTCCAATCTTTTATTTTTTATCTCATATTATCAAGAAAAATAATATATTTCAATTTAAGGGAAAGAAAAAAGGAAATGGGAGCTAGGAAGAAGCATGCCAAGTGCTGCCAGTGCTTGCTTCTGGCAGGTAGGGCCACAGAATTTTTTTCCTGCTTGCTTATTGTTGTCGCTAATTTCTAAATTGTGCATATATTGGGAGAAGGTTTTTTTAAATCATAAAACTAGATCACGTCCATTGGAAAAAATTCATTTTTTGTAACTACTAAGATTTTTTAAATATATAGGTTACATTGTACCCATAAAATAGATACAATTATTATTTATCAATTAAAATTAAAAAATAAAACAAAGCCTGGAGAGGCTGTTGTGACATCTTAGAATTTGGACTGAGAGATGATACAGCTTTTACCAGTGATCCAAATTGTACAAAGAAATTTAAATGATTTAGAAAAATGTTTCTTTTTTTTCAAGAATAAAGTTTAAAGTGAGGACAACAGGTCTTGTAAATGTGAGCTGGGCATTGTCTATAACAGCTGTTATACTCTAACAACTGTTAAACTCTAAGGATTTGGGAACAAAAGACTGGTTGACTTTTAATGGTCCCCAGAGAATATAGTTGGAATGAGAAAAGCCTTTTTAATGATTATTCAAAATCCAAAAATTGCCACCAAAAAGCCCAATTATTTTCACTACAATAAAAATCAATCACCATAACAAATCAAAAACAAATAATGAACCAGGAAAAAGATGTTAGAAACAAGAGCAAAGACAGAGGGCTGTTTTCTCTAAATTATAAAGAATTCTTAGAAACAGAAAAGGAGAATCCAAAAGAAAAATGGGCAAAAAAAAAAAAAAAGTGAAGAGATAGTTTATAGGAAAAGAAACTCAAATGGTCCTTTGAATGAAAAGGTGCTCAATCTCTCAAGCAAACTGAAAGCTGACTGGATTACCCCTTCTCATCTGCGAGACTGGCAAATCCCCAAGCATTACACAGGCACTTCAGTGCATTGTTTATGAGATTGCCAAATGGTATATCCAGTATGGAGAACATCTTCTCAGTGTAGTATTTAGTGTTACAAAACCTCAAGTGACCAGCAAACCCATTTCTGAGTGTTAATCTTGGTACATACGTATGAGGACAAAAAGGCATATTTATAAGCTTGAAGAACAAAAGGCTTAAACAAAAAGTTGAATCATCAGCTGGACAGAAGTCAAGAAACTAAGGCCCATTCATAAGAAGAAATATAATGCAGCACTGAAAATGAATGAGATCACTGTTGTTGCCCAGAACATATTGTTGAAGGAAAAGCCAATTGCTCAACCTTAAGTAACACACACACACACACACACACACAGACACACACACACACACACAAGCATCCAAGGCATCAGGCATGCTGTTTTGTGGTAGAGTGCTTGCCTAATGTGTGCTAGCATGTATGAGGCCCTGAGTGCAATCCCATGCCAAAAAAAAGAAAGAAAGAAAAAGAAAAAAAAGAAAAGCCACATGCAGAGTGTTATAACAAAATGCTACAAGGGGAGAGGAAGGGGAGTAAGTAGGAGCATTTGCATTTATTTATATATACATCGAGCAGGAAGGTCCACGAGGAAACAAAATAGTTATGTGTAGGGCAGTATACTATATGCACGTGTGCGAGTGTTTGTGTGTGTACATTTTGAACCATGTAGATGTATTAACCATTCAAGCAAGATGTAAGTTAATGTAAGCAAGCAAACACAGCAACATTTACTGAATAAACTGAGATTATACTTAGAATTTGGCTCAGTTTGAAGGACTCCTAGTATTGAAAGAAAGAGGAACCCCAGACTATATAGGAGAAACAAAAAATTAGAAAATATGAACTATTATCTGTGTTTTTGTTGTATTCAGTGCCGAGTAGAACCCAGGGCCTCACAGGTTGGGCAAGTGTCTTATAGTAGGCTGCACTCCCAGCCCTGCTATCCATGTGTAGGTATGAGGATGCTTCACCCCACCCTCGTATGCTCTTGGGGTCTTGAATGTTGACTATCTGGACCTTTCAAACTCCGTTCTAATTATTTGTTACCAAGTGTTATACTTTAGGTCTGGAAAATCCCCCAAAGCCTCACCTCATATATTTGGATTACCTATGGATTTTGTGTGCTGTTAGGTGGTGGGGCCTTTTTGGGAGGGCAGGTCATGTAGGGAACATCCTGGGAGAAGGTACTACTGCCTCAGTTTCTCTTTAAGCCTTCATTCTTCCTCTTGCAATACATTGAACAACTTCTCTCCAGATAGGACTCCACCGAGCACTCCCACCATTGCCAGTTGCCCATGAACAGACTGAGACTTCTGAAACCATGAGATAAATTAACCTTTCCTCTCTTAAGTCGTGGCTGCTGAGTGTTGTGTCCCAGCAATGAGAAAGTGACTAAGACACCAAGTTTGTCTTTCTAGACCAATGCCTGGGACAGAGTTGACTGGTACTTACTGAATGTTACTTCTTTCTCCTAGGAAGTATGAACTATATTATTTTTCTTTGTAACCCGATATAAATATCACTCCTTTTCTTCTCTCCAATAATTTTGTGGGCTCTTAATCCTCCTAACTTTGAAGGAGGAAAGCCCTAAGTTTCAAAGAGATACTCACTTAAGTTTACACAAGTAGGTGACGAAGTTGCAGTTCACCAGACTTAAGGGATCAATGGTAGAACACTTACCGAACCTTTGTGAGGCCTTGAGTTTGATCCCAAGCACAACAAACAACAACAACAAGACCCAACACCCAGACTCTGGAATGCTGCATCAACACCCGTCTCTTGTGTCTTGTCTGGGTGAGAAATGACAAAGGCGTGGCTCCTGTCCACAACTCCAAGACACTGTCATGCCCATTACTCCGAATGGCTGTCTTCTTATTTCCATTTTCACTCACTACTTCTCTTCATCTTCACACACTCCACGCAACCAAGAGCCTAAAACAGTCTTTACATGCCCATAATAAACAGATGAAATTTTAAGAGTGTAAGTCAACACAAATGATCATGGAAGAATGGGAAGTGGAAACAAAATTAGAATGACTCAAGATCTTGTGTTTGTCTTACCTGGAATTTGAAAGTGAAAATATGAGAAGCTCACATAGTGTTTATTCACCTAGAAGATGCCATACTCAGCATTTCCTGTCATTGCTGGTCTCTGCACCAGGTCCTGACCTATTGGAACCACCCACCCACCCCAGGAATGGAGCCAGTTCACTGACTTCCTGTTTGTGTGGCAGTGTCCCTCTTACCCAGTGAGTGCTCCAGGTTGGCTGACCTGGGCTGTGTCTTTAGCCAGAAAACTTCAGCTTTGCCTTCTCTGCATGTCAGGTCACCAGAAGCTAAGTTGGACAGAAGTCAAGAAGCAAATTGATGATATGAACTATCAGTAATTATTGCTTATTCCTCAGGACTGCCCCTAAGCATTGCCCAAGGAAGTGTTGTGCGTGAAGTAGTAAACTCAAAGGTGAAGTGGAATATGTAGAGATTCCCTTTAGAGACCATTCTGTCTATGGCCTTAACATTGACAGGCTATGTGTGCACAAAATTTGAAATGTGGATCAAGGTTTTGAGAATGCTCTACCATGCTCCCAGTAGAAGTCTAACTCAAAACATACCTAAAATAAATGCCTCTGCCTTATAGTTTATTTTACTTTATGTTCTTAAATGTATTAAGTAGGAACAATTGCCCTTTATTCACCTATTCACTCCTTCATTCATATTTATACTGTTTGAACAAACATTTAGTGAATCTGGTCTCCAATTTCATTATCATTCTTGTATCTTCTCGGGGTTTTGTTAAGATACAAGTGTGCATACATAGCTCTGGAGAGGGGCCTGAGATTTTGGGAGCTCTTGGGCAATGATGAAGTTGCTGTGTCTGTTGGGAGTTTCAGAGTTTCATTGACTCTAACAATGAATTGAACACATCTCCTATTCTTCCTCCCTTTCATCGTCCTCCTCCTCTTCTTGTTCTTCTGTGTGTGTGTGTGTGTGTGTGTGTGTGTGTGTGTGTGTGTGTGTGCCTGCACATGCACGTGTATGATACCTGGGATCAGATCTAGGGCTTGTGCATGCGAGGCTGATGCTCACACACCAACAAGTTGCACCCCAGTCTCATTAATGCATACTCTTTCTTTCCAGGCCCACTCAGTCCACTTGAGCTCCTCAGCCCACTCTGAAGCAGGCACCTCGAGCAGAGATGCTCTGGCACACTCACTGCTCTTCCTAAGCATTTCTATCTCACATTAGAGTCTCTTGGTGCTTGAGCTTGATGTTGTTTGCTGTTGCATTCTTAGGTTTTAAGTATGATGCTTGATTTCTTCCAA
The DNA here is from genome assembly GCA_004027205.1 of Ctenodactylus gundi. NCBI lineage: Eukaryota > Metazoa > Chordata > Mammalia > Rodentia > Ctenodactylidae > Ctenodactylus > Ctenodactylus gundi. The sequence goes on from PVKB01000453.1 coordinate 659,990, forward strand.
CAATTTCAATGTTGGCTCTGCTAATGATTTAGGTTTTACATGTATGATGTTGCCCTTGGCTGCTGTGCCAACCCTGACACAAGCAGGAACTAGCATGTGCTAGGAGGATTGCTTAGCTGCCTCAGGCTACAGCTGGGCAAATGGCCGACACCCTTCTTGGACAGGAGATGTACCTGGACAATGACCTGATTTTGAAAAATGTTGCACATGCAGGCCTCAGAATGTCCTCTGAGCACTTCATAGCCCAGCTATCCAGTGGGTGCTTGGGTTTCATGTGTAACTGTCCCTGATGATTCTCCTTTACTTTTCCTTAAAAGGAAACATAATGAGGTGATCCAAGAGCAAAAAGATGTGTGCATTGGTTTCTAAGTTCTAAGTGACCTTGGGGAAGTCACTCACTATAAAGGTTTGCATGTATTCCTTCCAGAATTCAGATGTCTTCAACTTGATAGTATTTAGAAGTTGTGGCTTTTCAGGGCAGGGGATGCGGAGTTCAACCCTTAGAGCACTTGCCTAGCGAGTACAAGACCATGTGTTTGATTTCTCAGCACCACGTAAGCTGGGTATGGTAGTACATGTTTGTAATCCCAGAACTCTCGAGGCTGAGGCAGAAGGATTGCAATGTGTTTGAGGCTACATAGTGAATGCAGGACCAGGCTGGACTACAGAGCAAGACCTTGTCTCAAAAACAAAACAAACAAACAAAAAAAGTTGCGACTTTAGAAGATGATTAGGCCAAGACTCCTCCTTCATGAATGGAATCAAGGCTCTTACCAAAAATAAAAAGTATTTTTGTGTCTTGCCCTCTGCCTTGTGCTGAGTGAAAGGACACAGGTTAGTGCCTTCCCGAGGAGCAGCCTTCACCAGTCAGCCAGATAAAGCACCCAATCTTAGACTTCCTAATCCAGATTGAGAAAGTAAGCTTCATTTTTTCTAAATTACCCAGTCTCGGGTATTTTGTTGTAGCTGCAAAAGTGGACTGACACACTTAGCCTCCCCATGCTGAATCCTCTGCACTAGACAGGTAGTCACACAGGTACACAGGTATTTGCAAAGCCGTTATAATAATGCCTGGTACTTAGGAAGCATTTGCTTGTAAGTGACTTATCTTTGGTAAGAAAGTTGAACTTGTTTTTGATACGTTTTTGGTGTGGGAAAACTATTCTTTTTACTTGGAGAATCAGTTTTGTGAGACGTGTTTTAGGAGCTTGTTTTTGATTTGTTATTGGTATAAATGTCATTGTTGAATAAAAACCCTCACTAACTCATGCACGAGGTGACGGCATTCAGGCATCTCAGGAAGACTCACGGCACAGTGAAAGTTTTGCCCGACGGCGTGAAACACCGTTGCCGTCTGCATGTGCAGCTGGCCAGCCTTTCCTGAGCTGCTCCTGGACAGCCATCACCAAGGGGACCAGCGGCCTGGCGGGGTTCCTGCGGTGGCAGGGGCGAATGCTTCCTTTTTCTGAAGGAGCGTAAGTGCTGCCAGGCAGCCAAGAGTCTGGGAGACCGCTGGGGTGAGGCGGTAGCAGGGCTGGACTGCGGTGGGCGGGGAGGGTAGGTATGGGAGCCTGATGGGGGAAGGAGCCACCCAGGTTCTGCTAAGATGCTGGGAAACCAGGCAGGGCGAGGACAACTATTCCAAAGCTCTGGGAGATGAGGCAGGAGGACTGAAAGTTAGAACCCAACCTGGGTAATTTAGTGACTTCGTGAGAACCTGTCTCAAAATAAAAAATAAAAATGGATTGGGGAAGTAGTTTAGTGTAACAACTTCAGCTCTGTCCCCGGTGCCACAGATAAGTCCTCGCCGCCCCCCCCCCCCAAAAAAAAAGACCGTGGGCACGCACACAAGCCAAAGTACACAGCCTCAGGGCCAGTCCAATTTTAGTTGTATTGTGGCTTTTACCCTCCACTTTGCCATGGACTTTGGACACCATGACACTTCCTGCAAAAAGCATTTGTGATTAAAACAAATCAAATCAAAACAAACAAACAAACAAAAAAAAACAGAAACTTGCCTTCCCCTGCAGGTGGGCCATTGAGCCCTGCTTCCTGTCCAGCCCCAGCCTTGCATCCTCTGCAACCCAGAACCACCAGATCCCATACCTGCGCTGCTGGACCGCGAGCTTTCCTCACTAGCCCACTCTGCTCTGGGAAGTGGACTTTCCCCTTAATAAATCTCTTATTGTCGATACTTCTCTGTGTTCTCATCAGTACTTTATTTGGGTTACCAAGAACCAGAAACCTGGATACAGACACTGAAATCTTTGTCCAGGAACAGGGTGATGGTGCTGGTGGTCTCCGATCTGGCTGCCCACAGGCTGACCCATGAGGGCCATCCCCACAGCAGGTGCAGCCAGGGTCTGGCTGACCCTCCCCCTGCTTGCACCCTGTTGTCCTTGGTCCCCCTTCTACGTGCTTTCTCCTGTCGGAGTCCTCAGGAAGCCAGGTCAGGTCTGTTTTCTTTGTTCTGTACTTCTATAGATTGGTCGCCTCTACATCGGAGATTTTGTCTGTTTCCTTTTCAAAATGTGTGACAGGGATAAGTTATTCCCGAATCTTGTATCTTTTTATGTTATAAATAAAAGTAGAAACATCACATTTTAAAACTTCTAAATCTTCTTAAAACATCACATTTCACAAACATTTGGTCTATAGCATATATATACATATTTTATAATCCACACAAAAAGCTTTTCCATTTTTCCTTTTATTTGTATAATCATCTAAGGAAATACTCTTTTAATGCATTTTATGGGGAGCAAACAAACAAACCAACCTCTTAGCACATTTAGTACCCGAGGACGAAAGCAGGCTATGGCAATGCCAGCAGGTGCTCACATGGCCCTGTGGAGCTGCACTCTGCACTCAGAACCCTATAGACTTTTGCACTGCAGGCCACTATCTGAAAAAGAAAATAAAAATGGCCCTTGAGTCAAAATGGACTGAAAGGTTAAAGAAGGCTTATGAAAGATTAAAAAAAATTATGGCAGGTTTTTGCGATAAAGACAAGTGAACAAAACTATGAGCTGGAGTCACTAGGAGATATTGTGATCTTGATGCAGCTGATGCTTTAGTTGGCAAGGCAATGAAAGGTGGCAGGATTGGTTTTCACCTGACTAGGGATGTTTTAGTCTATGTATCTGAGTCAACACATCTACCGGTTCTCTCTCTTCCTCTTCTGAGACAAGGTCTCTCTCACTCTGTAAACCAGGTTGGTCCCACACTCACTACATTGCCCCGGTCTTGAACTCATGGCAATCCACCTTTGTCAACCTCCTGCGTGCTGGGCTTACAGGTGTGTGATGCCACAACCAGCTTATTATGGGGTGCTGGGAAATCTAACTCAGGGCCTTGTGCTTGCTAGGCAAGTGCTCTAACCACTGTGCAATTTGTCTGGTTTGACCTCCTCCCCACTGTTTCTGTAAATTGTGGGCTGTGGGCCCTGGCAGAATACTTGCTTACCATGTGTGAGGTCCTGGATTCTATCTAAAGGACCTAAAAGAAAAGAAAGAAATGAATTGTGGGATAAGGGTAAGTCTTAGTTACTTTTTTTGTCACTGTGACTCAATCCTCAACAACTTAGGGAGGACAGATTTATTTTAACTTACAGTTTCAGAAAGTCACAGCCCATTCATGGGAACATGAAACTTTTGCGGGATACTCCAGACCCAAACCTCAGCAGGGTATGAGATATACTATCTGCAAAAGTGGGTTCTATGTACAGTGAGGAACCACGCTTCCCGTGCTGAGTCCAGCACGAGCCTGGCAGGTAGGTGTGTAGCCAGGATGCTGTCACCTTATGTCAGGAGAACTGCAGGGCCGGCCCACCTGGAGCCACAGCTGCAGCTCTGCTTCCTCACAGTGCTATGTGCTCCTTGGCGGTCAGAGCATTGTTCTTCTCGGCTTGGTGGTCCTCATCACTAGCTCCTTGGCCTGGCACCCACCCGGCCCTCAGAGAGTATGCTGCAAATACGCAGTCAGGACCCTGAGGAGCCCTTCGCTGGTAGTCTTGAAGCCCTTATCTCCAACGGGGCTCTCCTCAGCAGGTGTGAAGGGTGATGGGCACCTGTGCCTTTCCCCAACCCCCCTGTAGTCCACTCGCCAACTCAAACTGTTCTCCACATGGCTTTCTCCATGTGGCTTAGCATAGGCACAGACACCCACAAGGGAAGCCTGGCTTGGCCTCAGCCTTTGGCTGCCCCAAGCCAACCCTGACAGTGGCTCATGCCTCAAGGCAAGTTCTGCTTAGTTAGGCTCTGCTGTGACTTGCATGAGAGTCCCCGAAGGTCCACGTGGAAAGGCTTGGTGGTGGTGGTGGTGGGGGGGTGGGGTGGGGGTGGTATTGAGAGGTGCTGCAGACATTGAGGAGGCAAGGAGTGGTGGGAGTGCCTCAGGTTATTGGGGTGTGCCTGCAAAAGAGATTGGGATTCTGGTCTGTCTCTCCCTCTCCCTCTCTCTTTTTCTTCTTGGCTTTCTGTGTGACCAGTGTCTCTAACACTCACTCCTGCTGACACGTGCCACACTCACCAGAGGCCCACACTCTGGGGCGGCCTGATCTTGGCCTTGGGCCTCTTCAGCAGCCTGTGTCAGTCATGCCTTTATAGTGATGCAAAGCTGCCTACAATCGGCTCCTTCGTTTCCTTGTTTTCCTGATGTCTTTTTGTTTTTTGAGGCAGGATCTTGCTATGTCATTCAGGCTGACCTTGACCTCACTAGGTTGCCCATGCTGGCCTCCATCTTGGTATCCTTCTGTCTCAGCCTCCACGTGCTGAGGTTACAGCTACATGCCACTGAGTCTGGCTTCCTTGAGATTTAAGGAGGGAACTTTTCCTGTGTATTATTTGGTAAAAGTCCCAGGGCAAAGGCCTTCAGTTGGACCCAGGACTTGGAGAATCTAAGAGATTAAACCTATTTAAACAGCAGTATTAGTGGTGGGCGGGGATTTATCTTTAAAACCTCTGAACAGGTTATGAAATATCAACTGTATTTTAGCACCCAGGTTATATTGCTATATCAAAAATATTTAAAAACAAAGACCTATGTAATATAGAAGTTTCTTTTCATTTCATACAATAGTGAGATGTGGTTCTCCAGGCTCATGTATACCTCCACCATAACCCACTGCATAAAAGCTCTTATTGCCAGGAGAGCATCTTCACCGCGGGTGTTGGGGCTCCATCTTAAATGTCAGCAGTCAAAGGACCAGCTCTTGAGCACTGTCCCCGGTCCCCACCGGGCCAGGCTGCCTGGCTTTGGGGCACAGCCTGAGGCACCCCTGCACCCTCACCCGCAGGCAGGGTGTCCCGGGGCAGCTGCATCCATGCAGCACATCTAGGAGCCTAGAGGACGATCGGCCATGGCTCTGGGCTCAAGGACACTGTCCTGATGGCTCCAGCTGCACCTCCCCACCCTGCGCAGCGGCTGGGCTCTCAGTGCCGGCCTCAATGATGGCAAGCTCACAGACTCCTCTAGGACGCACAATGCCTCCCAGGTTTCTTGCCAAATAAGCGAGAACGGCGGCCAGCCTGCGGAAGGGCCTGAGCGAGCGCGGCTGCCTAGGTGAGGGGCCTCCAGCCGGAGCGCTGTGATGTGTTCAGACTCCCCCATGAACATAAGGTAAAGAAGCACGCTTAGACTGGCATACTGATGCCGCCTCTGTGATTGCAGAAGAACTTCAAGTAGATTTCCTGGATCGTGCTCCCCTCACAACAGGCAACTTTGCTTGGAAGACGTTCCTGAAACTTGCCTTCTGTGACAGTGGTCAGAAGTTTCAGCTAAATGGATCTTGATGTCAGACCTGTGGCTACAAATTTCATGAGCACTGTCACACCAAAGTACTGACGATGTGTGTGGACTGGACTAACATCAGACCAATCCTATTGTTTCCAAGTTCCACCACGGGCGATAATGGGGCCCCAGAACTTCCTTCTTTGAAGATTTGCAGGATGCAAGAGTCTGTGTCCTGGATGTCTGTCAGCTCCCAGCACAGATGCTCCACACCCCTATGTCCTCACTTTCAACACATCCAGCCCCTCCACTGAAGGCTCACTGTCACAGAGGTCCACACCCACCCCTAATGCCCACATGGTCAGCACCACTCTGCCAAGGACAGCAGGGTGATTGAGGACAGGATCCCAAGTGAGTCAGCCTCCCTATCTGCCCTATCCAACAGCTCCAATAACCTGAGCCCGACAGGCTGGTTTCAGCCTAAGCCATGCCAGCACACTGAGAATGCACCCTGGGCCCCCGGGACCCAAGACAAGAGCAAAATTAGGTCTTGTGGGCAGAGAGATTTAAGCTATTACTGGGAAATCGAGGCCGGTGAAGCGATGCTGTCCACCTGGATAGGGTCAGGCTCCTTTGGAACTGCTTACAAGGGCAAGTGGCATGGGAATGTTGCTGTGGATCCTGAAGGTGGTTGACCTGACTCCAGAGCAGTACCAGGCTTTCCTCAATGAGGTGTCTGTCTTGCGCAAAACACAGCAACACAGCACGTGAACATCCTGCTCTTTATGGGGTACATGATGGTGATTGTCACCCAGGGGTGTGAAGGCAGAAGCCTCTACAAACACTTGCATGTCCAGGAGACCAAGTTTCAGATGTTCCAGCTGATTGACATTGCCCAGCAGACAGCATAGGGAATGCACTATCTGCATGCAAAGAACACCATCCAGAGACACGAAGTTTAACAATATATTTCCCCATGAGGGCCTCACGGTGAAAACTGGAGATTTGGTTTGGCAACGGTAAAGTCACACTGGAGTGGGTCTCAGCAGGTGGAACAGCCCACGGGCTTGGTGCTGAGGATGGCCCCTGAGGTGATTTGAATGCAGGACAACAACCTGTTCAGCTTCTGGTCGGACGTCTACTCATATGACATTGCCCTGTATGAGCTGATAACAGGGGAGCTTCCCTACTCCCACATCCCCAACCGTGACCAGATCATTTCATGGTGGGCCGTGGCTGTGCCTCCCCAGACCTCAGCAAGCTGTACAAAAACTGCCCCAAAGCAATGAAGAGGCTGGTGGCTGACTGCGTGAAAAAGGCAAAGGAGGAGAGGCCTCTCTTCTCTCAGATCCTGTCTTCCTTCGAGCTGCTCCAGCACTCTCTGCCCAAGATCAGCCGGAGCGCTTCTAAGCCATCACCGTACCGGGCAGCACATACCGAGGACGTCAATGCCTGCGTGCCGACGGTGGATACACCGAAACCAGGAACACAGGTTTTCTTGATGGTTTGGATTCTAATTTTGTTTCATTGTACCCAACAAAATAGGTATCTGATTGTTTCTCAATCATGTTATCTTAATAAAATTTTTAGAAAAGCTCTTATGTCACTGCATCCTGCCAAAGACAAAGAGAAATGAGAGAAAGAAGCCCTCACAGTCATTTTCAACAATGCTATTTTCTTAGTTAATTTTTTCTTGCTATGACTCAATACACAACATGTTGCTAGTTAGGGCAGGAAAATTTTATTTTGGCTCACAGATTCAGAAAGTCACAATCACGGGCAGCGAGCAACACTGGAAGCACATGGCAGAGGCAGAGGCAGCTCCTCACAGCATTGCGAACAGAAGCCAAGTCCCAGAAGCAAAGGAGGGAGTAGCAAATACCCTTCTAGGTCCAGTGATCAGCCCCTCCTGCATCCGGGTGTGGAAGGTTGGCCACAACACACCGTTAATGCCAACTCACATGCCTTTAATCCTAACTGTTGTAATCCACCCCTCCAGACTAGGCCCCAATCTACCAACAGCACATGGTTTCATAGATAATTCATAACATTAAAATACGTGAGACTTTTAGGGGACATTGGAGAGCTAAACCACAATAATGAATTTTGCTTAATGAGATGGACATGAGTCTGTTGGGAGCCAGGGGTGGACTTGTATGATTTAGATCTAAAATGTCCCCCAAGCCTCATGTGTTCAGACTGATTGGATAATGGAGTTGCCACACTCATCACCCTACCCATTGAGTTTAGTAGCTAAGTGTGCTGTTAGGACTTGGGGCCTGTTTGGAGGAGGTCACTGAGGATGTGATCTGGAAGGATGTATTCTTATCCCAGGCTCCTTTTTTCTCTTTCTGCTTCCTGGCTGCAGTAAGGTAAGTAGCATCCACTGCCAGGCCCTTCTGTCACGCTGCTTGTCCTGTGGAGCAAGCTAGCTTTGAACGTTATCCACTGGAAACTGTGCATCGAGTAAGCCTTTCTTCCTTTAAGTTGTAGATATCGGGCATTGTCCCAAATCTGGAGGTTTACCAATAGGGAGAGACTGGTTTAAAAATTATGCGAGGGGCTGGAGGAATGGCTTAGCGGTTAAAGCGCTTGCCTAGCAAGCACTAAGACAAGTGCTAAGTACATGAGTTCAATTCCCCAGCACACCACATCTGAGTGTGGTGGTACACATCCATAATACCAGCACTCAGGAGGCTGAGACAGGAGGATTGCTATGAGTTCAAGGCTACCCTGGCCTCCATTGTGAGTTCAGGACCAGCCTGGGCTACAGAGAAAGACCCTGTCTAAGAAAACTAAAAAACCCAACCAAACCACAACAACAACAACAACACCCCAAAACACTATATCTTTAAAATAGAAATTTGTATAATTGTTAAAAGAATAAGGTAGCTTATATAAACTAGCACACAAGTGGCCAAAAAGTGCCTCTAAAAAACGCACAAGAAAGAGAAAGTTGAGTACCAGTGGTGCAGATAGGGAAAGGCAAGGACAGTGTTGCCAGCCTTTTGTTGCTATAACAAAAGACCTCAGAAAGAGAGAGAAAAACAGTCAGGGAGGAAGGGTCAAGGGGCAGATGTAATCCTGACAGTCACACCCCGCAGGCTGTTTCCTCTAACTCTGCCTTGCCTCCTATTTCCACCTTTACCCAAGGAGACCATCAGGAGGCCATTAGATTTTTAGCGTTTTTGATGAATTAATCCTCTGAAGAAATGGGGGCCTTCAAAATGCAGTCACCTTTACTTCAGAATTTTTTAAAGAGTTCTTTCCCAAAGAGGAGCATGAAGAAATGAGTAAGCTCATTATTACAAATTTAGTTACAGAGCATGAAATTTAAAAGTAAAATTCAAGAGTCACAGATTGAGCTACTAGCCAACTGAGTTCTTAGCCAATGGGCCAAGGCTACATGATCTTTTATGTTTACCACTCAATGACAGCTTCAGGGGAAAGAACCCAAGATCCACTTATTTACCACTCTTACTGTTTTTATAAGTAATAACATCCCAAATCAAAACCACTGCCTTCTGCCACTCCATCCCAGCTAAATATCTATACATATCATACACATCGAAAAAATTTCACAGATTGAGATTTTATACCAACTCCCCATGTTGAATATAATTGTTTTATAAACTTACTATAAAATAATAATAATGAAGAAAGTTTCACAGACTTTAAGAAAAAGCTGGTACTGTTAAGGTGAGATACCAATCAAATGATTGATGTCTCTTTTTTTGTTACACTTTTTCTTTAGATGTTTTCTTTTCTTCATGTTCTGTGGTGCTGCTTGTCTCTCTGTCTCTCTCTAAGATTCCTTCAAGTATTTTCTGCAATGCTGGCCTAGTGGTTGCATATTTGTTTAGAGATTCTTGGTCATGAAAAATTTTTACTTCTCTTTCAATTTTCAGGGATACTTTTGCTGGATACAACAATCTGGCTTGACACTTAATGTCTTCTAAAACTTTAAAGATTTTGCTCCAGGCTCTCCTAGTTTCTAAAGTTTGCATTGAGAAATCTGCAGTAATTCTAATAGGTTTGCCTGGGTAAAATAATGTTTTTCTCTTGTTGCTTTTAATATTCTATCTTTGTATTGGATTTCTAAGGGGTGTTTTGTTTGTTTTGTTTTGAGACAGGGTGTCACTCTGTAACCCAGACTGGTCCTGAACTCACTATGTATCTCAGACTGTCCTTGGACTCATGGCAATCCTCCTGCCTCAGTCTCTCAAGTATTGGGATCACAGGCATTTGCTACCATGGCCAGCTCTATGTGCTGCTGAGGAATAGAACTCAGGGCCATGTGCTTGCTAGGCAAGGACTGTAACTGATGTGTCATTCCTCCAGTCCCCTCTGAGATTTTGACTATGATACGCAGGGGCAAGTCTCATTGCTTGTTGAGGTTGTTTGGTGTTCTGTAAGCTTCTTGCACCTGAAAACTAATTTATTTTCCTAGATTTGGGAAATGTTCCTGCATGATTTCAATAAATAAATTCTTTTTCCCCCATTTTATTGATATGTACAAGTGCAGAATTTAAGGTTTACAATGGAGTTGAGCATTTTGTGCACATACTTTCCTTGTCAAAGTGACAAGGGTTTTCCCGCTCTCCTTTTGTCCCGCCACCTACCCTCCCTTCCCTTCCTTCACCCCCCACCCCGCCCCCCTCTTTCCTTTTGTCTTTCGTTTGAAGTTCCATGAGATGGTTGTGGTCTGGGTCTCTCATATCAGAGAGACCATCCGGTGTTTCACCTTCTGCTTCTGACTCACTTCACTAAGCATGATATTCTCAAGTTTCTTCCATTTGCCTGTGAAAACCTCCACGTTGTTAGACCTTACAGATGCGTAGTATTCCATTGTGTATAAGAACCACAGTTTGTGTATCCACTGGTCTGTTGATGGGCATTTTGGTGACTTCCATGTTCTAGCTTTGTTAGTTGTGCTGCTATGAACATGGGTATACATATTATCTCCGCTATGTGTTGTTTTGGCCTCCTTTGGATATATTCACAGGAGGGGTGTCGCTGGATCAAAGGGGATATTTATTTCTAGTCTTTTGAGAGCTCTCCATACTGCTTTCCAGAGTGGTCAAACGAATTTACACTCCCACTAGCAGCGCAGAAGGGTTCCTTTCTCCCCACAGCCTCGCCAGCATTGATTGCTATTTGATTTGTTGATATAAGCCATTCTCTCTGGAGTGAGATGGTATCTTAGCATTGTTTTGATTTGCATTTCTCTTATGGCTAGAGATGTTGAGTATCTTCTCATGTATCTATTGGCCCTTTGTACTTCTTCGTGAGTGAACTGCCTCTTCATTTCATTTGCCCATTTTTCAATAGGATCCTTTATTTTGATGGGCTTAATTTTCTTTAGCTCCCTGTGTATTCTAGTTATGAGTTTCTTATCTGAGGTGTTGGTGGTGAATATTTTCTCCCAGTCTGTTGGCTCTTTATTTACAATGTTGACAGTTTCCTTTGCTGTGCAGAAACCTTTTAATTTGACAAGATCCCATTTGTTGATACTGGGGGTAATTTCCTTTGCTCTTGGTGTCTTGCCAAGAAATTCTTTGCCTACCCCTATGTCTTTTAGAAATTTGCCTACTTTGTCTTCCAGAAGGTTTAGTGTTTCATTTTTAATATTTAGGTCTTTTATCCATTTTGATTTGATTTTGGTGCATGGTGATAGGTATGTGACTAGATTCATTCTTCTGCATGTTGATGTCCAGTTTTCCCAGCACCATTTGTTGAACTGGCTGTCCTTTTTCCATTGTATGGATTTGGCCCCTTTGTCAAAAATTAGGTAGCTGAGGGTATTTGGGTTTGTTTCTGCATCCTCGATTCTGTTCCACTGCTCTGTCTGTCTATTTTTGTGCCAGTACCAAATTGTTTTTACCACTATGGCTTTATAATATAGCCTGATGTCTGGGATTGTTATGCCTCCTGCTTTGGTCTTGTTGCTCAGGATTGCTTTGGCTATTTGCGGTCACTTTTGGTTCCATGTGAATTTGACAATTGTTGTTTCAAGTTCTTTGAAGAAACTTGTAGGCATTTTGACAGGAATTGCATTGAATCCATATATCAGTTTTGGTAGTATAGTCATTTTGACTATATTTATTTTGCCTACCCAAGAGCAGGGAATGCCTTTCCATTTTCTAATGTCTCCTATAACTTCTTTCTTCAATGTATTGTAGTTTTCTTTATATAGGTCCTTCACATCCTTGGTTAGGAATATTCCTAGGTATTTAATTTTTTGCTGAGCTATTGAGAATGGAATCGTTTTTCTGAGTTCTTGCTCAATAAGTTCATTGTTAGTGTATAGAAATGCTATTGATTTTTTTAGTGTTAATTTTGTATCCTGAGACTTGGCTAAATTTTTTTTTATTATTTCTAGGAGTTTCCTAGTGGAGGTTTTTGGGTCTTTCATATAGACAATCATATCATCTGCAAATAAGGAAAGTTTGACCTCCTCCTTTCCAATGCAGATTCCCTTTATTTCATTTTCTTGTCTGATTGCTACGGCAAGTGTTTCAAGGACTATGTTGAATAAGAGTGGTGAGAGTGGGCAGCCTTGTCTTCTTCCTGATTTGAGAGGGAATGATTTCAATTTTTCTCCATTTACTATAATATTTGCAGTAGGCTTGGCATATATGGCTTCTATGAGTTTCAGGTAGGGCCCTTCTATACCTATTTTTTCTCAGAGCTTTTATCATGTAGGGGTGCTGGATTTTGTCAAAGGATTTTTCTGCATCAATAGAGATGATCATGTGGTTTTTGTTTTTGTTGATATGGTGTATTATATTGATTGATTTATGTATGTTGAACCAGCCTTGCATCTCAGGGATGAAGCCCACTTGATCATGGTGTATGATCTTTCTGATTACTTGTTGGCTTCTGTTTGCCAGAATCTTATTGAGGATTTTTGCATCTGTATTCATTAAGGATATTGGTCTATAATTTTCCTTCCTGGTAAGGTCTTTGTCTGGTTTTGGGATAAGTGTGATTTTGGCCTCGAAGAATGAGTCTGGTAGCATTCCTTCACTTTCCACCTTATGGAATAGTTTGAGGAGGATTGGTGTTAGTTCTTCCCTAAAGTACTGAAAAAATTCTTCTGTGAGTCCATCTGGGTCTGGACTTATATTTGTAGGTAGAGCTTTTATTACTGCTTCAATTTCTGTGTGCGTGATGGGGTTAGTCAAGATTTTTATATCTTCCTCATTTAATTTTGTTATTTTATATGCATCTAGGAAGTCGTCCATTTCTTCCCAGCTCTCAAATTTGTTGGAATATAAGTGTTCAAAGTAATTTCTCATATTATTTTGAATTTCTGCAGGATCTGTTGTAATTTCACCCTTTTCATTTCTAAGTTCATTAATCTGTGCCTTTTCTTTCCTTTTCTTGATGAGGTTGGTAAGAGGTTTGTCAATTTTGTTAATTCTTTCAAAGAACCAGCTTTTTGACTCATTAATCTTTTTATTGTCTTTTTAATTTCAATCTCATTTATTTCAGATCTGATCTTTATATTTTCTTGTCTTCTACTGCCTTTTGGGTTAAGTTGTTCTTGTTTCTCTAGTGCCATAAGGTGCCCCATGAGCGAATTTATTTGTGATTGTTCTGTTCTTTTGATGTATGCATTTATGGCTATGAATATTCCTCTAAGCACTGCTTTCATTGTATTCCACAGATTTGGATATGATGTACTTCCATCATCATTTGTCTCTATGAAGTGTTTGATTTCTTCTCTGATTTCTTCTGTAACCCATTGTTTGGTCAGTAGTAAGTCGTTAAGTCTCCATCTGTTTGTATATTTTCTTCTGTTCCTATTGCTGTTGAGCTCCAGTCTTATTCCATTATGGTCTGAGAGTATGCAGGGTATTATTTGTATCCCTTTGTATTTGTTTAAGGATGCCTTATGTCCTAGGACGTGATCTATTTTAGAAAATGTTCCGTGCGCTGCTGAGAAGAACGTATAGTCAATTGATGTTGGATGGAAAACTCTGTAAAGGTCTGTCATGTCCAAGTTTTCTATAGTGTCTTTCAACCGTTGTATATCTTTGTTGGTTTTTTGTCTGGTTGATTTGTCTATTTGTGACAGTGGGGTATTAAAGTCCCCTACTATAGTTGTGTTCGGGCCTATGTGTCCTTTCAGATCTAGTAGTTTTTGGTTTACATAATTGGATGCTCTAGGGTTGGAGGCATATATATTGATAATTGTGATTTCTTCCTGTTCTAATGTTCCTTTCACCAGTATGTAGTGTCCATCTTTGTCTCTCTTTACCTGTTTTCTTTTGAAGTCTGATGAATCTGAGATTAATATAGCTAGCCCTGCTTTTTTTGGGACCTGTTGCATGAAATGTTGAATTCCAACCTTTCATTTTCAGTCTATGAGTTTCCTTGTGGGTGAAGTGTGTCTCTTGTAGGCAGCATATTGTGGGTTTCTGTTTTTTGATCCAGTCAGCCAGTCTGTGTCTTTTGATGGGTGAGTTGAGGCCGTTCACATTCAGAGTAATTATTGAGGTCTGTTTGGTGTGTCCTGCCATAGTTACAGTTTTTTCATGTTGTTCACTAGCTTTACTTTTTTCTCAGCTCATTCTCATCCAGCTTTTGTCTTTTTTTCCCTAGGGGCTCTTGTGTTGTTTGTTTCTCTTTCACAATCCAAGTCTCCTTTGAAAATTCTCTGCAGTGATGGCTTAGTGGCTGCAAGTTTCTTTAAGCTTTCTATATCATTGAAAATTTTAATTTCTCCCTCTAGTTTGAAAGATAGTTTTGCTGGATATAGTAGTCTTGGTTGGAATTTGTGTTCTTTTAGTGTTTGAATGATATTGCTCCATGATCTCCTGGCTTTTAACGTCTCAGTTGAGAAATCTGAAGTTATCCTGATAGGCTTACCATTGTAGGTCACCTTCTGCTTTTCTCTTACCGCTTTCAGTATTCTCTCTTTGTGTTGGGCTTCTAGTACTTTAATTATGATGTGTCGTGATGAGGTTCTTTTCTGATCCACATAGTTTGGTGTTCTATATGCCTGCAGAAGATCAATGTTCATTTCTCTTCTTAAGTATGGGAAATTTTCTTCCATAATTTCCTTAAATATGACCTTTAATCCTTTTGTTTCATCTTCAGTCTTCTCTTGGACTCCCATAATTCTCAGATTGTTTCTCTTGGAATCATCTATCAGATGTTGTAATGATACGCCTTCTTCTTTTTTTGCTTTGCTTTTTTTATGGACTTTCCGTTCCTGCTCTGCCATTTTGTCTTCTAAATCTGATAATCTATTTTGAAATTGTTCGATATTGTTGCTTATTGTGACCTGTGTGTGTTTTGCATCCTGTAATTCTGCATTTATTTTTCCTCATGTCTCTATTGTGTTCTTCTCCCACTTCTTGCGTTGCCTTCACTCTCCTCCAGTTCATTTCTTCTTTGATCTCCTCTACTTGCCTCTCATAGCTTGCTTTTAGCTTAGCTAGGTCTTGGCGTAGCTCTTGTTCTAAGGTTCTCATGTCCTGTATCATTTCCTGCTTTATTTCCTGTTTTATTTCCTGCTTTAATTCCTGCATTAATTCCTGCTTTAACTCGTTGTATTTCTGGGCCCAGAATTTACCTTCATTTGTGCCATTTTCATCTTTAGCTTCTGTATTTTCAGGATTCTTGGTATGCTCCTCTGGAGTGTCAGTATTTTTTGAAGGAGATTTATTTCCACGTTTCCTCATGGTTCTGCTGTCTCTGGTGGTTTCTGGTTATCTATCACTTGTTTCCTCTATGTGGCTCTCCCCAGGAAGGCTCTGTCGGGTGCTGGGAGAGCCCAGCCTCTGTGTTGACTCCCGCGGCAAGGGGCAGTGGAGATACGAACTCAAGCCCCGCTGCTCTACTCCTGTGTGGCTCTGTCCCTCGTTATCCAGGCCCAGGAACTGCCTCAAGGTCTCCCGGTGCTCATGACGCCTGTGTACTCTTCTGGTCTGCTCCTGTGAAGCTCCTTCTGGCTTCCGGCACTCACCGCCTCTTCGACTGGGCTCCAAGGCACGAGGAGCAGCTGCGAGCCCCACCCGTGGCTCTTAAGCAGTTTACTTTGGCCAACGGCACAGGCTGCCACCTCTGCAGGGCTCCAAGTCCCGGGAAGCAGCCCTGTGCAGTACCTGTCCAAATCCAAGCAGCTTCCTGCAGCTTCAGCAAGCCCACCTCTCCCCCGAGGCCTCTAGGCATGCGGAACAGTTGTGCGCTTCACATGCGCTCTTAAGCGAATTCTGCTGCCCATGGCAGCCGGGTGCCGTACCTGTCCAAATGCCAATAAATAAATTCTTAATTTCTTTGGTGCTGTCTTCTGCTCTGTCTCCCACACCCATAATTCTGAGATTGGTTCTCTTTGAATCATCCACCAGCTGGTGTATTACGTTACTTTGCTCATTTCTAATTTTTGAGTCGTGCCTAGTTATAGTATTTGTTTCCTCAGGTTTGTCTTCAAGGTCTGAAATTCTCTCCTCACAATGTTGGAATCAATTTCAATTGTTTTCAAATATATTTTTCATATCCTGAATTTCAGCTAGATTTCTTTTCAAAATTTCCACTTCTCCATCAAAATGTTCCTTCATATCTTGCATTTCTTAATTTATCTCAGTCAAATTTTATTTGTGACTTCTATATGCTCAGTGAGCTTTGTATCCATGAGGACCACTATTTGTTTAGTAAGTTCCTCTTTAAGTCCACGGATCATAGGTTGCATTTCTTCAATAAAATCTTGTTTGAACTGCCTGTTCAACTCGTTTATTTGTTTTTTGACTTCCTTCCCTATGAGCTCTACTATTCCAGGGCCCATGACATTAGTTTCCGGGGTGTCAGGCATCTCTGTGGTTGTCCTATTGCCTTGTCTTCTTCCCGTGTTTCTGTACTTGAGAAACTTTAAAGGCCTGGTGAAAATTTTCTTTGAATGAGTATGAGGGTGTGGAGTGGGGGAGCTGAAATTCCTCTGCATTCTGTGCTGGGAGTAGGCACTGAGGAAGGACCTAACAGTCTGATGGCCTATGAGGTGTCTCAATCCCAGCCAGTTCCCTCAGCAAAGCTCTCCTGCCTGTCCTGGCTCCCTTCCTCCAAGGGTAGGGCTCTCTACCCTGAAAGTTGCTACCACTGCACCTGAGCAGTTCAGGAGATTGGCGGCCTTTCTCTCCTCTCTGCAACTGCCTCTTGTGCCAGTTTCTTCCTAGGCACTGTTTAAGAGCGATCCCAAAAGCTCTGATGTGCTCTTCTGAGCTTTCTTTTACTCTAATCAGTTCAGTATTGAGCTGCTGCTGCTGCTTCTGCTGCTGCCGCTGCCGCTGCCGCTGCTGCCGCTGCTGCTGCTGCTGCTGCTGCTTCTTCTTCCTCTTCTTCTTCTTCTTCTTCTTCTTCTTCTTTTTGACAATTCCTGCTTACATCATTGCCCATTATGGCCGCAAAGCACTGCTTCTGATCTGGGCTTCAGGAGGCCTTTTCTAGGGGGAATGCCCATTGTGTTTGCAGTTTGCACTACCCACAGGCTCATTTCTGGAGGCTGAGGCTACCAGCTGCTGTCAATTCCCACTTGTCCCTGATTAGCATTTACCTGGGTCAGAGGTTCTAGGCTCTGGGCTTTCCTCCATCTCCAGATGCCAGTGGCTCAGGGCTGCACTCAGGACGTGTTTCCTGGGTTGCCGTTTTCTTCTGCTTCCAATGTGTCTCCAGTATTTCTGATATTTCTGTGTCCTTTCAGTTGTCGGGGTGCTTCTTCTTCTCCTAGTTAAGTTTAACAGGCAGCTATTAATTACAATCTCAACTTTTTAAGTGAGTCCCCAAGGAGACATTGTGTAGCTTTGTTAACTCATCCCTCGTCTTGAACAGAAGTCTCTCATGTTGAAAGTTAACTGCCATTGTGACAGTGTTGAGAGGCAGGGCCTTTAAGAAGTAAGTAAGTCATGAAAGCACTTCCCTCATGTTTTTTGTTTTGTTTTGTTTTTTTTGAGTGTGGGTCTCACTTTGTAGTTCGGGCTGGCTCTGAACTCACTACATAATCCAAGCTGGCCTAGAATTTGCAGCATACTTCCTGTCTCAGCATCCTCAGTGCTGGAATTATAGGCGTGTGCCACAACTCCTGGCATACACTTTCCTCTAGAAGGGATCAATGTCAACTCTGAGTGGGGCAAGTTCATTATGGTGGGCGTGGGCTTCTGATACAAAAGAATGAGTCTCCTCTCTTTGCCTTGCATGTGCCCCTTACTCTGTAGCCACGTTCTGATGCTGCACAAAGGCTCTCACCAAGTGAGTGTGCTATCTGCTTTGGCTTTCCCAACCCCAGGCTATGAAAAATATCTCTCTTCTTTTTAATTTATCCACACTGAGGTATTCGGTTATAGCAGCAGAAAGGGGAATAAAGCACTGTGTATTTCTCAACGTTTTAAAATTTGTTGTTTTTTGAAATTTTTCCATATTTTACTGATATGTATTAGTGCAAGACTTAAGATTTACAATGAAGTTGAGGATTTTGTGCACATACGTATCTTCTCAAGATGACTAAGACTTTCCTACTCTCCTTTTGTCCCTTCCGCTGCTGTACTATCCCTCCTTCCCTACCCTATCCCCCCTGTTTCACTTTGTTTTTCATTTTAAGTTCCATAAGAGTTGTGATCTGGGTCTCTTCCATCAAGGAGACCATTCGATGCTTCACCTTCTGCTTCTGACTCATGTCACTAAGCATGATGTTCTCAAGTTTTTTCCATTTGCCTGCAAAAGCCTCCACGCTGTTGGACTTTCTAGATGCATAATATTTCATTGTGTATAAATACCACAGTTTGTGTATCCATTGGTCTGTTCATGGGTATTTTGGTGACTTCCATATATTAGCTACTATAAATTGTGCTGCTATGAACATGGGTATACATATGTCTGTTATGTGTTGTTTTGGCCTCTTTTGGTTATATTCCCAGGAGGGGTGTTGCTTGATTGAAGGGGGTATTTATTTCTAGTCTTTTGAGAGCCCTCCATACTGCTTTCCAGAGTGGTTGTACAAATTTACATTCCCACCAGCAGTGCAGGAGGGTTCCTTTTTCCCCACAACATCCCCAGCACTGATTACTATTTGACTTGTTGGTATAGGTCATTCTCTCTGGAGTGAGATGGTATCTTAGCATTGTTTTGATTTGCATTTCTCTTATGGCTAGAGATGTTGAACATCTTTTCACGTATCTATTGGCCCCTTGTACTTTTTCCTGAGTGAACTGCCTCTTCATTTCATTTGCCCACTTTTCAATAGGTTCCTTTATTTTGGTTGGTTTACTTTTCTTCAGCTCCCTGTATATTCTAGTTATGGGCCTCCTACCTGAGTTGGTGGTGAATATTTTTTCCCAGTCTGTTGGTTCTCTTTTTACATTGTTGATAGTTTCCTTTGCTGTGCAGAAGCTTTTTAATTTGACAAGATCCCATTTGTTGATAGTGGGGGTAATTTCTTTTGTTCTTGGTGTCTTGTCAAGGAAGTCTTTACCTACTCTTTTATCTTTGAGATATTTGCCTAATTTGTCTTCTAGGAGGTTCAGTGTTTCACTTTTAATGTCTAGGTCTTTGATGCACTTTGATTTGATTTCTGTGCACAGTGACAGGTGTGTGGCTAGATTCATTCTTCTGCATGTGGATATCCAGTTTTCCCAGCACCATTTGTTGAACATGCTGTCCTTTTCCCATTGTATGCATTTGGCCCCTTTGTCAAAGACTAAGTGATTGAGGGTATTTGGGTTTCTCTCTGCCTCTTCAGTTCTATTCCACTGGTCTATCTGTCCATTTTTGTGCCAGTACCAAATTGTTTTTACAACCGTTGTTTTATAGTACAGCCTGATGTCTGGAACTGTAATGCCTCCTGCCTTGGTCTTGTTGCTCAGAATTGCTTCAGCTATTTTTGGTCTCTTTTGGTTCCATATGAATTTAAGAATTGTTGTTTCAAGTTCTTTGAAGAAACTTATAAGTATTTTGATAGGAATTTCATTGAATCTATGTATCAGTTTAGGTAGTATAGTCATTTTGACCATATTTATTTTGGCTATCCAAGAGCAGGAGATGTCTTTCCATTTTCTAATGTCTCCTATAACTTCTTTCTTCAATGTAATGTAGTTTTCTTTATATAAGTCCTTCAGTTCCTTGGTTAGATATACTCCTAGGTATTTAATTTTTTGCTGAGCTATTGAGAACGGAATTGTTTTTCTGAGATCTTCCTCTGTAAGTTCATTGTTAGTTTAGAGAAAAGCTATTGAATTTTTAGTGTTAATTTTGTAGCCTGTGACTTGGCTAAATTTTTTAATTATTTCCATGAGTTTCATAGTGGAGTTTTTAGGGTCTTTCATGTAGATAATCGTATCATCTGCAAATAAGGAAAGTTTGACCTCCTCCTTTCCAATGCAGATTCCCTTTATCTCATTTTCTTGTCTGATTGCTATGGCCAGTGTTTCAAGGACTATGTTGAATAAAAGTAGTGAGAGTGGGCATCCTTGTCTTGTTCCTGATTTCAAAGGGAATGATTTCAACTTTTCTCCATTTACTGTGCTATTTGAGTAGGCTTAGCATATATGCTTCTATAAGTTTTAGGTAGTGCCCTTCTATACCTATTTTTCCTCAGTGTTTTCATCATGAAGGGGTGCTGGATTTTGTCAAAGGGTTTTTCTGCATTAATAGAGACGATCATGTGGTTTTTGTTTTCACTTTTGTTGAAATGGTGTATTACATTGATTGATTTTCGTATGTTGAACCAGCCTTGCATCTCAGGGATGAAGCCCACTTGGTCATGGTGTATGATCTTTCTGATTACTTGTTGGATTCTGTTTGCCAGAATCTTATTGAGGATTTTTGCATCTATATTAATTAAGGATATTGGTCTATAGTTTTCCTTCCTGGTTAAGCCTTTGTCTGGTTTTGGGACTAGTGTGATACTAGCCTCAAGAAGTGAGTTTGGTAGTATTCCTTCACTTTCTGTTTTATGAAATATTTTGAGGAGGATTGGAGTTAGCTCTTCCGTAAAGTACTAAAAAAATTCTGCTGTGAATCCATCTGGGCCTGGAATTTTATTTGTAGGTAGAACTTTTATTACTGCTTCAATTTCTGTGTGTGTGATGGGGTTGTTCAAGGTTTTTATATCTTCCTCATTTAATTTTGGTATTTTATATGCATCTAGGAAGTTGTCCATTTCCTCCCAGTTCTCTAATTTGTTAGAATATAGTTGTTCAAAGTAATTTCTGATAATATTCTGGATTTCTGCAGAGTCTGTTGTATTTTCATCCTTTTCATTTTTAAGTGTGCTAATCTGTGCCTTTTCTTTCCTTTTCTTGATGAGGTTGGTAAGAGGTATGTCAATTTTCTTAATTCTCTCAAAGAACCAGCTTTTTGACTCATCAATCTTCCTTATTGCCTTTTTAATTTCGATGTCATTTATTTCAGATCTGGTCTCTGTAATTTCTTCTCTTCTACTGCCTTTTGGGTTAAGTTGTTCTTGTTTCTCTAGGTCCTTAAGGTGCATCATTAGTGAATTCATTTGTGACTGTTCTGTTCTTTTGATGTGTGCATTTGTGGCTATGAATTTTCCTCTAAGGAGTGCTTTCATTGTGTCTCACAGTTTTTGATATGATGTACTTAAATAATCATTTAGCTCTATGAAGTTTTTGATTTTTTCCGTGATCCATTGTTTG
Source organism: Ctenodactylus gundi (assembly GCA_004027205.1). Lineage (NCBI taxonomy): Eukaryota > Metazoa > Chordata > Mammalia > Rodentia > Ctenodactylidae > Ctenodactylus > Ctenodactylus gundi. Next base: position 681,373 of record PVKB01000453.1, read on the forward strand.
GTCAGTAGTATGTTGTTAAGTCTCCATGTATTTGTGTATTTTCTTCTGTTTCTGTTGCTGTTAAGTTCCAGTCTTATTCCACTATGGTCTGAGAGTATGCAGGCAATTATTTCTATCCGTTTGTACTTGTTTAAGGATGACTTATGTCCTAGGACGTTGTCTATTTTAGAAAATGTTCCATGTGCTGCTGAGAAGTCAGTTGATGTTGGATGGAAAACTCTATAAACGTCTGTTAAGTCCAAATTTTCTATAGTGTCTTTCAGCAGTTGTAAATCTGTGGATTTTTTGTCTGGTTGATCTCTCTACTTGTGATAGTGTGGTATTAAAGTCCCCTACTACAATTGTGTTGGGGCCTTTGTGTCCTTTCTGATGTAGTAATTGTCAGTTTACATAATTGACTGCTCTAGAGTTGGTGGCATATATATTGATAGTTGTGATTTCTTCCTGTTCAAATGTTCCCTTAACCATTATGTAGTGGCCATCTTTGCCTCTCTTCACCTGTTTCTTTTGAAATCAGATGAGTCTGAGATTAATATAGATACCCCTGCTTGTTTTCTGGGTCCTGTTGCATGAAATACTGAATTCCAGCCTTTTATTTTCAGTCTATGAGTTTCCTTGCGGGTGAAGTTTGTCTCTTTTAGGTAGCAAATTGTGGGTTTCTGTTTTTTGATCCAGTCAGCTAGTCTATGTCTTTTGATAGGGGAGTTGAGGCCATTCACGTTTAGGGTAATTATTGTGGTATGTTTGGTGTGTCCTGCCATACTTTTAGTTTTTCCCTATTGTTTACTGGCTTTACTTTTTTCTCAGCCCATTCTCCTCAAGCTTTTATCTTTTTTTTCCTCTGGGGTCTCTGTGTCTTTGGCCTCTCTTTTGTTATCCAGGGTTCCTTTGAGAATTCTCTGCAGTGATGGCTTAGTGGCTGCAAGTTTCTTTAAGCTTTCTATATCATTGAAAACTTTAATTTCTCCCTCTTGTTTGAAAGATAGTTTTGCTGAATATAGTAGTCTTGGTTGGAATTTGTGTTCTTTTAGTGTTTGAATGACATTGCTCTATGATTTCCTGACTTTTAGAGTCTGAGTTGAGAAGTCTGCAGTTATCGTGATGGGCTTACCCTTGTAGGTCACCTTCTGCTTTTCTCTTACCGCTTTCAGTATTCTCTCTTTGTGTTGGGTTTCTAGTATTTAATTATGATGTGTCGTGATGAGGCTCTCTTCTGATCCATATTGTTTGGTGTTCTATATGCCTGCAGTAGTTCAATACTCATTTCTCTTTTTTGATTTGTTTAATTTTCTTCCATAATTTCCTTGAATATGACTCATAAGCCTTCTGTTTTGTCCTCCGTCTAGTGTTGGACTCCCATAATTCTCAGGTTGTTTCTCTTTGAATCATCCATCAGTCGTTGTAATGATTCACTTTCTTCTTTTTTTTACTTTGCGTTTTTTGTGGTCTTTCTGATCCCGCTCCATCATTTTGTCTTCTAAGTCTGATGATCTATTTTGAAGTTGTTTGATATCATTGCTTATTGTGACCTGTGTGTTTTTCACTTCCTGGATGTCTGCATTTATTTTTCTTATGTCTCAGTTGCGTTCTTTTCTCAATTCTTTTATTGCTTTCTTTGTCTTCTTGTTTATTTCTTCTTTGATTTCCTCTCCTTGCTTCTCAAAGCTGATTTTAGCTTAGCTAGGTCTCGGTGTAGCTCTTGCTCTATGACTTATTTCCTGCTTCATTTCCGGCATTAATTCCTGCTTTAATTCAATGTATTTCTGGGTCCAGAAGTTACCATAGTTTCTGTCATTTTCATCTTTAGATTCTGCGTTTTCACCATTGTAGTATGCTCTTCTGATATGTCAAGATTTTCTGAAGGAGATTTATTTCCACGTTTCCTCATGGTTCTGCTGTCTTTGGTTGTCTCTGGTTGTTTGTCCCTGGGTTTCCCCTGTGGACTCACCTCGGCACGGCTCTGCCCGAGGCTGGGAGATCACAGCTTCCTGGCTGCCTATCTTTGAAAAGAGCAGGGGAGATGGCAGTGAATCTCCCTAGGTCTAGTTTGACGCAGCTCTGCCCAGTACTGGCAAAGCCCAGTCTCGGTGTGGGCCTCCTCTGTGAGGGGTGGTAGGGAAGGTGGTGGGGAGTCCCACCTGTCTATTCTGGGGAGGCTCTGCCTGGTGCTTGGAAAGCCCAGTGTCCACACCAGCCTCTGCTGTGAGGGGCAGTTGGGAAGATGGCAAGGAGACCTACTACCAAGCCCAGGATCAACCTTAGGTCGCTGCTGTGAGGGGCCCTGGGAATAATGTCTAGAAGACCTACCAGCCCCCTGTGGAGTGGCCCTGGTGGGCGTTAGCCAAGTCCAGCTTGCGCTTTAGGCCCCCGAGGTGAGGCGTGGCAGGTAAGATATCCGGGAGATCTACCAGGCTCCTCTGGAGCGGCCCTGCCTGGTGCTTGCGCCAGGCTCTGCCACGGGCCCCCAAGGCAAGGAGCAGGGTGGGGGAAAGTGTCCATGAATCCTACCAGCGCCCTCCAGAGTGGCCCTGCCTGCTGCTAGCCGAGCCCAGGCTCCGCTGTGGGCCCCTGAGGCGAGGGACTGAGGCAAGATGTCCGAGAGAGGCTTACCTGCCTCCTCAGAAGCGGGTGGCCTGGTTCTCCTAAGTTTTCAAAATTTGAACTGAGATGTGTTCTTTTACATCATGTCCACATGTTGAAATTCTGGTTTTCAAACATTTATATTGTGGAAATTTTTGAATTTATGCAAATAGAGACTGGTACCATGATCTTTGCAGTGTCCCATCTGGTTCCAACAATGATCGTGCAGGGCCATCAGTGACGATTGTTTTTGCACCACCGTGGAGGCTGGAAATCAGTGATTGAGTATTGTAGGGGTGGTTCCTTCTGAGCTGAGTGGGAAAATCTGTTCCAGTGCTTCCTGCTCTGGAGCATTGCTGGCAATGTTTGGTTTTCCTTGGCTCATAGACACATTACCCCAATCTCTGTCTTCATCTTACTCATGTGGCATTCTCTTTGTGTGCCCATATGTGCAAATTTGTCCTTTTTATAAAAACCAGTGATACCAAATTAGGGCCCACACCAATGACCTTATTTTAACTTGATTACCTCTGTAAAATCTCTTTTTAAAAATTTTATTTATTTTGGGGGTTGCTGAAGTTGGAACCCAGGGCCTTTTACACTAGGCTACATCCCTGCTCATTTTTTATTTTGATTTTTTGAAACAGGGTCTTGCAATGTCACTAAGTTACCCAGGAGTAAGCTACATTAGAGATTCTCCTGCCTCTGCCTTCCAGAGAGTTGGAATTACAGGTCTGTGCCATCAGTCCCAACAAAACCCTACTATTTAAAAAATGAAATCATACTTGAGGTTAGTGAAGGGGTACAGTTGAAATGATGGGTTCCTAAAATTTGGAAGTCAGAAAAATGTGGAGTCTTAAATCTGTGCACAGAGCAACGATGCACTGTCATGGAAACAGGAACTCCTCCTTAAGCTTTTGTTCGCTTTTGCTTTGCTTTCTTGGCAGTGTTGGGGATAGAGCCCCGCCTTGTGGATGCTCAGCCAGCACGGCAACACGGAGCTACACCCCCAACGCATATCGTTTCGAAAGATTAATGCTTTCACTAATTGCTAAGGTCATTTGAGAAGATTTGGGTCAGAAACTCAGGACGACGTGCCAGTAGAGCTCATCCTTTTAGGGATGTCTTGGTGTTCACTTCGATTACTCTGCTTGAGCTTCCTGGTGTTGGGGAGTCAGCCCTTCTCTCTCTGAGCAGAGCCTCATCGTGGCACCTCACAGAAGGGAACCCCTCTGCCCTGGGGTGTCCACACATGGGGCAAGTGTGGACACCCCACAGCCACCGCCTTCTCCTCATATCACCGTGAAGTGAGAGTTTCCCTGGAAGATTTCTTGACCTCAACTATTTTGTGGCATTTTGTTGTTACAATTTATTTTTCCTTTCTTATTATTTATTTGTTTTATGTGCTCTAAAGATAGAATATGGAGTCTTTAATAAAACTTTTTTCTTTTATTAGCATGTATTTGTGATACATAACAATAGCAATAAGCTTGAGATACTGATGTATTTACATATGACACCTTGATCATTTTTACTTCCCTTTCCCATTCCCCCTCCTCACCCTTCCCACACCCCCGCCCTCTCCACAAAGACTTTCTTCCTACTTTCTTCCATCTCTCTTTCACTTGGTTCTTTTACTTTCTTGTGGTTTGTTTTTTTCCCCATATTAAACAAACCTTGTTATATTTAACCTGTGTTTGCTTCATTTCACTAAGCATAATGGTATCGAGGGGTGTCAATTTCCTATAAAAAAATTCAAATTTATCTTTCTTTATGGCAGAATATACTCCATTGTGTAAATATACCCCATCTTTTTTTATTTATTCATCTGTTGATAGACATATTGGCTGCTTCCAATATTTAGTTTTTATAAGTTGTGCTGGTATAAATGTGGATGTGTGTATATTAAGTCTTTTGGGAAGATCTCCAGAAGAGATATAGATGGGTCAAATTAAACATCAAGTTTCATGCTGTTTTCCATAATAGTTATACTAAGATATAGTCCCAACCCCAACAGTATAGAAGGGTTCTTTTTTCCACCACAATCTTGCCAGCATTTGTTGTTTTTTGAATTATTTTTCCCCACCATTCATATATGTGTGTGTGTGTGTGTGTGTGTGTGTGTGTGTGTGTGTGTGTGTGTTACATAATGTTTACAATGAACTTGAGTATCTTGTACACATATATATGACATCAACATTACAATCCATCCCCCCTCTACTCCCCATTTTTGGGCCTCCCATTCCCTCCTCATCCCCCCTGTAACTCCCACTATCACACCCATTTAGTTCTATAGCATACTTGTATTCTGGGTTTTCCAAATCAGAGAAACCGTGAGATATTTAACATATTTAATCTTCTGCATCTGACTCACTTCACCACTAAAATCACCACTCTTTAGCTCAGCTTCCCATCCCTAGAATGGGCTGCAGTGGCCACATCTTGATGCCTCTTCTCTGGCTCCAGCAGAGCCCTTTGTTGGGACTACTTTCCAAAAGTTCTTTTTTTCTATCTTACTATTATTTTTGTTGTGCTTCTTTAACATGGTATCACCCACCAGATCACATAAGAAAACTGTAACAATGAAATTCATAAACCTAGAAAATGTGAGAAATAAAAAGAAGTTAAATTTCAAATTCCTTAGCAGAGTGCTGACAGGTAAATGTACTTTCAAAAGACATTCAGGTTATTGTTACATTAGTTTGTTTTCTTGGGATAAACTTACATCAAAGACTGATTAAGTGAATTGCTACATTAAATGAACTTAAGTCTATATCACGTAAGTGTGTTACACATAAAACAATAGATTTAAAAGCATACTTAGTTGTTTCAGAATTCTTTTTAACTTTCATAATATATTTACTCACATTTCACTAATTACTAAATTTTGGCGATTTGGTTTCTTATTTTATCTATTTATCCATCCATAAATCCGTGCAGATGTATTTTTGAAAGATTTTATGCCAGTTCTACAGGTTGAATAAAATTATTTTGTTTTGCAAACTAATATACTACTGGAAATAATAATTATGGGGGAAGTTTCACAGACTTCAAGAGAAAACTGGTACTGTTTTAGAAGGATACCAGTGAAATAACAAGTGAATAACAGTGAATAACAAATACCAATCTATTTCTTTTGTTGTCGTTACACTTTCTCTTTAGATGTTTCCTTTCCTCCATTTTTTTTGGTGCTACTTGTCTATCTGTCTCTCTCAAAGATACCATCAAGTATTTTCTGCAATGATGGGCTAGTGGCCACAAATTTCTTTAGGGATCCTTGGTCATGAAAAATGCTTGTCCTTAAACTTTCAGAGGTAATTTTGCTGGATACAATAACCTGGATTGACATTTGCTGTCTTTTAAGACTTAGAAGATTTTGCTCAAGGCTCTCCTGGCCTTTAAAGTTTGCATTGAGAGTTTGTCTGGTTTTTTCTTGCTAATTTTAATATTCTCTCTATACTTTGGATTTCTAAGTTTTAATTATGATATGTCATGGTGAGTCTTATTGATTGTTGAGGCTACTTGGTGGTCTATAAGCTTCTTGTACCTGAAAATTAATTTTTTTTCTAGATTTAGAAAATTTTTCTGCATGATTTCAGTGACCAAATTATTTATACCTTTGTTGCTATCTTCTGCTCTTCCTCCCACACCCATCATTCTGAGATTGGTTCTCTTTGAATCATCTGTCAGCTATTGTATCCAGTTACTTTGCTCACTAATCTTGCAGTTGTGTCTAATTATTGTATTTGTTTCCTCAGCCTTGTCTTCAAGAAATGAAATTATCTCCTCACAATGTTGGAGTCAACTTCCCTTGCTTGCAAATGTATTTTTCATATTCTGAATTTTAGTGAGATTTCTGTTCAAAATTTCTACTTCTCTATCAAAATATTCCTCCATATCTTGAATTTCCTAATTTACCTCAGCCCATTTTATTTGTCGCTCCTATATACTCAGTAAGCCTTGAATCCATTAGGACCACTATTTGTTTAGTAAGTTCCTCTTTAAGCCCGTAGGCCACTGTTGGCATTTCTTTGAAAATATCTGGTTTAAACTGGCTATTTGGATCATTTTTTCCATTTTATTGATATGTATAAGTGCAGCAATATAGTTTACATTGATCTTGAGTATTTTGTGCATATACATATCATGGCAAAATTATAAATCCTTCCCTTCTCCCTTTTTGACCCTCCCAATCTCTTCCCCTCCCCTCCAGTTCCCATTATTCCTCACATTAAGTTCTATGAAAAAAAATTGTAATATGGGTTTCCCCTATAAGGGAAACTATTCAATATTTCGCCTTCTGCTTCTGACTCACTTTACTATGCATGATGGTCTCAAGTTGTCTCCATTTACCTACAAAAGCCTCCAACCTATCTGTCTTTATATGGATGAGTCTTATTCCATTGTGTATAAATATCACAATTTATCAGCCACTGATAATTGTGCTGCTGTGAACATGGGTATACATATATCTCTGTTGTATGTTGTTCTTAACATTTTTGAGAAAATTCTCAGATGAGGTATCGTTGGATCACAGTGGATATTTATTTTTAGTCTTGTGGGAGACTTCCATATTGCTTTCCATAGTGGGTGTACCAATTTACACTCCCACCAGCAGTGCAGGAGGGTTCCTTTTTCCCCATAGCCTCACCACCACTGATTGCTGTTTGTGTTCTTGATATATGCCATCTCTCTATAGTTAGATGGTATCTTAGTGATGCTTTGATTTACATTTCTCTAATGGCTAAGGATGTTGAATATCTTTTCATGTATTTATTGGCCATGTGAACTTTTTCATTTGAGAACTGCCTATTCATTTCTTTTGCCCATTTTTCAATTGGATCTTTGATTTTTGAGGGGCTTACTTTTCTTCAGTTCCCTGTATATTCTGGTTAGGAGCCTCCCATCTGAGGTATTGGTGGTGAATAATTTTTGCCAATCTGTCGGTTCTCTTTTTACACTGTTGATAATTTCCTTTACTGTGCAGAAACTTTTTAATTTGACATAATCCCATTTCTGAATTCTGGGGGCTATTTATTTTGCTTTTGGTGTCATGTTAAGAAAGTCCTTGTCTACACCTATGTCTTTTAGATATTTGCCTAATTTGTCTATGAGGAGGCTCAGTGTTTCAGTTTTAATATCTAGGTCTTTGATCCACTTTGATTTAATTTTGGTGCATAATGACAGGCGTGTGTCTATATTTGTTCTTCTGCATGTGGATGTCCAATTTTCCCAGCACCATTTGTTGAAGAGGCTATACTTTTTCCAGTGTATGCTTTTGGTTTCTTTATCAAAGGTTATGTAGCTGAGTGTGTTTGAGTTTGTCTCCATTGGGCTATTTATCTGCTTTTGTGCTAATACGATATAGGTTTTACAACTATTGCTTTATACTATAACTTGATGTCTGGTTTTGTAATACCTCCTGCCTTAGTCTTGTTACTCAAGATTGCTTTGGCTATTCTAGGTCTCCTTTGGTTCCATATGAATTTAAAGATTATATTTTCAAGTTCTGGGAAAAAATTGTTGGTATTTTGACAGGAATTGCATTGAATTTATATATCAGTTTTGGCAGTATAGTCATTTTGACTATATTGATTTGCCTATCCAAGAACAAGGGATGTCTTTCCATTTCCTGGTGTCATCTAAGACGTTTTGTAGCATGTCATTTGGCTGAATTTGTTTATTATTTCTAAGAGTTTCGTAGTGGAGTTTCTGGGGTCTTCTATGTAGATAATCATATCATCTGTAAATAAGGATAGTTTGGCTTTTTCCTTTCCAAAGCATATTCCCTTTATTTCATTTGCTATGGCAAGTGTTTCAAGAACAATATTGAATAAGAGTGGTGAGAGTGGACAGCCTTGTCATGTTCCTGATTTCAGGGAAAACACTTTCAATTTTGCTCCATTTACTATGATATTTGCAGTAGATTTGGCATATGTGGCTTCTATGAGTTTGAGATAAGGCCCTTCTATACCTATTTTTCTCAGAGTTTCATCATAAAATGGTGTTAAATTTTATCACAGGTGTTCGCTGCATCAATTGAGATGATAATGTGGCTTTTGTTTTTGCTTTTGTTGATGTGATGTATTACACTGATGGATTTGCTTATGTTGAACCAGCCTTTCATCCCAGGAAAGAAGTCCTCTTGATCATGGTGTATGATCTTTCTGATTACTTGCTGGATTCTATTTTCCAGAATAATATTAAGAATTTTTACATCTATATTCATTAAGGATATTGGCCTATAATTCTCCTTCCTGCTTAAGTCTCTATCCAGTTTTGGTACTAAGGTGATGCTAGCCTCCAGAAATATGTTTGGTAGTATTCCTTCACTTTCAACCTCATGGAAGAGTTTTAAAAGAATTGGAGTTACTTATTCCCTGAAGTATTGAAAAAATTCTGCTGTGAATCTTTTTGGCACCTGGGCTTTTATTTGTAGGTAGAGCTTTTATTACTGCTTCAATTTCTCTGTGTGTAATGGGGTTGTTCAAGATTTTTTGTCTTATTTCTACAATTTTGGTATTTTGTATGTGTCTAGAAAATCATCCATTTATTCCCAACTCTCTAACTTGTTAGGATATAGGTGTCCAAAATAATTTCTCATAATATCTGAATTTCTGCAGAGTCTGTTGTAATTTCATCCTTTTCCTTCCTAAATGCATTAATCTAGGTTTTTTTCTTTCCTTCTTTTGGTGAGTTTAGCTAGAGGTGTGTCAATCTTGTTTATTCTTTCAAGGAACCAGCTCTTTGACTCATTAATCTTCTTTAATTTCTTTTTAATTTCAATTTCCTTAATTTCAGAGCTGACCTTTATAATTTCTTTTCTTCTACTGCCTTTTGGCTTAGATTGTTCTTGTGTCTCTAGGCCCCTTACAGCATATCATGAACATGTTTATTTGTGACTGTTCTGTTCTTTTGATGTGTGCATTTGTGGCTATGAATTTCCCTCTAAGTGCTGCTTTCATTGTGTTCCATAGATTCTGATATGATGTACTTCCTTCATCATTTAACTCTATGAAGTTTTTGATTTCTTCTCTGATTTCTTCTGTGATCCATTGTTTGTTCAGTAGTAAGTTGTTAAGTCTCCATGTATTTGTGTATTTTCTTCTGTTTCTGTTGCTATTAAGTTCCAGTTTTACTCCACCTTGATCTAAAAGTATACAAGGAATTACTTCTATTCCTTTGTATTTATGTAAGCATGACTTATGATCTAAACTATGGTCTGTTTTAGAAAATGTTCCATGTGCTACTGAGAAGAACATGTATTCTGTTGATATTGTGTGGAAAACTGTGTTAACATCTGTTAGATCCAAGTTTTCTGTAGTGTCATTTAATTGTTGTATATCTTTGTGGGTTTTCTGCCTGGTTGATCTGTCTATGTGACAGTGAAGTATTAAAATCTCTTGCTATAATTGTATTGGGGCCGATATCACCTTTCAGATTTAATATTTTTTCATTTATATAATTGGGTGCTCCAGAATTGGTAGTATATATATTGATGATTGTGAATTCTTCCTGTTCTATTGTTCCCTTAACCAGTATTTAGTGACCATCTTTTTCTTCCATAATCTGTTTTGTTTTGAAATTTGATGAGTCTAAGACTAATATAGCTAACCCTGCTTGTTTCCTGGGTCGTGTTGCATGAAAATTGAATTGCATTCTTTATTTACAGTCCATGTGCTTTCTTATGGGTGAAGTGTGTCTCTTGTAAACAGCAAATTGTGGGTTTTTGTTTTTTGATCCAGTCACCCAGTCTGTGCCTTTTAGTAAGTGAATTGAGGTCATTCACATTCAGAGTAATTATTGATGTATATTTGGTATATCCTGCCATAATTATAATATTTCAGCAATTTACTTAACTTACTCTTTTGTCAGCTCATTCTCATGTATCTGTTGTTTCTTTTTCCTGCTTTTTTTTGGTGTAATTAGCCTCCTTTTCCCTTTCTAAGTTTCCTTTAAATATTCTCTGCAATGTTGATTTAGTGGCTGCAAATTTCTTTAAGCTTTCTGGATCATGGAAAATTTTAATTTCTCTTTCTAATTTAAAATATAATACTACTTGATACAGCAGTCTGAGTTGGCATTCATTTTCTCTTAGTGTTTGGATGATATTGCTCCATGATCTCCCGGCTTTTAGGGTCTGGGTTGAAGAATCTGCAATTTTCCTGATAGGCTTATTTTTGTAAGTCACTCTGTTTTTCTATTACAGGTTTTAATATTCTCTCTTTGTGTTTGGGTCTCTAGTATTTTAATTATGATTTGTCATGATGAGGTTCTCTTATCAAAGTTGTTTGTTGTTCTGTTTGCCTGCAGTAGCTCAATGTTTATTTCGTTCCTTAGAGTTGGGAAATTTTCATCCATAATTTCATCGAACACAACCTTTAAGCCTTTTGTCTTGTCCTCAGTTTTCTCCTGCACTCCCCTAATTCTAAGACTGTTTCTCTTTGAGTCATCCATCAGCTGTTGTAACCATTCTCTTCCTTCCTATTTTGCTTTGCATTCTTTACTGCCTGTACATTCCAGCTCAGTCACTTTATCTTCTAGGTCTGATATTCTAGTCTCAAAAGGTTTAACCTGCTTACTTATTTTTTTCCTGTGTTTTTTATACATGCTGAACGTCTAATTTCAATCTTTTTATATCTGTGCTGAATTCCTCTCTAATTTCTTGTATTGTCTTTGTTATCTTCTGGCTTGTATCTTTTTTGTTTTCCTGTAATTTATTGCGAATGTTTGCTGATAGCATAGCTATGTCCCAAAGTAGCTATTTCATTTCCTGTTTCAATTCTAAGAATGTCTGGGCCCAGAAGTTCTCATCTTTTTGCCTATTTTATCTTTGGGTTCTGCTGTTTCAAGATCCTTTGTATCATTTTCTGGGGTGTTAGGTCTTTCTGTACATGATTTATTACCACTTTCCTCATGGTTCTGTTACAGTGAGTTGAGGCTCTGGTATTGGTGAAGTGCTCTGTTTCTTCTCCTGAGATTCTTGAGTTAGACTCTTTCTGTTTTAAGTTTTACCTTCAAACAGTATTTGTTAATGTAAATGTTAGTATCTATAATTTGAATAAAGGTGTACTCTCACAATACTATCTAATATCACCAACTAATTAGCAGTCTCATAATATTGTATGTATTCTCACCACTACAGTAATAAATACAATATGCATTCACTATGCATCTAATTGAAACTAGAGTTGATTTATTGAATTGTACTGTTAATATTGATAGTATGACACAAACCTGAAAATAATAGTGTTCTCTAGTATTTTAGATCCACCCACTATACTACTTTATTTATTATAGTTACATTCTAGTTATATAGTTATACTGACCCAGTATTAATATATACACTCAGTCCCCACTTAGCGTACTAATTACCATGCTAAAAACCCAAGGTGATTCCTGTGTACAATTGTGATGACTTATAAAAGGAATTTATACATGGTGCTACTATCTTACTGGTTGAAATACATACACAGGGCTGTGTTGCTGATCTGTTTCTAGCCAAATAGTGTACAGATAATCTGTCTCTATTGGTCTTTCTATATGGGTGAAAGTTATTGATACTTATCAGCTCAAATACTAGAGGAGATGGAATAGGGAGGGGGCAGATTACGATTATGAGTTAATTTTTGGTGGGACTTGGAAAGTTGATAAGTGTTTGTATGATAGAGAAAAGCCTGGAGATACTTCTAGCCCAGCCCAGAGTTGACAAAGACAGAAAAGCCCTATGAGTAATAGTACTGAGACTTTGGGGAGTGGCAGGGTGGGGGACAGAAGACAGACACAAAGAGAAGGGGGGGAATAGGTAAAAGAAAAAAATTAATATAAAGATGTAGCCAGAGTCAGGGAACTTACTCTGCAGCTTGAAAAAAATAAAAGGAGCAAGAAGGAAAAGAGAAGGAGAAAAAAGGAGAAGAAAAGAGAAAATATAGGATAAAAATGAAATCCAATACACAAAAGAAAAGCCAAAGTACAAATTGATCAATTGACCAACTAGCAGCACATATCCTATAACCTAAAACTATGAAGCAAACTGAGCAAAATAATGAGAAAAAATTAAGAGGAAGAAAGGGCTAATAGAAAAAAAAAGTTACTTCCCTATGAGTTTATGTGGAGCTGGTGTCAGACGCTGCTGCCCGGTCGAATCATAACCCTTCTCTTCCTCTGGGGACTCCTCTCATTCTGTCCATTTTGATGCTCCTCTCTGGTCAGGGCAGTGTGGGGAACAGCTGGGGTGTGCTGCTCGGCTCCTCCCACTCCTTCTGGGTCCTGGCGGGGCTGGACACACGCTTCTCACAGCCCTGCCATCTTAGTGGGGCACAGTTGGAGTGCACTGCTTCGGGAGCTCCCCTGGCAGGCCCGGCAGGGCCTGGTGCACTCTTCTCACAGACCTGCTGTCCCAGCAGGCACAGTTGGGGGTGCACTGCGCTTTGGGCTCTCCTCCCGTGGTCCCAGCTCCCTTCCTGTTAGTGCTGGTCCCTTTCTCTACCTGCTAGGAGGTCTCTTTGTAGTCCGCTGTTACTCTGTTACTCGGGTTAGTCAGGTTGGGCTCTTTGTAGGCCACCCCCTCTGTGGCTTTGTGCAAACCCTGGACCTCTGACTACCCTCCCCTTTCCTCTGTGGACCGGAGGACAGGAGCCTGCTGCTGCTACTTGTCTACAAGTTGCCTTCCCAGGCTCACACCACCGTGTGGGTGGGTGACAGAGCCCCACACAGGGCTTCTCCAGACTTCATTTTTACCTCTATTCCTTTGATTATATTATAGATCACACACACACACACACACACACACACACACACACACACACACACACTTGGAATAGCTGTTTGCGGACTTGACCAGAAGTCCTCAACTCATTTATTTGTTTTTGACTTCCTTCCCTATGAATTCCACTATTTTAGGACCCATGCCATTAGTTTCTGGGGTCTCAGGCATCTCTGTGGTATCATACTGCCTTGTCTTCTCCCCATGTTTCTCTTGTTGAGGGACTTCACTTTAAAGGCCTGGCCGAGAGGTTTCTTTAAATGAGTATAAGGGTGTGTGGGGTGTGAGGGGGTTCAGGGGAACTGAAAATCCTGAGTTCTGTGCTGGGAGTAGGCAGTGAGGGAACTCAACAGCATGATGGCCTCTGAGGTGTCTTGATCACCTCCAGCCCCTTCTGCAAAGCTCTCCTGCCTGTCCTGGCTTCCCTTCCCTGAGGGTAGGGCTCTCCACCATTGGAGGTGCTTTGACTACACCAGAGCCATTCTGGGAGTTGGAAGCCTTTCTGTCCTCTCCACAACTGTCTCTTGAGCCAGTTTCTGCCTAGGCACTGTTTAAGAGTGACCCCAAAAGCTCTGATGTGCTCTTCTGAGCTTTCATTTACTCTAATCAGTTCAGTCTTTGTTATTTATTTTTATTTTTTTATGGCTTCTGCTTATGTCATTGCCTCTTATGGCTGCTGAGTGCTGTTTCTAATCTGGCCCCTGGAGGACTTTTCTAGGGGGAGCTCGCATTACATTTGCAGTGTGCACCACCTTCAGACTTGTTTTCAGAGGCTGGGGCTACTAGCTTCTGCCAATGCCCACTTCTCCTGGATCCGTGCTAACCTGGATCCGAGGTTCCAAGCAGGCTTTCCTCTGTCTGTGGATCCTGGTGATTCCCAGCGCTTCACAGTCAGTGCAGGGCAGACATTTCTTCAGGAGTTCTGACCTTCCCGTGGCTTCCTTTCAATTGTTGTGTGCTCCTCCCTGTGTAGCTACATTGAACAGGCAGTTTTTAACTATAGTCTCAACTTTTTAAATGGGTCCACCAGGAGACATTGTGCAGCTGTTACTTGGCCACCATTTTGACCAGAAGTCCCTGTTTTTTGAATTCTTGATAGAGCCATTCTTAGATTCTTAGCTATTCTTAGAGTTAGACGGAATCTCAGTGTTGTTTTGATATGCATTTCTCTGATGGCTAAGGATGCTGAATGTTTTCTCATGTATTTACTATTCAAATGTCTTCTGAGGACCATCTATTCATTTCAGTTGCCTGTTTTTTATTCAATCTTTTATTTTAGGGGGCTCTAATTTTTTTAGTTCTTTGTATATTCTAGATAATAGTCCTCTAAGGAGTAGTTGGCAAAAAAGTTTCCCATTCCAGTGGTTCTCTCTTTGCTTTGTTGACTGAAGTTGGAGACTTTCAATTACACTGAACTACAACCCCAGCTCTTTTTAAGTTTGGTTTATTTATTCATTATTTATTATTTTCAAATAGGGTCTCACTAAATTGTTAAATTGCCCAGGCTGGGCTTGTGCTTGCAATCTTCCAGTTCAGCCTCCCAGAGTCCTGGAATTACAGGCCTGTTTTGCCACACTCAATTTAAAGCTTACTTGTGTATCTTGCTAAATGAAACATAGGACTCCAGTGATTGCATTATAATTGCTATTATAAAGTTGCTCTGCAGCTGTTTTTAGGACTGAGACAACTTCCAGCTACCTGTGTCAGGATGGTGATCCATGTATACATTGCCTCATCTTCTTGGAAGCCAACAAAATTAGATTTGAAGAAAAAGATATTGCAGCCAAGGAAGAGAATTGGAAGTGGACGAGAGGAAATGTGCCTGAAAATAGTCAGCCAGCCGCAGGATATCCTCTTCCACTGCCAGTTTTCAATGAAAGCCAGTGTCGTGGGGAGTGTTTTGAAGCCCAAGAAGATAACGCAGCATACGTCTTTTCGGT
This sequence comes from Ctenodactylus gundi, assembly GCA_004027205.1. Lineage (NCBI taxonomy): Eukaryota > Metazoa > Chordata > Mammalia > Rodentia > Ctenodactylidae > Ctenodactylus > Ctenodactylus gundi. The sequence continues at coordinate 696,658 of PVKB01000453.1, forward strand.
TTACCCGCTCCAGCTGACGCAAAAAAAAGCAGCCCAGGCAAAGCCGCGGCTGAACCATAAGCTCCCCACCATATGCACCGTGAAATACGAACTCTTGTTGCTGTTATACAATAACAGTGTTTAAATGGCAACATTATGCTGATTTGAAAGGAAATAGGCTTACTATCTTACTCATCTTTGCATGCAATCAAAATAAATTCATAATTAAAATGTGAAACTATGATGATGAGCATAGCAGGAGATTAACACAAAATTTAAGTAAATATCATGGAATAGTTTTGTTACCTGCCAAGGTATTTTATGTACAATGATTTTCACAAAACATCTTTCTTGTTTGATATTTTTATTGTAACTTAAGTAGGTCCACAGTTCAACACTGAATTTTAAAAGGAGACAGAATCTGTATTGTTCCCACATTGCCCCATTAGTTTTAGTGATCATGAATGTGTGTATTTTTGATGTGGTATTATTGTGACTAAAATTACTTGTGGGTAATCTTTATGATATGTAATACATTTTAACTTTCTATAATAATTATAACATTCCTACTTTTTTGTAGAAGAACCTTCCATGGAGCGAACCATGTATTTCAGGCTTCTAGTTGTAGCCTTTCATATAAATGGATCAGAACAGATGATTTCCAAACAAATAAATTCATTAGCCAAGCTTCTTATTTAACTACACTGTTATAAAAAATCATGTTTATGCATGTTTACATTACAGAATTGGGATGCCAGGTAAATTTTAAAGGCATCTTCTTGCATGGAACTCACTTGTAATTAATTATTATAAAGTATATTTGTACTCTTTGCTCAAGATTTGATTTCCAAGGATTATGCAAAACAGAATTTTTAATCATTTTTTCTTCTATAAGACAAACTGTACCCATGTCACCTGCTATTTCTAGATATTTGACTTCTGTTTTTTTTTCACCTTAGGTGTACATTATGTGAGTACATTAAGCAGAGAAAAGTCTTGTTACATTTCTAATCCATCAAAAACACAACTATGAAATAAAAGAAGTATGTTAGTCAGCTTTCCATTGCTGTGACAAAATACCTGCAAAACAATTAAAAGAAGACTTATCTGGCTTGTAGTTCTAAAGTTTTTCATTTGTGTCCCTCAGCCCCATTGCTGTGGACCTGTAACAAAGTATAATATCCCAGTAAGGAGCACACAGTAGAACAAAGCTGTTCATTTTGTGGTGAACTGAAAGAAAGAGATAGAAAGCTTCCTTTTACAACACATCCTCTCTACTAGGATACATTCTTTCATGAATCCATCAATATGTTAATCTATTCATGATGTAGAGTTGCTGAGATCTCATATTCCAAAGGCTTTACCTGTGCACACTGCTACTGTGGTGACCAAGACTTAAACACTTGAGCTTTTGAGAGAAATTGGAAATCCAAATCAGACCAAGGAAAAATTTTAAAATAATTCTGAAGACTTGTAAACAGGAAACATGGTTTAAAACACTTAGAACAGGGTCCCCAACTCCCAGGCGATGGATCTCGGAAGGACCAGGCCACTGGAACAGATGAGCAGGGAGCAGGAGTTGAGCTGTGAGTGAAGAGCCACTTCTTGTCCGCACGCTCCTATTAGGTTCTAAGGCGCTGCTGATCTGACAGGTCAGAACTCTGTTTCCCCCTCCCCTCCTGCTCACCATTTCAAGCCCATCCTCCAACAGCCAACTGCATAACAAGAACCCCACAACCCCTAGCCCATCCCTGGTGTCAAAAAGGTTGGAGACCACTGACTCAGCAGATACACATTTTGTACATTAGTTCCATGCTACCTGTTTCTCAAAACCAACACGTTTTACTTTAGTTTACCGTATCTGTTGTGGGCAAATCCGTGCTCTTTACAACAGTGAACAACATATCAGGAAGACATGGCTTTGTTTAAAAGCTTCCCTTTAAGCAGAATATGAGGAGTAATTCTTTGTGTTTTCTCCAGAAAACCTGGAACTTTCCTGGCCATTACGCAGTTGTTGACCTGGGTTAGTGAGCTTCACACCACTCCTTCCTGTTCTTCCCACACTTGTTTTGTCTCAAGGCAATTTCAGCGCGGAGGTCTGGACGGGCAGGCGCCGCAAGCTTGTTGGTTACTGTGAACGAATACTCGGGCTCCTGTCCTCTTCGCCCCATGCTCCTCGGCCACTGGTACCCCGTGATCATTTCTGTGCTGCCTGCCATCTGTGCCACTTGGAATGTCCAAAACCTTTCTCTGAAATCCGTGATTCCAATCTCTTGGCAAAGCCTGCCCAGGAACAGGGAAGTGATACACAACACGCATAAAAGAGGGAGAGCTAAACTTGCAGTAAACGGTTGAACTTGCTGGTAAGCTTCACAAAATAAGCAAACTCGGCTCTGTTGAGAGGTCGGGAATGAGATGCGGACCAGGCTTGTGTGGTGCCACCAACAGTAGGTTTGGACTATGGTGTCCCCGAACTTGGTTTTCTTGCTTTCTTGAGTGATCATGGCTGGGCAAACAAAGGGCCTCCAGTTTCTTGTGAAGCTTGTTTGAATACTCTAATATATTCGTTGCTGTACTAGTAACAATCAGTTCTCTATGGCAGCATCAGTAGCCATGCGCATTATTGCGTGTAATGCTCACAAAGTCTGATGAAGTGAACACTGCTCTCCTGACCCTGGTTTTCAGGCACAGAGCCAGAGGCAGGTGGGCTTGTTGAGGTCCCAGCCACCCAGCAGCAGAGTGGTATGCTTCCAGGGCACTTGGCACTAAGTGCTTTCTCATGGTTTTCTCTTTGAATCCTCACATGCCATTCAAGGTTCTGTGGTATCCGTGACCATGGAAGAGATTGTGTCAACTTGAAGCAATTAGAAAACACACCCAGATTAGAACTTATCGGTGTATATGAGGGATTTGTGGTTCAGCAAACGAGGGAGGAGCACCAACCCCCGATGTGGGAGGCCCAACTGGGAACTCAAGCTGTAGAAAAGGAGGGAAGAAGAAAGATTGCTACAGCTTTTTCCTCTGTGAAAGCTCTCACCTTTGCAATTGTCTACAGACACCAACTTGCTTGGTATATGCCACAGATCTTCACCACAGATTCTCTCCAGTCTCGACTTGTGCCTGTCTACCTGTGGTCCCGTCTTCAGTCTCCCATCTTTGCCATTGTTCTTTGCATAGCTGAAATCCATAGCAGACTCTCACCAGCTGTCCTGCAGTTCCAGACAGGTGTACTACCATGGGGCTGAGCAGCCTTGGGACACTCCAGCTCTTGCACATGCAGGCTGCCATCTTGGATTATCTCTGTCCTCAGACTTGTGAGCCTTTCAAATAGATCCCTTTTTTGTTATAATTTCTGTCAATTCTGCCTGCTGTAGAACCCAAACTAATACAGTATCTCTTCAGGAGGTGAGGAAATAGGCTCATTAATTTTGTTCAGGACCAAGTACAGCATCAGTGCAGCCTCTTCTCACACAGCAGGAGGGTGAGCAGGTGACTGGGGATGCTAGGTCAAGGGATAGTTGCCATGTACAAATGCCTGCAAGAATGTGGAGATATTACTCCTGAAACACTTTTTTTGCCTTTATAAGATATTTTTCTTTGTAATAAAGTATATAGTAGGCCCACTTGTCATTTGGTGATACAGTACAGGAACCTTAGTGGGGATGTCTATAATGAGAGATAGTACTAAACACTTTTTCCTATACATATATACTTCTAATAAAGTTTAATTGATAAGTAGAGATTAATAAAAATAATTAATCATAAATTTAAAAATCTAAAAAGCATATTGTAAAATGATTGTCAGCATCACTACTTTAATATTTTTGGGATATTACTAAGTAAAACAAGCATTGCTTGAACACAAGCCCTGCAATACTATGGCGGGTGTCTGACAAGTGAGACAATTACTAAATGATTAACAGGTGCATAGTGTATATAATTTACGTTGTACTAAAAATTCTATGATGCATGCCTATAATCTCAGCACTCAGGAGGCAGAGACAGGAAGAAAGTGAGTTTATGTGCAGCCTAGACTACGTAGGGAGACCCTGTCTCAAGGGAAAAAAAAAGTTATGTGGTCTTTCTGTATTTCTTAAATCTCCCACTGTGGCTGTTCACTTTGGGAAAGTGGAAGTTCAAAAAGTGAAACCTTGAATGGGGTGACATACTACTCTACTTAATCATATATATACATACATATATACATACATACACACATGCATACATATACATATTTGAATATGTGTATATTATACATATACTACTTATTTCTATACTTAATGCTATATGTACAGTATTAAATAGGTACTACATAATACACATTGTATGCAGACATACTCAGATTCCAACCTCCAACTTGTCAATACATACACATCAACACTGAAACAAGAGTCTTTGCATTGAGCTACATCTAGCATCACCATCACCCCTTTTAATATATTTTAAATATATTCATTATAATTTATATTTTAAATATATTTTTCTGAGAACATCTTGCTATGTTACCAAGGTGCACAGGCTGGATCAACCTTGCTGCCCCCTGCCTTGTCCTCCCACGGTGCTAGAATTACAGGGGTGTGCCATCACACCTAGATGCTTATTAACATACATATCCTACAGAAAAACCTAGTACAGACCCATTTATTAAATCAGGAACTGTTGTCTTGTATCATTACTTGGATTAGTTATTTTTCTTTCAAAAATTCCCATTTTAAAAATTTTAATGCACAGGTGAACTGTACAAAATCCAGAAAAAATCAAAGTAAAAGAAAAAACATTAAATTATCCATAACTCTATAAGGCAGAGATAATCACTGTGAACACTCTGTGGAGTTTTGTGTTCATTTTGTGTTTTGTGTGCATTCATACACACATCAATGTACATAAGTGTGTATATATGCACAATTTGTACTGTAAACATGGATGACATCGTATTATTTGCTTGGTAATTCACTAATATATCACAGAAAAAACGCACAAATCTAGAATCCTTCTTTTATGCAATATTTACCAAACATGTCATAAAATTTTCTATGCTGTGATTCATAAACAGTAGTATTTTTCTCTGTGAACAGACTATCTCTCTGGCATTCTTGAGTGGTTCGCAGTCAACTTGCTGACGTAGGTCTCATTGAAACAGGACCCTATCTGAAGGTTCTGCACATTCTTTCAGACCAGCCTGTCAAAAGCTGCAGGCCTCAGGACTTCCCGTATTGGCTCACCTGGGGCACGTGGTAAACATGCAGGATTCCAGGGTTCTCCCCTCAGCCTCACTGAATGAGAATGCCAGGCCTTCGGCTCAACAATCGTCAGCCTTAGCTGGCAAACTCTTAAGAGCACTGCAGTTCGAGGACCACTGGCCTTCATCTGGTTAATACAAGCCTTCCTCCTTGCACTGTCATTACACCAGATGACTTAGGCAGGAGCCCTACTTCCTCCCGGGCTCCTCAGTGACACCTAGATTGCAGGTATGTTGAGGGAGAAGTAGGTTGTGCCACCTACTCGTGAGCAAACACCCCTGGGCAAGGCACTTTCTGACTGTGGAGTCTTCTCCTTGCAAAATCATGATGATGAAAATAATGACCTCAAAGTGCTGTAAGGAAAACTGTGCGCAGTAACGCGCACAAGTTGCTGTGAGCCAAAGGCCACTCAAAGACGCTGCTATCCCAGCCCAGCCTCTCCCTCTGCGCCCAGGCAGTCCTGCTCAAGGGCCACATCTACACCAATAATGTCCAGTACAGAAGCCACTACCAGCCAAACGTCGTCTGAATAGCTCAGCTGTGGCCAGCCTGCATTTTCTCAGAGCTGTGTTTAAGTTGAAATACACACTAGACTTTGAAAACTTAGTACACAAAATGTAAAACCTCTCGTTAAAGTTTTAAAACATTGATTACATGCTGAAATAATAATTTGAGTTAAATAAAATATAACATTTATATTAATTTTACCGTGTGTGTGTGTGTGTGTGCATGTGTGTGTATCTTATGAGACCTTTGCACTGAGCTACACCTCTTGCACTTTATTTTTTATTTTGGCATAGGGTCTTGTTAATTTGCTAAATAGCTCAGGCCAGGCTTGAAATTGGGATCCTGCCTCAGCCTCCCAGAGTGCTGGGATTACAAGCATGTAACTTGCATTGTATTCCCAAAACAGAATAGTGCTATTCTAGAAATCTTCCTGATAAAAGACTCACATTAAAATTCACAGGGTAAGCTGGGTCCAGTGGCACAGGCCTGTAACTCCAGCACTCCAGGGAGCTAAGGGAAGTTCAACCCCAGTCTCGGCAATTTAGCAAGACCCTGTTTCAAAAGAAACACTAAGGTCTGGGGTTGTAGTTCAGGGTGAAGGCCTTGGGCTCCAACCCACTTTTTAAAAAGTTACAGGATTAGAAAGAAGAAGGTGTTCGCCTGCAGAAGTTATTAGTGCCAGGGCAGAGTGAAGCTAGAATGGGGCAGGGAGATTAAACAAAAGAGCCTGAAGGGACCCAGGACCACCGGCCACAGGGACTCGTGGAGAACATTTTTTCCAAGAATTAGTAGAGGGGGAAAATGGAGCACCAGGCTCTTGGAAGTCATGGCAAAGAAGTCACACCCCACAGATCAGGGCACTATCAGGGAAGGCGACAGGCAGGGTGGCTCAGCCAGTGGTCAGTGCCCTCCTAAGTGCAGGGGCTACGGTGGCTCCGTGACTTACTTTAAAGTACTGCAGTCACCCTGCATGACAACGAGCGTGTGCCAATCAGTTTCAAATTTAAGCCTGAGAAGGCCTGGCTAACTGTGAAAGGGATGAGTTACCGACGTGCACAGCTACCCTAAAGCCACGTGCTGCACTGGAGAAGGCAGGCTCACGGCGTCCTGCAGGGAACCTCATCCGCACAACACCCCGGAACACGAAGTGTGAGGGTGGGCAAGAGGTCGGGCTTGCCAGGGCCTCAGCGCTCGCGCAGGTGCTGACAGCGAAGGGGCAGGAGGGAACACTGTGTACACGTGAGGCAATTTTGTATCTTGATTGTGGTGCTGAGCTCTACTTGTCAGCATTCATGGAACTGTATGTTAAAAAGACTGCATTTTACCATATGTAAATCATACTTCAATAAGCCTTTAAAAAAAAGACCACTGTTTAAAGACACAACATTTAAATTTTAGGTTTGTTGGAACATTTACGGACTCATGAATTGCAGAATGCAATGCCCAGCCCTAAACGGGGCCGGGGGTGTGGGTGTGGGGGAGGGCGAGGGTGGGCGCAGGAGGAAACTAGAGTGGTCCAGGGGCAGGACGAAGAAAGCTGGGCTGCTTGGCGTGCACAGCCCCCGGGTCGGCTGGGCTTTCTGATTGGTCTGCTCGTCAGCTTTGCTCCCCGTCCCCACGGGCTCCCCTCTGTCTTTGGGGTGCCTGGGAGTGCTAGACTACCCCACTCTACTGGGCTGCCCATCGGTAGAATGCAACATTTTCGTCTTTGTAAAACTAACCTAAATAAAATTCATGGATGATGTTGCTGTCTTGTTAACGGTACATACCTTCATGGGATTGAGGATGACATGCACTGATGCCTGCAAGTTACTTTGAACATATAAAACGTAGGTGGAGGGAAAGGTAAACAGATACAGTATAAGAGACATACTACATGGTGACCCCTCATGAAGGATGGGCTGCTGAATGATAGGGTTCTCATAGGGTCCATTGAGTTCTAAAGGAGCTGCAAAGTTCCTGTCAAGACATTGCAGCCGTCCTGACCTCAGGGCGGAATGTGCTTCTCACTGTGTTTGTAGTGATGCTGCTGTAACAAGCCTGTTATACTGCCAGTGGCATAAAAATACTGCACTTATAATTACGAACAGAACACATTTAGTAGCACATAATTCTTAGTTTATATCTAGTACAGAGACATTAAACTTTTATTGTTTTTTTACTATTTCTATGTTTATAATAATGCTTACTGTGAAGAGTATGCCATATGTCACCAACAGTGACCTCACCCACCCAGTGCGCACTGTCTCTGGAGGGCATGAGAGGTCACATCAAATGACTGCCTTACACCCTATGTCTGTGTGAGCACACTCTAGGCAGTCCACACAAGAATGAATTTGGCCAACCCATTTTTCAAAAAAAAAAAAAAAGTTTTCTTTACTAAGTAACTATGTCAAAATATCAATAGCAGAATTTATGGTCTGTGGTTCTCAGAGTGATGTATAAATATGAGCAGCATCTATATCAGCAAGGAACTTACAAAACGCTCATTTTCAGGTCAGGCACACTGAATCAGAGACCCTCACAGGAGTCCCAGAAATCTGTGTGTAGCCAGGTGTCTGGGTGATTCTGTTGTCAGCTAAAATTTGAGAACTGGGGCTGTGGCAGAGTTCAGTGGTTAGAGCACTTGCCTACTCAAGCACAAGGCCCTGAGTTTGATTCCCCAGCACCACATAAGCTGAGCGTGATGGTGCACACCTATAATTCCAACATTTGAGAAGCTGAGTTGGGAGGGTTGCCATGAACTGGAGGCTCACCTGGGCTGCTTAGTGAATTCAGGACTATTGTAGACTACAGAACAAGATCTTTAAAATTTTTCAAAACTATTAATATATTTGTATGAGGAACACATTTCATATTGGCATCTTGATTTTTTCACCCAATTCTTTCAAGATTTCTGTCTCTCGACAATTTTTATAATCAAATATTGGGGCAGAAAGAGACATGCAGATTCCAGGAGCTTTATGCTAGCCTCGTATAAGACAGAAGCATGCTTTAGGGACTTCTGGTCAAGATGGCGGCTAAGTAACAAAGCTGCACAATGTCTCCTCATAGAACCACTTGAAAAGTTGAGAATATAGTCACCTATTCAATGTAGCTGGGTATGGAGGAGAACTCAAACAACTAAAAGGAGGCCAAGAGAGATCAGAAATCCCAAAGGCACATTGAAAGAGGGGGGAAAAACAGCAGTCCAAGAAGCCACTCCAGGCCAACTTGGAACAGCTGGGAGCTACCAGCATCTGCCGACAGAGTAAAGCCAGTTTGGAATCTGGAACCTCTGACCAAGCTAGTAAAAGAAGAAATGCCCAACAACTGAAAGAAAGCCACAGGAAGGTCAGAAATCCTGAAGACAGGGACATTTTCCCCACCCCTCACCTCAGGGACCCATGGCTGAGGCTGGGCTTGGCTAGAGCCAGGCCGGGCCACTTCTGAGGAGGCAGGTAGGCCTCTCTTGGACATCTACCCTCCACCCCTCGCCTTAGGGGACCGCGGTGGAGCCTGGGCTCAGTTAGTAGCAGGCAGGGCCACTCCAGAGGAGGCTGGTAGGTTTCACGGACATTCTCCCTAGCCCCTCTCCTGCCCCCACCCACCACTGCTCACCTTGGGCGCCCGCAGTGGAGCCTGGGCTTGGCAAACACCAGGCAGGGCTGCTTCAGAGCAGCCTGGTAGGCCTCCCAGACATCTTCCCCGCGGCCCATCGCCTCAGGGCTGACGTCACAAGCTGGGCTTGGCCAGCGCCAACCAGGGCCACTCCAATGGGGGCTGGTAGGTTGTTGTGGTTAGGATCTGGAGTGTCCCCCAAAAGTCTCATGCATTTTAATGGAACCATGTGATGTTGGTGGATGGGCGTCTGGTCTGGAGGGGTGGCTTACAGTTAAGTTAGGATTAACGGTGTGTAGTGGCCACACCTGGATGCAGGAGGGACTGGTTACTGGGCGGAGACCTGAAAGGATACATAAGCTGCACCTGCCTTCCTGGAGGACTGGGACTAGTCTCAACTAGCCTCAGCTTGTCTTCCTGTTTGTTCGGGGAAGCTGCCTCTACCTCTCTATCTGCCATGTACTTCGATTGCTGCCGACCACCCCTGAATGGACTGTGACCTTTGAGACTGAAAGCTAAAATAAACCTTTCCTTTCCTGAGTTTGTGGGTGTCGGGTATTGAGTGACAACAATGAAAAAGTAACTAAGACATAAGTTTTCTAGACATCTTCCCCACCACCCCTCACAGTAGCGACCTATGGTGGATCCTGGGCTTGGCATTAGGTCACCTTGTCACGTTCCCTGCCAACCCTCACAGCAGAGGCCCGCACAGAGACTGGGCTTTGCCAGTACTGGGCAGAGCCTTGTTGGACTAGACCTGGGGAGATTTGCTGCCATCTCTCCTGCTCTTTTCAAAGGTGGGCAGCCAGGAAGCTGTGATCTCTCAGCCTCGGACAGAGCCGTGCTGGGGTGAGTCCCCAGGGGAAAACCAGAGACAAACAACCAGAGACAACCAAAGACAGCAGAACCATGAGGAAACGTGGAAATAAATCTCCTTCAGAAAATCTTGACATACCAGAAGAGCATACTAGAAATTCTGAAAGTGCAGAATCTAAAGATGAAAATGACAAAAATTATGGTAATTTCTGGCCCAGAAATACATCAAATTAAAGCAGAAATGAAAATAGGAACTAATGCAGGAAATGAAGCAGAAAATAAAAGTCATAGAGCAAGAGCTACACCAAAACCTAGCTAAGCTAAAAGCAAGCTTTGAGAAGCAAGTAGAGGAGATCAAAGAAGAAATGAACCAGAAGATAAGGAAGGCAATACAAGAATTGAGAGAAGAATAAAACAGAGACTTAAGAAATACAAATGCAGACATCCAGGAAGTGAAAAACACACAGGTCACAATAAGCAATGATATCAAACAACTTCAAAATAGATCATCAGACTTAGAAGACAAAATGATGGAGCAGGAACAAAAAGACAATAAAGAATGCAAAGTAAAAAAGGAAGAAAGTGAATCATTACAATGACTGATACATGATTCAAAGAGAAACAACCTGAGAACTATGGGACTCTAAGAGAAGACCAAGGAAGAAACAGAAGGCTTAAAAGTCATATTCAAGGAAATTATGGAAGAAAATTTCCCAAATCTGAGAAATGAACATTGAACTACTGCAGGCATTTAGAACACGAATCAATATGGATCAGAAGAGAAACTCATCCTGACACATAATTAAAGTACTAGAAACCCAGCACAAAGAGAGAATACTGAAAGCGGTAAAAGAAAAGCACAACATGACCTACAAGGGTAAGCCCAACATGATAACTGCAGACTTCTCAACCCAGACTCTAAAAGCCAGGAGATCACGGAGCAATGTCATTCAAACACTAAAAGAGCACAAATTCCAAACAAGACTACTATATCCAGCAACACTATCTTTCAAAATAGACAGAGAAATTAAAATTTTACATGATATAGAAAGCTTAAAGAAGCTTTCAGCCACTAAGACATCACTGCACGGAATTCTCAAAGGAAACTTGGATGGTGAAAGAGAGGCCGACGACACAAGTGACCTCAAATTACAAAAAGACAAAAGCTTGAGGAGAATGAGCTGAGAAAAAAGTAAAGCCAGTAAATAACACGGAAAAACTAAAATGATGCAAGACACACCAAACATACCTCAGTAATTACCCTAAACGTGAATGGCCTCAACTCCCCTATCAAAAGACAGCTGACTGGATCAAAAAACAGAAACCCACAATTTGCTGCCTAAAAGAGACACACTTCACCCACAAGGAAACTCACAGACTGAAAATAAAAGGCTGGAATTCAGTATTTCATGCAACAGGACCCAGAAAACAAGCAGGGGTAGCTATACTAACCTCAGACTCATCAGATTTCAAAAGAAAACAAGTGAAGAGAGACAAAGATGGACACTACATATTGCTTAAAGGAACACACTAGAACAGGAAGAAATCACAATTATTAAGATATATGTCCCCAACTCTAGAGCACCCAATTATGTAAATCTAAAATTAATAGATCTGAAAGGACACATAGGTCCCAACACAATTATAGTAGGGGACTTTAATACCCCACTATCGCAAATAGATAGATCAACCAGACAAAAAATCCACAAAGACATACAACTGCTGAAAGACATTATAGAAAATTTGGACATAACAGACATAGAGTTTTCCATCCAATATCAACTGACTACATGTTCTTCTCAGCAGCACATGGAACATTTTCTAAAATAGACCATGTCTTATAACATAAGTCATCCTTAAACAAGTACAAAGGGATATAAATAATTGCCTGCATACTCTCAGACCACAGTGGAATAAGACTGGAACTTAACAGCAACAGAAACAGAAGAAAATGCACAAACACATGGAGACTTAACAAATTACTACTGACCAAACAATGGACTATGGAAGAAATCAAAAACTTCATAGAACTAAATGATGATGGAAGTACATCATATCAAAATCTGTGAGACACAATGAAAGCAGTCCTTAGAGGAAAATTCATAGCCATAAATGCACGCATCAAAAGAACAGAACAGTCACAAATAAATTCGCTAGTGATGCACCTTAAGGACCTAGAGAAACAAGAACAACTTAACCCAAAAGGCAGTAGAAGAGAAGAAATTATAAAGATCAGATCTGAAATAAATGAGATCAAAATTAAAAAGACAATAAAAAGATTAATGAGTCAAAGAGCTGGTTCTTTGAAAGAATTAACAAAATTGACAAACCTCTTGCCAACTTCATCAAGAAAAGGAAAGAAAGGCACAGATTAGCTCACTCAGAAATGAAAAGGGTGAAATTAAAACAGACTCTGCAGAAATCCAGAATATTATAAGAAATTACTTTGAGCACCTATATTCTAACAAATTAGAGAACTGGGAGGAAATGGACGACTTCCTAGATACATATAAAATACCAAAATTAAATGAGGAAGATGTAAAAACCTTGAACAACTCCATCACACACACAGAATTTGAAACAGTAATAATAGCTCTACCTACAAATAAAATTCCAGGCCCAGATGGATTCACAGCAGAATTTTTTAGTACTTCAGGTAAAGAACTAAGTCCGATCCTCCTCAAACTTTTTTATAAAATAGAAAAAGTGAAGGAATACTACCAAACTCATTTCTTCAGGCTAGCATCACACTAGTCCCAAAACCAGACAAAGGCTTAACCAGGAAGGAAAATTATACACCAATATCCTTAATGAATATGGATGCAAAAATCCTCAATAAGATTCTGGCAAACAGAAGCCAACAAGTAATCAGAAAGATCATACACCATGATCAAGTGGGCTTCATCCCTGAGATGCAAGGCTGGTTCAACATACGAAAATCAATCAATGTAATACACCGTATCAACAAAAGTGAAAACAAAAACCACATTATCATCTCTATTGATGCAGAAAAAGCATCAGACAAAATCCAGCACCGCTTCATGATAAAAAACACTGAGGAAAAATAGGTACAGAAGAGCCCTACTGAAAACTCATAGAAACCATATATGCCAAGCCTACTGCAAATATCATAGTAAATGGAGAAAAATTGAAATTGTTCCCTCTCAAATCAGGAACAAGACAACGCTGCCCACTCTCACCACTGTTATTCAACATAGTCCTTGAAACAATGACCATAGCAAGCAGACAAGAAACTGAAATAAAGGGAATCTGCATTGGAAAGGAGGAGGTCAAACTGTCCTTATTTGCAGATGATATGATTATCTACATGGAAGATCCTAAAAACTCCACTATGAAACTCCTGGAAATAATAAAAAAAAAATTTAGCCAAGTCACAGGCTACAAAATTAACACTAAAAATTCAATAGCTTTTCTCTACACTAACAATGAACTTACAGAGCAAGATCTCAGCAAAACAATTCCATTCTCAATAGCTGAGCAAAAAATTAAATACCTAGGAGTATACCTAACTAAGGAACTGAAGGACTTATATAAAGAAAACTACATTACATTGAAGAAAGAAGTTATAGGAGACATTAGAAAATGGAAAGGCATCCTTTGCTCTTGGATAGCCAAAATAAATATAGTCAAAATGACTATACTACCTAAACTGATATATAGATTCAATGCAATTCCTATCAAAATACCTACAAGTTTCTGCAAAGAAATTGAAACAACAATTCTTAAATTCATATGGAACCAAAAGAGACCAAGAATAGCTGAAGCAATTCTGAGCAACAAGACCAAGGCTGAAGGCATTACAGTTCCAGACATCAAGCTGTACTATAAAACCATAGTTGTAAAAACATTTTTGTACTGGCACAAAAATAGACAAATAGACCAGTGGAACAGAACTGAAGAGGCAGAGACAAACCCAAATATCCTCAATCATATAATCTTTGACAAAGGGGCCAAATGCATACAATGGAAAAAGGACAGCCTTTTCAACAAATGGTGCTGGGAAAACTGGACATCCACATGCAGAAGAATGAATATAGTCACACTCCTATCATGATGTACCAAAATCATATCAAAGTGGATCAAAGACCTAGACATTAAAAACAAAACACTGAACCTCCTAGAAGACAAATTAGGCAAATATTAAAAGACATAGGGGTAGGGAAAGACTTCCTTGACACCAAGAGCAAAAGAAATTACCCCCATTATTAACAAATGGGATCTTTTAAAATTAAAAAGCTTCTTCACAGCAAAGGAAACTATCAACAATGTAAAAAGAGAACCAACAGACTGGGAAAAATTATTCACCACCAACAACTCAGATAGGAAGTTCATAAGTAGATTACACAGGGAGCTGAAGAAAAGTAAGCCTACCAAAATAAAGGATCCTATTGAAAAGTGGGCAAATGAAATGAAGAGACAGTTCACTCAGGAAGAAACTCAAATGGCCAATAGATACATGAAAAGATGTTCAATATCCCTAGCCATAAGAGAGATGCAAACCAAAACAATGTTAAGATACCATCTCACTCCAGAGAGAATGGCCTATATCAACAAATCAAATAGCAATCAGTGCTGGCTATGTTGTGGGGAAAAGAGAACTCTCCTGCATTGCTGGTGGGAATTTAAATTCGTACAACCACTTTGGAAAACAGTATGGAGATCTCTCAAAGGACTAGAAATAAATATGCCCTTTTATCCAGCGACACCCCTCCTGGGAATAGATCCAAAAGAGGCCAAAACAACACATAACAGAGTTACATGTATACCCATGTTCATAGCAGCACAACTAACAATAGCCAAAATATGGAAGTCACCAAAATACCCATCAACAGACCAATGGATATACAAAATGTGGTATTTATACACAATGGAGTACTATGCATCTATAAAGCCCAACAATGTGGAGGCTTTTGCAGGCAAATGGAAGATACTTGAGAACATCATGCTTAGTGAAGCGAGTCAGAAGCAGAAGGTGAAACATCCAATGGTCTCTCTGATATAAGAGACCCAGATCACAACACCTATGGAACTTAAGATGAAAGACAAAGTGAAAGGGGGCGTAGGGTGGGAGAGGAGGGAGGGTGGGGTGGGTAGGGGAGGAGACAAAAGGCGAGTGGGAAAGTCGTTGTCATTTTGACAAGATACGTATGTGCACAAAATGTTCAGCTTCATTGTAAACTTTAAATCTTGCACTAATACATGTCAATAAAATGGGGGGAAAAAAGAAATCCTGAGGACATACCAGAAGTGGAGGAAAACAGCAGTTAATTGGGTGCGGCCCTGAACTGCTGGCATCCACAAATGGAGGGAAGCGTGGAGACCAGAACCTCAGACCAAAGTAAGCATGGATCCAGGAGAAGTGGGAATTGACAAGAACTGGTGCCCCAGCCTCCACAAACAAACCTGTGGGTAGTGCACACTATAAATGTACTGCAAGCCTTCCTTAGAAAAGGCCTCCTGGAGCCTAGATAAGAAGCAGCACTCTGCAGCTATAACAGGCAATGATGTAAGCAGAAGCCATTTTTTAACAAAGAGCCTGAGAATGAACTGATTAGAGTAAAAGAAAGCTCAGAAAAATGTGCACGAGAGTTTTGGGGTCACTCCTAAACAGTGTCTAGGAAAAAAACTGGCACAAGAGATAGTTGTGAAGAGTAGAGAAAGGCCACAGACCTCCTCAACATCTGGGTGTAGTGGGAGCACCTCAGAGGGTGAGGAGCCCTGCCCTTGGGGGAGGGAAACCAGGGCAGGTGGACGAGCTTTGCTGAGGAAGAGAAGGGTGATAAAGACACCTCAAAAGCCATCCGGCTGTTACGTCCTCCCTTGCTGCCTACTCCCAGCAGAGAACTTGGAAGAATTTAGCCCCCCGTCCCATACTCTCGTACTCATTCAAAGAAACCTCTCAGCTAGGCCTTTGAAGAGAAATCTCTCAACAGGAACATGGGAAGAAGACAATGCAATAGGACACCAACAGACATGCTTGAGACCCCAGAAACTAATGGCATGGCCCCTGAAATAGTGTGACTCATAGGGGAAGAAATCAAAAAGCAAATAAACGAGTTGAACAACCAATTCAAAGAAGATATCCTCAAAGAAATGCAAGAATTGATCAGTGGGCTTAAAGAGGAACTTACTAAACAAAAAGTGGTCTTCATGGATACAAAGCTTATTGAGCATATAGAAGCCACAAATAAAAAGTTGGCTGAAGTAAACAAGGAAATACAAGATATGAAGAAACATTTTTCATAGAGAATTGGAAATTTTGAAGAGATATCTAGCTGAACTTAAGA
Organism: Ctenodactylus gundi; assembly: GCA_004027205.1. Taxonomy (NCBI): domain Eukaryota; kingdom Metazoa; phylum Chordata; class Mammalia; order Rodentia; family Ctenodactylidae; genus Ctenodactylus; species Ctenodactylus gundi. The sequence continues at coordinate 713,108 of PVKB01000453.1, forward strand.
ATATGAAAAACCCATTTGAAAGCAGAAGAAGTCAACTTGAACATTGTGAGGACAGAATTTCAGACCCTAAAGACAAGGCTGAGGAAACAAATGCCATAATTAGGTATGATTCCAAAATTAGAAAGGAGTAACATAGCTGGATACAACAGATGATGAATGATTCAAAAAGAACCAATCTCAGAATTATGGGTATGGGAGAAATACTAAAATTTAACACCAAAGGTATAAAGAATTTATTCGCTAAAATCATGTAAGAAAATTTCCCAAATCTAGAAAAACAAATTAATTTTCAGTTACAAAGAGTTTATAGAACACCAAATAACCTCATCCAGCAATGAAACTCGCCATGACATATCATAATCAAAACTTCAAAAATTCAACATAAAGAGAAAATACTAGAAGCAGCAAGAGAAAAATAAACTTTATTTTACCAAGGCAAACCTATTTGAACTACTGTAGGTTTCTCAATGTAAACTTTAAAGACCATGACAGCCTGGAGCAAAATATTTCAAGCTTTATAAGACATCAAACGTCAAGCCAGATTGTTATATCCAGCAAAATTATTCCTGAAAATTGAGGAAGAAAAGTTTTTCATGACCAAGAATCCCTAAAGAAATTTGTGACCACTAGCCCAGCATTGCAGAAAATACTTCAAGGAATCTTTGAGAGAGGCAGAGAGATGAGCAGCACCAAAAACAAAGAGGAAAGGAAACATCTAAACAGAAAGTGTAACAAAAAAATAGAACGATATTTGAATCATTTGATTGGTATACTTCTAGAAACCATGCAATATTTAACCTTCTGTGCTTGATATTCTTTGCTAAGCATGATAGTCTCAAGGTGCATCCATTTTCCTACAAATGTCTCAAATTTACCTTTCTTCATGGCAGAGTAGTACTTCATTGTGTAAATATACCACATCGTCTTTACGCATTCATCTGTTGATGGATGTATTGGCTGCTTGCAAAATGTAGCTATTATAAGTTGTACTGCTATAAAACTGAGTGGCTTAGTTGCTTTTTTGTTGCTGGGACAAAACACCTAATATCTACAACTTAAGGGAGAAAAGATTTATTTTTGCTCAAAACTTCAGAAGGACTCAGTCCATTCATGGGCAGCTGGCAATGGTGGAAGTTCATAGCAGAGACCCAGAAAGAGGAAAAGCTGTTCACAGCATGGCAGACAGGAAGGAAGCCACTTGAGCAAGGTAGGGCAGAGCAGGCATGTATACTTCCAGGTCACGTCCCAGTGATCACTCCTTCTGGGTCAAGCCCCAGAATTCCACCCCATCTGACCGGGCTCTATCTCTCAGCAACACATGGTTCCACAGCCACAACATTCAAATATATGAGAGCTTTTGGGGCACACCCCAGATCCAAAGCATAGCAATGAGTATGCATGTATCGTTCTTATATGATGACTTTAACTCTTTTTGGAAGATGCCCAGTGGAGGTATTGCTTGGTCAAATGGGATATCATCAGGGTTTTTAATTTTAATCTCCATACCATTTTCCAGAATAGCTGTACCTGTGCCAATTTACAATCCTCCCAACAACATGGAAGGGCTTGTTTTGCCTGCAGCCTCACCAACATTAGCTTGTTTTTGTGTTCTTAATACCAGCTCTCCTTACTGGAATTAGATGGAACCTCAGTGCTGTTTTACTTTCCATTTCTCTTATGGCTAAATTTGCTGAACGTTTTTTCATGAGTTGACTGGCCCTTTGTTCTTATTCTTCGGAGAACTGCATCTGCATTTCAGTTGCCCACTTTTCATTAGTCTTTTATTTTGAGGACATCTACTTTGTTTCAATTATTTATGTATTCTAGATTATAGTCGTCTATGAGTAGCTGGTACAAAAAAATCAAATTCATCAATTCTGCCTTCACTCTGTTCATTGTTTCCTTTGGCATGAAGGGCTTTTTAACTTGATACAATCAATTTGATGACTCTCAGTGTTATCTTGTGCACATTAGATGTTTATTGCATAAGTCCTTGCCTATGCTTGTGTCTTCCAGGACTTTGCCTATTTTGACTTGTAGCAGGTTCGGTATCTCTGTTTTAATATCTAGGCCTTCGATCCATTTTGATTTGATTTTGGCACACGGTGAAAGGTGTGAGTCTAGTTTTATCTTTCTGAGTCTGGATGACCAGTTTCCCTAGCACCACTTGTTAATAAGGCTGTCATTTTTCCAGCACATGTTTTAGGCCCCTTTGTCAAAGATCAGATGGCTGAGGGTACTCAGGTTGTGTGCTTTCCCAACTCTGTTCCATTGAACTATCTGTCTATTTTTGTGCCAATATATGTGGTTTTTTTTTTTTATCACTGGTGCTTTATAATGTAACTTGGCGTCTGGGATTGTGATTCTTTCTGCTTTCATTTTTCTTCTTTAGGATTGCCTTGGCTATTCTGGGCCTTTTCTGTTCCATATATATATTTGGATTGTTTTCTAGTTCTTCAAAATGCCATTTGTATTTTGATTAAAATTGTATTGAATCTGTGTACCAATATTGACAGTGTGACCATTTGGACAATATTGGTTCTGCCATCCAAAAACAAAGGATGTCTTTTCATTTTCTAATGTTCTCTTTAATTTCTCTTTTCATAATACAATATTTTTCATTGTAGAGGTTCTTTCCTACCTTTGTTAGTTTTATACTGACATATTTACTTTTCTTTGAGGCTACTGTGATTGAAGATGTCTCTCAGATTACTTTTTCTGTGTTTTCACTGTTGGTTTACAGGAGTGCTGTTGAATTTTGTGTATTGAAATTATATCTTGCAACATGGCTGACTTTGTTTATTGCTTCTAAGAGTCTACGTTAGACTCCTTGGGGTCTTCTATATAAAGGATCATGTCATCCGCAAAAAAGGATTTTTGACTTCGTCCTTTCCTATGCATATTCCATTTATTTCGTTCTGTTGCCCAATTGCTCTGGTTAAGGTTTCAAATAGTATATTGAACAGGAGTGGTGAGAGTGGATACCTTGTCTTCTTCCTGGTTTTAGGGGAAACACTTTCAGTTTTTCCCCATTTCGGATGATGTTGGAAGTAGGACTGTCATAAATTGCTTTTATTAGGTCAAGGTAGAGTCTTCCTGTATCTATTTTCATCAGGGTTTTTTAAAATCATAGATGGATATTGAATTTTGTCAATCTTTTTCTGCTTTTATTGAAATGTTCTTTCTTTTATTGAGGTGGTGTATCACATTAACTGATTTACATGTGTTGAATCATCCTTGAATCCCTGGAATAAAACAATTTAGTCACAATGTATGATCTTTTTAATAACTTATTTCATTCTCTTAGCTAGTATCTTGTTAAGAATTTTAGCAACTATATTAATTAAGGAAATGGACCTATAGTTTTCTTTCTCTGTTAGGTCTTTATCTGGATTTGGGATCGAGGTAATATTGGCTCCCAGAAAGGACTTTGGCTTTGTTCATTCTCTTTCACTTTCATGGAAAATTTTGGGATGCATTGGTGCTACCTCCTCCCAGAACTTCTGTTAAAATGCTGTGGTCAATTTGCCAGGTCCTGGGCTTTACTTTGTTGGTAAAGACTTTATTACTGCCTCAATTTCATCCTTGGTTATTGGTATTCAGTCATTTCAGATCTTCTTGATTCAACTTCTTTATCTCCTAAGTGTCTATAAATTTACTCATTTCTTTTAGCTTCTTAAATTTATTGAAATATATTTCCCAAACAATTTCTTATAATCTTCTGAATTTTAGCAGTACCTGTATTATTTTGCTTCTTTATTTGTGATTGCCTTGACATGAATTTTTCATTTCTTCTTTTTATGAGTTTGCCTGGGGATTTATCAATCTTATTTATCTTCTTTAAGAATGAACTCTTGGATTCATGGTCTTTTTTTGTTGTTGTTTCAGTTTCATTATTCTTTGATCCAATCCTTACAATTTCTTTCCTTTTATAGCTCTTAGATTTGACTTGTTCTTGTTTTCTAGGATTTTGAGTTGCATACTTAGATTATTTGTTTGGGACTGTTCTGTTTTTTTTTTTTAAATATGTGCATTTGTAGCTATAAATTTCGCTCTCAATACTGCTTTCATTGCATCCAATAGATTCTGGTGTGATGTGTTTCCATTATGGTTTGACTCTGAAATCTTTTATTTGATCTCTTGTTTTATTTTTCTATGCTCCACTGCTTGTTGTATTATTTGATCTCCACTAATTTATATAGTTTCTATAGTTTTGTTTGTTGTTGATTTCTAGTTTCATTCCACTATGATCCAAAAGTACTTAAAGAATTATTTCAATTTTTTGTGTTTATCTAGATATGTCTTATGTTCTCCTTTGCAAAAAGTCCCGTGTGCTGCTGAGAAAAACGTATATTCTGTTGATATTGAATTGAACACTATAAATATTGGTTAAGACCATCTTTTCCTTGACTTGGTTTAGTTCTCATTTCTTATTGACTTTTTCATCTGGTTGACCTGTTTGCTTGTGACAGTAAGATATTCAAGTCTCCTTGTATGATTGTATTGGAGTCTACTTGGCCTTTCATGTGCAGCAGTTACTATTCTGTGGAATTGGTAGCACCTACATTGGGTGCACAAATGTCTATAATTGTGAGCTCTTTATGTTGGATTGGTACCTTTAACAGTCTGTAGTGTCTATAAAAATCTTCTGATCTGTTTCGTTTTAAATCTTCTGTATTTAAGAATAGTGTAGATACTCCTGCTTGTTTTCAGACTCCAGCAGCATGGAGTATTAATTTTCATCTTTTACCTTCAGTCTTTGTGTAAGTATATCTCTTGCAGACAACATATGTTTGGATTTTATTTTCTTTATCTCATCTACCAGCATAGGCATTTGATTGGTGAGCTAAGACCATTAGTATTGAGAGCTATTATTGTAAGATAATAATTGAATCCTATCTTTGTCTGTTTTATTCAGTGTTGCCTCTTTGGGTTTTGTCACTGTTGCTATTCTCGGTGTTGTTGTTGCTTTTGTGTTACAATTCCCCTTTTGATGTTTTCTTTCCTTTGTGTTCTGTGGTGTTGTTCTTCCCTCTGTCTGTATCAAAGATTCCTTCAAGTATTTTCTGCAATGATGGTCTAGTGGTCGTAACTTTCTTTGAGATTTCTTTGCTGAAAAAAAATCTTTACTACCCCTTCAATTTTCAGGGATGATTTTGCCAGATACAACATAGTTTATATGTGCTTTCTTTTAAAGTTTGAAAATTTTTGTTCCAGGCTTTCCTTGTTTTTAAGGTTTGCATTGAGAATTCTGCAACTCTTGGATGAACTTATCTTGGTAGAATAATATCTGTTTTCTCTCATTGCTTTTACTATTCTCTTTTTGTATTAAATTTCTGAGATTATCGTATATGTGCTGTGGCAAGCATTTTTTTATTTTTGGTTAAGGGTATTTAGGGTTCTGTATGCCTCTTCTCCATGAATAACATTTGTTTTCCCTACATTTGGTGAAATTTCTGCCATGATTTCAATGAATTAATTCTTTACACCTTTTGTATTGTATTCTGCTTTCTCTCACACTCATAATCCTGAGGTTGGATCTCTTTGAGTTATACAGTAGCTGTTGTATACAGCTACTTTTCTCCCTTGTTGTTTTGAGGTTATTCTTGAATGTATCCTCTGGTTCATCAACCCTGTTTTCAAGGTATGATATTCCCTCCTCATGATGTTTGAGTGGCTTCTCATACTTTAAGCAGATTTTTTTGTATCCTGAATGTCAGCAAGATTTTAGATTTTACATTTCCGTATCAAAATGTTCCTTCATATCTTGCACTGCCTTGCTTACCTCAGATTTTTGTGTCTTCTGTAAACCAGTAAATATTTTTCTTATCAATTAAGACCACTATTGGTTTAGTAACTTCCTCCTTAAGCTCACTAATCATTTCTTGCATTTGTCTAAGAATGTCTTGTTTGAATTGATTGTTCACTTGGCACACTTTTTTACTTTCTTTGTTATGAGTTCTACTATTTCAAGGCTCTTCACATTAGCTTCTGAATAGTTAGACATTTCTGCGTATGTCCATTGCCATGTCTTCTTACAGCTGCATTGCTAAGTATTGTAGATAAGTTAGAGAAAAACCTAAATGATCTCTAAAAGATCATTTGGGATAAGTCCAAAACTTTTCACTACATTGACTTATTTTGGACAAGTATTTCCTTTCCTTGTGTTGTGGCAATTGTCCACGAGACATGGGGTAAGGAAAGTAGAAATTCACTGGCCATCTGTGATCCCGTGCTCAGACTTTTCTATATCTCTGTTGCTAAGATCTGTCTCCATTCTTCTCACACCTGAATCCACAGAAGTGTGTCTTTTCTGAGGGTATTTACTTCAACATCCAAGGCTAGGCATTTCTCTGTGTATGAAGATGAGTCGGAGAGCCAAAAGCCCACTAAGTTCGGTGCTTCACATATGCAGTGAGGGGAACCTAACAATCCTATCACCCCAAGTGCAACATTTACCCTCAGCCTCCCTGTCGAACCTCTTCCATACATTTTGGCTTCCCTCTCCTGTAGGTGAGGCTCTCTGGTTTCCACAGCCAGCTCTTGCTACAGTCAAAAACATTCTGGAGGTCAATGACCCGTTCACCCCTATCTGTGACTGTCTCTTTCCCTAGTGCCTTTCTTGGCTTTCATGAAGAGTGTCCCCAAAGTCGCTGATGTGTGTCCTGTCTGTGTCTTCTTTTACCCAAAATAATTTAGTTTCAGGGTCTCTCAAAATGGCTCCTGATTACATCACTTCCTGGTATGGATCCTGTTTCTCTTGAGCAGGTCGGCTGAGCTGCAGGGAGGCCTTTGTAAGGTGAAACCTTGCATTTTGCCCTACTCACTGGTTTGCCTCTCCTGGAGGCTGGTGCTGCCTGGCTGCTATTTATTCCCATGGCTCTCATCTCTGCATTCTCTTTGCTTCTGTGGCTGCCAGCTGCTCACTGCTGCTCAAGGCTCTTCCCAGGTGGTCTGTGGCAGCTTTCTCGGCTGGGGTGTTCTTCTGCCTCTGACACTTCAGTGAGGTTTTTAACTTTCCTGTGGCCTCCATTCGATTCCTGGAGCTCTTCTTTCTCTAAGCTGAGGTGAGCAGATAGTTTTTAAGCTATATCTCAACTTTCCAAATAAACGTATGTGAAGCCAGTGGGGGGAGGGGGGAGGATCTTACTTAGTTGCCACCTTGTCTGGAAGTCAAAATAGCTTTTATTTCCAATTTGAGAAGTCTAGCTCAAATACCTAAAATGCCAAGAGGAGCTTCTTCTCACACGTAATCATGACTACTACGAATGATTGAATGGTTAGAGGCCTCAGTCTTTTCAACAGACAGGTGGTCTCATCAAGAAGGGCGATAAGCAGGGTCGGTGGTCTCCAGGAGAAAACCACTGGTCTCCTCTAGTCATTATTTTTTAAGTAAAGCTTCTTCTCTTTCCTCCTTTTCCAGGTCATAACATATTGTAAATGTACTGGTTATTTAATGGTGTTTCTTAAATCTCTTAGGCATCTTTTTTCATTCTTTTTTCTTCTGACTGGATACTTTCGAATTTTCTCTTTTAAAATTCACTGAGTATTTCTTCTGCTTATCTACCTGTTGTTCCTCTACTAAATTTTCAGTTCAGTTACTGCATTTTTGAAACTTGAGTTTTTCGTTTTGTTCTGTTTCATAATTTTCCTGGGGTAAAGCTATTACTCTGGCCATGCACTCTTGACCTCCTTAAGGTAATATGCTAGTTATTTTGAATTTTTTGTTAGGTAACTGATATAATTTATTTTTATTGTGGTTGATGTCTAGAGAATAGTCTTGTTCTTTAGCTCTTACTTCCCAATCCTCATTTTCACTGAGGCTTTCTGTCGCTGCCTCTGCATTAGAAAAAGCATCCACTTCTTCCAGTCTTCACAGAATGGTCCAAAACAGGAGAAGCCCTTCACCAATCAGTGCATCCAAGAATTCTGGGGGCTTCTCACTCTTGTAGTACTCCAAGCCAGCAACTTCTAGTTATGTTGAGTCTGCTGCATCCTTTCAATGCTTTAAGAAAGGTGAAACAGAAGTCAGTGCCTCAGGCAGTCCACACAGAAGCTGGAATGTTGCATGTGCAGTTCGACTCCTTCTGTTCCCAGAGAGAACCTGCAATTTCCTTCTGATTGTATGGGGCTGTGCTGAGGGTAGAGGCTGTGGCAAATGGGTGTCTTGAGTTTTCCTATAGACTCCTACGTGGCTGGTTTTGTGCTTGCCCAGGGTGCAAGGGTCTCTTCACTAGCATCTGGATTTCTCATAAGTGAAATCTGTGAGTTTATTATTCTTGACTTGGTAGTCCATGGAGTTATCTTTTACTTCTTTCTTTTCCACTATCTTGCTGGCATCATCTGATTAATTTTAGAAATGTAAAAATGTATTTAGAAGTGCTGCAGGCTTGTAATCCTGGCACTCTGGGAGGGTATGACAGGAGGCTCACAAGTTTGAGCAATTTGGCAACTTGGCAAGATCTGTCTAAAAAAATTAAAAGTAAAAATGGGTTGGAACATATCCCAGTGCAAAAGCCCTGGGAGTTTTGTCTGTATTTGAAGCCTGGTTTTGCTAAGTATTAGCTATGAGAATTCATTCAAATTCAAGTCTCTGTGGTTCACTTTTCCTCACTATCAAACAGTGTTTATCAGAATAACTAGGGCTGGAAGAATGGCTCAGCAGTGAAAGCACTTGCCTGGAAAGAGCTAAGTCAGGCACTAAGTACCCAAGTTTGATTTCCCAACACCACATAAGCCAGGCGTGGTGGTGCACACCTGTAATCCCAGCACTTGGGAGGCTGAAACAGGAGGGTTGCTGTGAGTCCAAGGCCAGCCTGGGCTCCGTAGTGAGTTCAGGACCCACCTGGCCAGCTTGGGCTCCATAGTGAGTTCAGGACCCATCTGGGCTACAGAGCAAGACCCTGTCTCAATAATAAATAAATAAATAATCATAATAACTGTCTCATTGGGTAGCTCTGAAATCCTAATAAGAAAAAGATGTTTACTCTAGGATTGACATATACTGCGCATACATCTCAGTTAGGTTCCTACTCTGACCGTAAAGTTGAAAGGGTTTTGCTTTTTATTTTCTTGTGATAAAACACATGTAACATTAAATTACTTTTCGCTGCCAGTTGCCAACCCACCAGGTGGATGCCCCTCCGTCATTTCTTAGCCCAAATGCCAACAGCACACACCTGAAAGTTCACAATATTTCCAGGTCAAACTTTAAGCATCTGCACCTGTCAATAATCACAGTTCCAAATACATACGGCTTTTGGGGGACACTCCAGATCCAAACCATGGCCCTCGATGATGTGCAGCCATCACTACTACCCAGAATGTTTTCATTATCCAAACAGAAACCCTATGCTCATTAAACAATAGGTGTTACAATAATGGCACTCCCAGTTAGTGACTGGGCCCCAGCTCAGCCGCACAGAACCTGGATGGCCAGGAGGAATCACTGCTTTTTAAAAGCTTGCAGCCATGGGTAACAGCCACAGAGTTCCTTCACTGTTAACCAGTGAACATGAAAGACTCCCCCATGTGGCTTGGCCACCTTATCTCTCTGAACACACTAGGGAGAGGATGAAGAGAGCTGAGGACCAGATGTATTAGTCATCTTTCCATCAATGTAATTAGATATCTAAAGAGGCCAGGCGTTGTGGCACACATCTATCATCCCAGCTACTCAGGAGGTTCAGACAGCAGCTTCGTAAATTCAAGGCCAGTCTGGGAGACTTAGGCCCTGTCAATCAACCAAACAGTCAAACAAGTAACCAACCAGTCAATAAGACTGGGAACGTAGCTCAAAGGTAGAATGCAGCTCGACGCCCAAGGGTCACACCCCAATAACGGGAAGTGTGCAGGATGGTTCACAGCTGTGGAGGCCCCAGTCCCGGGCAGATGAACTCAGCACTTGGGTGTTCGGTGGGAATGGCAGGGAGGAATAAACCAACCCCTCACCAGCCAGAAAGCACAGCCAAGGGGACGGGGCTGCAGGGCTGTCACCCCTTTCGAGGGCGTTTCCCGGTGGCTTCGGGACTCACACAAGCTCCCCCACCCACCCACCGTCCTAAGGGCTCCGATGCTCCACAGTGCCACCAGGGGTAGTAGCACGTGGACCTGGGGACATTCTACATGCCCGTGACAGGTTCCAGGCTGTGGGGCCCCTGCTCCCTCCCGGAGCCCACCTCTGCCGCATTTCCAAAATGAGGATTTTCCCGTTTGTTTTCTCAGCTCACAAAGACAACACGTGCTCATGAGAGTCAGGCACTACATATGGGGGAAAGGGAAGACGGCGCTTCGGTCCGCAGAACCCCCTGCGGCGCGCCCTGCCGGCCCGCCCGCCTTTGCGGCTGCCCGCGCCCAGCCCAGCGGCCGGCGGGCGCTTGTCCTTCCCGGTGCGCCGCGACCTGCAGACCGCAGCGCCTCAGAAACAGTGCTTGTGCCACGTTCATTTCCCATGTTGCATTTTGCTCTTGGTCGTATTTCACTGTAAGAGGAATCCAATTTATTTTAGGAACATGACATACGTACACGGTGAAAAGCACCGTTGACACGAATCATTTTAGCTGTTTTCAGAGAATTCAACTTACGGAGATGTTTCTTACAAGACGCTCCCGTCCCGAGGGGAAAAGTAAAGCATCGCGAGCCCTGCAGTTGGCCCCGCTGGGCGCGGTGGGCCGGCTGGGCTGCCCGGGCCCCGCCCGATGCGGGTGCCAGTCGCCTCCCCAGAGACCCTCGGGGGAGGAGGGGGGCTTCGGCCAGACGGCGTCGACTTCAACCTTAGTGGCCCAGAGGGTCCTCGCTTCAGACTCCCCTGGCACGAGGCGGCGGCGTCCTAAGCCCACGCCCGCCGGCCACCCTGCGGGACCCGCGGCGCAGAGGCCAGAGGGCGCGCTCCCGGGCGCAGGGGGCGCCCTTGGCAGGCCCGGCGCTTCCCGCTGCGCCTGGCACCTCGCGCCTGGCCCCAGGACGGTGCAAACCGCGGCACGACTGTGCTGAGAAGCCAGTCAACTTGTCTGCCCCGGGACGCTGTCCGAGGGCCAGCGTGAAAATCACCAAGAAGTAAGGCTTGGGGCGCCCCTGGCGTGGCGACAGGGCACAGCGGCACAGAACGGCCGGTGGGCGACATCGCCCTGGCTTCCTTCCTCCTCCTCCGCCTCCTCCCCGTGTCGCCACCGCCAGCACGAGCTGCCCGCCCTCGGCACAGGGGCGCGGGCTGCTGATGCCCAGGTGAGATTTATGGGTCCCCAGAGAGAGAGAACGACTGGTGTGACCGCCTCTGACAGCGCCAGGCACCCCCGCTCTGGCAGGACCCCTGCGGGGAAGCGGGGCGAGGACCCAGGCGCAGCTGGGAGCCGGGCGCTCAGACTTCCCCAGGAGCCGCCGCAGGAGACTTAGTTAGAAAGAAAGCCCCTTGCTGCCGAGAAGGGCCTGGGAGCCAGCGCCGCAGCCCGCCCTTGTTCCAAGGGGCGACGTGATGTCTGTCGCTGGGTCTAAGCACAATAATGGATGTTTAATTCCGCAAGTTTAAGCAAAACAGTATCACACAAACAACAAAAGGACAGAATTGAACGTTATTCTCCCTCGCCTATAAAAAGCAAGCTTCAGGGAGGTGTCTTTTTGGTCCAAATTCTTCTGTTTGTGATACCTAACAATCCTGCTCAGCTTGAGGACGCGGGCACACACATAGCACACCTTGATCACGTTTACCTGTCTTTCGCTCCCACCCTTCTGCCTCGCCCACGTCCCTTTTCCCTCCCCACAAAATCCTTCTCCCTATTCTCACAAATCACTGTCATTTCACCTTTTTTACATATTATACTTTGCTTTTCTCATATTAAAGAGACCAAACGATACTGACCCATCGGTGTCTGATTTACTTCGCCAAGCGCGCCGTTCTCACATCGCATCACCCTCCTACAGAGGACTCAAATTTACTTTTCTTTGTGGCAAGGTGGCATTCCGTGGCGTGTATAGGCATTCCGTGGCGTGTATATATACCCATCCCCTTTGCCCATTCTCCTGTTGGTGAACGCATCAGCTGCTTCTGAGGTTTAGATATGAATTGCGCTGCTATGAACACAGGTATGCATGTGTCACTGCTGTGTGATATCCTTAACTCTTCTGGAAAGATACCCAGAGGAGGTTTGGCACAGGTATTTTCTGTTTTGAGGAATCTCTATACTGTTTTCCAGAATGGTTGCACCAGTTCGCAGTCCCACCAACAATGGTGAAGGATCTACTTGTTTTCTCCACAATCTCACCAGCACGTGTTACTTTTTGAGCTCTTGATAATAGCCATTCTTACTGTGGTAAGATGAACCTTGGTGTTGTTGATTTGCAATTCTCTAATGATTGTGGATGCTGAACATTTTTTCATGTATTTATTGGCCATTTGTAGTTTTTCTTGTGAGAACAGTTTATTCATTTTAACTGCCCATTTTCTTTATCGGATTCTCTTTTGGACTCTTTTTCCTCTAGTTCTTTGTCTACTCTAGATATTAGCCTCTGTCCAAAAATAGCTGGCAAACATTTTTTCCCCATTCTGTTGGTTATTCACTCTGTTGATTGTTTCTTTTGCTGTGCAGATTATGTCTTAATTTGACATAATCCTATTTGCTGATTTTTGGTATTTTCTCTTCCAAAATAAGTCCTCTGTTGAGAATACCTTGACTTTGTCTTCAAGGGTTTTGCCTGTTTTATCTTAAAGTAGGTTTAATGTTTCTGTTTTAATAGCTAGGTCTTTGATATATTTTGATTTGATTTTTGGCAAATGGGGAAAGATGTGGGCCTAGCTTCATTCTGCTGCATAAGGAAAACCAGTTTTCCCAGAACCATTTGTTAAGGAGGCTCTTTTTTCCAGCATAGGTTTTGGCCCCTTTATTGAAGATCCGATGGCTGAGGGTGCTTAAGGTTGTCTCTGCAACCTCAATTCTGTTCCACTTGTCTGTTTTGTGCCAATATGTTTGTTTTTTGTCTCTATTATTTTATAATGCAACTTAGTGTAGGGGATTATGATAACACTTATTTCTACTTTGTTGCTTAGGATTGTTTTGTCTATTCTGGGTCTCTTATGGTTCCATATTAATTTTTGGATTTTTTCTACTTCCGCAAAATTGTCATTGGTATTTTAATTGGAATTGCATTGAATCTGAATATCAATACCTGTGGTCTGACCATTTTGACAATATTGGTTCAATATTCATCCAAGAACAGGGGATGTCATTCCATTTTCTAACGTTCTCTTCAAATGCTTTCTTCAGACCATTATAGCCTTCTTTGCAGAGATTCTTCCCTGCCATGGTTAAATTGATTCTGAGTCGAGGCTGAGTCCTAAACTCACTGTATAGCCCAGGCTGGTCTCAAGCACATGGCAATCTTCCTGCCTCAGCCTCCCAAATTCTGGGATCACAGGCATGTGCCACCATGCCCAGTTTATGTGGTGCTGGGGAATCAAACTCAGGGCCTTACATTCGCTAGGCAAGTGCTCTAATGGCTGTGCTATTCCTCTAGTCCTTAAAATATATATAGGCTACAGTCAATGAGATTGTTTTTCTGAGCCCTTTCTCTGTAATTTTATTGTCAGTGCACAGGAATGTTATTGGTCTTTGCATATTGCTTTTTTTTATCCTTCCACTTGGCAAATATTATTTATTAATTCTAAGATCTTCTTAGTTGGAATTTTTGGTTCTTAGATATGAATAAAGATAGTTTGTAAGCAAACATAGCTTGCTTGATTTCTTTCCCATGCGTATTTCCCTTGTTGCATTTTCTTGCCTGATTGCTCTGGCTAAGGTTTTAAGTAAAATATTGAACAGGCGTGGTGAGAATGAACGCCCTTGTCTCATTCCTGATTTTAGGGGCATGCTTTCACTTTTCCCTCATTTAGGATGATGTTGGCAGTTGGACTGTGATAAACTGCTTTTATCAGCTTGATGTGGGGTTCTTATACACCTATTTTCCTCAGAGTTTTATCCTGAATGTATGTTGTGTTTTGTCAGAGGCTTTTTCATTGAGCATGTGATTTTATTTATTGCGTCTGTTTATGTGATGTATTACATTAATTGATTTACATATGTTGAACCAACCTTGAGATGAAGCCAACTGTTTATGGTGTATGGTCTTCTTAAATAACTTGTTCCATTATGTTTCCAAGTAGCTTGGTAACAATTTTTGCACCTATATTCATTGAGAAAATTGGCCAATGGTTTTGTTTCTCTGTTAGGCCTTTATTTGATTTTGGGATTATGTAATGCCAGCTTCTAGAAAGAAATTTGACAGTGTTTTCTCTCTTTCACTTTTATGGAAAAATTTGAGAAGCATTGACACTAGCTCCTCCCTGGAGTTCTATTAAAATTTGGTGGCCAGTTTATTAGGTCCTGGGCTTTTCATTGTTGGTAGACACTTTATTATTTCTTCATTTCATCACTGGGTATTGGTCTATTTGGGGCTTTTGTGTCTCCTTGGTTTAATTTGTTATTCTCTTGGTTTATCTCATATGTGTAGGAATTTATCTACTTCTTCTAGGTTCTCCAATTCATTGAAATGTTTTCGAAATAGTTCCTTGTTCTAATCCTGTGGAATTTAGTAACATTCATTGTGATTCCCCCTTTTACAGTTGTGTGTGTGTGTGTGTGCACGTGCGTGCACACATGCATGTATGTGTGTGACTAGGATTAGGGCCTTCATACCAAGTTACAACCCTCACCCATTTTTTATTTTTTTATTTTGAGACAGTGTCTTGATACGTCGTTATCTCGTCCAGGCTGGGCTCAAACTTACAATTCTCCTGCCTCAGCCTCTCAGAGTGCTGGGATCACAGGCCTGCAGTTCCCCTGGCATCTTTTACATTTCCAATTGTATTGATACGAGTTTTTCTTTCCCTTTTTTGGTGAGTTTGGCTAGGGGTTTAGAAATCTTGCTTATCCTTTCAAAGAACCAACTTTTTGATTCATTGATCCTTTTTTTAATCTATATTTCTGCTCTGATACTTATAATTTCTTTTCCTGATTTCGGATTTGGATTGTTGTTTCTTTAAGGCTTTGAGCTGAATCAATATTTATTTGAAATTTTTTAAAATGTGCATTTATAGCTGTAAATTTTCCTTTTATTACTGCTTTCATTATGTCCCACAGTTTCTGGTCGGATGTGCTTCCATTACAATTTGATTTTAGGAGGTCTTTGATTTCTTCCCTGATGTCTTCTACAAGCCACTGTTTGTTCAATAATGAATTATTTAATCTCCATGTATTTCTATGGTTTTTGTAGTTCCTTCTGCATTCTGCTATGATCTGAAATTATGCTAAGAATTGTTTAAATTTCTTTGAATTTAAGCATGCATTATGGCAAGTTAACTTATTGAAAAGATTCACTAAAGGCAACAACACTATACCATTGTTAATAATCATATAGAAATTTGCATTAATGTCCTCAACATAATTAAATAGCAAGTAGATTTTAGCTCTTAATTGGCTAAACTAGAGAGTTATAAATTACTGCTTGTTGGTAAGAATAAGCATGGTGCAGGTAAAGGAGAACTGAGATAAAGGGTTTGTTTTAGAAAAGAAAGAAGAGTAAGAAGAGTAGAAGGGATAAAGAAAAATGACATAAAATTTCAGTTGATAACTAGCAGAAAGTAAATACAACTAGGTAAGAATAACACAAAGAAAGAACAAGAGAAAGAAAAAAATTTAAGAGACAATAGCACAAAGGTCTGTAAAAAAGGCTATTCCAAATGCTGAAAGAAGAACTCCAAACAAAAAACAAAATGAACAACAAAAAGGCACAAACCCATGGTACATACAAAGACCAACTAAGACAAGTCCAAAAATTTTCAGTGTTAATTTAGGTAAGTAGTCTCTATCCAGGTTCTGTAGTATTGGCACTGCTGTCTACCTGTTGTGGGGAAGGAGGGAGAGGCGTAATCAACTGTGGCCAGCTGTGGCCTGCTATGGCCTGCGGTGGTTCCCTTCTCAGTCTGCTGTGTGCTCACTGCTTAGACCTGCTCCCACCCTTCCACGTCCAAGTCCACAGAAGTGTGTCCTGCCTGGGGGACTTCACTCAGTGGCCAAGCTGAGGGATTTCTCTGAATATGTATGAGGTTGGGAGGGGAGCCAAAGCTTGCTGATTGTTATGCTGGGAGTACGTAGTGAGGATAACCAAAGAGTCCACTGGCCTCCAACTGGTCTCATTCACAACCAGCCTTCTCAGTAAACCTCTCACAGCCACCCTGGCCTCTCTCACTTATTCCTTGGCCTTCTCTCACTGGGGCCCAAATCGTTCAGGAGGTCTGCAGCCTGTTCTCCTTGTTGTCTGTTATGGTCTCCTGTGCCAGCTTCTTCCTAGTCACTAGTTAAAAAGTGTCCCTAAAGTCCACAGTATATGTTGCATCTGCAGTTTGTGTTTTCCCAAGCAATTCAGATGAAGTCTCTTCCCATAACGGCTCCTGTCCATGTCGCTTTCTAATAAGGTGCGACTGAGAATTGCTTCTCTTGAGCTGATCTGCTGTGACACAGAGTCCCTTTCAGAGAGAAAGACCACGAGGCACATGCAGTTTGCCATTGGCTTGCTTCTCTCGGAGGCCAGTGCTACCTGTCTGCTACTTGTTTGCACAGCTCCCAGCTGTCTGATTTTACCTCATGACTGTGGCTACTGGACGCTCACTGCTGCTCGTGGCCCTTCCCAGGGGCCCAGGGCAGCTTCCTGGGCTGATGTGTTCCACATTGTCTTCCACTCCTACAGCTTCCTTGAGGTTCCTACCTTTTTTGTTGACTTCTAATCAACTTCTAGGTCTCTTCTTTCTCTAAGGTCAGTTGTCCAGGTAGTTTTTGATGGGCCTATTTAATTAATTTTTGAGGACCCCCTAAGAGGTGGAGTCCTACTTGGCCATTATCTTGTTTCCTTCTTAAAGAGGTTTCTCATTGCAGAAGAAGTCTAGCTGGTAAGCAAACATGGATGTTGGAACGTTCTAATACAACCATTGTTCCATCTTTAATGAAGTAAGGAATAAGCTACTGAACAAAAGCATGTTTTAACTTAACACAAGTATGTGAGCCAGCTTTTCATCACTATAAATAATAACTGAGATAAACAATTTATAGAAAGAAAAGGCTTATTTTGGTTCACAGTTTTGGAGGTTCCAGTCCATGATCAGTTGGCATTATTGCTTTTAGTCCTATGGAGAGAGAAGTTTCATGTTGGGAAGTGCATGGTGAAGGAAAACCACTCACATCATGGCTGAGAAGTGACAGAGAAAGGCGGGAGGAGTTGGGGTCCCATAACACTGTTCTAAAGCACACCCCAAGGATCAACAGATCTCCCCAAGGCCCCATCTCTTTTTCACAACTTAAAGGAGATGTTTATTTTGGCTGATGGCCTCATTCCACGGTCATCTGGCTCCAAAACAAAGACAGCACCACAGAGGGGTGTGGTGAAATGAAGGCACCCTTGCCACTGCAACCAGGAAGCAGAGAGAAAGAAGGAGCTGGGTGCAAGCATACAGCCATCCAGGTGGTACTCCCAGTGGCCCACCTCCACCAGGTCCCACCTCCCTCCAACAGCATGTTAAGCTACTGAATTCATCAATGGAAGAATCACCTGATGAGTATAACACTGTCGTAATCCAATCACCTTCAAGCACATGAGACATTTAGGGGACATTTTAAATCTTAACAATAGCATTATATCATGGTTCCAAAAGACTCATACTCAAAAAAAAAAAAAAATTCATGCTCATCTTGTTATACAAAATGCATTTAGGTTACTTCTAAGAGTTACCAAAGCCTTACAAGCTCCCAGTTCATAAAAATTCCAAGTTAGTCTCCAAAATTCAAGGCAAGCACCTAGCTGTGAGTCCCTATAAAAATCAAAAAGTAGAAGCTGGAAGAATGGCACAGCAGTAAAAGCACTTGCCTTGGAAATGTAAGTCCCTGAGTTCAATTCCCCAAAACTTCATAAGCCAGGAATAGTGGTACACAACTGTAATCCCAATACTTGGGAGGCTGAGGCATGAGGAATGTCCTGAGTCTAAGGCCAGCCTGGGCTGCACCAGTGAGTTTAGGACCAGCCTGGGCTACAAAGTGAGGCCCTGTCTTAAAAAAAAAAAAAAAATCAGAACTTCCAGTCAAGAAAGCGGCTGAGTAACAGCTGCACAATGTCCTCTTTTGGACCCACTTAGAAAGTTGAGAATATAGTCAAAAACCACCTATTCAATGTAATTAGGACAGGAGGGGTGCCCCAATAATTGAAATGAGGCCACGTGAAGTCTAGAAACCCCAAAAACACATCAGGAAAAGAGGTAAACAGCAGCCCAGGAAGCTACCCTAGGCTGACTGAGAACAGCTGGGAGCCCCTTGGAACTGCTGAGGGAGGAAAGCCTGCCCAGAACCTCAGACTGAGGTAAGAGCGGGTCCCAGAGAATTGGGAATTGACAGAGGCTGGTAGCCTCAGCCTCCAAAACATGAGTCACTGGCTACAAACACAATGTGAGCTCCCTCTAGAAAAGACTTCCTGGAGCCCAGATCAGAACCAGTGCTCGGCAGCCATAACAGAGAATGACATAAGCAGGAGCCATTTTTATAAAAGCGTCCAAGACTGAACTGATTCCAATAAAAGAAAGCTCAGAAGATCATATCAGGGCTTTTGGGAACACTCTTAAACAGTGCCTAGGAAGAAACTGGCACAGAGACTATTGTGAAGGGGAGAGAAAGGCTACCAACCCCATGAATGGCTCCAGTATAGTGGAAGCATCTCTGAGGGTGGAGAGCCCCACCCTAAGTGGAGGGAAGCCAGGACAGGCAGAGAGCTTGGCTGGGGGAATTGAAAGTGACCAAGACATCTCAGAGGCCACCAAACTGTTAGATCCTCCCTCACTGCCTACTTCCAGCACAGAACTTGGAAGAATTTTGGCTCCCCCCCAATACACTCTCATACCCATTTAAAGAAACCTCTCGGAGAGGCCTTTAAAGTGTAATCCCTCAACAACAAAAACATGGGAAGAAAACAAGGCAACAGGACACTGACAGAGATGCCTGAAACCCAGAAATTAATGTCATGGGCCATAAAATAGTGAAACTCATAGTGAAAGAAGTCAAAAAGCAAATAATTGAGTCAAACATCCCGTTCAAACAAGATATCCTCAAAGAAATGCAAGCAATGATCCCTGGGCTTAAAGAGGAACTTACTAAATAGTGGTCCTCGTGGATACAAAGCTTACTGGGCATAGAGAAGCCACAAATAAAAAATTAGCCAAGGTAAATAAGAAAATGTAAGCTATGAAGAAACATTTTGATAGAGAAGTAGAAATTTTGAAAAGAAATCTAGCTAAAATTCAGGACATGAAAAATACTTTTTAAGCAGTGGAAATGGACTCAAACATAGTGAGGATAGAATTTCAAACATTGAAAACAAGGCTGAGGAAACAAATGCCATAATCAGGCACACCTCCAAAATTACAAATGAGCAAAATAGCTGGATACAGCAGCTGATGGATGATCCAAAGAGAACCAATCTCAGAATCATGGGTGTAGGAAAAAGAGTAGAAGACAGCACCGAAAATAGAAAGAATTTAATCACTGAAATCAAGCAAAAAAATTTCCCAAATCTAGGAAAAGAAATTAATTTTCAGATGCAAAAAGCTTATAGAACACCAAATAACCTCAACTAGCAATGAAACTCCCCATGACACATCATATTTAAAACCTCAAAAATACAACATAAAGAGGGAATATTAAGAGCAGCAAGAGAAAACCAGACATGATTCTACTGAGGCAAATCCATTTAAATTACTACAGATTTCTCAATGCAAACTTTAAGGCCAGGAGAGTTTGCAGCAAACTCTTTCAAGCTTTGAAAGACAGCAAGTATCAAGCCAGTTTGCTTATCCAGCAAAATTATCCCTGAAAAATGAAGGAGCAAAAACTTTCCATGACCAAGAATCCCTAAAGAAATTTGTGACCACTAGCCTACCATTGCAGAAAATACTTGAAAAAATCTTTGAGAAAGAGAGAGAGAGAGAGAGAGAGAGAAAGATGGAGAGAGAGAGACAGAGAGAAAGAGAGAGAGAGAGAAGCAGCACCAAATAACATGGAAGAAAGGAAAAACCTAAGGAGAAAGTATAACAAAAAAATTGATGGGTACTTGAGTCAATTGATTGGTATCCTACTGAACCAGTACCAGCTCATACAATCTGTGAAATTTCCCCCATAATTATTATTTTTAATAGTATATTAGTTTGTAAAACATAATAATCATATTCAGTCTGGGGAAAAACTTTAAAAATATGTATACATAAATTTATGAATGGATAGATAGATAAAATGATAAACTAAATTTGGCAAAATGTTAGTAATTAGAGAAATGTGAGTAAATAATTTATGAAAGTTTAAAAAACCTGAAATAAATAAGTATGCCATTATATCTATTGCTTATGTATAATTTACTCTTGTGATATAGACTTAAGTTCATTTAAGGTAGCAATTCACTTAATTAGTCTTTGATTTAAGTTTATCCTAGGAAAACTGATTAATGTAA
The DNA here is from genome assembly GCA_004027205.1 of Ctenodactylus gundi. Taxonomy (NCBI): domain Eukaryota; kingdom Metazoa; phylum Chordata; class Mammalia; order Rodentia; family Ctenodactylidae; genus Ctenodactylus; species Ctenodactylus gundi. The sequence continues at coordinate 733,631 of PVKB01000453.1, forward strand.
TGATAACCTGTATGTCTTTTGAATATAAAAACATTTATTTTTCACTACTCAGCTAAGGAATATGAAGCTTAATTTCTCTCTTTTCATTTCTCACATCTTCTAGCCATATGAATTTCATTGTTATAGTTCTTATGTGGACTGGTGAGAGAGGCCATGTTAAAGAAGCTCAACAAAGATATAGTAAGATTTTTTAAAAAAAACTTGTGACAAGTCATCCCAATAAAGGGTTCTGCTGGACCCAAAGAAAAGGCATCAAGATATGGCCACTGCAACCCATTCTAGTGGTGGGAAGCTGAGCCAAAGAGTGGTGATTTGAAAGTCAAAGCGAGTCAGGTGCAGAAGATTAAATATATTAATTTGCATGGTTTCTCTGATTTGGGAAACCCAGAATACAGGCATTCCTTAGAACCAAATGGATGTGACAATGGGAGTTAGGAGGGATGAAGAGAGTGTGGGAAAGCCAAAAATGGGAAGGGATGTGAAACTGATGTGATATAATGTGATATATATGTGCACAAAATACTTAAGTTCATTGTAAATATTATGTATTACACATATACATTAATAAAAATGGGGGGAACATCTGAAAGTTAAATGTTCCCAACATAGCATGTCACGGGGTAAACATGCTCATTCCTGAAGGGAGGAACAGAGGAATATAAACAAATGGAACCAAAGTAATACCAAAATCTCTGTGGGAAACATTAAATCTACGTAGCCCAGGCTGACGTCGAACTAATGGCAATCCTCCTACCTCAGTCTCCTGAGTGCTGAGATTACAGACATGTGCAACCAAACGTGGCTAATCTTTACATTATACTGGGGAATCGAACCCAGGGCCTTGCGTATGCTAGGCAAGTGCTTTAACAACTAAACTACACTCCCAGCCATGAAATATTAAATCTTGTAGCTCCATATTTAGTGCTTATGGCATGTTGTGGTGAGATATGAACTCCAAAAGGCTCAAGGAGGTTCATACTCACCATCTTGCTTGTTGCAGCCCACGTGCAGGCCCACCTCTTACAGATTCCACCACCGCCAACAGCACCAACTACAGGGCCTTTGAGTGATGTTCCAGGTCTAACCTGTAGCAAGGAGAGTCAACCAAACACTAGTGCCTCCCAGTGGAAGTTCGTCTCTTCCATCCAGTCAAAAATCCAGTCTAGATGTTGTGTGGATACCTCAGTGGCAGAGTGTGTGCTTAATATGCACAGGCCCTGAGTTCAACTCCCAGCTCCACACACACACAAAACCAAATCTAAACTTGGTCGGCAGGATATCTCAGCCTCCAATGTACAGAATCAAACGAAGATACGTAAAAATGTTAAAAAAAAAAAAACTCTTCAGCAGTGCGAGCAAGCGAAAGCTACACTGTGGGAAGCACTATAGGACAGTCTAGTTTCTTTAATAAGTGAATTGCAAGCAGAGAAAAATAAAAGCTAAGAAAAGTGGAAAACAAAACTGTAACTTAAAAGGGACTAAGGAATATTCATCAAGCTTTATTATGATCCTCATAGCATGCAAAAATATCCTGACTTCTCTTCAAAACAATCTTTTTTTTTTCTTTTCTAAGACAGTATCTCACTTTATAGCCCAGGCTATTCCTGAATCCATGATGTAGTTCAAACTAGCCTTGAACTCATGGCAATCCTCCTGCCTCAGCCTCCTCAGTGTCTGTACCACTTTCCATTCTATAACCAATGCATGGACATTGTGGGTTCTCCACACCCAAGCCAACACTTGTTATTAACCTGTCTTTTATTGTAGTCATCTGAGTGAGTAGAAAGTGATATATCACTGCTATTGAACCTTGTTTTGTATGCTTGTTTTTAAAATATATATATATATATGGTTTTGGTGACATGTCTATTCAGATTCTTGCCTCACACTGTAATTAGCATATTAGTCTCTTACTATTGAGTTATAATGTTTCTTATATATTTTGGATTCTAGCCTTCATTAGATACATAATTTACAGGTTTTAAAAATCCCACATATTGTTTTCTTATTTTCTTAATACTATACTTCAAGATGTAAATCTTTTTGGCTGTCGCTTTTTTTTCTTTCATTTTTTGCAGTGTTGGGGATTGAACTCAGGGCTTAGAACTTGTGAGGCAAGTGTTCTCTCATTGAGCCACACCCTCAGCCCAAGGTACAAAAAACTTTAATTGTTATAAAGATCAATTTATCTATTTTTCTATTGTCCTTTGGCTTTTACCCTCCCATCTAAGAATGGTTATTTAATCTAAGGTAGCAAAGGTTTATGCCTTATAATCTCTTGAGACTTTTATATTTTTATCATTTACATATAGGTCTTTAATCCAAGTTGAGTTAATTTTCTATATAATGTGAGATAGATGTCTAATTTTATTTTGGTGTGGATCCAGTACCATCTGATAACTACTTTCTCTCCATTAAATAGTCTTGGTGCCCTTTATGAAAATAAACTGACCGTAGGCATATGGGTTTATTTGTGGAGTCTTAATTAAATTATATTGATTTTATTCTTTATACCAATACCACATAGTTTCAATTATCATTGTTTTACAGTGGATTTTGATGTTGAATTTTTCCCTTTAAGATTATTTCAGCTATTCTTTTCATTTGCAATTCCATATAAATTTTAGTGTCAGCTTGTCCATTTCTGTATAAAAGACATTTGGAATTTTGATACACTTGATTGAATTTGTATCTGCAAATTCAAAAAATTCAGGTCTATTTTATGTTTGTTTTCATTATTTTATGTTTATTTTAATTGTAACACTATGAAATTGTCCAGTTATCTTAGTCACTTTCTTGTTATTAGGACACAATGCGTAACATCCACAACATAAGGAAAGGTCTACTTTGCATCAGTTTCAGACTCACTCCATTCATGGGTGGCTAGCAATGGCAGAAGGACCTGGCATGAAAAAAGGGCAACTCCCAACATGGTTGAAAGGAAGCAAAGCAAGAATGGGAAAGAGCTAGAGGAAAAATGTACCCCTCCAGGCCACACCCTCAATGCCCGCCCCTTATGACCAGGCCCAACCTCTTAACAGCACGAAATAAATAGATTAATCTACTGGTACAATTAACTCCCATGATTGCTGGTGGGACTGTGAATTGGTACAACCATTACGGAACCAGCAGTACAGAGACTTCAAAAAAACCTGAAAACCAATATTCTTTTTGACCCAGCAATTCCTCTTGTGGGTATCTTCCTAAAAGAGTTAAAGTCATCATCATACGAGAACAATATATGCATACCCATATTTATAGCAGCACAATTTATAATAGCCAAATCTTGGAAGAAGCCAATATGCCTGACTACAGATGACTGGATGAAGAAAGTGTGGCATCTATCTATCTATCTATCACTATCTCTACCTATATATGTATTTGTATAGATAGAGATAGATAGATACCACATCTTTATATATATATATTACATCTTCTTCCTACTGTGCCATAAAGAATGACAGATTTGAGCCATCTGTAGGAAAACAGATGGACCTTGGGACCATTATGCTCAGCAAAGTAAATCAGATCCAGAAAGTTAAATATCATATAGTTTCATTAATATGAGAAAATCAAACCATAAAGAATGTAAGAGATATAGAAGAAAGTAAGATGTGGAGAGGAAAGGGAAAGGGGGTGGTGAGAGGGTGGGAAGGAGAAAGGGATGTGATATGTAGATCAAAAATAAATAAATTTTTTTTAAAACTCAAAAAAATTGACTCCCGTGATCCAGTCACCTTTCAAACACATGAGACTTTTGGGAGACATTACATGCCCAAGCCATAATATTCCACCCCTAGCCCCCAAAAGACTCGTGTCCATCTATCTCATTGTGAATTCATTACTTAGTTCATATCTAAGGGTCACCAAGGTCTTAAGAGTTCCAGCTGAGACTTAAGTCAAACTTCTAGCTGTGAGTCCCTAAAAATCAAAGAAAAGTTAAACACTTCTAACACAGGATGGCATGGGATAAACATTCTCATTCCCAAAAGAAGAAATAGGAGAATAGAAAAAAATTGAATCAGAGCAATGCCAAAACCCAGCAGTGCAAATTTTTAATCCTACAGCTTTATGTCCTATACATAAACTGTGGCAAGACATTAGTTCCAAAGGCCTTGGGCCTTCCTGCCCCCTTGGCACTGCCTGATGCAAGTGTGATGGCCTCTCTTTCTGAGTAGCTGCCTATGGCTTTCTTAAGCAGGCTTCCCACATTCCTGCTATTTCCAAATTCCTGGGGTCTCTGCCGCACTTTTGGCTTCACCTTCATAGCTGCGTGCACTGCCTTCTCAGGAGCACATGACCTGGCCTTCAACATCTTCTTCTGCAATCTAATTGGCAACCTCAGTCACCCCATATGTCTTGCATTCTGCATGTCTAGATGAAGCCAAGGTCTACTACCTCTTCCAGCGCTAGCTGGCCCAGCAGCCTCTGATCTCTTAGACGTCTGAACTCTGGCAGACACTTCCCTCTGCAGCCCACAGGGTACTGTGGCACTCTTCTCAGAGAAAGCTCTTTTGTCTTTTCCCTTTGCACCTTTGCATAGGTAAAGGCTGGGGTCCTCCTCATTTCTGGAGGCCGTCAAGGCGTCCTTTCCACTGTCCTGATGCAAGGCATTTGGCTCCTTTTTAATGCTAATCTCTCCACAAGCATGCTCTCTTTTCCCAAATTTGCAGTTGCCTTCTTTCTGACAAAACTGGAATCTTTTTTACATCTATGTGCTCTACTGTTTTCCCCTGATTCTCAGGGTAGATGTGGCTAATATCCATGAATAGAACCCATGTAATAGCCTGAATAATGAGCTGCCTTGGAATATCATCCACCTGTTTAATTAGTCCACCACATGTGATCTGTTTCGGGCAGTTTGAGGACAGAGACAAAAGGCAGAAACACTTTTTGCTAGAGTATAACACGCATGGTTTCTATACTAGTTGCAAATGGAATCTCGCTTCCCATCTGAGCCTCTTGAGCCCAGCCTCCCCAATCTGAACTTCTATCTGAACTCTGGCTTTCTGCACTCTTGACCAGTATCTCCTATCAAACTCAGCTCACAGCATTCCAGTATTTCTCTAGCCAGCATCTCCAAACCTTTCCAAATCACTACAAACCAGTTCTGCAAGGCTTCTAAAACCCCATGGTGAGAGAAAGTCATATCAACAATTTTAAATGCTAAAATGTCCAAGTTCAAAGACTCCTCTGAGATTCAAGATACCAATTTCTGTCTTAGTAATTTTCTCAGTGCTGGGACATATTACCCAATACCCACATATGAAAGGAAGAGAAATTTATTTTTATCTCACAGTCTCGGAAAGTCCATTCATACATGGCTGACAGTGACAGAAGGACCTGGCATGGTGGGAAGGAAGCAGGGCAAGAGAGTAGGAAAGAGCTGGAACCAAAAATGTACCTTTACAGTCCATGCACTAGTGGTCCCCCACTTCTGGCCAGCCCCCACTTCTCAATGGCTTAAAATCAATAGGTTAATCCACATGATCCAATTAACCCCCCAAATGTGATCACTTTCCAAATACATGAAGCCTATGGGGGACATGCCAGATCCCATGACAGCAATCCACGAATAAAATGTATTTCCACTTAGTTAGGTCTACTTTAATTTCTTTTAACACTGTTTTACAGTTCTCAGAATATAAATCTTGTACTTCTTTCTTAAAATTATTCTTAATTATTTGATTCTTTTTAATGCTATTGTAAATGAATTTTATCTTAACTAAATTTTCAGATTATTAATTTCTAGTATTGCCATAGTTACTTTTTAATTGCTGGGACAGAATACCCAACATCCAGAACTTAAGGGAGGAAAGATTTATTTTAGCTCACTGATTTAGAAGGTCTCAGTTCATTCATGGGTGGGTGGCAGTGGTAGAAACACATGGTAGAGGCAGAAGCAAAGGCAACTCCCCATGGCATAGTGGCATGGCAGAGGGAAGCTGAGTCCAGAAAGAAGGGAGGGAGTAGCATATACTCTTCCAGGCCCTGTTCCAGTGATCTGCTCCTTCCAGGTTCCCAGTGTTTCACAGCTTGCAGTCCTCTTGCCTTGGCCTCCCAAGTGCTGGGATTACAAGTTTAAGCCTGCAATCCACTACACATCTGTGAGATAATCTACCTAATCTACCACACCCTGTCTTCCACCACATACCTAAAATCTACCCCTCCAGAACCCTCTCCTAACAGCTCATGGTTTCATAGATAATCCATAGCATCCAAATACGTGAGGCTTCTGGCAGACATTCCAAATCCACTCCACAATAAATATATAGAAATGGACTAATGTTTCTTTGTTGTTCTTATATCCTGCTACTTTATAAAACTCATTGATTAGATCTAATGCCTTTTACATACATGTGTGTATTTTTAGGAAATATATATATATACACATACACATGGATATGTATGGATATGTATATACATATATAGGAATATATAATTTTACTTCTTTCTTATCTTGATTTTATGTGTTTTAAAAAAGTATCTTTTTTTTTGAGACAGGATCTCACTCTGAACTCACTACATGGCTCAGGCTGGCCTTGAACTCATGGCAATCCTCTTGCCTCAGCCTTCCAAGTGCTGGGATTACAGGTGTGTGTCACCACGCCCAGTTTTATGTAGTGCTGGAAAATGATCTCAGGACCTTGCACTTGCTGGGCAAGCATTTTAACTGCTGTGCCATACCACCAGATCCAAAAGTATCATCATTTTTTAGAGATAAATACTAAAACATTTATAGAAAAATGTGAAATGGCTTCCAGTCAAGATGGCAGCTGAGTAACAGCTTTGCACAATGTCTCCTCATCGACTCACTTAAAAAGTCAAGAATTTAGTTAGAAAAAGTGAGTTTGGTGTAGCTAGGAAAGAGAGGAGCATCCCCAACAAGTGAAAGGAGGCCAGGGGGAGTCCAGAATTTCTGAAGGATCACCAAAAGCAGAGAAAAAAAAATTCCCATGGCCCAGGAAGCCGCGGCAGGCCAGCTGCAAAATGGCTGGAGCCGCAGGCAGCTGTGGACGGAGGAAAGGTCACGGGGTCCTGAACATCTGGCAGAGCTGGGAGAGGACGGAGCACCCCAACAACGGATATGAGGCTGCGGGTGGGTCAGAAATCCTGAAGTCACATCAGAAGAGGAGGAAAGAAGCAGCCGACTCATTGCGGCCCCGAGCTGCCGGCATCCACAGACCACAGACGGAGGAAGGTCTGGAGGCCAGAACCTCAGCCCAAGGCAAGAGCGGATTCTGATAAGCGGGAATTGTGGAAGGCAGGCGGCCCCAGCCTCTGAAACATCAACCTGTGGGTAGTGTGTACTACAAACACAGCATGTGCTCCCCCTAGAAAAGGCCCCGGAATCCTAGATCAGAAACAGGGCCCGGCAGCCGTTGCCGGCAGTGACGTCAGTGGGAGCCATTGTAAATAGAAGGGAGAAAAAAAAAAAACGGCCCAAGACTGAACCCTTTAGAGTAAAAGAAAGCTCAGAAGAGCACACCAGGGCTTTGGGGCCACCCTTAAACAGTGCCTAGGAAGAAACTGGCACAAGTGGCAGAGAGAGGAGAAAAGAAGGGGAAAAGGCTGCTGATCCCCTGAACGGCTCAATGTAGTGGGCACACCTCCGAGGGTGAAGAGCCCGCCTGGGGGAGGGAAGCCAGGACAGACGGAGAGCTGTGCTGAGTGGACTGAGGGAACAGGACACCTCAAAAGGGGGGTCATCGCCCCGTTCCTCCAGCACACGCCGGAGTCTTCCAGTTCACCACCACCCTGCATGGCAGAGGCATCTAGGACCGGGAAGTCCATTGCCTGTCCATCCCGTGAGTCAGAGGCTTCCAGAGGCTTCCAGGGAATTATATCATCCTGCCAGTCCTGAGCTCCAGAGGCTTCCAGAGGCATCTAGGACTGGGAATTCCATCGCCCTGTCTGTCCCTTGGGCCAGAGGATTCCAGAGGTATTCAGGACTGGGCCTTCACCAAACCCTTCTTTCCTGCACACCAGAGACAGCCAGAGACAGCAGCACCATGGGAAAATGTGGTAACAAATCTCCTACAAAAAGACCTGACTCCCCAGAAGATGGTACCAGGGATAATAAAATTGCAGAATCCAAAAATGAAAAGGGCAAAAATGATGGTAACTTCTGGGCCCAGATAGTCAGTGAATTAAAGCAGGAATTAAAGCAGAAAATAAAATAGATAGCACAAGAGCTACACCAACACATAGCTAAGCAAAAAGCAAGCCTTGAAAAGCAACTAGAGGAGAACAGAGAAGAAATATACCAGAAGATAATGAAGACAATATAAGAAATTAGAGAAGAACACAACAGACATATAGAAAAATTGAAGGAAGATATTCAGGAAATGAAAAATACTCAGGAAATAATAAGCAACCACATTAAACATCTTCAGAATAGAATGTCAGACCTAGAAAATAAAGTGACTGAGCTGCAACACACAGGCCATGAAGAACACAAAGTAAATGAAGAAAGCGAATCATTGCAACGGCTGATAGATGATTCAAGGAGAAACAACCTCAGAATTATGGGAATTCAGGAGAAGACTGAGGACAAAACAGAAGGCTTAAAGGACATGTTTAATGAAATAATGGAAGAAAATTTCCCAAATCTAAGAAAAGAAATGAGCATACAGAACACCAAACAACTTTGATCAAAAGAGATCCTTATCACGACACATCATAATTAAAATTCTAGAAACCCAACACAAAGAGAAAATACTAAAAGCGGTAAGAGAAAAACAAAAGGTGACCTACAAAGATAAACCCATCAGGATAACAGCAGATTTTTCAATCCAAACTCTGAAAGCAAGGAAATCATGGAGCAATGTCACCCAAGCACTAAAAGAACATAAATGCCAACCAATACTGCTATATCCAGCAAAATTACCTTTTAATTTAAAGGGAGAACTTAAAACTTTCCATGACAGACAAAACTTAAAGGAATTTGCAGCCACTGAGCCAGTATTGCAGAGAATACTTAAAGGAAACTTAGTGAAAGGGAGGCCAGCGACACCAATGACCCCAGAGGAAAAGCGACAACAGCTAGAGGAGAATGAGCTGAGAAAAAAGTATGTTAGTAGTCAGTGAAATACGAGTAAATAAGTTATGAAAGTTTAAAAATTCTGAAATAACTAAATTTGCCTTCATATCTGTTACTTTAATATTTAAGTGGTATAGATTTAACTTCATTTAATGTAGCAATGTGATATAGTTTTAAGTTTGTTTTATTGTAGCAATTCACTTATTAGGTCACTG